>CM028130.1:1628642500-1629842500 GCA_016271365.2 Neoceratodus forsteri | reverse complement strand
GGCAAATGTTTTATTACTCAGTAAAAGTTTGAAGACAATTCTGAAGTCTGAAGATTTTTAATAACAAACAGTAGTATACCAGGTCTCCAAGGGATCCAAGAGAGAGAGAGAGACCCAAATAAGGACAAACATTTAGAGCAACTGTAACAATACCAAGTAGACTCAGACCCCTTGATGGCAATCTCATTTTTTAAGTCATAACAGTAAGTAGGAAACCCCCTCCAGTCATACCATGTTATTTATTTCACCTGCTGAAGGTGCAGTACTACAAGTTGTAGCACTTACTATAACAACATTCAAAGGGGGACTAATGCAGGCATTGGGTTAAATAAATATCCTCTTAGCCTTTCACTCCCCGGTAAAGAATTGTAATAGCAGATCTCCACATGATAAGTCAAAGTGCCTAACTCCCACACCTTTATTAAAATGCAAAGACTCATCAACTAAGTGCTGAAAGAATCTTGCTAACAAGGTTTAGATTTCAGCCTATTATTGTGCAAGAAAGTACTGAATGCGTTTTCACATGTTGAATTGCTTGAGATTTGTGTTACTGATACTTGCAATTAGAGCTGTCACGAGTATACTCCTGGGACGACATACATAGCTCTCAGCTGCTATGTGTTTCACATAGCACAATGCAGTGGTGGAGCTAATTGGGAGACTGGGGGGGGGCAGTATCCCCTCCTGGCTGCCCAAGTGTGAGCAGTGGTGCTCCTCCACCATCTTTATTCACTGCTCGGTGCCCACTGTGGGGTGCATGATTGACTAAATGGCCCCTCCTGGCTCCCAAACCTGGCTCTGCTTGCATTTCACAAAAAAATTTACCCTTGCTCTATGTAGCTATACAGATGTTCCACATAATGTTACAGCTATTTCTGGATCTGCAAACTATGAAAACAAATTAACTTGATAAAAACATTTCTTAGCACTGAACATATAATGCCCAGCATTCTTAAACCTTTAATTCATTAAACTAAGAATGTGCTATGCATTCTGACTATTTGGTCTGCAAATTAAAGGCCATGCAACACGTTCGAAAGCTCTGTGGTTGACAGATACAGCTGCATATACTGTAGAAAAATGCTTTAATCTCAAACCAGCCAAGAAAGAATTCACTGGGTAGCATATTTGGGAATGGGATACGATTCATGGTAGTATCAGGAACAGACGTCTTCATGGGGTAGAGTGGGCACTACAGGATTGGGGACACAACTAAAGGGGTTGGGTTTGGGGTTGGGGGTTGGTATCTGGTAAACAGTGCAGTCAGGAGTTGGGGATGCAGCATATTCTATTCCACAGAAGCATCTCTGACAGAGAACAGAAGCAGCATGGTGCACATTACCAGCTTTAATGAGCTTCTAATGTTATAGTAATTAGCTCTGAGCACCCTCCCTCAAGTGCTACAGAATGCCACAAAAAAGCGACACAGGGGTCATGACGGGCTTCAAGTGACCTATCCAGCCCATCTCCTGCATTCAACTGGGTCCTGCCTGATCCTTTACCCTACGGGTGATCCTACTACAGCCAGTCTACAGACTCTAATTTCTGCCAGTCACAGCCTCCTGCGATAAACTTCTGACCAATCACAGCACTAGTGGGCACAACTCCAGGATCCTGACAAGAATTTGAACTATGGGACTCTAGTGTTGAAACTTAGAAGCACTACTGGCCACCTCTGAGAAGGGCCACATGCATAGTGACAGGCTTCAGCTGACCTATCCAACCCTTCCCCTGTATCTGACTGCCTCCTGCCTGCTCCTGTGCCCCATGGGCAACCCTGCTACAGCCAACCTACAGACACAAATTTTGGCCAGTCACAGCCTCCTGCACCAAACTTCTGACAAATCAAAGTGCTAATGGACAGAGCCTTGGAAGCCCACCAAGAATTTGAACTACGAGACTCTGGTGCTGAAACTTACAAGTGCTACGGGATGCACCAAGAAGGGACACGGGTCATGATGGGCTTCAGTCAACCTATCCAGCCCATCCCCTGCATCTGATCACCTCCAACCTGCTCCTCTACCCCATGGGCAACCCTGTTACAGCCGACCTACAGACATGAATTTTGGCCAAGCACAGACTCCAGCACCGAACTTCTGACCAATCACAGTGCTAGTGGGTGGAGCCTCTGGAGCCTGCCAAGAATTTGAACTACGGGATTCTAGTGCTGAAACATACAAGTGCTGTGGGATGCCACTGAGAAGAGCTACAAGGGTTGTGATGGGCTTCCCCCAACCTACCTAACCCATCCCCTGCATGCAACTGCCTCCTGCCTGCTCCTGTACTCCATGGGTGACACTGCTACAGCCAGCCTACAGACACAAATTTTGGCCAATCACAACCTCCTTCAACAAATTTCTGACCAATCACAATGTTAATGGGTGGAGCCTCAAAAGCCAACCGTGAATCTGAACTAAGGGACTCTGGCACTGAAACTTACAAGTGCTCTGGGACACCATCAAAAAGGGACTCAGGGGTCATGACGGGCTTCATCCAACTTATGCAGCCCATCCCCTTCATCTTATCACCTCCTGCCTGCTCCTGTGCCTCATGGAATAAGGGGTGCTAGCTGCACATTCGAGCAGACTTGATAGACCTCTAGGCCTTTATCTGCTGGCAAATTTCGTATGTTCGTATGGTTGACCCTGACACAACCTGCCTACTGACATGAATTTTAGCCAGTCAGCACTCCTTGCCCCTACTAAAAGGAAACTTCTATCAAGTGGGCCTCCACATTGTGGTCCTCCTGTGATGGACCATAATGCAAAGGATGACAAGGGAGTCTGCCCTGGAATCAGCCAAGGGAGGCAGTCGGTGGCCATCCACTCTGCTTGCACTGTTAGGGATATTATTCATAAGATTGATCGCCCACAACAAAACTTCTGTGTATTTTTAATTATTGTACTTAGCCCTACTCATATCCTGTACCTATAAACATATGCAAGCTTGAGACCTTTATTGCTTGTGGCTGTCTCAATGCTTTGTTATCATGCTGTGGTAGGATGACTGTAACTGGTAATTAAGAACACCCCACTGTGAGTGTGGACAGTGTTGCCGTAGCACACACCTAACTGGGTGTACTTCCTCCACCTATTTCTAAGTGCTGCTTAAGAGTGAGTTTGTTTTTAGTTCTAAAGTGCTGCCTTGCATGTCCTTATCTGGGTGGCCTCTGAAACCAGCATCAAGGCGTTGCCTATGTCATTGCAGTCAGTTTTACAGTGTTCCCAGGTATCCTATCCGGTTGGTCACTATATCCCAGTTAGAAAGTGTCGCTTAATGATGTGCTATTAGTTTCATAGTGCTACCCAGCACGTCTCTAGCTGGGTGACCTCTATTTACTAGTTTTAAAGAGTGTCACAGCTTATCCTTATCTGGGTGGCCCTGATATTTTGATCATATCCTACTGCCTCTTATTACTGCTTGGGTAGGATATTCACCTACCACATCTGCAATGGGTTACATAAAGTTTGAGGTACTTGACATTACCTGCCTGCTGACTAGCCTGTTACTACCATTGGATCATAATGGCACTGCTGTACCCTTCTAGTCCCTCACTAAAGTGGTAACCATGATTTGTCAGTGTTTAACATCCTTCTGAATGGCAAGAGGGGTAGGAATGACACTTGCCTTTCAATATTTGGGTCTTGCACCAGACTGCTCTTTCTCTCACGAGATGTCATAGGAGGTCTTTTACTGCATGTTTCCAGTTAAGACTAGGTCATTTAGCCCCATTGGCCCTTCATTTCTCCTCATTGCTGGAGGCAGAGAACTTAATCTTGGACCTGAACATACTTATTATATCGCCTTTACGCAGCTGCCTCGGAATGGTGGCGAAGGTCTAAAAAATGCACACTTGAACATCAGGAGTCTAATCCCTAACCTTGTCAAACTTTCTGCATGGGTCCATCACTATGCCCTGATACTTTAGGAGTCTCTGTGGCATGGCTAAAGCCACCTGCCCCGGTAACAGTTCACTACCTTGGTATAACATTGTCAGGAATGATTGCGCCAAGTTGAAGAGAGGAGGAGGCACCATTCTGTATGTAACCCTGGCACCATTATACCAAGGGCTACTACCCCTGCCTGGGTTCAGAATTAGCTGCTACTGGGGTCTCCCCACCCTCAGTGTACAGTACCTACAATTACGGTACCTCCACCCAGAGTAATGCTTAAGTGGGTTACTAACAAAATGGGTACAGCCCTCTGGGAAGCTATAACCATCCACAATCCTGCCTTGTAACCTGTTACACTTAGTTCCACAACTGCAGCACTTTACACTCAGAGTACAGGTTAATATCAGCAGTAATATAGCTGCTCTAAGCTTCTCTTTACCCACATTGTGGAATGGTTTACAAAGGAACTTGAAGCTGAGCTGCCCTGTTAGCCTGAATATCTTCAAGGCACTCTATGATCGCTACATGAAAGCACCTTGCAATTGTTTTCCTCACCGCTAGCCCACTAATTCCGCAACTCCCCCTTTCCATCCTGACGCTCGCCATGTTTCCACCCCGGCTCTCACTCTTCCCCTATTAACTCTTCCTGCTGCACCCACCCTTCCCTGTCCGCTCCAGCCTGGCTAAAGTCCCACCCCATCCATAGTAGTGTCCCAATCATCTACCCCTCCTCCGTCATTATCATAATAAACAAGTACATGACAGCCATCGTCACTTTCTGTGGTTTTAGCCCAATTTTTCCCCCAGTCGTCGATAATATATCCCCTTCTCTTCTTTACCTCTCTAACCTGCCACCCCATACACGGACTCTTTCCCCTATATGTGTAGTTGCCAGCTGCCTCACTCGAAAGATCTCTGCTTATAACCCCTGTATGCCTATGGTTGATTGTACATATGCTGACTTCTTCAATTGTAAAATAATGCTGTTTTTTTTTATTTCAACCTTGTACTGCACTGTATACACTGTATATACTTTTTCTTCCTTGTGTATTATTGCTTTTTGTATACCTGCTTCTGTACTGTACTTTGATGTATTCATGACCAGGTCCACCTTGCAAATGAGCCTTGCTCAATGGTGCCTGCCTGGATAAATAAAGATTTTGATTGATTGATTGAATAATATGCTCATGTACAATGCACTTGCCAGCAGGGTTCAGTCTCCTGGCATCCACCCTGCAACCCCCTGTAAGAAACAGTTTCAATAACACAAACATGCACTTTCAGATTGCGTTGATATTGTTCGGTAACTTTACACCAGGTAATGATATGCTCACAAGCCAGGTTAACAGTTAACAATAAATCAGATTTATTGAGGGGGTGTGAGCAAGGGAGGGGTGAGAATCTAGGTTAACGATTACTTTACTGTACTGAGACAGGCTTATTCCCTTTTAATCACTTTAGTCCCTGACTTTATCTGTCTTGGCAACTACTGGGTATCCAGAGTGGAAAACAGGCATGCCTGAGGTGATGCTGCGGGTTGGCCAGCATTGCAGCTAAAGTTAGGGCTTTTGATGGAAAGAAGGGTGAATAGATATGAGCAACACACTTGTAAAACCATTTGTAATCCTGGCCGGTTGGCCCAGTCACATTTAAACACATTAAACTGGCAAACCGAATCAGATGGTACTGTTTAAACAGCTGATGATTTGTTACAGGGAGCTACCCTGGTTGTACCGACTGTACCCAAAAGGAATGATGCTGAAGCTGGTGACGTGGATGACCTGTGGCTCTTCCAAGCTGCTGGTGAGGAATGGTGCCAACATGACTCACCTCCACTTCATGGCCTTTCCCTGTAGGTGACCACAACCTACATGTAGCTGCATCGCAGGGGCTGATTCCCCGAATCTGGTCTCTAGCTGAAATGGTGCTGGTGGTACAGGAACAGTCTGGCTGGGCTGTTGATGGCATAGGCCCAAATATCTTTTGAAAGTTTAGGTTGTGTGCTGGTGAACCCTGCAGCTGGGCTTTGGCAAAAGTCCTTTATGCATAAGGCTGGCTCCCAATTCAGTACTGGAATCCCTGGAGCAAGTTCTCCACACAAACGGTAGGCCACAACTGCGATGGCAAACGAACAGCAAACTTTCTCCTTTTGGTGAACGGCCATTTTTTCTTCAGTCTTCCTGCTGAAGAAACCTCTTAAGCTGCTTTGATCCAGTCCCAGGACAACAAATCCCTTTTTTGGATTGAAGATGTGCTTGCAGAGGGCAATACAAGCCTCCCCCTGCAATTTCTCTCAGCCCAGTTGCAGGCTGTGTCCTTCTCGGTGGCTCAAGCTGAACTGAACTTCTGTTTAAAACAGTCCCACACAAGGATCGGGATATCTGTATTCCGGTTGGTCACCCTATCTGTCAGTCCCAGTCTGAGAGCCCTCACTGGTCAATTTAGACGCCAACAAGGAAATTTACAGCTTTTCCCAAAGTCACTGTAATTAGGACCCCTTGAGGATGCCTTGGTTCCGACTGGTCCAAATGCCAAGTCCTGGATCAAACATGGTGGCTCCCATAGTGGAGGAACTGATAGGCAGGGCCACTGGAAAATTGCAGGTGCAATTTTTCCGCAATTTCCGCAATTTTCACCCTTCTCCGCACAAAATCTGCAATTTCTTGCAATTTCTTACATTTATGGAATTTTTGACTAAAATTGTATAAAAATATTTAAATTATCAAGGAAATCTACTCAGATATGTTAACAATTTAGTGCACAGACTTGGATTTGACCAAAACAGTATAGTGTGAGGTGAGAAGGCGTCAAACGTGACTCTGCTTTCATGTGATTCCCTTCCCTGCTTTGGTTTCAAAATCCTCTGGTCATGCATATGTAGACTTGAACACTTTTAAAATCTGTGTGAAAGCAGACTGTTAGAGAACTTTTTGCTGACACAGAGACTGAAACAATAGGTGTGAGAAGAGGTGCAAAGTGCCCCATTAACCTAAATGTAGCATTGACCACAGTACTTGTTTTTGAATGGTAGGGTAGATTTTCCTTGTATAAATACTTTCAGTCTGAAAGAATTTTGATTCAAATGTGTCAGGAGTTTGGATGGCCTTGCTCATTATAAACTTGAATGTGCTTCTGAGGGGGTTGGTGACAGTGATTCCTTACATGTCAGTCTGCCGCAACTGCATACTCACATACAAAACCTACAAAGCAAACATTTCTGAAAACATGCTGAACAGGTTAAATGTAGTTAAACAGTTACCTTCAAATAGACAAAATAATTGCAACCCAAGTAAAATCACTGCAAACCGAGTAGAACAAAAGTACCATGTATTGAAAACTATTGTATGATGTAATGAAAAGCTACTCTTATGATTTGATACTTTTATCTTGTGATTTTAAAATGTACTTACAGTGCTGATTAAAAACAGTAGTTATTTTAACAAAATAAACATTTTTCTTACTAGACCTTTATTAGGCACCCTGGTTATCTGTTTATTTTTTTCTTGCACCAAAGCAAGTAGTTTAAACAGGCTTCATTATTTAACATCTAGAAACTGGCAAAATATGTTGTTTCAGGATGTATTCAGTATAGACTAACTGTAAATTACTGAATAAAATCTAGTTAGCACTGCATGACTTAGACGTCTTGATTTTTAGAAGTTATGCTACATAATGATTAATTTGCAGTGCATTTCAAAAACACACACCTTTCTTCACATCAAAAGCATTTACAAGAGGCAATATATTTATCTAAACAATTTATGTGACCAATACATGCTGTAGCAAACAATAAAATATTTATTAGGGGGCAGTGGGGACGTATAGTGAACCCCCACAATTTTCCCGCAATTTTTGCAAAAAAGTCCCAGCATTTTCAGGTAAAATGTTCCGCAATTTTCCAGTGGCCCTGCTGATAGGTAAAATAAACAAACTCATTTATTTAGTAACAGTAAAGATTTAGAAACAAACATTTAGAGATTTTAGCAGTGCTCCCTCTGCTTTATCAAGTGAATGCAGAGTGGAGTGAATCAGAATTATGCTTGGCCGGTCACGAGCCTTGATTTATTTGGACCAAGCTCAGGCTATAATACACCATACACAAGTTGGATCACTTAAAGAGATAGCCTAGCTGCATGGATCTGCACACTCACGCAGGATAACATCAGAACATTACTGTACATGGATTTACATCCCCCTTCTGGACGTCTACCAAGCAATGGGCAACAGAGGAGCCCAGGGAGAAACTCAAGGTAAGCCCCCTGAAATTGGGGGGGGGGGGGTTACATGTACTGTAAGTCACATCGTAATGTCTTCTGCCCAGGTATGACTTTTTCCTCGGATAAAAAGACTTCAAGCTCCATCATTCTGGTCTTTTGCTAGGTGGATCCAAAAACAACGTCACCTTTTTTGTGTCTACATCGCTCCAGTTTGTAGTCACTAAGCACTTCCATACCTTATTAGTACCATTGGACTCCTCCTTAAACATAATGAATTCTTATTGATTGGGGACTTTGTATTGATTGGATAAGCAAGAAAAATAAAATTAAAGAACTGGCCTTTAGCAAATTGCAACTCACCCAAATCATCAGAGACCCTACCAGGTTATCAAATAATGGAAGAAAGGCCATACTTATGGATTGGATACTTACTGCCAGAGCCGAAGGGTTACCTGTTCTGGAGTGCTCCCAGCTGCTATCAGTGACCACTCCCTGGGGTATTGTATATGGAGAGCCAATCTTTTTTGATCATGTTACACTGCTTGTACTTCCTTAGGTCTATTTTACTAGTTCCCGCCTTTATGTGCTTCGAATATAATGTATATTGTATGTACTGTATAATTTGTATGTATTATTTGCCCTCATCTGTAACTTGTGATATTCAAGTTGTAGTCACCCCTGTATTTGACTTGTCTGTTGGCTGAGACTGTAGTAATCTCCTGGGTCATGCCTGAAAATAGCCGTTTATTTGTCTAGTGCACGTACCTTGTTAACAAAAACGAAATAAATAATAATTACTGTAATCTGCATGTTATGTTTCAACATTGCAGCATTGTGCCTCAGCACTACGATGCTTGTGCTACGCTTTTTTCTGTGGGTGGCTAAGGGCAGCACAACAAAACACCATTTGGCACCTGAGTAGAGGTTAGGGCTTCCTTGTGAAGTGTGGCTGAAAGTATTTTATCGGAAGCCGCGTTGTGCCAGCCAAAACATTTGTGCAAGGTTTCCAGTATACCTCCTTTTCATTACCTAGCACAATTTAGTACTCATGTACAGCCCTTTGCACTCCAGATAGCACTTTGTTTAAATTTGCTGCCTTTTGTGTCCCAGTTTGCCTGTAATTCCTACATATGCCACTCTGAGTTGTTCAGTGTTTGTAAAAATGTATGTGAATAATAACCATGTAAAGTTTGTTGTGATTTTTATGTTGCTATTTATGGTGTAAGCTTTTACTGCCACTGCTGTTGTCCATCTTGCCGGTGATGAAGCTGAAAATGGGACTTTGTCAGCCTACCTAAATGAATACATTTCAGTACATATTTGCACAGCATATTATTCATCCCTGCTTATGAAGAATGGGTGGAGGTGATGAACCTGGAGTGTCTTCCAACCATTAAATACTACGTAATATAAATGCTACATTTCTTTATTCAGGACTTTATGGTAAGTGTCAGCAGATGTATCTGCAAATTAAATGGGAGGGGACAGTGAGACTATGACTGTTTTCTTTAATGCACAGGGCGCTTTACATGAAGCAGATCATATAATAGAGAACGGTTTGTCCCTTTAGGTTTGAGTCCATTTTAGTTTGCCCCTTTCCTCCTCCTTATAAGATGTCCTTTTACCCTGTTATGAGACTATATTACTATTTATTTTTAGATTTGAAGTCATCAATGGTGGGTATCATTAAACGTAGCTGATGCAAGGTTTTCCTTGATATTATCAGCGGTATTGGAGCGCCCATAGCTTAAAGAGCAGCTGATGCCTTCGGCCAGGAGAATTTTGAAAATATTAATATTTAGACACAGTTCCACTCCTACAGTGCTCTCTTGCTATATAGTGAACTCTTTTATAAGGCATCCCTTTTGTAGTGGACACTTGTGATTGCTCCCACTGTTGTCTAGGCAACACAGAAACATACAAAGACTTGAGGGCAGATAAGGATTGCTTGGCCCACCTAGTCTGCCCAATTCCCTAGTTATTGGATAAGCTGCAGATCCTAGTTAACCAACAGCCTACTTCCTCCTACCCCCCCACTAGAATTGCCTATATTCATTATATTAACACCTCCCTATAGTAATCAAATTGGCTGGCTCCAGAGGTACTGTATTCACTGGAAAGAATACTTCACATTAGTTCTATATTTCACCTCTGCATTATTTATTACTGCGGGGTCATTAGTGTGAAAACAGGATCTTTGTTTCTAAAGGGTTGACAGCAGCTCTCATTGCACGTTCCCCACTTGTCATCACTTTGTATTTATTTGGCAGTTTTTGGCTGGTATAAGGTGCACTGAGCTGAAGCACATGTCCAAGAGTGCCTGGTACAGTGGAATTCCCGTACATGTAAATGTGCTATGAGCTGCTAGTGGGTTGTAAGTTAGTTCCCCACTGTGTAGACTGTGTTCTGCTTGCTGGAAGCTGTATCCAGCCCAAAATGGACTGCACCCAAATTTGTCTCCATGCGGTCTAGGCCTTGCCAGACTGGCCCAGCCAGACTACCCACTGCACAGAGAAGCCATCGACGAGAGACCTGCCTGGGGATCAGCCCCCTGCTCCACACTTGAACAGGAATGATGCCTCGGTGACTCGTGTGGGCCCTGCTTCTCCTGGCATTTCAGATCAACCACCTGCAGTCTCGATTTTCATCCAGCCTGTGTCCAGTCTTGGGTATCGTGAGTAAATACCAGGGTAGCTCCCTGCAACAACAGCTTAATCTGAGTGTGTCATCTGATTGTCTTGTTGTTTTGTTTCCTTTTCGAACTGAGCCCTCTGGCTCCGGATTACAAATATTGTGTACTGTGCATGTTGTGTTTTCCATCACAGGGCCCCAACCAGCTGCAACTCCGGGCAAAAGTTCTGGCTAGTCCATCTCTTCTCCACCTGGGTACCCAGAGGTGTGACTGTGTTGGGGGACTCAAAGCACATGCATAACTGCTTGATTGATATAACCTTTAAGCTAATTAACCTGATTTTGCCCCTTTTCTTGTTCGAGTTCCCTGAATAAATCAGATCTAACTTTGTCTGTATGTAATCTGACTGTGGTTCCAGTTTGTGCTCAAAGTGCTGTACTGTTGCTATTTGCTGTGCATAACCTTGTTTTACAGGGGGTCCCCAGGATCAAGCCACAGGAACCAGCCCTGGTGGTAAGTGCAAACAGTGTGGGTACTTGTGTGGTGTACCAGGGGTATTGTGAAAGTGATTATTGTACAGTGTTCAGGCCACTAGAGGGGAAAGAGGGGAGTTACAGTGTCCTGGAGGGCAGTGCCCAGGTTAGCTTGACCACTACCAACCCTGACCTCCGGGTGAAGGCACCCATTTCAGAACTCAGGCCCCTTAACCTGCTACTAGCCAAGCAGGCAGGGGTAGTAGCCCTTGGGATAGTGCCACCTAGGGGTTACATCTTGGAGGCTCACCACTGGGATTAGCGTCCCCTAGTGGCCAAATTTGCGAATTGCTGTTAAAAATAAATGGCTACCACAACAGAAGTGGTTGTACACCAGTTGGTGGGGTGGTGTACTGGACAGGAGATCGACCCCCGAAATGCTATACTTATCCTGGATATTCCCCTGGGTACCAATAAGAACACTGTAGAGAGAGTACTTTCCAAAGTTGAATGTTTACAAAACCCTGTGGTGGTGGATTGACAGGCTAATCTGCTCGCCCAAAGTTTCATGGCATTAGTAGAGTGCAAGCAAGGCCCCTGGAATTCTGCAATTCTGTGGTTGCGGAATTTTCCGCAGAGTTTGCATCATGCCGCAGAATTCTTATAGTGCTGCAGAATTAATTGTTTTTGGTGAATTTTCATTCAAATATACAGTATTTCTATAGTGCCAGGCTCCCGTACCCATCTTGTTTATCCTGAAGCCCCTCCTCTATGCTTGGCAGGTAATGTCATCTATGACATCACATCATATTTTAGCCGATGATAGGACTGCATTCTGCCACAGAAATGAATAAATCATGCCGCAGAAATCAGAAAATGCTGCCACAGAAGCCTAGGAGTGCTGCCGCAGAAATCAGAAAATTCTGCCACAGAGCACTAGGGGCCCTGAGTGTAAGGACCCAGTAGACAGTTCCAAAGTGCCACGACTATCACCCCTGAAGGAGCCCTCACTGCCTGGAGAGTGATAACTAAAGACAGTAAAGACCCCGGGGAGAATGAGCCCCCCACTATCTGAGACTTTTGAGGAGAAATTTGCTAAGTTGTTGCTGGAGGAAGGGAAAACTGTGGAGGACTTAAAGAAACTATTCCTGCCACCTGGGGGTGTTCCTCCTCCAACACCCCCTCCCGCTCCAGCACCCGTTATTGCCCCTCCTTCTGTGCCTGTGCCAATGCTGGCTCCTATGTCTGTACCTGCCACTAGTCACTACTCTTACCGAAGGTTGAGAATCTTCTCTGGCACCTTCCCCACCTCCCAAGGGAGGATGATTGGGAGACCTGGATAGATTGTGTTGCCCCTTTGGTACCTGAATGGCAGTGTGCAGAGGCTGAGAAATGGAAAAGGGTCATAGAAAGTTTGAGGGTTCCCGCCCTAGAGGCCATTACATTTCTGAGGTCCACAAACCCTGATGTATCTGCCCAGAAGTACCTATCTGCATTCGAAGGCAATTTTGGGAGCATTGAGTCAGGGGAGAACTTGATGTGGAAATTTCAAGGTACAAAACAATGGCCAGGGGAAAGTTTGTCTGCATATGTTACTCGTCTGGAAAGAGCACTACAGAAGGCTTACCGAAAAGGTGGGGTAGCCACCAGTGGCTTAAACCAGGTGAGGTTGAGGCACATACTGTACCATGCAAAGCATTCTAAATTGCAGCTCTTCAATTAAGGCTCCCAGATAGAAGAGGTAACCCACCGGACTTTTGTGACTTGATAAAAGAACTCCGGGAGGTTGAAGATGAAGAGGGGGATTGTAATTCTCGGGTGAGCGCAGCCCAAGTGATCACGGCATTGGAAAGCCCTTCCGAAGTGGGGACCATTGAGGGTGTGCTTCCATGGGATGAACTGCTGAGGGAGTTCAGGGAAACAAAAAACAGTCTCTTTATGAAGGCCACTCCTGCAAGTATAGGCACCGACCCTTATCCAACTGCATCTGCTATGGGGGTGGGGGTGTCCACCCAGGCATTTACTGCTGACAGCAGCTTGAAACTCGATGCCTTGACTATGGAAGTAAAAGAATTGATGAGATGTCTCCAAATACTCACCTCACAGCAGACAGAGATGGCACTAAGGTTTTCAGTTGGTAGTACCACTGCCCCAGCTCCCAGTGTGATGCCTCGGCCACCCCAAATCCCAGAGAACATATTTTACCATAATTGCGGGAAGGACGGGCACATGAAGAGAGAATGCCGGTCCACAAAAGACCTAGATAAAGTTGTATACAGGCTTCAAGGAGAGCTTCGGAGAATGAATCAGCGGTTGAGGAGAGCCCAAAATGACCGCAGTGAGGGTTCAAGAAGTAGTAACTCAAATCCCTATGTGGCTAAATCATCTGTCCAGGCCCCTGCTGCTGTCCCTCCAGATTGGTCCAAAATAGTGGGCCCTTCAATGGAGACTACCGTGGCTGTGAATGGTATTCCTACTCGGGCTGTGCTGGACAGTGGGTCTCAAGTGACCATTGTAGTTAAGGACTGGTATGACAAACACTTATCTGCTGTGCTCTTACAGTCCCTGGAAGGCCTACATGTGTGGGGGCTGAGCAACAAGTCTTATCCCTACCTAGGATATGTCTGTCTCTGATTGTCATTTCCTGCAGCTGTAACTGGTGTAGAGGAGCAAGTCGAGACACTGGCCTTAGTGTGTCCCCCTACTGGACTATATGATGGGGTTCCCCTGTTAATTGGGACCAACCCCATATGTTTGAGAGACTGGCACAACTCTGTCATGAGAAACAAGTCTGATGGACTGGGAGGGCCCTAAGAATTCCTGCTCTGATCAAGAAGGCCTATGATTTGCAGCAGAACCCCAAGGGAATGGACAAGGATAAACCGGTAGGTGTCGTGTGGAAGAAGGATCCTGATTCAATGGTGCTGGCCCCTAACACCCAGTGTACCATTCAAGGGGAGGTCCACCTCTGCAAAGATGTCGAGAACAAAATACTGATGTTAGAAGTGCCAGGTGATAGAAAAATGCTGGAAGGATTATTGGTTAAGCCCAGCATCTTGCCAGCTCATGCTCATGCCTATGCATGACGAGTGATGGTCCAGATTCATAATGTGTCATATCTGGAGATCTGGGTGAACAGAGGATGCACCCTAGCTATGGTACACTGCACAGACACTGCAGTGTTGCCCAGCAACAAGCACCCTGGCAAGACAGATAGAGTGACTCCCGACTTGTTTGATTTTGGTGACTCCTGTTGCCAGCTGAATGGAAGACTAGAATTAGCCAGAAAGTTGCCCAGAGAGATCAAGTGTTTTCGTTGAAGGAATGGGACATGGGATGTGTCCAGGGTGTGGAGCATCACATACGCCTGCACGATGAACGGCCATTTTGAGAGGGGTCTCGACACCTAGCCCCTGCAGACATAGACGATGTGAGAAGACACTTGCAGGAAATGCTCGCAGCTAGTGTGATACAAGAATCCAGGAGTCTATATGCTTCTCCCATTGTGGTTGTGCGTAAGAAGAATGGATCTGTGAGAATGTGCGTTGATTATCGAACTCTGAATCGGCGGACCATCCCCGATCAATACACCATGACCCATATACAAGATGCTCTGGATTGTTTGAATGGGAGCAAATGGTTCTCGGTGTTGGATCTTCACAGTGGATATTACCAGATTCCGATGGCTCCTTATATTAAAAATTAAATACCTCCCAAATTGACAGTCCTTAAACCTGCTCGGTGATTTTAATCAGTTTGCCTTTGTCTTTGTTTTTGTCTTTTGCCTCTAGTCCTTTTATCTGTTCTAATGTGTAAATTAGTTGGTGTCTCTGTGTTCTTTCTTTCAGGTTATCCAGTGACTCCAACCTGGTCCCTAGTTTGGATCCCACTACTTCCCTTCTTGTGGAAATATGGGGACACTCATATATAGGCAATGAACATGGAACAAAAATTAAAAATAAAAAAAAATGTAAAAGTAATATGTTTTAACACTCCAGAGGACTTGGTCTGATGATTTGAGGCCTATCACTGTAGCATTTTCCCTTTTCCCAATATTTTTTGAGTCTGGTGTTAAAATTCCCCATACTAATATGCTTAATTTAAATCACCTAAAAATATTTAGGGGCACTGATACAAACTTGCATTTTGTCATCTGTTCATATGATTTTGTAAAATGAAATGATCAGATGTTTTGGTTGCTTTGCACAACTTTTATCACTTTAAGAAGGTGCTTTATTATGAGAATGAGTTCAAAGGAGTGGGCACACCCCTTGATGAAGGCCAGAGTGTTTGACCAAAGTGCTGGGGTCCTGCTTGCCTTCTGCTTTTGTGATATGTGCTCTTTTTGAACAAATAAAGGATTAATTTCTGCTGCAGTTGTAATTTTGGGACTTTTTTACGTGACCTGGAGTGCTGGAATCTTTTGTCTTGATTACACTGCCACAGACTCCTCCCTATAAACTACACCAGCAAATAAGGAGAAGACAACATCAGCAAATGAAGAACATAGTGACTCAACAACAGAAACAGAGCCCAACTGACATTTGGAGCCAACAGTCCAGAAAAGTTTAAACTCCAAAGATGGAACATATGAAACGTACCCAGGTCCAAGCCCTTTTTCTCTTTTATTATTATACACATGTCCATTACATCGTCCCGCTGCAACGCCTTCAATTTGCATTATTTCTTAAGCATCTTATGAAATGCTTCAATGTGCTATGATTTATTTTGATTTCACTGTAATAAATCACACTTGAACCCCCCTGAAATTTCCAGGAAAACAAGAGAAATAGGAGAAGAGGAGGGGATATATTACATACCAGGTGAAAATCGAGAATCCTTAATAGCGCAGTCAAAACTATGCTGTCAAAATAACGTAAACTAAAGCAGCTGCAGAGGTAGCAGAGCACAGGCAACATTAATGCTATCCCTGAAGCTGTTGGCCATAGGGGGGAACATGGGGAACATGTCTGCTGTGTGGTATGCTTCTAAGCAGTTCCTGTGGCATGGAGGGTAAGGCACAGGCAGTGGATGTTGGTGGAAGGTTGTTGGGCTGGAGTTTGAGTCCCAGGACATGTGTTTCTGTTTTTTACTTATCGATTTCTGTGGTCTAAAGTATTTATTATTACTCCCCCTCCCGGCAGTTGTGCTGTCTGTAGTCACCCCCCCACCCTGCAAATTTTGCCCCCACCCTGGTGTTCCTGCTGCATTCAACCTCCCTCCCTATCCCATGGTTCCTTCCTGTCCTCGAGTTGCCTCCGCCTCTCCGGAGGTGACTATATTTAGATTGGGATGTTCAAGGGAGGAGCCCCTAAAAACTAAACTTACTTTTTTCCAGCTATGGTAGTGTTGATGTGTTTGCGGACCACTACCATTAGCACTGTTTTTTCAGTTGTTATTTTGATTGGGCACTGTTATTGACAGCGCCATTTTGTGGCCGAGATGTTTGACCACGCTGTTGTCTTCATGATCCTGATCTAGTGCAGAGATATCGAATAGGTAGATCTTCCATACCCTGTTACAATTCAATATGTTACACTTAATACAGGGAGAATTCTATAGTCCTTATAGTTTAAATCTGTATAGGAAAATTATAAAATCAGGAACCAGCACAGATTTGAACACAGAGAAAGTACTCCACTGATTCACAGAACAGCAGTAGTATCCCACGAGAATAAAGGTCACCTTACACAGACTTTGGAGACACTTTGAAGTTTTACAGAGTACTCTGCAGATATGCTTGACCAGTTTTAGCCAAATAGGCTGATTTGTTCTTCCTTTAGTCTATTATTTACAGTATGTTGCCAATTATGAATATCTCAGCACTATGTATTCACCACAGTGTGACAGGAGTAGACTGTAAGTTAATGGTTCATGGTTTGCTGCCACAGATTCAGTAGCATTCTGCACACATCTGCATGTATTACTATTTATTTGTAGACTACTGTATGTGTTTGTATGCCACAACATACTTGTCTGGCTCTCTCCCTGCAGACTTACAATTATTGACAATAGTTCTCTCACAGTTTCTCAGAATAATTTGCTTCTATGCACTCATGTGATTTGAAAGTCGTTTGGGCTGAATAAAACTGATTATGCAGAACTGCTGCATGAGCCCATACTTCTGCACTTGGTGACTCATCTTTCTTCTGCCATAAGGATTTTGTGCAGTGTATTTTCTTTACTGTTTCAGTCCACATACCTTAAGTGTATGGCTTTAGAGCCCAGATTCAACAGCTACTTCAGTAACCTGTTGACATTCCCGGATGAAAGGCGCCCCACAACTTCCAAATGAATGGCAACAAAGGCTGCCGGGTAAATACTGTATAAAGAAATTGTGACATAGATGCTGTTACTGTTTTGAATGAAACAGCAATTGCTGTGTATTACAGCTGCACATTAGTCTTGGTGGGGGGGTTCTAACTGACTGCACCACACAGGTAAATAGTGTAACTTGGCCATCTTTGTTGATGAACAGTGAGGGAGGGGTGGGCAAGAAAGCAGTAGGTGGGGAATAGGCATAAACAGGGATGTGGGGCAAAGGGAACTCTCAAGTTTCGGACATTAGGTCAGGAACAAACGGGGTTATGGGAAGAGCTTCTGAAGTCAATTCGGTATGATTTTACAGCCTTGGAGGTGGGCAAACATGGGAAAGTGTCGGAGTCCCAGCTTAAAGCAAAAGATTTTCTGTGCCTATTTTGTTGGTGTGTGCCACTCCCAGTGTTGCTTGTGCATCTCAAATTGAGGAGCGCAGTTTGAAGGTGCATTACTGTTGCTGTGTGTCGCAGCACAAGCAACAGAGTCCAAGTGAAGGTTATGGTGAGGCTGGGATCTGCAAATGGGTGTGAGGAGGGAGGTCGAACATCAGGCTCTGCATGTCGCTGCTCAGCTACTTGCTGGGTGGCTTCATGCAGATGAAAGCATTGAACCACTCTCTCTCTCGCACAAGCACTTTGGTCCTTTCAACTACAGTAAGTTTCCATGCCACGAGCACTGAACAGTGTCACGATCAGCCTGGCTGACCACTGGCGTATCACTGTTGCGCCCACTGCAGCTTGAGCTGCATGGGACCCGGCAGTGACACATGTCCGAAATGCGATTCTTGTAACAAGATGTTTGCTGGGCATGCATGTACAGGCAAGTAGAAAAATAGAATGAAAAGATACCAGTGCAGCATTTTCACTGTAACGTGCACTGCTGCTTTAGGCTCGTACATGGTGAATAAAATGATATGTGGCACCATTAAATGGCATTGGAAACAAACATGAACAGCAGGGAATAACATGGGGGTTCCAAGGGAGTGCATAAGGATATCAGGTATATAATATTTTTATACATGAACTGCTTCTATAAAACCATTAAAACACAAACGTATTCAATTATTCTTCTACCGTGTGTTAGTCTGGCTGCTCTGAGAAGCAGAAAATAAGGCCTCTAACTATGAGAAAGAGGATTTTAGAAAGAGGACATAAAGCAGTGTTTACCTCGCGTACTGTATTATCAATCCAGTTCTATGTGGTAAAATACAAACTGTACCCACGTACACTGTAATATGTCAATGTGTCACCTTGCTCAGGAATGAACCATAATTTGTTCCCTTAAATTATTGCTTTTTCATGAAAACGCCAACTGTGCTCAGAAAGCATAATGAGGTTTATTATAGTACCAAAATATAGTATAATAGCACATTAGAATATCTTAGTACCTTTTCTTTGAGAATAATTTCTGAGTAATGTTTTGCCAAAAAAGCTCATGCTGTGCTTTTTTTAAATATACCAAGGGGTAATGAGGTAGTGAGTCAACATTTCCAGTGCTGGCCCAAATCCTTTCTCTACTTAATTCCTAACAATAAAAAGCATACGGTTAGTTTAAATATCTCATGTCTATGTTAAATGTCTTGCTGGACAGTCCATGTAGAAATGCAACCTTATCTTCCACGTACTGCATATCAATATCAGAAAATAAACAGTTAAACATATCACTGTAAGGAAGAATTTATTTTAAAATATTGAAGTGTCTGCTGTCAAAAAATTCTGGGACTTGTTTACTCTCTGAGGGATGTCACCTTAGTACCTTTCTCTATCTGGCACTAATCTGAGTGGAGACATGTAGTGAGGGGTGTCCCTCAGGGATCTATGCTGGGGCCACTGCTCTCCAACATGTTCATCAATGATTTGGGAGCTGGGGACTCCAACAGACTGCATGTGTTCACTGATCACACTAAACTGGTCAGAATTATGGACTCCCTTGAGGATGGGGACAAACTTCAGGAGGATCTGAACAAGCTGGGTGACTGGTCAGAATCCTGGAGTCTCAGATTCAATATTTATGTTTATTGATTTATTTATTTACTTATTTGAATACAGTATCTACATGCAAGGTACTACACTTGTAGCGGAAAAAAGGCAACATCTGCACACCTGTGCACTAATCTCTTTCACCCCTATGACTACCACACCCATAGCTTAAATGTACTTGACTTGTTATGTTCATGCTTGCATATTCAAAGCTAGGCAAAGCAAATTTTATTTATATAGTGCTCAATCCATCAAGGGCTCTGAGTGCTTTACAAAAATAATATAAAACAATGAGATGTAAATAAGTAAGCAAGGTGAAACTAAAATAGGTCAGATCCCATTAAAAGCTTGTTCAAATAAAAAGGTCTTTAAAAGAGGCTTTAAAGGCCTTCACTGAGCTGGCTGCATGAATATCATGAGAGATTGAATTCTGGGTAATGGGGGGGACCACCCCAAAGGCTCTATCAGCCAAAGACTTGAGCCTTGAGGTGGAAACGAACAGTAGTCCAGCGTTGGTGGAGCAGAGAGGTTGGAGTGGTTGATAAGAAATCAGGAGTGCTTTTAAGTAGTCTAATCCCAGTCCATGTAGGTCCTTGTATGTTAACAACCCGATCTTGAAAGCGATGTGTGAATGCAAAGGCAACCAGTGCAGAGTGTGCAGAACCAGAGTAATGTGATCCCTCAATGAGGAACCCACTAACATCCAAGTCCCGGCATTCTGCACCACATGTAGTCGACACATCAAACCTGCAGACAGCTGTAGATATACAGCATTACAGTAATCCAGTCTTGTGGTGACAGAAGCATGGATAATCATCACTAGGTCATCTTGAGCTAAGAACAGCAGGATCCTAGCTATATTCCAAAGATGAAAGAAGGCCGACCGGACAACAGATGACACCTGCTGTTCAAAGGTCAGTCTGTCATCCAGTATGACCCCCAGATCTCTGACTGCACTCACTGATGAAAGGTGCTGGACACTGAAAACAGGGAGTGCAATTCCTCCATCAGCAGGTGAACCCCAATGACCAAGTTTGATAACCATGACCTCTGTCTTGCCTGGGTTGAGACACAACCAGTTGGCAGCCATCCAATTGTTTACTTCAGCCAAGCAGTGGCTCAGCACATAAGATGCAGAAGTATCATCAGGGGCACAGGACACGTACAACTGGGTATCATCTGCATAGCAGTGAAACACCACATTGTACTGCCTTATGATCTCCCACAGCGGAAGCATGTGCATGGAGAATAAAATGGGAGCAAGGATCGAAACTGAAGAACCCCACTGGAAAACACAGATGACACTGAGGTAAACTTCCCCAGAACCACTCACTGCATTCTCCCAGCCAAATATGAACTGAACCAGTGCAAAACAGTGCCAGTAGCGCCCACATGGTTCTCAGGCAATCAATCAGCACCCCATGATCCACTGTGTCAAACGCCGAAGAAAGGTCCAAGAGCATCAGAATAGTATGGTGCCACCAGCCCATCGGCGCAGTGGTTGGATTTCTGCTTGTGGCGCTGGCAACCCGGGTTCAGGAGCAGATCTGGGAGCCAGAGGGATGGCCAGGGGGAGGGTGTCTAAGCGTCCGTTGGACTGCTCAGCTCCTCCGGGGGGTGGGGAGTGCACTAGCTCAGAGGTGACCTTACCTCTGGTGAAGGCAAGAGGTATTGCAGCCTCAATGCCCACAACGATGGGGGAGAGCATGAAGGATGCTGGCACAAGCCTTGGCATTGTGGCACATCACGCTTTGGGAGGGCGTACACACAAAAATGCCCCTCCCGGTGCAACACCGATGTGAGGACTCGATCAGGGGTCCTCACTTACCGATGGCTGCAGTACTGACAGGGCTCCCTGATGAAGACTTGATTCCTCTGGGGGAAGGGGGTTCAGGGTTCCCCCCCCACCGTGTCCCCGCCTGGGGGGATGAAGCCAGGGCTCAATGGAGGGAGTCTCAAAGGGAAGAGGCAGCACCGAGTAAGTAGTCAGGTGACAGTGCTGGGTGGGGGCAGCGGTAAAAATAGAATAGAAAAAAAAAAAAAAGAATAGTATGTTGCCCTCGGTCCCTTGGCCTGAGGAGAATATGTGTCACCCCCACCAAGGCTGTCCCAGTGCTGTGCTGAGGCCAAAAACCAGATTGGAGAGGTTCAAAGATAGAAAGCCGCTCCAAGTGGTCTTGCAGCTGTTCAACCACCACCTTCTCAATAACCTTCCCTAAAAAGGGGGGAGGTTAAAGAGATTCAGACTCTGTATAATCTATATTAAACATTCATTGCAAAAAACTTTGTTAATGCATCAGTTAGGAGTGATGACACAGCGACAGAAGTTTGGAAATTCGATGTTATGGTTAACCCCCCTACCACCCTACCACCACCTTCCATCCTCCACACACCAACAGATGTCGGGGTATTCCTAATATCGAATTTCCAAACTTTTGTCGCTGTGACATCAACCCTAACTGATGCAGTAACAAAGATTTTTGCAATGAATTTCCTTACTTTTTGAAAAAGTGTAATGTAACCAGTAAATGACATGTGTTGGTGGGAGCACTGGGCCCCACCAAACTGCCCATTTGTGCATAACGATATGCGTCTGTGGGAGCATGGGCCCTCTGGGCACTTTGCTCCCACTTACACAAAACTATGGAGCCATACAGCAGCCCTATAGGGCAAGAACACTTGTAACACTAATTTGCCAATATCTCAGCAACCATAGCAGCTATGAAAAAAATTCCAGTGCCGTTGTAATCATGACAGCAAATCCTCCATGCAAGATAAGTCAACTAAATCCGTATCTTGAATAGTTTCCAAGATACAGGCACCGAAAAGCGCTTTAGGTGCCGCAATATTATCCTATGGGAAAAAATCTCTACTTTGTTATGGCATATCTATGGAACTGATGACATTTTTTATGCCTAAACAGCATAATTCACAGCTCTGGGACACCCACTTTATACCCTGCAATTTTCAAGCCAAAAGACCAAACTGTTTATTTACCTGGTAACTGATATGTGCTGGTGAGAGCGTGGGCCCTTCAGGACACGCTCCCACCAAACTGCCCATTTATGCATAATGATATGCATCTATGGGAGCATGGGCCCTTCAGGCCCTGCACTCCCACTTACACATAACAATGGAGCCATACAATAGCCCTGTAGGCCTGAAAAGGAACCCTTGTAACACTAATTTGCCAATATCCCAGTAACCGTACAACCTATGAAACAAATTAAACTTCAGGTGTAATCTATGACTTGTAAACTTCCTCTCTCACTAACTGCAAACAAGATGGCAGCACGACAACAAAAGTGTGATCACTAATGTTTTCGCAATGCACATAAAAATCTTTCCATAGGCTATAATGGGACATGAAAAATGTAATAACTTTTGAACGGATTAATATTTTTTTACCAAATCTTCAAAAGGGACCAGTTCAACCCAGGCCACATACAGACATGCAAATTTGAATCCACTGAGATGCATTCTTCTGTCGATTATGCCTGACTGAAAAATGCACAAAAGTTGACCAATTTTCACGTTTTGGACACTCTACAGTTCCGCAAATGTATATCCGAACAAAACGCAACTTTCCAGATCCAGAGATATATGGTCGGAAGCTGCACATGCAAAACATCAGGCAAATCGGACAAACAGTTGCAAAGTTATTGAAGTGCAAACTTTGGGGTTTAACATAGAAGTGGCCCTCCAACCCCAACTATACCCTAACTATACCTACCCTACCGAGCAGGTATAATATAGTATGTGTAATTAAATCCATGTCATCCCTGAAAAAGAGACAGTTGGTTCCAGTGGGCCTACCTGGTTAACAAAATTCAATAAATAAATAAATATTAAATGTGGGCTGCAGAGTACTGACACTTCACAAGGCTATGGTCAGACTCGGTAACAGAGAAATTAAATAGAAATTCTAAGAGAAACCAAACAAACAAGCAGCACTGTCAGGGCAAAATAGACTTACCCCCACTGACAGATTCCGCTGTATCAGAGATCGAAATGAATGCAGAAGAACAAACTGGGGCTAGTGTCAGTTTTTTAGAGCAAATGATGACACAGCATTCAGACCAATGGAAAAGGAAAATAAGGAGGGCTTACTGGAAAAACAGGACAAAGGGAAGGCATCAGAAAGTCACAGTGGAAGTGGACAATAGTCAACTAGTATCTCAGACATTACACTCTCGGGTGAAAAGATGGCTCTCCTGACGTACACCAGTGAGAATTTATTTCCTTATGTATTTGAAATTATTTCACCAGGTACTGTAACAATACAGAGATAAAAGGATAATCTCAATTACAGATGTAACCTGGGGGGAAAGGGTAGGGGAGATGAAGGAGAGGAGGCAAACACAAAATATAGTACATTTTATACACAGATACGTTGTGCAAGGTCGAAACACAATGGGCACAATTCACAAAGGTCAATGTAAGCTGCACCAACTGCAGCTTGTGCCGATTGCTGGTGCACCAGGGACTCTGTACCTGATTCACTATCGAGCAGGGTCCCGGCGGCAAAGTCCCGTAGCTTGCAGCAACTGTGGGCATGTGCCAAACAGACAGTACATCTGCCAGGTTTGCCATAAGCTGTAGGGTGGTCAGAATGCAGCTGCGCCCATAGACAGTGACTGGTGATCTAGTGGACCCCCGATCCACAATGTCCCCAATTAAAATTCATGTATCTTTCCCTGGTGGTCTAGTGAACCCCCCCAGCTCCCCGATGTCCCCCATTAAAAGTCATTTACCTTTCCCTGGTGGTCTAGTGGACACCCCCTCCCTATCTCTGATCTCCCCATAACCATTTATATATCTTTCCCTGGTGGTCTTGTGAACCCCCCACCCTGGCAGGCAGTACCCCACTACCCTGCCCCCCCATCCTATCCCCTAGCCAGCGACCAGCACAACCTTCCATTCATCACCATGGCTGGCCACTGTCTGGGCTGTCAAGGAGTGTGTCCTGTTTACAGTATGCACTGAATGATTGACAGCTGGTGTCAGTCAATGAGGGCATACTGTACACAGTATGCGCCCCTTGACAGCTCAGTTGGCGGCCGGCTGTGGTGGAGAGTGGACGGCTGTGCCAGTCGCTGGCTCAGGGATGGGATGGGGGAGTGGGGTGGTGGGGCACTGGAATGGGGGGATCCATGAGACCCCAAGGGAAAGATATATAAATGGTTAGGGGGAGATCAGGGAGAGGGAGAGGGGACCACTAGACCACCAGGGAAAGATACATGAATTTTAATGTGGGACACTGGAGATCGGGGGTCCGCTATACCACCAGGAAAAGATTTATGAGTTTTAATAGGGGACATCGGGGATCGGCGGGGTCTGTTAGACCACAAGGGAAAGATACATAAGTTTTAATGGGGGACATCAGAGATTGGGGGGGTCTGCAAGACCACCAGGGACATGTGTACTGTTCTTAAACAGGGGATCAGGGCTGGGGTGTGACAGGGGTACAAGTTTCCTCTCATCTAGGGAGGGCTCCACTGGTGGCGCATAGTCTCTAACCCTCCCAGAAGATACACTTCTAAGTATTCTTAGACTAGCCCTGGCTGGTCTAATGGTACTTAGAAGTTTTCCCTCTGGGAGGGTTTCGTGAATCCCAAATTAGGGAATATGGCAGCCTGCACCTGCCGTAAGCCCCCTAGTGCCATAGTGCAGCCCATTATGTGTTGCAAGGACAGTGCAAGCCCACATTGGTGCACGCAGCCTGTGTTTGATGCTGGATGCTTTTGTGAGTTGCTCCTGGCACATCTTTTGGCACAATTTGCACTTGTGCTATTTCTTGTGGCACAAGTCCCTTGCTCCATTCAGGGGGGCTTTGTGAATCTGGCCCAATACGTACAGTCAATGTATTGCAACTAACATTAACTTAGCAATGACTGTGCATACAACAACAGAAGTTTTGCAAAACAAATCTAAATAGAAACAAGGGAAAAAAATACAGGTCATAGTCAGGTACAGTCACAGAATATGTTAACTTTTTGCTCTGTCCTCCCCAGGACCTCCTTATAAATGAGCACTGCTCAATGGAGCTTCCCTGGCAAAACAAACAAACAAACAAATAAATAAATACAATTCCTTAGGTATAGTTTAGCCGAGGCTATTCTGAACTGAGGGCTGTCACCCAAAGCCAGATTCTTCCACAACCAAGGGAGCATATAACTGAAAGCTGATAGCCCCAAGTTAAGTTTATGCCTAGGAACAATGAATCTGTTGCCTGCGCTAGATCTATGGGTGTAGCTGAAAGGGTAGATGGGGTAAGCATGGACCCCAGGTAGCTTGGGAGTTTATTTGGCAAACATTTACAACTATGTAAGGCAAGGTGCCAACTATGTCTATCACCCCAGGAAGGCTAGTTTAAGCAGTCATAGAGAAGACAACGGTGGGTACATGCTGGGCAATGAAGAATAAGCCTGCAGAGGGCATTTAGTAGCAAATCAAGCTTAGATAGGTGGCATTGATGAGCAGAATCATACACCACATCACCGAATTCAATCACTGGGAGACTCAGACATTCTACTGAGGACTTCTTCAGGCTTTGGGAGAGGCAGTCACCCACCCTATGTAAGGCTCCAAGCTTTCTGAATGATTTGGACACTGCAGACTGAATGTGAGAGATGAAATCTGAAGATTGGTCAAACAGAATGCCAAGGTACTTGTACTCCATTACAGATTCAAGGCTCCCACCATCAGGAGTATTTATAGCCAGAGAAGGGCCAGTCACAAAGCAATTTTTGTATCCAAACAACACAGACACAATTTTAGTCTGATTAAGGGCTAGTCAGTTGTCTAAAAACAGTTGGAAAGTGTCTTAAAATCTGACTGCAGGTCAGTCGATATGATGGCAGGAGTTTTACCAGAAGTATATAGATTAGTGTCATCTACATTAAACTGGATTTTACATGATTTACAACCCTTGACAGGTCATTCATGAATACATTAAAAAGAAGGGGACCCAGTACAGACCCTTGAGGGACACCTGTAGTAACCTGCATGTGGCCTGAGAGGGCTAATCCAGTACTAACTACCTGGGTGTGATCAACAAGTTAGGAGGAGAGCCAAGAAATTGATGATGATGAGGAGAGACCAGAGGCACCAAGCTTACCCAATAGTAGGGTGTGATCCACCATGTCAAACGCATTGGCTAGGTCAACAAAATAACACAGGTAGGCAGTCTATTGTCCACATAGGTGAGGATATACTCAGCAAACCTGAGAAGGGAGGTGAATGCAAAGTGGGAAGCTCAAAAACCTGACTTGTAGGGTAGCACATTATAATGGCAAACCAAACTTGAGTGACTCAGAAATGAGCACTTCAGTTTGGTGACTTTCAGGATCAGCAGTGAAGAATGGATAGTGGGGGAGGATGGGAAGAATGGTGAGGGAGGAATAGCGATGGAGGGGGGAGGGAGAGGGATGGGCTAAATGGGGGTGTGGAGCATAATGCCACCGAGCTACCCACCTAGCGTAGCAGGTAGGGACACCATCTGCACTGCTGGTGGTATGGTCTGTGTTTTGCTTTAGCAGATGTTTTTTTTTTTACTTTTTTAAGTTATTGCCGTCATCAGTCCTCTTCTTTCCTCCAGTGTCTGCCCCCTCGAGATGATTATATAAGTATGGGGGTTAGGGGTCATTTCACAAAGGTGGGTGTGGGGGGTGTAGTCTCCACATTAAACATTATTTTAAATGTGTGCCTAGTTGGTCTTTGTTGTTTGTTGTTATGTGCCATACTGGTTTTCGGCAGGGTGTACTTGCTGTTTTATGAGTTGCCCAAGAATGTTCGCTGTTATGACATGGAACCGACTGGTAGTCAGAAAATAAATTATGCAGACTAGTATTTTTAAGTTATCTAGCAGCTGACCTCTCAAAAGCTTTGGAGCAGGAAGGGAGAAGTGAGATGGGCTTCTAGTTTGCAGGGGAGCTTGAGAGACCACTTTTGTGTAGAGGAATAATAATAGCGCTTTTCCAGGATGTCAGAAAACCCCCAGTGACCAATGAGCAATTGAAGATATGGGTGACTGGAGCTGCAATAGCTGGAGCAGCCATCTTCAGCAATCCGGGGGTGAGACCATCATTCCCAGAAGGAGTGCTAGGTTTTAAATGCATAAACTTGCAAAGAACTTGGGGGGGGGAGTGACTCAGGAGAAAGAAAACTCAGGTGTACCAGAATGGAGGTACCGTACCAAGGTGAAGGAGAAGAGGTGGCACTAGAAAGGGGTGGATGTACCACCAACATGGGACCATCAATAAATTGATCATTTAAAGCATTTACAATGGCACATGGGTCAGAGACTATGTCAGAGGCATGCTTGGGGTGTGGGATGGAGGAGGCAGAGTGAACAGGTAAAGTAGATTTGTTTACTGTGTCCCAGAATTTGGAAGGTAATGGAACATCATTGATAAATTTGGTATGGAAGTAAGCATCCTTAGTTTTCATGAGTGCCTTTGTACAGATGTTTTTGAGTCTGTTACAATGTAGCCTGTTAGCAGGAGCACCAGATGTCTTATGGGCAGACCAAGCATCATTCCTTTGCTTGAACAGATTGTTAACAGTTGACTTTTCCATTAGCAGATTATATCCTCTCACCACTAGAGGGCTATATCTCTTTATCCAGTATGTAAGCCATGTGGGCTCTCTCTGCCTTTCTCTCGCCTATCCTCCTCCTCCTTGCCCTGGCCCCTCTCTTCTCTCTCCCTGGACCTAGCCACCCCACCCCACCCCACCCCGCCACCCTCTACTCTGGTTTCCACTGCAACTCCAAGGAAACTCTCCACTTCCACTTGAGACTTGTGCTTGGTGCACCGTTTGGATATTCCTGGTTACTTAACACGACCACTACTCTCAACAAGTGTGGCCTCCGCTCTACACTGTACCACCTTGCAGTCTATATGGGACACCGCCTGGAACCTTGCAACTTCTACTTCAGGAAACAACAATCAAAACTATCTCTCAAAGAACTGCGACTCTGCTCCTTAAAACTCCTGCTCCTCCTCCTTCTCATCTCAGGCAGCGCCCATCCCAATCCTGGCCCTAGAAGCTCAGGCCACACACAAACTCCAGGTGCCCTTATCCTTGCAACCATTAATATCTGCAGCCTACTACCAAAGCTGGATGCACTCCAAGCCTTCATATGCCAACACAACCTTGACATCCTTGCAGTGGTGGAAACTTGGCTGACACCTAAAGTTCCTGACTCAGCAGTAACAATACAGGGCTACAATGTTCACAGGCTGGACCGGATATCCAAAAAAGGCGGTGGTTGCACAATCTATATCAAAGACTCCCTGTCTTGGCACTCTGTAGCAACTCCATCACTTTCTGCCTCAGCCCAGATTCTGCCAATAAAAATCATCCTAGGTCCCAACCATAAAGCTCTGACTATTGTCTCCGTATATATCCCACCCAGGGACCCTAAACATGGATTCAATGATATCCTAAACTTTATCAACTCACATCCTCCCGAAACTGAACTTATTCTACTAGGGGATTTCAACATAAACTGGTTAGCATCGAGTGCCAGTGCCTATAAAGACTCCATCTCAGCTGCTAACCTCATGCAAATGGTAAACTCCCCTACTAGGATTAACTACAAGACTGGCACCAGTACCCTCTTGGATTGGGTCCTCACCACTCACCCGACAAGGATTTCTCGACCACCATTCTCCCAGACTCACTCAGTGACCACTCCCCAGTCATGTGTGCATGGTCTAACAAATTCTTAAGCCCCTCCCAAAATTATACGCTAGAGTCCTTCCTCATGGAAAACTTCACATCTCAAACAACACCTGCTTCTACAAGACTGGCTACCCATCTATGAAGCAACATATGTTAACTTGGCTCTTGATCACTTCATCTCAATTTTCAACAAAGCCTGCGACCTCTTTGCCCCTGCTAAAAGGCGCAAAACAAAATCTCTCTCTAACCCATGGGTCACCGTGGCTCTTCTCTCACCGCTGAAACTAAGGGATCACCTCTGGGCAGTTGCCAGGGCCACTGGCAAACAACTGGACATCCAAAATTACAAACAAGCACGAAATGCCTGCACAAAAGCCATACGGCTAATGAAATCCACCTATTACAAAGATGCTCTCACCAATACATGGGGAAATGGTCGTGCTTTCTGGGACAATATCAAGGATGTCATAGGGAAGCAGCCAAAAACCTCTCCGGCCATGTTAATGGTTGATGGATCCTCAACCCTTGACCCCAAGGTGATCGCAAACATCTTTAACACGGCTTTTTCAGACCTTAGTGCTGTTCTGCCCCATGACTTTTTTGAAAACAGGGCCTACTCCCCAAATACCTCAGCCCCTCAGTCTAACCATCCCCTCTTATACTTCAGGAAGGTAAGGCTGAATGAAGCTTGCTGCTATATTACTGCAGCTATCTCTAAACTAGATCTAGTAGCGACACCCTGGACCTTAAGCTTCTTTTGCTCACCCTCGATGAGGTAATTCATCCATTAACAAAAATCCTAAACCTCTCTCTCAGCTGTGGAAAATTCCCGGACCTATGGAAAACAGCCACTGTGACACCCATCCATAAAAGTGGGGACAAGGCGATTCACTCAAATTATCGCCCTATCTCCCATACTGCCCCACTCTCTAAGGCACTTGAGCGCATCGTGGCTGATCAACTTACCGACCACTTGGATAAATACAATATACCTTGTCCACAACAACACGGCTTCTGGAAAGGTCACAGCACCACCACAGCCCTTCTTGAGTTCACTGGAGCTTTGCACAAATCCCTTGACAACGGCCTTCTCACAGGGTCCGTTTTCGTCGCCCTCTCCAAGGCCTTCGATACAGTACACCATGGATTTATTAATACACCAACTACTGAATGCCGGGCTATCACCTGACTCTTCTCTCTGGTTTAAAAGCTACTTAGAAAACCAGTCACAGAGAGTAAAAATTGCGGACGCTCTTTCTAACACCCTGCCTGTTCACTCGGGTGTCCCACAGGGATCCATACTGGGACCCCTCCTTTTAGCCTTTCTTAAACTCCTCCCTTATCACTGCTTTGAGCAGATCATACTATATGCCAATGATGCTATTGTATTCTCCACTCACAAAGATCCTGCAACTCTTCAACACAACCTTCAACTTGGTTTCAGTTCTGTAGAGACATGGTTTCTTAATCATAAACTGGTCCTCAATGACAAGAAAACCAAATCTATGCTCTTCTGCAGCTCTCATAACCCACACAAGCTACACCACTTGGCTATCTCCACCACCCAGGGGAACACTATAGATCAGGTGGGGTCCTTCAAATACTTAGGGATACAGATTGACCCTAATCTCTCCTATGGATTTCATGTAGATAATGTAGCTAGAGCTGCTAATACACGGCTTGGTCTCCTCTACAAACACAGACCACACCTCACGCCAGAAGCTTTGAAGGTTGCAGTCCTGAGCTCTGTGATCTCTGTAATAGACTATGGTCTCATCATTTATGGCTCGTCCACAACCACAACCCTTAGATGCCTCTCAACTACCTTAAATAAAGCATGTCGGCTCATCACTGGTGCGGCTCCAACTATCAAACCGCATAAAGTATCTCACCTGCTCCACGGTGAAAAAAATCTACCTTGGCCTTGCACCTTCTGGGGGTCTCAACTCTGTTACAACACCGAATTAACAAATGGCGCCTTAGGAGATCCACGCTACAGCTACTGAAAGTCCCCCACTGTCACACTTCACAGGGACAACGCTCTTTTGCTTATCGAGCACCACTCTGGTTCAATGGCCTCAGCCCAACCATCTCCTCTGCCCCAACTATTGGTATGTTTAAAACTAGGCTCCAGGTCTATCTCACTACCAACAGCTCCTGTGACTGCCCAACTTAACCTTGTTTCTCCACTTCCCTTTCTGCTCTAGTTGTCCCCCCACTGGATTCTACCCTCACATCTTGGTATACCCAATGCTGCACTTTTCACCCTCTTGCCACCCTTCCTACATTCCTTCTACCCCCCACCCTCTTCCCTCTCCCTATGACTCTGGCACTTCTTATCTGTTGTCTATTTTCTCTGACAAATGCTGCTGGCTGCCTTGTTACAATGCTACCCTTGAACTGTATTAATCTGTACTCTGTTTGCAATGTCCACATTGTTGTAATGCCTGTCTTGATGTTCCCCATAATTTGTATTTCTCTGACGTGGAACCTTTGTAAAGAGCCATGGCTCAAAGGTATTTGTAATCCTAGACTTGATAAATAAATAAATAAAGATCAGAAGATAGAACAGTACCTGATGAACCAGCACCTGCTGAAGGCCAGGAATGTAAAATTCCACACTTCCTATGTTGCTGCCACTACAGAATCCTCACTCGTTGATGTTTTAAATCATACAATCCTTTATTTTGCAATACAAAAAATCCAAAGTCGAACAATCCAACAAAGTGTGGTGGCAGTTGTAGTCCGAGAGACCACTCGGGTGCGAAACATGCGACTATGTCAGAGGCACGCTTGAGGTTTGGGATGGAGGAGGCAGACTGAGCAGGCTGAAGTAGATTTTTTTTATCGTGTTCACAGATTAATAAGATCAGAAGATACCCAAGGGAGATGCTTACCCCAGAATCTGTTTGCAGGAGCATATCATAGATGGGTAGAAAGATAGAGCTGAATTTACCCAGCGCCTGCAGAGTCGGGAGATAAATGAACAGAGTTCCAGTTAACAGTAGAGAGGTCTGAGAATGATGGCAATGATGACAGACCAATGGCAAATAAAGGAGCGACCCATCAGAGCCAGAAGAACATTATTGAAATGGAGTAGGGGAGCTGGTGGATGGAATTCAACTAAGCATGCAGTGTGCGGAAGGCTCGTCCCTCAAGTCGATGGATGCAACAACTAAACTAACTGAAGAGACTTCCCTGTGGAAGCAAAGATTCAAAATGGTGGATGGAATTGAACAGAGCATGCAGTGAGTGGAAGGCTCATCCCTGAAGTTGATAGCTGCAACAACTAAATTAATTAAAGAGTACTCCCTGTGGAAGCAAAGACTCAAAAGTGTAGAAACTCAAACAAGAAAGCCAACATAAGAGTGATCGGGCTCCCAGAACAGGCCAAGGGTGAGGATCCTCTGAAGGTCATGCAAAGATTACTGCCTCAGATCTTGGGGAAGTTGAAGGGGGATCCAGCCTAGTACTGGAAAAGGCATACAGAATCACCCGTTGCAGGGCTGCAATGGGTGGAATCGAACCGCGGACTTTGTTTATTGTCTGCAAGGGCATGAGAGTCCAAGACAGAATTGTTATTTTTTTTATTTTTTATTTATTTGCTTTACCAGGAAGGTGGACTGGGCAAAAGCCCGTTTTCAACCATGCCTGGGGAAAGGGTAACAACAGTAGGAATACATACAAAGTGATCTAATACAGTACACAGTTTTAATAATCACAATAAATTATACAGTCATACAATCATACAGATAAAATCTTTCGTACAAAGCACAATATTTACAATTATGGTTGCATGCATTTTTGCAAACTTCAGGTATTATCATTGCAACAGCATCTTGATTGGCCTTGTTATGTCCAAGAGAAAGAGACAACTTCGCTATGGTAATGAAAAAAACTCTTTATGCCGTGATCTTTCCTCTCTACAGGACAGCACAGGAAAAGCATTCGACAGGGTGAGTGCCTCTCTATGAGCACTAATGATTCAGCATGAGCTCCTTATCCTGGCCCAACTCACAAAAGTGTAGAATGGGCACACTTATTTATCTAGTGATCCATCTGAAGCCACTAAACTGCAGAACTGTATTGAGGTAGACATGTCCGGCACAGAGGGAGCTTCACTGGGAGAGAAAAAAAGCAGGAGAAGTATAAGGGGCAGTCTCTCTGTCATGTACACCCGCCAGCACCCCTCACACATTGACCTAACTTGAGGTTGGCCTGGTTTCTTTTGGGTGCAGTATACAAGTGAATACCAGGAACAGGTTTTGGTGCCTCCACCTGGGGCAAAGTGTATGAAGACTTCCCAATGTGGCCCTAACCTCCCCCCAGGAGCAAATATTATTTTCCCTCCCACACACATAGTTGGCTTGTCCCCACACAGTGGTAATACACACCAAGTGATGACTATGAACAGTATTTACAAAGTGAACTAACCTCAGATTCATTATATCAGAGCGGTAAAGGGGAATATAACAGTATAGAAACAATTTTATTTTACAACCATTGTCCCCCAACAGTCCCTGTACCTCCCCAGTGGGTACACCCGGCTTTCCCCCCATGGCCATAAAAATTGTTATTGTTCTACGCAGTGGGTACCTCACCAGATTGCTGGTGGCCAACCACATGATGTAAGGTTGAAGGCAATTTGGGATCCACTGGGTACAACACCCTTTTTTGAACAGTGAACTAGGAGAATTTTGAAAGGGGCCCCAAATAGTTTATAAACAGGGTGCAACAAATGAACTATGGACATCTTCTGTCTGGACGCTTCCTGCAGATTATCAAGTCCTGCCCAGGACTTCACCCTCTCTGAATAACTAGCGAAACAACTACTTTTGTTGAAAAACTCCTCAGGGACGCAGCCCAGAGGTACTCACAGTTTGTTGACAGTCTTAGAGGATGCTGAGGAAGGCTCTGAATTGGCGGTACCACTCAGAGCGCAGCAGGCAGTCTTTCAAGAAGCAGAAGATGAGAGCTGGAACTTTGAAACAGGAACTGTTTCTTCATGCTTGAGGGCCTTTGTCGTTCTTGCCGCCCGGCCTTTCATTGTCTTCGCCACCGGACCGTTCATCATCTTTGGCCCCCCAGGCCTTTCATCATCTTCGAGCCCTGGGCCTTTCACCCTCTTCACCCCATGGGCCTTTTGTCATCTTTGCCCCACAGGCCTTTCATTATCTTCACCCCATGGGCCTTTCGTTATCCTTGCCCCACTGGTCAGGGTACTTAGCAAACTGGAGGTCACACTGGATGTCTGGTTGAATACCCAGGCTCCACTAGAACAGAGCACAACTGGGCTTCTTAACAGTCTCAAACCCAGCCCAGTTAAGTGGCTTCCTGGCTGGGAAAACAGTTCAGCAGTCCCAATAAATTTCTCAGCTGAAAGGCACAGTACCGCATTTCAAATAACTTTTTAAACTGGAAACACTGTAGAACAGCCATCCCAACAAATTCCCACTAGGAAAATGGATTAGCAGTCCAATTACTTCCATGCTGGAGAAAAGGTTTAATAGGCACTCTGCCTAAAGCTTTTTTCTGGGCTCAGAGGGGCCTATCTGCACGAAGGCTAGCTTACTGGCTCGTGCAGCCCTCCAACATAGTCTATCACCCTCCAGTTTCTTGGCTGGACTCCTCCCAGCTCACATGGCACAGCCTGTTATATATATCAGCCCAGACCTCCCCATCCTATTGGCCAGTATTTTCCCGGGCAGCTGGAAGTGCCCTTTGTTCATATCCCAGCAGCCCTGGCAGCAGGGAGAGCTACATGGGGGCCGCCATCTTTGTTTACATTTGGTTGCCTTGGTTTAGCAGTTTACAACATTTATTAGAAATCCATTCAGAGACTATTAAACAATATGCCCTGGCTCTGCTTTGCTAGATGAGGCCAGATAACTTTTCAATTTATGTGGCAGGAGCCCTGTTTCACAGTCGGGGCTCCAGAAAACTAGGCACCTGTTTCATACCAGTCAATAGCTGCAGGTGCACGTGCGCATCTCACTCCCCTGTTCCCGGTCCCATTGCCTATCTGGGGACCAGGAAACCACCAATGCTGCACCCAGGGCATTTAATAATTGTATCCCGACTCCGCTGCCTGCCACGGAGCTGGCAAATGCTTGTTTGAATGACGGCCCATGGCCAGAATATTTTTGGGAGTTGTGGCTCCATTAAGGCGTACAGCCACGCATTCTGTCAATCAGTGGGCATGTACTGTATATAGTACAGCGCTCATTGAGAGATCAGTCAGTGGTGAGCAGTGGGCTGTGCCATCACCAGCTCGGTTTGGGGAAGGTGGGAGTGTGGGGGTCCACTAGACCGCCAATGATTTTTAATATTTCATAAGAGAGGATCGGGGCTTTGGGGGGAAGAAGGAGAAAATATATATATATACACACATATACATATTTCACAGGGACATCAGGGAGGGGGGGGGTCTACTAGACCACCAATGATTTTTTAATATTTCATAATGAAAGACTGGGGCTTGAAGGGGAGCGGACTGATAGGGCACTGCCAACTGGAATGGGGGATGGAGGACCACTAAACCACCAGGCAAAACGGTTCTTTACATAGAAACATAGAAACATAAAATTTGACAGCAGATAAGGACTGCTTGGCCCACCCAGTCTGGCCATTTCCCTACCTAATGGATAAGCTGCAGATCCTAGTTAACCAGCAGCCTACTTCTTCCTACCCCAACCCCCTAGAATTGCTTTATGACTGTCCCATGCATGCTTGAATTCCACCACTGTTTTTGACTCCACAACCTCCTCCGGAAGGCCATTCCATGCATCCACAACCCTCTGTGAAAAATACTTCCTTAAATTACCTTTGAGCTGCCCCCCATCTTCAAATTGTGACCCCTTGTTCTTGCACATCTCTTTTTTTGAAAGATGCTACCCTCTTGGACTTTGTTGATTCCCTTGAGGTATTTGAACGTTTCTATCATATCCCCCCTCTCCCTCCTTTCCTCGAGGCTATACATATTAAGCTCCTTAAGTCTTTCTTCATATGCCTTCCAGTGCAGACCCTGCATCATTTTAGTTGCCCTCCTCTGGACAGCTTCCATCCTGTCTATGTCTTTGCGGAGATTGGGTCTCCAGAACTACATGCAGTACTCCAGATGGGGTCTCACCAGCTGTCTGTACAGAGGGATAATAACTTCCTGTTTTCTACTGGTGATGCCTCTCCCTATGCATCCTAGTATCCCCCCAGCCCTCCTTGCTGCCTTCTCACATTGCTTGCCCACCTTTAGGTCATCTGATATGACTACCCCCAGGTCCCTTTCCATTTTTGTTGTTAGGTTCTAGCAAATATGATATACATGTTGTTGTTCTGCTTATGAAAAATATCTACAACACCTGAAAGTAAACAGTGGGCCTGATTCTCAGAAGTTGGTGCAAGCCACGCCAAAGATAGCTTGTGATGATTTACAACTGGGGATCAGGGCTGGGGGGTTCCCTAGACTACCAGGACAATTTTTATTTATGATTGGAGATTGGGGATTGGGGCTGGGGGGGTTCCCCAGACTTTTAAGGAAAATTTTTATTTACGATCAGGGATTGGGGCTGGGGGCGCTAGCCACCGGGCACCTGTCCATGGTGCTATTGCCGTACAGCCTAGCATGGCTTCCAGTGCAACCTTCCTAATGCACCCTCTGTTTGGTGCAGGGCCAAGTTTGCTACAAGCCACAGGACTTTGACACTGGGCCCCTACCCACTAGAGAATCAGGCGCAGGGTCCCTGACGCACTGGCAATCATCACAAGCTACCTTTGGCATGGCTTGCACCAACTTCTGAGAATCAGGCCCACTGTTTACTTTCAGGTGTTGTAGATATTGTTCATAAGCAGAACAACAACATGTATATCATATTTGCTAGCACCGAATGCAAGGTTTAAATACTAATACTCCAGAGGAAGCGGAGAGAATGAGTAGAGACCTGAGGAAACTTGAAGAGTGGTTGAAGATATGGCAGCTGGGTTTCAATGTGAAAAAGTGTAAAATCTTGTATCTAGGGCACAAAAACCCAGGGGCGGTGTATAAAATAGGGGGACAGGTATTCACAATCACTGAACAGTAACAGGACCTTGGGATTATCATATCTGATGACCACAAGGTGGCGAGGCAGTGCAACAAGGCAGTGGGAGGGGCCAGCGGTATGTTGAGGTGAATTGGGAGGGGAATCACCAGCAGAAGGAGAGAGGTGGTGTTACCACTGCACTGACTCTGGTGAGACTCTATCTAGAGTACTACTGTGTCCAGTTCTGGAGACCACATTTTAGGAAGTACATAGACAGAGTGGAAGCGATCCAGGGGTTGCATCATAAGCCCTATGAGGAGAGACTGAGGGATTTCAATATGTACACCCTGGAAGACAGGAAGGAGAGGGGGGACATGATACAGATCTATAAGTACCTTACAGGGGTGAATAAGATAAAGAGGGGAGAATTTTTCAGAAGAGAAGGGGGCACGAGAATAAGGGGGCTTGCTATGAAGCTTGAAGGGGGGGAATTTAGGAGGGATGTGAGGAAGTACTTCTTCAAAGAAAGAGTGGTGGATACCTGGAACAGCCTTTCTTCCAGCAGAAGCAATGGGAGCAAAAACAGTGGTGGGCATCAAGCATGCATGGGAGAGGCACAAAGGAATCTTGCTAGGAAAGTTGGGTGGGGGGGCAGCCAGAGCTGAGGTAGGGTCTGCTTCAATAATATAAGCAGGGACAAAGACAAAATGGGGCAGGCTGCGTGAGCCAATAGGTCCTTATCTGCCAACAAATTATGTTATTATGCTAATGATAATAAATCCATATAAAGCATGTATTTACGTTATCGAGCTGTGCAACTGTATCATTGTCTTTCAATGCGTCTGGTAAAGTTTTTTTGTACTGTAAATGATGAACATCACTTAACCAAGTTTATACTTGTCTGTGTTTAAATAGCAGGGCTATAAAATAAGTCAGTTGGTGGGGGAGGCTCCCAAATAAAGGAAAAGATACTAGGTGTCATTTACTTTCCTTTAAGGAAGAGCACAGTCTCCCTGGATACTCCACATGTTAACATTTTCAACTGCAATGGTTTCAAAGGACTACTCTGCTAGGCAACAGCATGTTATAGCACACTAGTTTGAAATCAAAATGTCATGCTGTGCATTACGGTAGAAGGAACAAATAGTCTGCCCATGTATCTACATTCCATCCAAGATCACGAAAAAGAATAGTTAACACATCAGAAGACTGTGTATGCCCCAAAAGTGTCCATAAAGGCTGCACTTTAACGAGGGTCTAAGTGCTCCAGTAATCCTACTGGCCTTTTCACATTCCTTCCCTGGGAAACAATTTACAATCAAGGTCACTTGACTCATTTTGGGCAGAGTCAGCTGCAGACATGGACACAGCAACCTGCACATAACTTTCCACTGAGACAATTAAGTTAAAAGAAAGCAGTTAAGAAAGCACACTGCACCACAAACATCTTCACCTGAACTTTCAAAAAGACAGGGAACTGAAACCATGTAATAGATTCTGTGAGATAGGGGGGTTTAAAACTCAGTAGAAACTGTATAACGCTAGTTTCAAATTCCATATCTGAAATCTCACAAATATTCTTCTCTGAGAGGATCTATGCCACTTAGAAGTAAATTGAGTACAAAATGGAAGAGGGTGTAAAATCCTAAGAGGAGCACTAAGGTAACACAGTTTCACTGACCTTTATTAGAATCCTTTGCTTGAACTAATGCAACATTGCACAACTTCTCCAACTCGTACGTTGAAGCAGGGACACCAGGCCCCATTTTCATTTGCTATCTGGGGGCAGTGTTACATGAATGGAAACAGGTCAAACCTAATAACACTATGCAAAATGACAAGCCTATATGCCTCCAGGGAGAGAAGCCTCAAACAGAGATGCAGTGCAAATTGGCAATCCTGCGTGAGTGCAACGAGTTTTGTACATGCTAAAAGGGTTGGAATGCTCCATGATCAGGTCACTGCATGGCACCGCATCAAGCACATACTTGCCCTATGCCATGCTACAATCTGGTGAGAAGGCTCTGGTCACAGAAGTCTGTATCTTCCCTTGCCAGTTATCCCCCATGGCCAAATATCCAGTTACTTGGTGGTCCCACACCTTCCCACAAACTTGCCCCTGGCATCTAGTGGACTCCTCCATTGCCCAGCCATAGTGTGCCTTCTGCCCAGTCTCTATTTCTACCTCACCTCCTCCCTCCCTCCCTCCCTCTCTCTCTCTCTCCTCCCTCCCTCCTCTCTCTCTCTCCTCCCTTCCTTCCTTCCTTCCTTCCTTCCTTCCTTCCTTCCTTCCTTCCTTCCTCCCTTCTTTCCTCTGCTAGATTACACCCACCCAATGCTTGCTTACTTTTCCCAGGTGATAACCTGAGGAAGACATGGGACATTGAAAGCTACCATGCCATTGTGCGTGGTGGCCATCGATGCTGTTCCCAACAGGTCACACATATCTTTGCGACTACACAACAGAATCACATTGACCATGTGGCTCCACCCCCTGCAACTGAGAATGGGTTGACCGATGCCCTAGCTGTTGCCCTACAAATTTGTCTGCATGTTGGGTATGTAGCAGAAAACATGACCCTGACATGGCCATCAGATATGGTATACACAATGGCCTGTCTAGAAATATGCAATTTATTTTCATGCATAAGAGGGTGATCATAACTTGCAAGTAAGTTATTTAAGTCCCCCTCACAAATGTTAATAAACTGATGTTTCTAGTAAGGCCATTGCTTACACCGTTTATTCAACATCGCAGTTTAGCATTTTTTAATAGAAGAGTTATCACCTGTTGTAAGAAAAACATTTTTTAAAGATACTCCCCAAAAAACTTGCTTTCTGAAGTAGCCCTACCTGTACTTGGATTGTTTTATATACTTTTTATTCTTTTGGTATATATTTTATTCTCCTGGTCAGACTCTCCCACTCAGGCCACCTCCATAGTGTCACAGCTCAGATGGTATAAGAGGAAAAATTGGGGGAGAGGTGGTAGGGAGGAAGGGAGAGATGAACAAGGGAGTTATGGGGTAGAGAGGATGGGTCATAGGGAGGGTGAAGGAGAAAAGAAAGAACACAGGTGGGAAAACAGTGATTAATTGTAGAGGTAATTTTAATGGAGTTAAAGACTGGTGAGCCCTCGGGCTTAAGGGCCAGGATGGTAGACTGGATGTGTGTGGGGAAAGGGGTCAAAAACCGAGTGGTTAACTTTCCAGAAATTAGATGGGAATTTAAGGTTATTCTGCAGGATAGTGTTAAAATAGCAGGACGTTGTGTCTCTGAGGGCCTTGGAAGTAGTCTTTTAGCATTTTTGTATACAGTTAGTTCTCTAGAGAGTCAGAAGCATTATGCAAGTACCATGCAGAGTCACAAGCTTTCAAAGGGGCTATTAGGTCTACTGTTAACTAAGGAATATTGTAACCACACATACATGACCTCGGGGAGGAGGAGGTGTATTTGTTCTAGATGTTTGTGAATTTAGAGGTGAAGAATAAGAGGGTGGTATCTACATGTATGTCAGTGGACATGGTGATGGGGGACCAGACAGTAGCTTTAAGGTTATCAAGCAGGACAGGCAGGTTGAGTGACCTGAAACATCTGCACCAGATGTACTTCAAGTGAGGGAAGGGTGACATAGTTTTTGGACACAGTAGTCTATGCGGTGGTCATTTAGTGTCCAGAAGTATGCTAGCATCTACTATATGGTGTAGATGTGTGACAAGGACCAAGTCTATAAGGGAGTGGTTGTGGGAATGAGGGTTCAGGCATGTGGGCTCTGAGAAGAGTTGCATGTGTTTTAGGGCTTGCATTTGGGGGCGATTTTTATAGAGGAAGGTGTTGAGATCCACAAGGGCTGTCAGCTAACATGAGGAAGTAAAGGTGGAGAGAGCCGAATGAAGATCAGCAAAAGAGCTGGGATTGGTACCAAGGTGGTGGAAGAATTCAGCAATGAAAACCAGGAGACAGGAGGGGAAAGAGAGCTTACACAAGATAAGTTTGTGTGAGGAGAGGATGGCTGACTGATGGATGGCATCACAGTTGAAGTTAGACAAATACACAAAGCCACACTGCCAGATTGCTTACTACAGCCTACCTGTGGACAGGGTATCAAGCAACAGAGACATCTATATTGCTCATTCTAGATGAGATCCATGATTCAGAGAAGACTATGATGTCAGGTTGGTGCTGGGACAGTAGGCTAAACTGATCATGCATATGGAGAAGGATCCAGGCACTGATGTGCATCACTCTCAGTCACTTGGGGAGGGAAGAAGGGGTGGAGAGGGAGGGGAAAGGGGAGAACAAGTACTAGCTCAGCATCTCCTGACAACAGAAGGGAGCTGATAAGCTTCAGAGAATAGGATTTATTAGGACTAGAGGAGAGGGGGGAAAGTAGGAAAAAGGAAGAAAGGAGGGGTGCTGGAGATAATTCTCCATAGGAATTCAAAGGTAAAAGCAGGGGATGAAATGAGGCTGCTGCATGGTAGCAAGGGGTAGCAATACAAAGGGGAGATGGAGGGTGGGTAGAGGGAGTGAAGAAAAGGGGAAGTGGGATTGGGAAAAGGAGGGCAGAGTCCATGGGAGACGAACAAGAAGAAAGTAGGATAGAGTTGAAAAGCATGTTGGAGACATGAAAAGAGGGTATCAGTGGAGAACAGGAAAAAGTGGAAGGGAGATGGAGTTTTGGAGGCAGCAAGCAAAAAAGGGTGAGAGAAGAGGACGTCAGTGAGAGAAACTGAGATTCAGAGTACAATATTAATGACAGGAGCAGAGTGTGGCGAGGAAAACAAGAAAACAGGTGATTAAGCAGGGTAGAGTGTAGTACCAGAGAGGAAGAGAGTGGGGAGGCAACAAGAGAGGGCCGTTGAGAAAGGAGGGGCCAAAGAGAGCGAAAGGAGTACAGCATTGAAAAGGTGGGTTGGGGAGGAGGAGAGTGTGAAGAAATATGGGAAAAGCATGACAAAAACAGTTATGCAAGCACAGAACATAAATCAAAAGCAATTATATCAAGGATAATAAACAGGACAAAACAACTGGTATCAGCCTTGATCCAAACTGAGGACCTGACCACGCTGGTACATGCTTTCGTCGCTACCGGGTTGAACTACTGTAATGCCCTGTACTTAGGGTTATCTGGAGGCAACTTCCGTAGGCTAGAGCTGGTGCAGAACACAGTAGCAAGATTGTTAATGGGGGTAAGAAGATGTGAACATATCACCCCAGTCCTCCCTGAACTGCACTGGCTGCAAGTCAGGTGGAGGACTGTCTTCAAGGTAGGGCTCCTTATCTACAAGACACTACATGAACGAGGACCTGTCTATCTGCAATATCTTCTTGTCCCCATCACCTACCCCAGACTCTCTGTTCAACTGGGGGAGGCCTCCTGGTGGTTCCCAGGACTAGGTTGCGGCATTCCAGGGACAGGGCATTCTCAGTGGCTGCACCTACCCTGTGGAACTCCCTGCCTGTTTTTTAAAGGGAGGTTCCCTTGGTAGAAGCCTTTAAGAAGGGCCTAAAAACACACCTGTTCCTGCAAGCATTTATGAATTAATTGTATTAAACGTTTCTGATTTTATTGAGATATTCATGTTAAATGTGCTCTCAGTGGATTTAGTATGAGTTGCATGATTTGTGTTTTCATAATTATAATATATGAATTGTGCAGTGCCCAGAGTCCCAGGAAATGGGTGCTTTTATAAAGTATCTATCTATCTATCTATCTATCTATCTATCTATCTATCTATCTATCTATCTCTCTAGCATTTGAGACACCCCCACCTGGAAGAATTCAAACAAATTCAGCCACAGAGTAAAAAATCAATTGTGAATTAATGATAAACGGGGGAGGGGCTGACACCAAAGAGAGACTAACAACATAAAGCTAAGTAAACTGCTAGTCTAGGTAGCTATGCAGGTGAGTTACTAAGAGTTAGCAATCAAAAGTATTAATAAATGCAATGTGCCGGTATGTGGCAGTAAAAGTAGAGAACTACACAGGGTCATGCAATGAATACAATGAAACTACAAGTATAAAAGCAGCATTGGCAGAAACTATGGAAAGGCATCAAAATACAGACCCAAACAAGAAACAGCCTAGGTAACTACTGACAGGAACAGCCAGGGGAACACAACAAGGACATCTTACTTAGGACTAAAGCTGGTATATCACCAGGCTGCATGGTTTATCCAGTGTGTGGGGATGGGTGGAGCACCCTCTATCTATCAGGGTCTGTCTCGAGAGAAGTGCTCCCAATGGACCCTTGACTGGGAGATACTATTGCCCTACAGTACTGTAATTTAATTGGTGCATTTTTAGTTCAGTACAGTATGACAGTGGTCATAAGAGCAAGATGTGCTGAGACTGCGGACTGTGGAATATGAAGAAACTTTAAAATATATTGTACTGAAGCACTTAAAGAAGTACAGCAAAATATTTTTGCTGTCTTTTCCCTGAGTTTTCGCCAGGCAAGAAATTAATATTTGCTTGCACTCACAGTTGTGTTCTGTTCCCTGGGAGATGGCCCTAAGGTTGCTAGGAGAGGTATTCCTGGTTAGCCCCAGGAACTACATGCCGAGGGTGGGACCAGCATATTTGTTTAATTCTGTTTTAATTCAGACACAGCATTAGCAGCTTTTAACTTCGGAGTGTTCGGAGTTTAATTTATTGATTTTTAACCTCATTTGGACTGTTAGTTGAGACCGAACTAAGTTGACCCACTCATGTGACTGTGCAGGCTCAGGGTTTAAAAGCTCACTAGTCTGCGAGCGGGGTGGGCACAAGTGGGCAAGCACGCATGGAGACGTGCATAGAGACAAGCGTGTCCACGCATGTCTGCCATGGCAGCCGGTGCAGATGGAGCAGTGGGGCCAGGAAGTTTAAATCTAAGGCAAGCTAAGGATACTGAAGGTTGGGTTAAAGTTTTAATGTTGGTGTAGTGAACAAACTTCCTGACCATGTGGGGGTATAAACAATAAGGAACCAAATGGAAAGGTACCATACAGATTTTGAAAACAAAAAAATGGCAAATGGGAGTGTTGGCCTAGTATGTGAACACTGCAATTACTTGCTACTAGACACAAAAGCAGGCACAGAAGGTTGCCTAACTAGTAAATGTCCAAACTGTCTGTTAATACCAGGATTAAAAGAGGAGTTTAACAACTGCAAGACAAAACTTAAACAGTTAAAGGAACTCAGAGATCTGGAGTGTTTTATAGATAATATGATAAGAGAGGTAAATCCAGGTGGAATAATAACAGGAATTGAAACTAGAAGGCACATAAATGAATAGCAAGGTCATATCACCTGAGACATGGCTCATGAACATGCAGTAGCAGGAAATAGGGGAAGAGAGGAGAAGGGGGAAGACCAGCAGGATAATGAATGGACCATGGTACAACCAGGAAAGATGAGGAATGGCTATAGGGCTGATATGTACCTGTATAAACCCCCGGTGTCCTGGTCAAACTCCTCCTATTCACTAAACTACCACCAACAGCTTAATCTGGTTCAGTAAGTCTGTCTACACCTGTATACATATTCCCCTTCCCTTGCCCCCGGGTCGTACCTGGAAACACGAGTTCCTCTCCCGGTCACAAACTTACAAATAAATAACAAATAAAAAAATAAACAAGACCTTATTGATTTAACAGTATCAAACAGATATACCGCTCTACAGAAAGAAGCTGAGAGTCAAGGGATGGAGGTTGTGCCACCAAATTGTACTGAAATAGACATACAAAGCTGTTCCCATAACAAACAAAAGATAGTTATTAGTGACTCTGTAGTCAAGTACACTGACAGAATAATCTGTCAGGATAATAAAGAAGGTAATATGATGTCATGTTTCCCAGGTACGAAGATACGTGACATTATAAATAATTTGGAAGGAGTAATGAAAAGTTCCACAGGTGGAGAGAAAAACATAGCAGTATACAGTATGTAGGAATTAATTATATCAGCAAGAAGCCATTAGATAATATAAAACATGATTATTAGAACGGGGATAGAAATGGAAATCATTTAAGTGCAAGGTTATAATCTCTGAGATATTGCCGGTTCTATGAAATTCACACCGGAAAGGAAGGGATATTATAGAGATGAATAAATGGTTGGACAAATTGACTTTTTAAAGAGGACTTCTATCTATTAGAAAATTGGGAATGTTTCAAAGGGAAGGACTATGTTTGCAAAGGATGGTCTACATCTTAATAGAGTAGGCAGTCAAATCCTGGCGGACTGTCTGAATGAGATATTAACTAGAACTTTAATCTAGAACCAAGGAGTTTTGGGCTCAGTATGTAGACTAAGGATCAGGCAGTAGAGAATAAATCAGAAAAAGGTTTTAAAACATTTAAGAAGGTATCCATTTTAACATTAAATGTAAGGAGTTTGAAATAAAATAGATGAACTGGGACTAAGGATATCAACGATAGACCTAGACATCATAGCAGTACAGGAGACATGATGGAGCAATACATTGGATTGGGATAGGAATATCAGCGGAGATCATCTGTTTAGTAGCGAAAGGTCTGATAGAAGGTGAGGGGGGAGTGGCAATTTATTGCAGAGAAACACTTAAATAGCATGAATGGGACCCCAAGAATAACAATCGATGCAAATCAATATGGATAAAAATTGATAACATCAAGGATGGGCCTACAATAATTGGGCACTGCTATAGTCCGCCGGACAAAAAAGGATATGGAGACCATTAAGCTATACTCCAAAATGTTTCGCGAAACATGTAGTTCAAGTAGCACTATAACTGTCAGTGATTTTAATCTACCAGAAATAAATTGGACTGCAAACAATGCAAATAGTAAAGTAGGGAATGACTTCCTTGACGTTGTCAATGAATGCAGTATGAAGCAGCATTCAGAAAAACCTACTAGGGGAAATAATGTTTTGGATCTCATCCAAATGAATTTTAATGACAGATGTAGCTATAAAATAATAGACCCAGTGTCAAATAGCAATCATAATGCCATTTTACTCACTATTAATAAGAGTACACTTGTGGATAGAGGGACAAGATAAATATATGATTACAACAGAGCAGACTAGGATGGCCTTAGACTTAGTCTAGGTGAATGAAATCAGTATTTTGACCTACATGAGAAGTACACTGAGCAGGCATGGAATACATTCAAAGCTAAAATACATGAAGTAAGGGATACATTTATTCCAAAAATGAAAATATATGGTAAGAAAGGGAAAATTCCCCCTTGGATGAAACCAATATTGCTGAAGCTATTGTCTAAGAAAAAAGGTTTATACAAAATTATGAAAGTAAATCCAACTGAAACTAACATCAAAAGATATAAGGACAGAGTACTGTAAAATTATGCAAAAGAGAAATATGGAAGGCAAAAAAAAATCTAGAGGAGAAATTAGCAAAGGATAACTCTAACCCCAAATTATTTTTTACAGATACATAAATTCATTAAGACACCAACAGTCTTGGAGCCACTACAGTATGAAGGCAGAGAGATTTATGTGAAAAGAGATATGGCTGAAATATTCAACAAATATTTTAGTAGTGTATTCCAGGACCCTGCAGTGACCCTGCTTGCAGATACAGTATTAGGAGAAAACAAAGAGACGTGGGCAATTAATCAGTCTGAGACACTGGAAAAACTATTAAAATTAGACACATCTAAATCAGAAGGACCTGATGAGATGGAACTAAGACTAATCAAAGAAATAGCTAATGAAATAGCCACTCCCCTTACACATATATTTAACAAATCCCTGGAAAAGAGTAAAGTGCTGAGGGACTGGAGGAGTACAAAAGTGATACCCATTTTCAGCAAACTCTGGCTAGAGCCGATGGGGCTGCAGTTAAGGAATTTGGGGTAAAAATATTGCAAATTACCAAAGTTACATGCGTGCATTTGCAAAATGTAACATAGGCTCATACATGTGTTGGTCTGTAACATTTTTACAGCACATTTTCATCATAGCCTTATTATGACCCTGCCTCATGAAAATGGGTAGGCAAAATGTTCAACTCCTGGTTTAAAGGTGTTTTTGTGCAGGGACTGAGAAATCAACTTTCAGGACACAAAAACACATTTTGGGCAGGAGTTGAAAAATGACAGCTGTCACATTCATGAGGTGCTGTAAAGAAATGGCTATGCTGAAAATGTGGGGTAAAGATATTGAATATTACCAAATTTAGGAGCCTGCTTTCGCAAAAATCAATGTAGCCTCATAACTTTTTGGTTTTTTAATGTTTTTATACCAAATTTCCAGCATAGCCTTCTTATGACCCCACCAAATTAACAAGGGCAGAGAAAAGTTTTGGCTCCTGGCTAAAAGGTGATGATGTGCAGGGACCACAAAATCACCTTTTGGGATGTAAAACAAATTTTGGACAGGATCTGAAAAATGACAGCTATCACAATCATGAGGGACTGTAAAAATATGACTATGTTGTAAATTTGGGGTAAAAATATTAAAAAGTAGTAAAGTTATGAGCCTGCATTCACAAAATTCAACATAGGCTCATAACTTCATTGTTTTTCAATATTTTTACACCAAATTTTCAACAAAGCCTTCTTATGACCCCACCTCATGAACAAGGGCAGAGAAAATTTTCAACTCCTGCCAGGAAGGAGATTTCATGCAGGGACTGTGAAATCATTTTTTGGGACAGATTTGCCTAATGATAGTGACATTGTTCATGAGGTGGGGTCCCAAAGAAGGCATGTTGAAAATTTGGGCCAAAAATATGTCAAAACGTCCAGGTTATGGCAATAAATTCAAAACCCCATTGAAATACATTGAACTGCATACCTGTGTCTTCAGTTCACAATCCGACTTTGAAGAATGAAGACATGTCTGTGGTCCAGAGAGGATTATGGCATTGGACCCCTGATGGGTAAGTTAGGGCTTGGGGGGTGCGGGGTGGTGGATGCTCAGTGGGAGGGTTAGGTAGAAGGTAAGGAACGGCCGCAAAAGACATCGATGGATCGCTTCTTATTTTACAGGTAAAAAAAGAGAGACAGATGATCCCCAATCATGACACTGAGGGATTGGGCACCCCCAGTGTCACAGTTATGTGGGGGAAGACATCGATGGACCATTTGTTTTACTGGTAAAAAAAAATCCACACACAAAAAAAAAGGCAGATCTGATTGTGACACTGGGGGCTGAGCACCCCAGTGTCACAAAGACAGACACCCCAATTGTGACACTGGGGATTGGGCACCCCAGTGTCACAGTTATGTTTGTGGGGGGGTGAGTGCTGAGAGGAAGGGTCAGATGGGTGGGGAATTTTTATATTAAAAAATAAATAAATACAATAGGTGGTCACGGAGGCACACAACCCATTCTGCCATGACCAAGATGGACACCAAATGCTACTGTGCATGTGTGACTGCTAGCGCATGTGCAGTAGAGTGCAGCATCCATCTTGGACATGACAGAGTGTGCCCTGTTCCTCTGTAACTGCCGGCACTGTGAAATAGTGCAGTGCTGCAGTTGGTAGGGACAACATGGGTGGACTGCTTCATAGATGCGGAGGCAACTGTGATGCAAGTCCAACATGTTGTTCATTCGGAAAGAATGAAGAGTCCTTTTTCTTCTCATCATAAAAGGTCTGCAGGGCTCCGCCCACTGCAGCCCTAAAAGGAGCTTAAAAAAAATAATCCAAGAAACTAATTGGCCTAACAAGCATAGTAGGAAAGATAATGGAAGCTTGTATAAAGTATAGACTCCCTATAATGGCCCAGAATCTTGAAATTGCTAAGCACCAACATTTATTTATTTATTTTATTTATTTTGATCTAGGATTACATTACCCTTGAGCTGAGGCTCATTTACAAAGGTTCCACATCACAGTGTGCAGCATTCATCATTTTTTTTAAAACCACATGGTTTTTCTAGTGGGAAATCATGTACAACAAATCTTATGAGCTTTCTTGAGAAAGTAAGTTCACATATAGACAATGGATTACCAGTAGGTGTCATATACCTGGATTTTGAAAGAGCATTTGATAAGGTACTACATCAGAATTTAATAGAAAGGCTATGGGATCTCAAACTTGATAGCAATCTGATGAGGTGGATAGAAAACTGGTTACTTGATAGGGAACAAAGAGTTCGGGTACAAGGATTTTTTATCCTCATCCATCAAGGTGACCAGCGGAGTCCCACAGGGATTGATTCTGGGACTGATTCTATTTAAGATGTATATTTCAAGCATAAGAAAGGGATTAGAGTCATGGTATGACATCTTTGCTTATGACACAAACTGGGTGCTAGAGTGGATACCATGGGAAGGGGGGGGGAGACAGTCCAGAGGGACCTGGACAGATTGGAGTTGTGGGGCAAGAAAAAGGGAACATCCCTTAATACATCCAAATGCGGGGTTATACAATTTGAGAGATCAAATCTGGGCTTCAAATACTCCATACAAGATAGAAAATTAGAGGAAACGACACAAAAAAAAGACATGGGCATTATGATATCTAATAATTTCAAATTCCAAACCCACTGCACAGAGGTGTTTAGGAAATCTAATTATATCCTGAATACAATAAACAGACATTTCATTAGTAGATCTTGAGATCTTAGGCTACCATTGCACAATATGTAAGACCTTATTTAGACAATTGCTCACAATTTTGGGGAGGATTGGACAGCAACGATAGAAACAAATAAGAATGTATCCAGAGAAAAGCAACAAGAGTAATTAAAGGATTGGAGACTACTACATACCATGATAGACTAACAGAGCTGAAGTTAAATACAGTGCATAATAGACACATTAGGGAAGACCTACAATTAATGTACAAAATAAGACACAATATGGAGTTAATGCAGGGAATGAATCTTAAATATAAACCAAGTAACAATCTAAGAGGACATAACATGCAATTACAAGCAGAACATTTTTAAACAGAAAAATACAAGGGGCTGGATATTCAAACTGCGCCATTCATAGGCGCAAGCCCTTGCGCTGCGCAAAATAGTTGCGAAGGGGTGTGTCCGGAGCGATATTCAAAGGAGTTGCGCTATTGAGCAACTCCTTTGAATATCACCCACCATTAGCTACTGTGTATGGCGCAGTGGAACTTGCGCCACCCCTGCTGACAGAGTGGAGCATTCAACTTGCGGTGGCATTAGTACCATTGCGCCACGCCAAAATCCCAATATTCAAAAGGTGACATGCAAATGGGCTATAATTCATGCAAGGTGCAGGGGCCATTTGCATCTGATTATAGCTCCCATTTGCATGCCATTAGCATGCAGGTGCTCCAATCCCGAGGACTTGCGCCTGGCGCCCGCTGGAGCAGCAGCCGGGACCGACACCTGCAGCCTGATCACGGGCAAAACAGTGTAGAATCCTCCCACCCCTCACTGGCCCGGTGGCGGGCATGGTTTAATTCCCCAACAGCCCGGTCGCGGTCGGCATGTGGCTCTCTACCCCGAGCGCTATCCTGGTGGTCCAGTGGACCGAAAAGCCCAATCGCGGGCAGTGTTGTAAACCCTCCCAAAATCAGCCCTGGTGGTCCAGTGGACCAAAAGCCCGATTATGGGCTCATTCACAAATCTGGACTGTCATACGATATGGGCTGCACGCCCATTGGCTCTTTCTCTGCACTAATGGGCATGCAGCCCTACCAGGCAGGCAGTCGGCTGGTGGTGGGGCGGCAGGCGGAGGGATGCTGCCGCCCACCGCTGTGGGGGGAGCGGTGGTGGGGCTTCGTGGGTGGGTGGGGAGGGGACACTAGCCACCAGGGCAATGTTGGGGATTTGCGCAGCATTTACATCCTGTGATTGGGATGTGCCACTAGACCACCAGGGCTGAATCGGAGGCGGATTCTACACTACTGCCCGCGATCGGGCTTTTCGTCCACTGGACCACCAGAGATGATTTCGGAGGGCGGTTTACATAACTACCGCCCGCGATCGGGCTTTTCGTCCACTGGACCACCAGGGATATGTTTGGGGGTTTACACAACTACTGCCCGCGATCGGGCTTTTCGGTCCACTGGACCACCAGGGATACGCTGGGGGTTTACACAACTATTGCCCCCGATCAGGCTTTTCGGTCCACTGACCACCAGGGATACGCCTCGGGGAGCACATTGCTGCCTCGCGACCGGGCTGGTGGGGAGATTAAGCTATGCCTGCAATCGGGCCAGTGGGGGTGGTGGGGGATTCACAGTCGTCTGCCCTCGATCGGGCTGCGGGGGCACGGGGGACTGGGTTGGGGCCAGCCACAGGTGGCAGCTGCTGTGTTACGCCTGCATGCAGCAGCTCACCTGTGGTGGCCCTTGACTTAGCTCTTTTTTGGCTCAAAGTTGTGCAGGCGCAGGTTGGGGCTGCACCTGCAGACACCTGCACAGCCCGGTTGAATATCGGGCTGTGCAGTTTATGCATGGTTCCTCCCTCCAGTTCAGCATGCATTCATTTGCATTGCGCTGTTGCTCAGCATGTTTTCTGTGGCGCAACTGCCTCCTGCTGAATATCGCAGAATGGAGCAAGTTCGGACTTGCGTAGGTGCAACCCTATTGCGCATGGTGCAACCCTTTTGAATATCCGGCCCAAGAGGTTTTATGCACAAAGAATAGTGTATATATGGAACAGTTTACCAGATGTGGTGACTAGTGCAACTTCTAACATTTTCAAGAATAAATTAGACAAGTATTTATCATCAGAGGGCCTAGTCAACTACTACTATAGAAAAGGGACAGCTTATATGATCTTATGGCTCTCTGCTGTCTCTACAAATCCAAGTAAATCCAGGTATTAACACCACTCCAAAATAATCAAGTTCACAATGGAATTTCTAACACAAAGTTCCCGAGATATGACTCAAAACTGATTAAGAATTGCTATACTTGCTAATCAAAACATTTGCTGCTGTGAAACTTCCACAGCAAGCAAGGGCTAATATCTGTAACACTGCTTGTGTCTTGCCTCAAGAAGGAGGAGTCAGCAGCCAGAAATGAAAGTTACATACTTACTGGAACTGTTGATCTTCCAGAATGTCTTCACCATTGACTGCAACTTATGGGTCTGAGCCAGAGGCACTAGGATCCCCAAGGGGCAAAACTTTGGCCAGCGGGCTGGCATTGGCTACTAGGCATGGCATCTGCCCACCCCATGTGGTGCCACGCACTAAACTATAACTGTTGATGGCTCTCTCGCCAACCTCAGTTCTGTTTGACAGGAGAGAGAAACAAATGTGGGGAAAACATGAAAGAGGGCTTAAGGAAGTCACTAGCTCAAGGGGATAAAGAAAGGGAAAGGATATAGGAAAATAAATAAACAACAAAATAAAACCCGACTACCAACCTCTAGATAGAGAAGGTGGGCACACTAAGTGGCACAGAGAGATAGTTGGGTATTGGAGCCTGAGTCTCAAGCACAACTAGCCAGACACCAGGGGTTAGCGGCAGTAAGGCAGCAGCCCAGTAAAAAATGTGTCTCTGGCAATCGAGTTAAAATGGGTATGCAAATGAAGTTGGGACCCTCTTGCAAATGAGATGACACAAATGTGTCAAACAGCAGAAGCTGTAATGATTCCAAGGAAGCAAACAACATGTCACCAGAAAAGGAACTGTGTATTTTTTTTTGTTAAAGTAAGGCTTTGCCCCACCAGGGGAGTGGGTAGGGTAAAACATACATTCCAACATACAAACATATGAACATACATACATACATACAAAGAAGCCAGCAGAAGAAGGCTGTCTAGTCTGCTCGTATTGCAGAGTTCACAGCTTGAGCTACTGACCCTGCCCACTCCCCACTCCTCCCGACCTTCCCAGTCTCCCTACCCATGATCCTTAGCTTCCGCCATGCCTATTCCAGCCTCTCTTGAAGCTGTCCACCGTCTTCAACAAGACCACTTCTTCTGGCACCGCATTTCAAGTGTCCGCAACCCTCTCTATGAAGAAGTGCTTCCTGATATCCCTCCTAAACCTCCCCCCCTCCAGCTTAAGATTGTACCCCCTCGCCACTTAGCTTAAAGAGACCCTCCTTATCCACCTTATTTATCCCTTTCAAGTACTTGAAGGTCTCAATCATGTCCCCCCTCTCTCTTCTGTCCTCCAAGGAGTACATGTTCAGTGCCCTCAACCTCTCCTTGTATACCTTACCCTGCTGACCCACTATCATCTTTGTGACTCTCTTCAGGACTTTTTCCAGCAGGTTAATGTATTTTTTGAGGTGTGAGCACCAGTACTGAATGCCATACTCTAGATGTGGCCTCACCAGTGACCTGTACAAGGGCAGCATAACCTCCTCTCTCCTACTACTGATCCCCCCTAGCTACGCAGTCTAGTATCTTGTTTGTCCTTGCTGCTGCTTTCTTGCACAGTGTGGAGTGTTTCAGGCCACTAGTGATCATCACTCTCGGGTCCTTCTCTGATGCAGATACCTGGAATCCACCCAGGCAGTGCTCCGTCCTGTGGGTTTTGGCTCCAATGTGCATAACTTTGCATTTCTTGGCATTGAAGCCAAGCTGCCAGATCCTGGACCACCTTCATAGCTTTTCCAGATCATCCTTTAGGTCCTATATCCCTTCAGCAGTGTCTACTCTCCCGCAGAGCTTGGTGCTGTCCACAAATAGGCACATTTTGCCCTTAATGCCACCCCCAATGTTACTGATAAAGACATTGAACAACACCAGCCCCATCAATGAGCCCTACGGGACCCCACTGGCGGCCTCTCTGGTGCAGATAACTCTCCCCCCACAACCACCCTCTGGGTTCTGTCCCTTAGCCAGTTTTCCACCCATCTGGTCATCTTCTCCCCAACCCTGAGATCGACCAATGTCTTGAGCAACCCTTTGTGGGGCACAGAGTCAAAGGCCTTGATGAAATTCAGATAGAGGATGTCTACCGCTTGGCCCCTGTCTGCCATCTTAGTGACCTAGTTAAAGAAGTCAATCAGATTCATTTGACAACTCCCCCTCCCCCCAATGAACCTGGCTGCTTCTCATCTTGGAGACCATATTCCTCTAGATATTCTACCAACCTTTCCTTAAGTATGGTCTCCATGAGTTTGCACACGATTGAGGCCAAACTGACTGGTCTGTAATTCCCTGGGTCATCCTTGGGACCACTTTTGTGGAGAGGCACCACGTGTTCTCCAATTCTGCAGTACCATGCCTGACTCCAGTGAACTATAAAATAGGTCAGATTAAACATCTGGTGCATGTGGAATTACAGGACTGCTTAGCCCAGGAGTTGAGTTCTGATTATCTCCCCAGCTATCCCTGAGCCTGTTGGCTCTAACAGCCATCATAACGTAAAGGAAAAATCATGCCATCCAATGCACTAACAAAAATTTGCGTGACATAGCTAGAGGAAAACCATCAGAGACAGACTGACTTGTTTTTCCTGCAACAACAGGGGTATATCCTGTGTGGAGGCTAGTAAACAACAGGGATGTACCCTGTGTGGAGGCTAGTAAACAACAGGGGTGTACCCTGTGTGGAGGCTAGTAAACAACAGGGGTGTACCCTGCGTGGAGGCTAGTAAGCAACAGGGGTGTACCCTGCGTGGAGGCTAGTAAACAACAGGGATGCACCCTGTGTGAAGGCTAGTATAATTTAATCTGGTGTGGTGCAGAGCACTGAACCACAGACGGGGCTATTTTTGGTTTTGCTGAATTGTTTCCCTATACTGTTGTCATTTGCAGCTTTCTGTTTCATTGTGTATACCACTTCTTATCTACACTACCTGTAACATATATTTCCTCTATTCCCCTCCCCAGGTTGTGCATATAAACAAGCTTCAGCTAACTGTGCTTTTCCCAGTTACCAATTTTCAAATAAATAAATAATAAAGTGGAGTCGCATTGGATAGTACCTATAGAGTACAGGTTGCATTTAGTAACTAATAGGGATATACCCAGTGAAGAGGGGATATACCCCAGGCAAGAAAAGGGAGGACTGGAAAAAGAAAGGGAACAGTGGCCTTCTCTTTTTTGTTTTGAGACATTTTGGTTGGCATGAAGCCCTAAAAAGGGCCTTCACCCCCCTTTTGTGTAAGTTTTTTTTTTTGTTACACAAACTGCCCTACAGGGAAGCAAGGTAAGCTGCCCAGAGGCCCAGGCTCTATTAGAGCACAGGGTGATTGTGTAGTTTGTCGGACCAGCGGTGGAGCTGCGCTTAATGCGTAACTGACAATGAGCAAACATCATGTTGCATACCTACGTGCAGAGATAGCCCGAACTAGAGGAAAGGGGGGCAAAGCCTCATAAAAGTTTAAGTACATTGATTAAGTCTGCTATTATGTTTGTTTTTACACTTTTTCATGATAATTTATTTTATTTGTGGTGGTTGTCAGTTGGTTCAGTTGACACATGTGTCTCGTTACGTAAGTGTTCCGCTAAGCTTACATTTACAGCGGAAAGCGGCGTGTGATTCCTGTAGCTTTTGCGCTACGCAACCTGGGTGGTCCCACTCTCTACACAATCACTGAGCACAGGATGGCTGGTGAGTGTGGTGATCAATTATTAAGATATTCTAGAAAGTCAACAGTTAAGTAAGGGCGTAACTTTCATATCTTTCAAGAATAAGTCCTTGCAATTGATTCCCATTAATCGGTCCAAGCACCAAGCTTTCCCTTTTTCCTTAGTGAGGACCTGGCTCACACAGAGGGTAAAGACATTCCCCCATCCCTCTTTGTGGGGGAGAACACCTGAGGGCAGGAGCTACTCACAGGTCTGAAGAGACCTGAGACTGATAAGGGCTATGTGGGAGCTCCTGCGGCACAGGAGTGGAAGGGCTCCCCGACAATTCCTGCCTGGCCCTAGGTGAGAAGAAGTGAGCCCCTGGAAATTCTAGTTAAAGATCAACTGTCCCCTGTTGTAGAAAAAACTCACTGTACCTTAGTGAATATATTGTATGTGGCCCCCTGTGCTGTAATCCATAGATCTTCTGTAAAATCTTTTGAAGCAAATAATCCTTTTTATTTCTTTATATTGCTACCCGCTTTTGTGCCACTGCCGATTGTTTTCAGACCATGACCTTTCACCTCGCATCTCTGCAATGATGCAACAACGGTATGGTGACAAGGTACTTGAAAGATACTGTCTGGTGTTGGGTTGTGAAGTACTGTCACTGATGATCAGGGACACATGGGGGGTGGATTTGGGGTGGATTTTGTCAGTTTACAGGCCGTCATAATGATGGGCAAATAGGGTTGAATGAATAGCTGCTGCCTACTAAGTCACTTTCATTTCTGCTATTTCCTATATCCCTCGGTGGTGCTAGTAGGTCAAAGGCAAATGGATCCACAGGTAAGAAAGCCTGAATGGAATCCAACTCATATGGTACCTGTCCCTATGTAGATGCCCTGTCTTGTTATGCTAAGTGCATGTAGAGTGACAAGATTCACATTACCGGACAGATGCGAGGTGAATGGTCACACCCTGAAAACAATCAGCGGTGGCGTGAAAGCGGGTAGTGATATGGAGTAATAAAAAGAATTATTTACTTAGAAAATGTAACAGATTTTACAGAAAATCTATGGTTTACAGCACGGGAGGTCACAGACAATGTATTCATTAAGGTACAGTGATTTTTTTTTCTATAATGGGATAATTGATATTTAAGTATCTTAGGCTGGACCAAAGGTGCCAGTCTGGAAAGACAAAGCCACACCATCCACAATTACAAACTGCTATCCCCACCTCGTTGGCATCATAAGATGCCCACAATCGGTGCCATGCTACCTTCAGACCCCAGGTGGAAAGATTAATTGCCTGCCTCACCATCTCACTTTGTGGCAGTGCAGCCGAAAGAGTATTCAGCTACAATCATAGGCAATAGTTACAGGTCAGCATAGGTACTTGATGTGCACAGATTCACATGAGGGTGCATGCAGAGGTAAAAACCTTCCTTCCCACAGCATCTTTGTGAGCAGAACCTGTATCTGGAGGCCAGTCACACATAAGGCTCTGTAGCCACAAAGAGGTCTGCCGTACTTTGAAGCTCCAAGGTGGGCTGAAGTACCTCACCTGCAGTCCCTGAGGGTGCATACCACATAAGGATGTCCCTGGGGATGGCTGGACTGGAGAGGGGATGCTTCCATACTGCCCTAGATGCCTTCTCCATAGCTCCTGGCCATGGAGGGATGATCACAGTGTCAACATTGGGAATCCTAAGGAGTCCCAATGGCAGGGCTGCTGGACTCCAGCTTGTAGGTCAAGCACCTGGAGCATCTCCACCAAGAATCTCTGGTACAAAGAGTACTCAACAGCAGAAAGAAGAAGGATTGATGATTCATTGTCCTCAGAAGAAGACATCAATGGAGATGAGGCTCGCCTCTGGGTATGGTTGATGCTGCGGAGAAGGGTCCATAATAGGCCCCATCAGACTCCCTGTACCAATCCTCTAAGGCTCCAATCAAAGCCCAGTGTATCTCCCACATTAGAGGCCCTTCTGGGCCTATAAATGAGGGCATCCTTTCCACAAATCAGCACGGCCCTTCTAGGGATTGAGACTCCTGGTTTCATAGGCCTTAGCCTAGGCTTAGGAACTGCATAGCAGGCATTGCCCAAGCGAAGGACTTAACAGATTCACATTAAGGCAATCTTCCTACATCTGATAAGTGACCTTATTGGTGCCCTTTTGGGGGAAACACCCAGGTGAGGAGACCATAGCTGTATCGGTCCCACAGGGCAACCCCCATCCTCACCAGTGACAGTGTCATCTATCAGCTCTGGGGAGAAGGCAGCCTCTGGGCCATCATCTGACTCAAAGACAGTGCTGGCTCTCGCACTGTCCTCAGGATCTGTGATGTCCTCAGAGACAGGCCTTACCATGTCACCACAGTCAACATCGTCCTCGACTCTTCACTCAATGTCAATTGACACTGTGCTCGGTTCTGTCACACTCCTCAGTGTCATGGGTGACACCAGAGTTGAGGATGACCTCTAAGACAGCATTTTCATCTGTACCTCACATGGAGCCAGAATCAGGATAGGCACCACTGCCATTGCCACCTCTGTCTCCATGCTCAGAGCCATCAACCTCCTTGATGACACTAGCAAGATCATGGATAGTGACAAGCTCCAAACCAGCACTAGAATGGACAACAACCTCAGTGCCAATCCCTCCTCTAATACTGCAAACAGTGTTGGAGGAAGGCCTGATGCCATCCTTGGGGTCACCCACCCCGTTGCCACCATGAATGGTGACAACAGCATGGGCAACACCAGAGGATGATGTTGAGGTGTCCAGCAGTGTAGACTAAGCATATAGCTTTGGCCTCACCAGCAGGGACGTCTGCTTCTCAAGACAGATTCAGGAGGGTTCATAGTTGACTGCCCAGAAGGAATCAACTGTCCACCAGCCCCTTCCACCATAGTCTCAGATGGCCTCAGCATGGTGTGGTCAAAGACAGCTCTGTGCTTCCAAGAAACCGGAAGTCCTGAGGACAGGCCCAGGGGAAGGGCTTAGTGACCTAGCCATGAATGCACACATGCGATGCCTGCCTCAAAGAAGGGGATCAGGCAACCCAACTTTAATGGGCAGATCTCTAGGATACAGCGGTTCATAGAGAAGCAGGTGTTGCAGACATTCATACTGTGCTGTGGTCTAAGACAAGCCCCACAGCTCCGATGCCGGTCCATCTAAGCCATTTGTTTCCCACAGGGGCAACAATGCATAATGGTTAACTGTCGGACTTTCATCTTTGATGCAGACCCTTTTTTCTCAGATTTCAGCACTGCAGAGAAAGAAAATCAAGTAAGACAGCACCGTGAACTGAAGAAAATACATGGTGACCCAGTCAGAAATTCGATGGTGACAAGGCAAACTGAGGAGCACTCCCACTGTGTGCTCTCAACTGTGGGAAGAACAGAACTGAGGTTGGTGAGTGAGCCAGTAGCAGTTTTTGGCTAGCACAGAGCACCACATGGGTGTGTGTGCAGGCACTGTGCCCAGTAGCCACTGCCTGCCCCTGGCCAAAGCTTTGCTCCCACAGGGTCCTAGTGTCTCTAGCCCAGACCCATAGTGGGAATCAATGGTGAAGATTGATTCATGGAAGATCGTTCATCATCACTTGTTTATGGTTCGCAGGACTGAACCAACAAGCACTGCTTCTAGAATGAAAAAAATAAGAATAAGCTGTGCACAATGTTCCATCAGATAGTGCCTCCTTGTATTTTTCTGCCTCCATGACAAACTATTGGTTGTTATACTTAACTCCCTTTAGTGTAGATTTATGATTCCAACACAATTCCACCATAGATCCCTCAATGTGCATGAGAAAAAGCTGAGGGTGGTGTGTTCAGTCTGGAGGCACAATCAGATGGAACACTGGAATCACTTGTATGCTATTGATTAGTGTTAGGCTAGCATCAGTGCCTCCTCATACTGTTACATGATTTAACAAGGGGGCATCCCAGACAGTAAAGAGAAAATAAAGCTTACAGAGGAAAATGTAAAGAAGAGAGACACAAAACAAAAAACTGTAAAGACCCCAGAAATAAATATGAGAAAACGTCACAGGGAAAGAAACAAGAAGGAAAGGATTGGCCCCCAAACTAGGGAGAGATAAAAAATGGGTCTTATATTTAAAAGTCAAGCTAAGTGATGCACAAAGTCCAACAGCTTTTTTTAATTGAATATACTTTAACTTTTCAGATAATAGAACACTAAAACTAAGACACCAAACAAAGCAGCAAACAAAGTATAGAACACAAAAAGCAGAAACAACCAAGGTAAACCCACTCCACCCCTCCCTGGAATCAACCTCCCAGAACACAGCTAACCCAATAGGAGAAGAATGGGAAGATATAAAAGGGAGCCCCAAGACAATACGATAGAAAACATAGAGACAATAGAACACAGAAAAGAAAAAGGAAAAGGATGTCGGTACAAAACAAGACTTCTCCTCTTTACTATTGTACTGTGACTCCCATCTGTTATGAAAATTCTCTACCTGATGCTGTAAACAGACTATCTGCTTTTCTGCCAATGACGCCTGGAGAATCTCCTGGTGCCATTCCCTATACAAGGGAATGGCATCATCTAACCAATGGCATACTACTACAAGCTTGGCTGTTACAGAAATCAAAGCCATATGAACCTTTCAAGGGCCAAAAAGACTAGAGGGGTAGAGACCAACCAAACAAACATCCAACATAAAACATTTTCTAACCCTAAAAAGGGGTCCAAGGAACCTTTAATAGTATTTCAGAAGGGAATCACTTTGGCACAATCCCAAAGCAAATTTCTGAGGTGAACTTCAGCAATACCACATCTAGTACAAACAGAAGAGGTAAGTTTACCAATTTTGTACAATCGTAAGGGGGGTGTAATATAAATTATGCAAAATCTGGAATTGAATCAATCGATAATGGTCCTGTTTTATGTACTTAGACAGATGTCGCCATATGGTCTGCCACATCTTCAGATCTGTAGAAAGGTTTAAGGCCTGTTGCCGGTAATAACAGATCCCTGTGGGACCCATGGGATCCATGGTTTGAAAGAACCCATAAAGCTCAGACAGTGAATGGAGTTGCACTACAAGAGACAAAAGGGGGTTGAATATCCAAATGCTCCTGCGATGACCATGGGCCTTGGCCAAAAAAAGAGAAGATAGCCCACTTCAGCTGAAGATATTTGAAACCACATGATCAGGATAAAGAAAAATGTTCCCTAAGGGCAGTGAACAGGAGAAGCTAGCCCTCTTCCAAAAGAGCATCAAATGAAACAACCCAGAGCTGTGGGCAAAAGGCAAAGGGAATCAGATAGTGGGCGATCTGAATATTTGGATTACCCAATACAGGTTGATTATATGCCTTCGTTCAATCCTGACCCAGATAGACTAATAATTGTCAGAGGGCTTTCATGGACCAAAAAAGCAGTGTTGTTTTAAGTAGTGGAGGCAGGCGGGACAGCTTCAAGTAGAGCAGACTACTCAGCTGTAAACCCACCTGCTGACAATGCCCCTGTTCAATGGCCAACCAGAGCGGGACATAGGTGGCCTCCATCTGAGCTTACCAAAGATGACAGCATTGAAAAAAATTACTACTATGAAGGGTACAGTAATATAGAAAAAAAATTTGGAAAGCATAAACCTTCATGGTCCTTCGGAATCATCAATTTAAAATATGTGCATCGAGCAGCTCAACTGTCCATAAAAAGTCATTATTCAAAAGCTGGAAGCAGGAGAACCAAGATTTGGGGGAGGTGACTACATAACATGCCAAGGGGGTACAAAATATGAGGCAAAAGATTCATTTTTACCATGCTGACTCTCCCCCAGAGGGAAAGGAAGAACTGTCCAGTGCTACAGATCCAACTTAATCATTTGCAGGAGAGCTGTAATATTCTCTTTAATTAAGGCTGAGGGAAACCGGGTTATACGCATGCCTAGATAGGTCAATACTCGAGGTTCCCATGCTAAATCCAAATCCAAAATCTCCTTTTTGTTAACATAAGCATTGAGAGGCATAACTTTAGTCTTCTCTAAGTTTAGTTTATACCCAGAGAGGGGCAGAAAATCATTGAATTTCAACCAGTGCTGCAGGGATCGAAGTGGAAGGATCCTCAATGTGTAAAAAGAGGTCATCTGCATAAGCAGATAATGTATATCGGTCTCCTCCTACTGAGATCCCTTTTATCACCGGATTATTCTGAAGATGATGTGTTAAAGGCTCAAGAAACAAATTAAAAAGAAAGGGGGAAAGGGGGTATTCCTGCTATGTCCCATGCTGCAACGAAAAAGGAGCTGAAAAAATACAATTACACCATATTTGGGCAGTGGGGGTTCAGTACAACACTTTGATCCAAGTATGAAACTCAGAGGGGAAACCACATTTTTCCAAAACAAGAAACAGATAAGGCCAGAAGACCTGATCAAAGGCTTTTTCCGTGTCCAGGGAGACCAGAACAGCAGGACGTTTGCTCTCCCTGGATTCGGACATCCAGTAATGAAGTTTACGAAGATGGTCACTAGACAGGTGACCTGTCATGAAACCCACCTGTGTTGAGCCAATCAAACCGTCCCAGACTAAGTTCAGGCAACTGGCAAGCACTTCAGCTAAAATTTTTATATAAAGTAAGCAAAGAACTCAGATGGTAGCTACTTGGTGTTAAATCATCTTTCCCTGGTTTTCTAATGAGTGTAACCCATGCCTGGGTAAATGTAGGGTCAGTAAGGCCAGAAGAAAATAAATAGTTAAATAGGTGGGTTAAAAAGGGGGCAAGATTGACTGTACAGACCTTATAAAAATTATTGTTGAATCCGTCAGGACCGGGAGCTTTCAAATCAAATCAAATCATTCTTTATTTATGTAGCACCTTTCAACATCAAAGCGCTGCACACATTGTAACAATAAGTATAAAAACAGAAAGCAGTATAACTATTTGTCAGGGGAAGCTGCTGGATCACTCGACAGACTTCTTGCACCGTAATGGGGCCCTTTCAAAGCTCCTGCTGCTGCAGAGGCAACATAGGCAGAGGAAGACAATCAGGATATGCTTTAATTTGATCCACAGAAGCCATATTAGGAGAGTGACTCTGATTTAAGGAGCTATAATACGTCCGAAAAACTTCTGCAATGGCACGTGGATGGATAACTACAGTACTCCCGGGACTAGATTGAATATGGAGAATAGCCTTTGAAGACTCAAGTTGTCTGAGACGGAAAGCTAAAAATTTCCCGGCTCTTTCCCCAGACTCCAGATAACAAATCTTAGTATGTAATAAGGCCAGCTCTGCTTTCTCCACAAGGAGGTCAGCATACTGTGCCCTGAGGGAATTAAGTTGGAGCCAACCCGAGGCTGGTGTAACAGCAGACAGCCAGTGCTTCAATTGTTGAATATCCTGTAGCATCTGATCCAGCTTTGCATTGCGGGCTTTGTTCTGCTTAGAGGCCAACCTGATACACTCCTTGCATATTGCACATTTAGCTGCCCCCCAGAGAACATCTAGAGCCGACACAGAAGACTCATTAGTCTGGAAAAAGACCTTAATACAATCCTATATAACCTGCAACGTGGTGGGATCATGGAGAAGCTAGGAATTCAGGTGCCACACCTTGTCCCATTCCTCCAGCCCATGGGGAGAGTGCACTATAGTGACCAAAGCATGGTCAGAGATAACCATTGGCTGAATTTCACAGGAGGATAAACCAGGGAGCGATTCCTGGCTAATAAGAGATTAATCAACCCAGGTAGATGAACCATGGGGGGAAGAATAACAAGTATATTGCCTGTCTGTGGGGTGGAGAATATGCCATGGATCTCTCAGGCCAAGAGAGTCTAGCAGCTCTCATAGATTCTGCTGCCCAGGGAATAATCTTTTATGAAGAGAACCAGACCAGTCCAAATCTGTTTGCTACATCAGATTCTGGTCTCCCCTGAGAATTACAGGTAAGAGGGTAAAAGGGGCCAATTGGGCAGCCAGGTCTCCAGAAAAACTCAGGGAATCTACATTAGTGCCATAAACTGAACCAAGCAGGATATCAGTTAACCCCAACTGACCATGCAAAAGAATATACCACCCCTCGGGATCCCAAAGTTCCTGACTCAACTGAAAAGTGAGCCAGTGAGCTATCAATATGGCCACTCCACCTTTCTTATAACTGTTGTCCGCACCATACACCTGACCCACCCATTCTTTCCTAAAATAGTGGACATCCCCATGCCTTAGATGAGCCTCTTGTAGAAATGCAATCTCTGCTTGAAACTTCTTAAGAGGACGCAGGATCATATGGTGCTTCCATTTTTCCTGAGCTCCCAATTAAATAAACTTCCCATTACTAAACAAGAAAATAGAATAAGGAAGCCAAACCAGCAACGTGTAGTAAAAATCAAACAGAGTAACATAGCCATGCACCGGGACCCCCCCCCCCCGCCTCCCAACATACATTGAAATTGAGTCCCTCCAACCCTCAGAGAGATATCCCATAACATAGAAAGAACAATAGCCCAAGGAAGATCAGCTGAATTACACAGCAAAAGTAATCTAAACTCCAACATACCAACCCAAGATAAAACCAAATTACCCCGGTCCCAACGACAGCCACCCCAAAGAACTATGCCCATGATGCAAACATAAGCTGCCCTTGCACGGCCCCTCCAACCCTCCCACTCCAACTGTACTTGTACAGAGAGAAAAAATAAAGGGGGGTGGTGGATATAAAACCCAAATTAACAGGTAACCAAGAAAGTCTGACAACAATAATGCACATAAAGAGCACAACACTACACAGAAAACAAAACAGAAATCTAACAAGACAACAATGAAGTAAAAAGGCAGAAAACAGTGACCAATAGATAAACAAAACAAAAAAACACCCACTGAATAACACATGCATTCAAGACTCCTTCAAAGCTGAGACACCCAAAAACATGTTACCCAACTATACTTAAATCATAAGGGCTATCAGTCTATCCAGGTAACAAACGTTGATGCTGCTATACTCCTTCAAAGTCCAGGAGAACAAATACAGCAGAAAACAAGGAACAAGATCCCCAAAAGATCAGTCCAAAGATCTTCCACAGTAATAGAAAGCCATATCACAAGTCCCCGTCAGGGACCTGGACAGTCCGTGTATGCAGTCAAATACTGACTGAAACAACCACAAAAATGTGAAAAAGTCCACTTCTAGGAGGATACACGTAACCAAGTGTGGCATCTCAGGGTAATCCCCGTGGCCGACACGTGGGCAAAAGTATCTACCACATCATATCCTGAGTGCAGCAGGTGTTGAGAGATGGAATTGCCAGTGGAAATTGTTGCCAATAATTGGTCCTTCTTCTGAGATGGAGGGAGTTTATTGACTAGTTCTATTGCAGAGGACCTGAGGGTATGTTGGTATTTAACCATTTGTCTCATATAATTTGGAATTCTGAAATTCGTGGTACTCACCTGGAATACCTACTTCCTGAGATAGTCAAGTCGGTGGGACTCCTTATCAGGGGGTAATGAGCTCATGTCTTTTGGTCGTTTGGTACGATCATGAAACGCCATGACCACCACTGAATCCACTTTGGTGGAAGTAGAAAGAAAGGGATAGTCAAGAAGAGCCTGGCAAAGGTGATCCACCTTTCTAGGGATGGCTGGAGCAGCTGAGGGTTGGTTCCAAGCTGCCAGTACAGCGTTTTGGTAAGTTTGTATAAGTGGGGGTACCACTACTACAGGCTCTTCAGGCAGTTCTAGATAATCTGCTATATCCTTTCTTTATCATGTTCCGTAGTTGAAAATCCCATGATTTTCTGAATTTGGACCATGATCTCGTGAAAGCATGGGTCATCAGGAGGAGAGACCCTGCATGTCAGGAGGCATCCTCATGCAAGGAGGAGATAGTAGAAAGTGAGGACGGGGGACAGGAGTCCAAGTCCTGCATGTCAATATGTTTCAGATCTCTGGGAAAACTTTCCAGAAATTCTGCCTCTTCTGAAAAATACTCTTCCTCATAGGAGGGAGAGGACTAGGGTAGAAAGGGTTCCCTGTCACCTTGGAAGTATTTAGGTGGAGGGGCAGGAGAACAGGAAGGGTGACCTACCTCCCCTAGAGTGGGAGGTTGAGAATGCCTCATCAATTCTAGAAACTGTTGCACCACTGTGGCTACTGTATGTCCAATGAGGTAGAGGTAGAGGGTGGGTTAGGGGGCTTCTGGGAAACCAGAGGGATTGTGGAAAAAATAGGATGTGAGGTATAAACAGCTCTAGCCCTTGGGTGGTAAATACCAGGGTCCCAGCCCCTGTCTGATTGGCCCATAGACTTTGACTTTGACGGCAGATAAGGACCGCTAGGCCCATCTAGTCTGCCCATTCGATGGCCCATGTGAGAGAATGGTTGTGAAGTAGGAGGGGCAATAGAAACAGCAAAACCAGTAGTTCTCCCCATGAAAACCTGACCCATCGTCGACAGGGCAGCAAAGGCAGAGGCATTAGCATGCTTATAAGTAGACGTCGTTGATGGGAAACGAGTCTCCATCAACGGGATGTCAATGGAACCTACACAGGGTTCCACAGAAACTGCTGAAAGGGCACCAGAAAGCGCTGACGATGAGAGGGTATAAATTCCCATCGACAAGGAAGCAGTTCTGGCCGGCTTCATCAACGGTGGATGGACGAGTGTCTGCCTGGTGATGATGAGGATGATTTATCCTTCTCACATTTAAGCTTCTTGTGTGAAGCTGCAGTAGGGAGCTCCTTGGGACGGGCCCCCTTGTCCAAGAGAGACAATTTCTGCTCCACGAGGTACACTTCAATCTCCTGTAATCATCGTCGAGTTGCCTGGTTGAATTCCTTGCAGTGTTTGCAGGGAGATGGTGTTGTGTGTGGGACCCAGACACCTAACACAAACGGTGGCTGTTGTAATGGTAGATCTTCCTACCGCAACAATGTGACCAAAATAGTGCTGACTTGCTTGTAGATTCTTTGGACATTCGTCGATGAAGAATGGAAACGGAGGGAAAGTCCGTTCCCAACTCAAGTTCTGGTGGGTGACTGCTTCAGTTAGCACTAGCTGCTGCATGCCAGCTGAAGATGGCGGGAAAATGAACTGAGGATACCAGGGACCGCCCACCCTTATATAGGAGCAGAATGATGATGTCAGGTGTGGGCGGTCCCCGGAAAAAGACTGCTAGAAGAAAGCTGCCATGCACCATAGCGCCCTCTGGCGATGACCCAAGTGTATCACCTGCTACAAGAGATTATCCCCATTGAAGATCTACTGTTACAGGTAATCTGTTTTTCTAGTGATGTGGATATGATGTTCTATCCACACTTCTGACATACTCCTTGCAGTTATCTGGGAGGAGGGAGGCAAGGCGCACACCCCCTACTTAGAAATAAGGATTGGAGAACTGAGGTCCCAAAACCAGCATCACGGCATGACTCTAGATCAATGTGGTAATGGGAAATGAAGGTGTGTGTTGACCTCCAGGTAGCAGCCCTAGAGATTTCCTGGATAGGGGCATCCCTGGAAGCAGCCACCAACACAGCGGTATGGCGGGCGGAATGAGCCCTTAGCCCTCCGAGACGGTCCCTACCCACAATCCTTTAGCAGAGATCAATGCAGGATGTGATCCACCTGCCAATCATCTGCTTGGCTACAGGTCTACCAGGTGTGGCTTCAGCGTAGGGGACAAATAGCTGGTTAATCTCTCCCTGAACTCCAGCCATGCGCTCTTTATAATAAGCAAACACTCGCCACAGGTCCAAAGTATGGAGCCTATGCTTGGCCTCCGAGGTGTGACTGGTGAAGTACATCGGGAGATTAATCACCTGGTTAAGGTGAAACTCTAACACCACCTTCAGGAAGAACTTCGGGTTGAGGCGCAGGACAACTTTGTCCTTGTGGAAGACCAGGAAAGAAGACTCCACCGTAAGTGTCTGGAGCTCACTGATCCTTCTGGCTGATGCAATAGCCACTGAGAAGGCAGTCTTCTATGACAGGTGAGAGAGATCACACCTGTTTATTGGTCTGAATGACTTGCCCATGAGTTTTGCCAAAACCAGCAACAAGTCCCACGGCGGTGGTGGTTCATGAACCGGAGAAGAAATGTGGTCAAGGCCCTCAAAAAAAAAAAAAAGCACCAGACCACCTTCTCCTGTGCCACCGATTGCTGACCAGCTCATGTCCAGTAAACAGAGATGGCTGCCAGCTGCACCTCAAGGGTTGTCAACCAAAGGCCTGACTGGGAGAGAGACCAAAGGTAGTCGAGAATGCTAGCCACTGGACAGGACAAAGGGTCCAACCCCTTGCCCATGACACGAAATGGAGAACCTCTTACATCTGAAGGTGTAGCACTTCCTAGTCAATGCCCTCCAAGATGCCTCCACAATGGTGAAGACAGCTTCGGAGAGACCCAAGGCCTGGAACTCTATCCACTCAAGAACCAGACTTTCAGGTGCAGGGATTGAAGGTCCAGGTGTAGTACCTTCCCCTGATAGATGGAAAGCCGGTCCGGGCACAGGAGAAGATGCCCTGGGAGCCTGCTGCTGAGGCTAAGGAGATCAGGGTACCAGAACTGGTGCAGCCCATCCGGAGCCACCAGGATCACCTGTGCCTTGTCCTGCCTAGCCTGGAGAAGCACCTTGTAGAACAAAGGAATCAGAGGGAAGGCAGAGAAGAGGCCTGGGGCCCAGGTCCTCGAGAAGGTATCCTCCTGCAGCGAGGGCGCAGGGCATAAAACAGCCTCAGCTTTGCGTTCTCTCTGGAGACGAACAGGTCCACCTGAGGGGTGCCCCACTGGGAGAATAGACTGTGTACTACCTCTGGATGGAGAGCCCACTCATGAGATGCCTTGTCCACCCGACTGAGTGCGTCCACCAGCTGACTGGAAGCTCCTGCCACATGGATGGCTAGGAGATATGCTTCCAGGCTGCACACGAGGGTCCAAACATAGAGAGCTTCCCAGCACAAGGGCAAGGGAGTGTGTCCCACCTTGTTTGTTGAGGTAGTACATGGTCGTGGTGTTGTCCATCTGGATTTGGCACACATGGCCCCGAACGTGAGGAGCAAATGCAGTCAGTACCAGCTGAACTGCTGCAGCTCCAGCAGGTTGATGTGACATAGGGACTCCTTGGGGATCCAGAGCCCATGGATTCTGTGTTCCCCCAGGTGGGCACCCCAGCCCATGAGAGAGGCATCAGTCATCAGGATGACTGTCGGTTCTGGGCAGACAACCGGGATCCCTTCCTGCAGATGCACTGGGACTAGCCACCACTGGATGGCGTCCCACATCCGCTGGGTCACAGAGACCACCTGGTCGAAGTAACTCTTGCGCAGAGACCACTGGCTGGCCAGCTCCCACTGCAGGGAGTGCATTCTCCAGCAGGCCCAATGGACCATGCTGGTGCAAGCCACCACGCAGCCTAGCAAGCACAGGAAGTTCCGGACAGGCGCAATTGTCCAACCCGAAATGACTGGGCACAAGAGGAGAGAGCCTCTGCTCTGTCCACCAGAAGATGGGCTCTGGCTCTGCAAGAGTCGTGCTCCGCCTCAATGAAGATGATCATCTGCGAGGGCATGAATTCTGACTTGGTCTCACTCACCAGGAAGCCAGTGGAGATGAAGGTCTACAGGGCCAGGTCCCTGGACCACTCCACCTCCTGCCTGGAGGGACCTGCGATCAGCCAGTCGACAAGGTAGGGGTAAACCCAGACCCCTTGGTCACCACTGCAAGGTACTTGGTGAAGACCCTGGGGGGCTGAGGAGACACCAAATGGAGTGGCCTGGAACTCATAGAGGACTCAATCTGCTCAAAAGTGGAGGAACTTTCGCTGAGACAGACGGATTGGGACATGAAAGAACACATCCTGAAGAGCCAGGGAGCAAAACCACATGTTTCGCTCTAGAGATGGTATGATCTGAGACAGAGTTACCATCCTGAAAGTGCGTGACGTCAGGAACTTGTTCAGGTTGTGCAGATCTAGAATGGGGCACCAGCCCCCATCCGCTATGGCACCAGGAAGTACCTGGAGACAAACCCTGGGTGTTTTGGAGAATCCATGACAGGAAGCATGATCTCCTTGCGGAGCAGCTAGGCTATGTCATCTCTGAGAGCTGACAGCATATCTGTGGAAACCAAGTCCTCCCATGGGGCGCAGGCTCGACAAGGAGGGTACCGCTCAAATTTCAGAGGCAGAACTGACCCACCACTTCTAGAACCCACCTGTCCGTGGTGACAGTGGAACAGGCGGAAAGGAAGTGGCAGAGCCGGTCCCCCATGGGAGGACCCAGGGGAGGTGTGATGGGTATGAGGGAGGCACCGCTCATACTGTCACTGGGCAGGCTTAGAAGAGGAGGAGGGCCTGGCTGAGGCGCCAATGCAGCCTCTCCCTCCAGGCTTACGGACGATTGATGTCACCAACTTGGGCCGAGGTCGCCAGGCCTGAGCCTGCTGGCCAACCTGTTGCTGGGCCATTTTGGCCGCAGAAGTGGAGGTGGACCTAAAGGGCTTCCTCTTCTGCTGCTGCTTGGAGCCTTTAGGGTCCTTCTGGGCAGATGCCACGGAGTCCAAGGTGGCATTGGATATCTCAATATGGGTGAGGTGACCCTCAACTCCAGGCCCAAACAAGCTGGTGCCCAGGAAGGGGACATCTGCCAGCTTGTGCTGCATGTCTACTGTAAAGGTCAAGATCCTCAGCCAAAAGCCCTGTGGCACACAGCCACTGAGGTTGCTTCGGAGCGGGCACAGGAGTCCCCAATGTTCATGGCTGTCCGGAGCTGTTGTTTGGCTACAACCTGGCCTTGGTCCCAGACTTGTTTGACCGTGGTCTGAAGGTCTGCAGGCAGCTGAGGGAGCACCTCATCTAAAGTGCCCAGCAGGGCATGGGAGAAGTGGGCCATAATGAGGGCCAAGCTCGCCTGGCAGAGGCCAAGGGAGGAGGCAGCATAGACTTTCTTAGCCACATGGTCCAACTTCTTGGACTCCTTGTCGGGCAGCTTGTCAATATCCCCAGTGTTGCTAGAGTGCCTAAAGACAGAATTGACCACCAAGCCCTCGGCCGAGGGGTGCTCTGTGAATCCTGAAAGGGAACCAGTGGGCACCATGTATCTGCAGGCCATCCAAGCAGTAGGTGCCAGGCAGGAAGCAGGGTGTTGCCAGAGCTCCAGGGCAGGGCCAAGGATGGCTTCTGCCACCGGGAAGGCCTCCATCAGAGAGTCTCCCAAATCGAGCATGTCGGTCAACGGGTAACAAGCCCGCTATTGCACAGGCTCCATCTTCATACCCGCTGACTCGGAGATCAGATGGAGAAGGCCAAGAAAGGATGTGGTACCCTCATCCGTTGAGAGAGTCCCCACTGACTTGATGGATGGGAGTACAGTGAGGAACCCTCCAACTCCAAGGAGTCATCAAAGAGAGATCAACCGCTCGAGTCCCCGCTGACCCTCCATGGATGGTCAGGGGTGACAAAGACCGACAACCGATGCGGAGACCCCATGGCTGGTCGAGACTCCTTAGATGGAGAGCCGACCGTTGGCTGTTTGGGCGGGAGCTCCATCACAATTGGTGGAGATGCTAGAAGTGGCCAAGCCGGGACTGATTTGGTCGGCTCCGTAGAAGGAGAAGGCGTTGGCCTTTCTGGCGACAGCCAGGTGATGGCCGGCATAGAAACTGGGGTTGGTTTGGTGCCAGTTAACCCCAGCTGTTGCCACATCAAGTCCTCATAGCGTCACCGCAACCTGCACTGATGCCTCTCCTCACCCGAGGATGAGGACAAAGAACAGTGATGGCACCACTTCCCGTGGTGCCGAAAGCAGGAGCACCAATGTCGGCTACACCAGCTTGACCCATGGAAGGAAGACTGAGACCTTGCCCACCAGGGGGACCGCCGTTGGGCTCGGAAGGAGTCTGCAATTTCCGAGACTTCTGGTCAGGGTCAGGGACCAGAGGTGGTGGGTCAGTAGACTGATCCATCCCTCCAGTGGTCTGCGTCAGGACCGGAGTCCTAGACAAGAAAGTTATCGGCCTCTTCTGTCGACAGCTGGTCAGCCAGCTCGAGGAAAATCTTGGCTGGTACTTTGACCAGTGTCTCAGCCAACAGGCCCGATGGGGTTACCGTAGAGCCAGTGGCCAAAGCCAAGGATTCGACCGAACTCAAATCCGGAGAAGCGTGGGAATTGAGGTTCACGACTGAGAGTGCTCCCGATCCCATGATCGACAATGAGGCTTTTCTTAGACTCTTTTTTAGATTTAGATTTGCCGGTGGGTCCCTGACGGATGGTCAGCGGAGACTGGCACAGTTCCTTGAAGGAGCCCGTAAAAGTCAAGCCCAGCTGAAGAGGCACCAAGGCAGGAGCCGAGGAGGAATGGGCCACAGCCTGGGCTGCCTCCTTTCCGAAGGCCGCAAGCTGCTCGGCGAACCACGCAGCCATGGAAACCACCCAATGGGCATCCTTGGATTTGACCAGCGGGTTCCATATCACCGGGTGGTCCAGTTTCAAGCATGTGAGACGTTCCTCCAGAATGGTGGGGTGAAATGAGCAGCAAAGGTCGCAGGCCTGGGGATCGTTAATTCGTGCCCCAGACAGTAGGCACATAGGCGTTTGGGTCCAGTCCTGCACATCTTTTGCCCGCAAGGGCACCGGTGGAACCCGGGAGCACACTTATCGTCTATTGTGGTCACTATCGATGATCGAGCTTTGGTACTTTGGTAAATAGGACAAAAGGAAGCAGTTTTCCCATCATGATTGTCCTCCATATACATGAAACATTAACCCAAAACCCTTCCTACCAACCATTTATTTAATTTGTTTTTGAATATTACAATGTTTGGAGAATCAACAATGTCCTGAGGTAATGTATTCCATAATCTAGGTGTTCTGATGGTAAAGTAGTTCAGTCTTTTATTACTATTGGCTCTCATTACTTCCAGCTGTCTATTATGAAGTCTTGCCACAGTTATTCTTGTGGAGTATTCAATACCACATGCCAGCATTTGTTCCGGGTTTCCAAGAATTTTAAAAAGCTGAAGTAGGTCACCTCTGATTCTTCTTTGCTTAAGAGTATAGAGTCCTGTTTTTTGTAGTCTAGTACTATAATCCAAGTAGGATAAGTGTGGAATATGTTTGGTGGCTCTACGTTGGACTTGTTCAATTCTATTAACATCTGTTTTTAAATAGGGGCTCCAAAAAGGTGACCTGTAATGCAAGTGGGGCATGATACGAGATCTATAAAGGGACAAAAAACATTGCTCCAATCTAGACACAAAGGTTTTGGTAATTCTCCGAAGTAATGCATTTGTCTGATTTGCTATTTTGGTACAGTGGGTAGTTGAGGTTAATTTATCGTTGACTAGCATTCCCAGATCTTTTTCTGCATTTGAAGTTCTAATGATAGTATTGTTCAGACAGTATATTTGTCCGGGATTGTTTTTTCCCCAGATGTAATACTGCACACATAGATATGTTAAAATGCATTTTATTAATAAATGCCCAGTGTTCTACTAAAGCTAAATCGGTTTGCAGTCCATATCCGTTGCTCTGGGTATTAGCCTTTCCCCCAAGTTTAGTGTCATCAGCAAATCTGACCATGATGTTATTGGTTGAAATACACATGTCACTTATAAATAAATTAAGCAAAGCAGGCCCAAGCACCGAGCCTTGAGGTACCCCACTGGTCACATCCCGTGTGTCCAACAGTGCACCATTTACCCTGACTCTCTGAGTTCTATTGTTCAGCCACTGGCCTGTCCATTAAATTAGCAAAGATGAAAAAATCATATTACTAAGCTTATTAATCAAAATAGGGTGTGAAACTTTATCAAATGCTTCACTATAGTCCAGCAAAATGACGTCCATAGGTGTATTTCAATCCAAATTATAACTAATATAATTGTAAAAGGAGAGTAAGCTTGTAGTGCATGAAGAACCTGGTTTGAACCCATGTTGATATTCATCTTTAATATTTAATGTTAACATTTCATTTTCTAGTTTTTGTTTAATAATTTTTTCCATTAGCTTACATGGTATCGAGGTTAAGCTAATAGGACGATAGTTTTCGGTTTTCGAATGGGAGCCATTTTTATAAATAGGTGTGACTACAGCAGAACGCCAGTCCTCAGGTACTACTGATTCTTGAAGAGATTTGTTAAAGATAATTGTTAGAGGTAAGATAATGGAATTCTTTGTCTCCATAAGAAATCCTGAAGTTATGTTATCTGGAGTTAGCTGAAGACAAAAACTCGTAAGAGTTATAGTTTTGGAAGTAATTCCAAAGAATTTAAACACTAGGGCCTACTCAACGCAGGAGCGGTAAGGAGGGAACCTGCTTCCTCCAGCGGAAAGGAAGATCTGACTTCATGGGATGGAGCTGAGGGAGTTATCACCTGGGTGGGTGGGACAAGGCAGCTTGAAGACTTTCCGGCAAGCTCTTAAAGGGAAAGGACACTGCCAGAAGTGTGGATAGAACATCATATCCACTTCCCTAGAAATGAAACCTACATGAATCCTTCCATGCCTTGCTGTGTACTGTTTTACAAACAATCTTAATAAAAACTGATTTAAAACAAAACAAAAAACACATTTTTATAGGCTATATACTTAGGGCCAGATATTCAAAAGGGTTGCGCCATGCGCAATAGGGTTGCGCCATGCGCAATAGGGTTGCGCCTGCGCAAGTCCGAACTTGCTCCATTCTGCGATATTCAGCAGGAGGCAGTTGCGCCACTGAAAACAAGCTGAGCAACAGCGCAATGCAAATGAATGCATGCTGAACTGGAGGGGGAGGAACCATGCATAAACTGCACAGCCCGATATTCAGCAGGGCTGTGCAGAGTTGTGCAGGCGCAACCCCCAACCTGCGCCTGCACAACTTTGAGCCAAAAAAGGCTTAAGTCGAGGGCCACCCACAGGTGAGCTGCTGCATTGCAGGGCGCAACACAGCAGCTGCCACCTGTGGCTGGCCCCCAACCCAGTCCCTGTGCCCCTGCAGCCTGATCGCGGGCAAAACAGTGTAGAATCCCCACTGCCACTCCCCACTGGCCCGATCGCGGGCATAGTTTAACCCCCCCACTAGCCCGACGTGGCAGCAATGTGTCTCCCGAACACATCCCTGGTGGTCCAGTGGACCGCAGATCCCCATCAAGGGATGGAAGTAAGAAAACACTTCCTAACACATCCCTGGTACCTAGTGTCCCCACCCCACCTACCCGCCAAGCCTCACCACCCCGCCCTCGGCAGCCGGGCGGGCGGCAGCATCCCACCTGCTTGCCGCCTGGGCTGTCCACCGACTGACTGCCCGGTAGGGCTGCACGCCCCTTGGTGCAGAGCAAGAGCCAATGGGCGTGCAGCCCATACCATACAAGACAGTCCAGTTTTGTGAATCACAGGGCTGTGCAGAGTTGTGCAGGCGCAACCCCCAACCTGCGCCTGCACAACTTTGAGCCAAAAAAAAAAGGCTTAAGTCGAGGGCCACCCACAGGTGAGCTGCTGCATTGCAGGGCGCAACACAGCAGCTGCCACCTGTGGCTGGCCCCCAACCCAGTCCCTGTGCCCCTGCAGCCCGATCGCGGGCAAAACAGTGTAGAATCCCCACTGCCACCCCCACTGGCCCGATCGCTGGCATAGTTTAACCCCACCAGCCCGATCGTGGGCAGCAATTGTCTCCCGAACACATCCTCGGTGGTCCAGTGGATCTAGATCCCGATCGCGGGATGGAAGTAAGAAAACACCTCCTCGAACACATCCTCGGTGCCTAGTGTCTCTCACCCCACCCACCTGCGGAGCTCACCACCCCGCCCCCGGCAGTCGGTAGCATCCCACCCGCCTGCCGCCCGCCGTTCATCGACCGATCGGTTCAGGGAGCAGTTTGATTGCAGAGCAAGAGCTGATCAGGCGGCAGCCCATATTGCTATTACAGTCCAGTTTTGTGAATCACAAACGACCGTCTTGTGTGGCGGCTGCACGCCACTGGCTCTGCTCTGCACCACCGGGCGGCAGGCCCCACGGGCAGTCAGTCGGTGGGCGGCGGGCGCCAGGCGGGTGGATGCTGCCACCCGCCGCCGCCGGGGAAGGGGTGGTGAGGCTTTGCAGGTGGGTGGGTGGGGACACTGGCAACCAGGGATGTGTTTGGGGTGTTCTCTTACTTCCATCCTGAGATCGGATCTACGGTCCACTGGACCACCAGGGATGTGTTGGGGTTCTTACTTCCATCCCGATCGGGATTTACGGTCCACTGGACCACCAGGGATGTGTTCGGGGAGACACACTGCTGCCCGAGATCAGGCTGGTGGGCGCCGGTCACGATGGCTGCTGCCTGGCAGGGCACCAGGCGCAAGTCCTCGGGATCGGCGCACCTGCATGCTAATGGCATGCAAATGGGGCATAATCAGATGCAAATGGCCCCTGCGCCTTGCATGAATTATGGCCCCATTTGCATGTCACCTTTGAATATCGATTTATGCGATGATGCACATGGTACTTGGCGCCACCGCAAAGTTGAATGCTCCACTCTGACAACTTGCAGTGGTGCAAGTTCCACTGCGCCATGCACAGTGGCTGTGGCTGTGGGGTGATATTCAAAGGAGTTGCTCAAGGGCGCAACTCCTTTGAATATCGCTCTGGACACACCCCTGCGCAACTATTTTGTGCAGCGCAAGGGCTTGCGCCACAAAATAGTGCAGTTTGAATATCTGGCCCTTAGTATTTTACACACTAATTCAAATCAGAACTCCTTTACTTTTATTTTTCTTTCAGCTTTCTAACTATATTTACTTCTTCCAACGGATCCCTAGACTGAATTTATTTTAAGCATGACTGCTAATGCTAAAAGGCTATCTTGGAATATCTTATAACTAGATGAGCTAAATGTATTGTCTTCTGAATACTGATCATTTTGTTTAATTCAGAGTTGAAGCTTATTCCATAGAAGCTATTATATAAAAAAAAGATGGTTAACAAGGTAACAAGAGCTCTTCATATGCTGCACTGCAACCCTGGAATTTAAATCTCAGTACCTACTAAGTCTCTGACACCTTAAAAATGACATTCAGCCTAAAATAAATTACCATCTTGACATCTTACATGTAAAACACATGCACAGCATTCTTTCTGCAAATATAGTGGGTCAAATCTTAAAACCGGCAAGGGCAAGTAATGCACCCTTCAAAAGAACATTAATTTCCAAAAGAACATTACAAAAAGCAACAAATGATTTAATTGAAAAATAGCAACTTGCATCTTGGATCTCACTGCATCCAAATGCTAGGACAAACTACTGTATACATAAATGCTATGTCATAAATAAAACTTGAAATGATACAAATAATATTGAAGGACATGTCCAATCCTTGGCAGTCTCTTCCCACTGTAAATTCATATTTACAGTGCTGTTTCTAATGCAGAACATTTGACGTTAAAAGGGGTGTCACCTTGGCCAAAACATTTCACTGGCCTTCAGCAGATGATTCCTTCTTCTTTTGTAAACATACATGTTGTCTTATCCAGCAAACTGGGTAAACGCAAAACAGTGCCTGCTATGTATGAATGTTAATATTCAGTCTTGCAGTTTAAGGACTTTTGTACTCCCAAACAGTGCATTTAAATAAAATATATTCAAGCATCCATGACGTATCTGGGAGACTACACAAAGCACTAGGTCCACAAAGGCCTATATATGCAGAGTCGTATCTGGGCTCCAGAAGAGGATCATAAGATAAGTCTTTGATTTAGAATTTTCCTGTTAATTTCTGCCAGTGCCACTGAAAATACAAAGGCCTTTTCGTCCGAGAGGTTGGCATACAGATCAACTTCCCTTTCTTGCTTTTCTGTAAACCAAAAAGGAATACAATTAGGATCACAAGTCAGAAGGTATTCCTATATTTGATGCGAGTCATCTCGAGTAAAGAGTAATGTCTCCTGCATATGCAAATGAAACAGGTGTGGCTTTTATAGTCTGACCACAAAAAACAGATTTGATTTCTACTACTTTCCAAGGTTCCGACTGGTAAATGACAAAGCATCCTAAAAAGATTCATATTAGACCTGAAACGGACAAGTTGAACATGATGAAAGTGAACAGTAACCGGCACAGATGACATACTTTTGTTTTTTTTTACCTGATTTTCTTTGGTTTCATTTCCATTCATTGGTTACTGCTTTCTATTCCCTGCCTGTTGCTTTCTCACATTAGTTTTCTACCCCTTTTTCTGATCTTTCTTTTTTGTTTTCTCTTTCTTGTTTTTCCTCCCAACCCCCCGCCACACACACACACACTCATTTACCTTCCCTGGGCCTCCTCTCTTTTGTTATGACATGACTTTGTCAGTGCCCCAGAAAGACAAGGATGTTAAAGATCATTCTATTTTGTTTTAAAGTCCTGTGCCTTTTATATTTGTGCATGCACAACAAACATACCGTCATGAGTAAAGGCCTTCAGAGGCATGTCACTGTTGCATCCATGCAGCTCAGACTGCAGGGGTCTTGACAGTGACAGCCAATGATCAGCCAGGTTGATCAAGATGCTGTTCTGCTGGATGATAGGTGGAAGCTTCATGTAGTTGAAAGGAGTCGGCTGCTCCTATTGCACAGAGGCTGGATCCTATTATCTACATGATGTCACCCAGCAACCAGCTGAGCAGTGTCATTATCAGATGAACCCATATTGTTCTGCCCTGCCATTTTTCTTTGTTCTCACCAGCTCCATCCCTCTGCTCAGTACCACCCACCAACCTCGCTCTGCCCTACCCTGCCATTTTTCTTTGTTTCCCCTCTCCATCCTTCTGCTCTGTACCATCACCAACCCTGTTCTGCCCTTTCTTGCCATGTTTTCTGTCCCACCCACTCCATCCCTCTGATCACTACCACCCTCCAATAGCGTTCTGCCCTGCCCTGTTTTTCTCTGCTCCCACCTTCTCCATTTCTCTGCTCAGTATCCCCCGCTAACCCTGTTCTGCCCTCCCCTGCTGTTTGTTTTCTGTCCCACCCTCTCCATTCCTCTGCTCAATACCACCCTCCAACCCCGTTCTGCTCAGTTGTTTTTCTCTGTTCCCCACACTCCATCCCTCTGCTCAATACCACCCTCCAACCCCGTTCTGCTCAGCTGTTTTTCTCTGTTCCCCACACTCCATCCCTCTGCTCAATACCACCCTCCAACCCCGTTCTGCTCAGCTGTTTTTCTCTGTTCCCCACACTCCATCCCTCTGCTCAGCACCACCCAACCCTGTTCCGCCCTGCCTAGCTGGTTTATTTTATTTTGTTTACACCTGAAAGGCAGACAGTCATCCTTCACTGTTTCTTCGCGCCCAACCCCAACCAATTCCCCCCAACCTGACCCCGACTCAGCACCCCCCCACGCCCTCACTCACCTAAGAAGAGTCCAGCACCAAAAATCCACTCTGTAAATTAAACATGCCCTGCATCTTCAACACCAACCAGGGACTGAGGAGACAAGGTAAGTGCGGCTAATGTATTTCAATACACTTTCAACCTTTACCCATAATTTTGTCATGTTTTAATATTTTCTCAACAAATTTTAAACATAGCCTTTTTTTGACCCCATCTCGTGAACAAGGTAGATGAATTTTTTCAAAACCAGCCAGAAATGTGATTTCGCAGTCACTGCATAAAAGCACCTTTCGGAAAAGATTTGAACAATTTCACCTATCAAGTTCATGAAGCGCGGTCATAAAAAGATTATGTTGAAAATTTGGGGTCAAAACCTTAAACACCAAAGTTATGAAGGTACACTGACATTTTTCAACATTCACTCATAATTTTAATAATTTATAATATTTTGACCCCAAATTTTCAACACAGCCATAAATTCATACAGACTGATGAATGTGACAGGTGTTTTTCAAATTTAGCCGGAGAGGTGACTTCGTAGTCTCTCCTTGAAGTCACCTTTCTAGCAGGATTTACATAGCTACACAGAAATGTGATGGCAGAGAAAGGCACCACGGCCCATCTAGTCTGCCCAACACCCTACCTCCCCCCTTCTGTTATGCTTCCACCCTCTTTTCCCAATCCCTTAAATCTATCCCAAGCCCTCTTGATCCCCTCCACTGTTTCAGCTGCCACTACCTCTTCTGGCAGCTTGTTCCAGGCATCCACCACCCTCTCTGTGAAAAACTGCCCCCTGACATTACCTCTATACTGCCCACCTTCCAGTTTGAGGCTATGTCCCCTCGTGTTCACTCCCTTCTTCAATCTGAACAAGCTGTTACCCTCTACCTTTATTTATTCCCTTCAGATACTTAAAGGTCTCAATCATGTCGCCCCTCTCCCTCCTGGTTTCAGAGGATACAAATTCAGCCCTTTCAATCTTCTCTCATAGGGTACATTCTGCATCCCTCGGACCATTTTGGTTGCCCTTCTCTGCAACCTCTCCATCAGCTCAACATCTCTTTGTAGGTGAGGCCTCCAGAACTGCACCCCATACTCCAAATGTGGCCTAACCATGGTTCTGTATAATGGCATTAGCACCTCCCTCTTCCTGCTATTAAAACCCCTCACAATGCAGGCCAGCATTCCATTTGCCTTTCCCACCGCCCTGCTACACTGGCTGCCCACCTTGAGGTCACGCGATACCATAATCCCCAGGTCCCTTTCTGTTTCCTTCTCCTTAATCACCAACCCCCCAAGGGAGTAAGTTTCCCTCCTATTCTTCCTCCCCAGGTGCATCAGCAAGCACTTTTGTGTATTAAACTTCAATTTTCAGGTGTCAGAGCACCTCTCCAGCCTCTCCAGCTCCCTCCTCATGGCTTGCACCTCACTAGGTGAATCCACACTACTGCAGACTTTTGTATCATCTGCGAACAGGCACACCCGTCCTTCCAGACCCTCTGCTAGGTCACTAACATAGATGTTAAAGAGTATTGGTCCTAGCACTGACCCCTGTGGCACCCCACTGGTCACCGCCCGTTCCCTGGAATGTGTCCCATTTACTACCACTGTCTGACTCCTTCCCTTCAACCAGTTCTTCACCCACCTGGTGATCCTGTTGTCCACCCCTAGTCTGTCCAGCTTATGTACCATTCCACCATGCGGAACGGTGTCGAACGCTTTATTAAAATCCAGATAGGCCACATCCACTGCTCCTCCCTGGTCCACTATCTGTGTCACCCCATCGAAAACTCTATCAGGTTAGTCTGACAGGACCTTCCCTTGGTGAAGCCATGCTGCCTGTCATCCTGCATGCCATTCATCTCCAAGTATTCTATCAACCTGATCTTAAGTAGTGTTTCCATTACCTTCCCCACCACCGAGATAAGACTAATAGGATGTAGTTTTGACCTCATCCTTCCGCCCCTTATGCGGTGCTGCACCACCTCGCCCTCTTCCAGTCCATTGGCACCACCCTGTGACCAAGGACAAGTTAAACAGCCTCGCCAGATGCGGCGCCAGTTCATCCTTCACCTCCTTGAGAACCTTTGGGTGTATTCCATCAGGCCCCATTGCCTTGTCTACCCTAAGTCTACCCAGCTCTTCCCTTACTCCTTCAGCAGTGAATTCTGCCACAGCCACCTGCCTGTGGCTGTCACCTCCCTACCCCTTCCTGTCCCCCACCTCCCTTTCCTCTGTGAAGACTGAGGTGAAATAGCTGTTTAATGCCTCTGCTTTTTCGAAGTCCCCTTCCAGACCTGTTCCACTTTCCCCCTTATCCTTCCAATCCCATGCTGTGCCCTCCTCCTTTCTCCAACGTACCTAAAGAAGGTTTTGTCCCCGCTCCTTGCCTGCTTCGCTATCCTCTCCTAAGTGGCCTCCTTAGCCCTCCTTATCTTTGCCCAGCCTCCTTTCTTTTTTCCCTGTAGGTTTCCCTGTCCTCATCCTTTTGTGTCCTCCTGCACCTCTTGAACGCCACCTCTCTAGTGAACCACAGAGGTCTTTTCTGTCTTCTATTCTTTCTTACCCTTCTTATACATGAGTCCATGGCTTTAAAAAACCCTCTCTTGATGGCTGCCCATAATTCCTCCACCCCCTGCACATCCCCTATCCTCAACATTTCTTCCCTAACTACCTTCCTCATTCCATGAAAGTCAGTCTTCCTGAAGTCCATTACCTTGGTTCTCATGCTAACCCTCTGCCTGCTCACTCTCACTCTGAACCTGACAGCCCTGTGGTCACTGGTGCCAAGCTCTTCCCCCACCTCCACCTCCTCTACACTGTCCCCATTTGTGAGGACCACATCCAACAGGTTTACACTCCTAGTGGACTCACTGATCTTTTGCTGCAGGAATATGCCCTGAAGAGCCTTTAAGATGCCCCTGCTCCTTGCAGAGATTGCTGTCTGGGCCTCCCAGTTGATGTCTGGAAGGTTTAAGTCCCCAACTAGTACAATTTCCCCTTTCCATGCCATTCTCGCTACTGATTCTACAAAGTGTCTATCTCCTTCTTCCCCCTGCATAGGAGGCCTATAGACTACCCCAACATGCAGGTTTCCCCCATCTAGGGTGACCCACATTATCTCTGTTTCCCCCTCTTCGTCCTGCCCTTCCATGGCCCTAATCCTTTCTCTGATATATAATGCCACCCCTCCCCCCACCTTCCACATTCATGAAGTGGGGTTTTAAAAAAAAATTAGATTGAAAATTTGGTGTCAGAATCTTTAAAAACACCAGTTATGAAGGCATGCTGTGGCTCTGTGTTGTTACACCTACAAGAATGGTTGATAGCGCGCTGACATCCTGATGTCTTGGATGCAATGACGTCAATTTCTACTGATTGTTTTGCTAAGACAATTGTAAATTTCTCTGAATAACATAGCGGGGCCTGTTAGCGAGCGAGAGGGCAGGCAGTCTGACTGTGTCTTAGATTTGCTGTTGGTGTGGTCATGATTTAAGATATTAATTTAACTGCGTGCCTGTTATAAACCTTTTTTTTTGCGGTGGACCATGTGGAGCGAGTGAGCATGCCTGCCAAGTTTCGGCTGTGGTACAGGAATAAGGAGCGAGTAGTGGTCCAACACACCGAAAAGTATTGCAGTTGGTGAGGTAGTAAATAAAAAGGGCAGTGAGAGAGAGCTTCCTCCTTTCCACTTTTTTGGAGCAGGAAGTGGACATGCCAGAGTTTGAATGTTTACCAGAAAGTCGAGTCAAGGTTTTGCTTTCTTTTTCCTTATTTTTCTTTTTGGGAGTGCTGGGCTGGGTTGCTTGGTGCTGCTGGCCTCTGTAGTCAGTGTGTCTCTTGACTCCAGTTCCTTCCTTCCTGGTATCGAGCTCACAGCAAGGGCTGAGATGAGGTGAGAGCTCACACAGGGTTTACATCTTTTTGCTGAATCTAAGCAACCCACCCGGCTTACCCCAAGCCACACCCTCGAACCTTCTGTCAGCACTGCTAGCTAGGGAAAGCTACTGCCTTTTACTTAGCAGCTGCCCAATCAGCTGTCCAAACCTGCCATGACCACACCAACTGACCTGCTCTCCTAATTTCCCAGTCCTGCTTTGACCCAGAATTCTTATCTGTCCACACCACTGCAGAACGGTGATGGTTACTTGTGGTCATCAGACACAGAATCAGCTGGGTCAGCAGTCTTGGGAATGTCATTGGGTGTGGTGGTCAGTGGAAGGCAGAAAGCTAAAAAAACCACTGTCAGCCAGGCCTGTCCAATCAGGAAAAATTCTGTGTGAGGCCTGCAGCTTTCCTCTGTTAAGCACTGCTATCTATGCCAAACAACTACACAGCAAATACAAGCAAGCAAACATATGGCACTGATCAATGATCCAGTGATTGTTTAATATTGAAAGTGCACTTAAGCATATAGAACACCAGGGTTAACTTTGGGTTCACCCCAGCAGTGTTTCACATGGGTGTCAGAGGGGGTGAGGGGAAGTGAACCACCACTCCAATTTTGCAGGTCAACAGAGGTGCCCTTTATTTCTAGTCGCACAATATAAGCTCAGCGTGAGAGCTGGGGACAGACAGTGCCTCTAGTCATTTAAGTCTCGCTGCACTCGCCCGACATGCAAAAAAAAAACAACAAAAGATTCAAAACAGTCAGCTAGATTCAACTCACGAACTTCAATTCAGTTCCTGCATCCCGAATCTGAAGAACAAAGAGGTGTTAAGGGCCGTGCTGATGGGCTGGTGAAATGAACGGGAGAAAGGATCCTTAACAACTCTTTTTCTTTGTTCTTTGATTCGGGATTTAATTAACACCTACTCTCCTAGCTTGTCCTTCTGCTTTTGCTGGTGCCTCCAGGTCTCCAGGTCTACTGTCAGGAAGGCACTGGAGATTTCTTTAATTTGCTTAATTAAATTGAGTTTTATTATGCTCCGGCAGCAAGGCCGCAACTCCCGCACGAAGTTCCGACTGCCCCAGAAGCCACTGCCAGGCTAGCAACACAAGAGGGGGTATAAAGGTAGCCCCTCATCATAACCACGTTCCATTTATCTGATCCTGCTCCTCCTGACTGACAGTCTGCAGACTTTTGACTCCTGCCTTGGCTCAGCTTCTAGCTAGCTTTTCTTAGAATTCCCTGGCTGCCTTTGGCTTTGGTAGGTTGTTCTTCTGCTGCTGTAGCCTGCTCGTTGTTAAAGTGTGGGACTGGTTTTGCACTGCCGCTAAGTTTGTTGCAAGAGTTGCCCTGCTGAGCCGCGACTTCATTGATTTCTAATGCTATTTAAATTTTTCATATAGTATTATTTACTTATCTCAAGACTCGACTGACCATGGACCATAGCGGCTGATGCTGATTATTTGTCATTTGTGTTTTTGAATGACGGACGAGTGATGACTCAGAGAGTGAGGGTGTTAATTTAGGAGTGAAAAAATATAATAAAAAAAAAACTAAAACTGAATAATCCTGACCCCAGACTCGGAGGACCCGTGTGAGTGTGTGGCCTGCTGCCCGCCCGCCAAGCTCTCTTCCACTCTCTCACAGACAGCCTCCGTCTCCATCCGCCAGAGTAGTTTAATTTTAAAATTTAATTTCAGGCAGCAAGCAACTGATCCCAGCCAGTCGGTTGGAAGCCAGTCCAGTGTCCTTCAGACCAGGCAACATTCTCAGTCGCTAGTCTTCGCTCCGGCCGACTGGTGTGGAAGGGTATAGCCATAGGTCAGTCAGACGGTGAGTCAGTTTGCCACTTAACTTTGTAAGTTTCAAGTAGCCCTCTTTACCTGTTTGGTCCAGTCAGCACTCGGGGACCTGTCTTGTTCTCGTCTTGTCCTCAGACCTCAGAAGTTGGAGACCAGGCAGTGACCGACAACCTTCCGAACTTGAAGAAAATTCTGGGAACAGACCTAAGGAATCTGACTAGGGAATCAAATCTCTGCATCTGCTCCTGCCACCCTACCAACAGGTACACTGATTTTACTTTTTTTGATTATATTATTATAGTCTTTTATGATCTTTTGGTGTCTGGACTTGGACACTAGCATTGCAGTGCAGGTGGTAAATGGGTTGGGTAAGGTCAGGAATGGGAATGGACTTGAGGTGGTCGGGAGCAGGAGGTCCAGGGGGCAGGGACACAGGTGCCAGCCGTGTTTTTGTTTTCCTCAGAGGTGGGTGACCTGTCTAGGAGGGAGCACTGGTCATTGGGGCAGTGGGGTGAGTGGAAGAGATGCAAGTTGCTCGGAGTGTAGCAGTAGGGTCAGGACTAGAGGTCTGTCCATGAGGGGCACAGGTGCCAGCTGTTTTTTTTTTCCAGAGATGGGTGACCTGGCTGGGAGGAAGCATTGGCCACTTCGGCAATAGGGTGTGTGGAAGTGATGCAAGTTGCTCTGAGTGCAGCAGTAAGGTCAGGACTGGAAGTGAAGGTCCATCCATGAGGGAGGAGCACAAGTGCCGGCTGTGGGATTTTTTTTTGTCTGTTTTTTTCCCCCCCGTGGTGGGTGATCTGGCTGGAAGGAGCATTGGCCATTGGGGCAACGGGGATTGTGGAACAGATATAAGTTGCAAGTTGCTCAGAGTGCAGCACAACAACCAATGGGTACAATTATTTTAAAATTTGTATTACGATTTCTGGTGGTAATCGTATGGTCAGGACTGGAGGTGTAGGTCCACAAGGGGCATAAGTGTTGGGCCTTGGATGTTTTTCAGAAGTGGGTTACCTGGCGGGCAGCACTAGTGGCCATTGGGGCAATGGGGATGGTAGTTAAATGACTTGCAAGTTGCTCGGAGTGCAGGTTCAGCACATCAACCAACAGGTACATTGATTTTTTTTTTAATTAGCGTTTTGGGTGGGGTGGTAATCAGTCAGGTCAGGACTGGAAGTGGACGTCCATGAGGGGCACAAGTGTTTTTGTTTTTTTTCAGAGGTGGGTGACTTGGCTGGGTATGTATTTATTTTACAGTAGGTATTAAATAACCAGGAGAAAATACACTGACTATCATCATGACACTCCGATGCAGTCTTCTTAGAGCTAGTTAATTTTTTGTGTCTTTTGGAAATTGGCAATGGCACCGGTAGTTTCTAAGGTTTCCTGTGTATATTTCTGATATTTGAGTTCAAATTGGTCACCGTCATCCACAGATAGTGGGGAGCTGAAATGTTGATGTGTGAAAAGGTCGGTTCAAATGAGAATGTTTCTATTACTAAGCAGACGTGGATTCCAGGTTTATTTTAAAATCACTTAGGTATATCTGTCTCTGAGCATTCTGTCAAATGCAGTACAACAGATGCCCTAAAGAAAAAATTACAATGAAATAACTTCACAGAGTCACTAGTACAAGTACTTTTCAGTGACTTCTGGGTAATTCTGTTCCCAGCTCTCTGACAGATATGCCTAAAGGTCAGTTATTTATGATCCAGAAAGGAGGAATTCATTTCAGCTAAACTCTTTATATGAAAAAAAAAAACTTCAATTGGAGCATTAGCCGTTTGGGTTGCTGAGAGTAGTTTCAATTTATCTGCCTATTTCATAACCAAATATCTTGTTTTTTCAGAATTGGATTCTTTTGTTGGTTCTACTTTAATTGATCTTTCAGTCTTTTTATTCAATGACTATGGAATATATACTGCGGTGTTATAATACATGTATCTCCACTAAAGAGTGGTAAGGCCCATAACTCATGAGTGGTGAAGCCATGAGTTAGTGTAAAGGTGTTACCACTCATGTATGGAGATAAATGTGGTGTTCTACTGCACCCCATTATGTATTTCATTTATACCACTCCATTTGTAATGTATTGTTTTTAGCAGCTGGGACTCGTCCATAGGATAACAGTATAAAAGAAAGTGTAAATAGCTCCAGCTTGGAGTTTACATGTGTCTGTGATATACCAGGACCAGGTACCAACTGGCAGGGTGCCTGTCAGCCGGTGCATGGTCTTATTATATCACAGAAACATTTAGGCTCTAAACCAGAGCTATTTACACTTTCCCTTATGCTGTTATCCTATGGACGAGTCCCCGCTGCTCCCCGCAGGACATGTCATCATGGGGACAGCCGCGGAAGCTTGTGGGTGCGCTGGGGAGGGCTAGGAGTTTTAAAATGCCAGCGGGGAGGGTGCAGGATCAACCAGATTTTAAAATAAACTAATGGCACAGTAAGTAAAACAATGCGCATTTTTATTAACCTGATAATTGGGCCCTGCTTCACGCATAGGTGGGGCCCGTCAGGAGGTGAACGTTTTCCTTTTAATGCTCTGTGGCCAATTCCCATGCCTTATAGCCACTTGTATCACTTTTTTTTAATGCAGGTGATGCAAAATATGACGCCTGCACAAAGAGTTTGCAAAGGATGGAGTCCGCCTTTTTACCTTAGCAACATCCTGTCATTTGGTGATACATACAAGCTTGTGACACTTGTTTCGATTTTACTGGGCTGGACCTGTGTATCACAGGATTTTGTTTCCTCATCTCACTCAATCCATAAGAAGTTTTTGTTTCTATAAAAAATCAGATTTGCAGGGGATTGTATTAATATTTATAGACTAGTTCCCCCCCCCCCCCCGAGCAACATAACTGCAGTGGATGATTGCAATTTATGGAGAAATCAAGGGCTGGGGGATTTGCAATGAAATTATTTTACTTGGTGCCCAAACAGAATAAGTGGTGTTAAACATAAGAGTGCAGCATGGGACAGTATAATACACTTGTGGCACAGAAAGGACTTTTCCTGTTTTAAAGCTTGGACATCCTCGGAGATCAACTGGACTCTATTTTGTTAAAAAGGTATCTTGTTTTTCTATGGTTGTCGCAAGAAGCTTAATATAGTGTTGTCACTATATGATTGGATTTGCAGAGTTTGTTTGTTGGCTAACTCAGTTGTGTTGCCAATCCCATTACATGAGGGATGCAGAGTGGCTGCATCCAAACATTCTATATTACCTTATTAGTAGTAGTCTAATTTTAAAGCACAAATTGCAGCCTTTGCAGAAATGTGTGGTAGTCCTCGCAGGCACGTAGGACTAGTAAGGCATTGAAAATCCCCTTCCCCCAACCCCAATTTTATGGCAAACTGCTTTGCAAGAAATGAATAACTGCATCTTCCAGAAGATGAGTTCAGGATGTTAAGGGAGACTGCAGGAGGTCAAATAGTTGTCATATTCAAGATTACACAGTATGTACTACGTGGCAGTGGTGGGATTCAAACCTGGGTCTCCACGTTCACAGCTGTCCATTCTAACTACTGGGCTAGACTGCTTCCAAAAGGCTTTTAATGAAGCTTGCACTTTGCATGACCTGGGTGAGATAAACCACTTTGAGTGGTATAGGGAGCGTTGGTAAAAAGCAGTGCCACTACGTCAAAGTCCTCCCTAAGGGCACTGTTTATAAAAAACTTAAGACAGATGTGGTCCTCATATTAAAACAATTCAATGGTGGGTGAATATTGTATAGTGCTTGTGTAAACTTTGGCCTTTATCTATTCCCACCCTTGGCAGAGGAGCTGGGCAGTGATAGGTATTGGGAATAGAAGACTCAGCAGCAAGGGGAGAAAGAGTGGCAGAGAAGGATGAGTTGGAGAGGCTGGAGGGCATTTGAAAATTCTGAGTGGCAGCTGTTGGGATAGGCTGGCTTTTATGTGATGCATGGGAGGAGTCAAATTTCCCAGCACTGCATCACAGGCAAAGCCATCACATTGTAACTGTTGGGCAGGCGAGAAAGTTAAGGACTGTTGCAAAAATAAGCAAACACACAATGACACACAAAAATACTAGTTGTGTCAGTACCAGCCAAATCCTGTATTATGGATTTTATTGGACCCACATGTGTTGTACAATAGTGGGGCAGTAGACAAGCATTTTTACCCTCATAAGTGCCCTTCTGAGCCTCCGCCCCTTCAGCTTTTACTATCTTCCGGCACCCATGGTGTTTCATCCCGGATCTGAAATCAAGGTATTTTTTCAAACAGTGAGGCCAGCTCTCACAGGAAGTTGCAACCTGCTCCAATAAGTCTAACAATGTTACAGTTACGGAGCATTTTAGATCTTACTACTGTATGTGAAGAGATAATAATAATAATATTTTATTTGTAATGTGCCTTTCAGCAAACCAAGGCGCCTGGTGCAGACATCACACAGTTGGTACTGAATATTGCAGAAACCCCACAGACTACCAAATTGAACCAATCTGACATGCCTCTACGAACTACATGAGCAAGTCATTTACACATTGTCTGTTCTGATAAATGTGCCCTAATAAACAGGGGATGCATAATGGTCAGAGTCAAATTTTGCAAATCATTTCCGGAGGGCAAGACCATAAACCAAGGGTGATGAAGCCAAAAGTGAGTTACAAAAGTCTAGATCCCCCAAAAGTGAAGCTAGTGTGTATTTTCAGTCATGTTACTGTGTATTCGATGTATACGTCGTCAGTTTAAAAGTTGCAACTTTTAACTCAGCTATCTGTGTGAAAGAAGTTTAACTGTCTCATCAAGTTCAGTAGCGGGCTTTGCAGGTGCAAATGTTTTTTTCTGATATCAGCAACATGAAAGCTGCTCTCCGATTTTGTTTGTCATGCCTTGGTTGCGGACAGTGATTCATAAACGTTTATCTAGAGGATATTTGGTCCGAGGAGTGAATGTGCAAACAACGTGGAAATAAAAACTTAAAAATGTCAAGGCTATTTTTGCTTGTCAGGCACCTCTTCTGAGAAAAAAAGATGCTAGCACAGAGTGAGGGGTGCAGAATGGTGCAGTTGCAAGTTCTGGAGAAATGGTTACAACAGTAACCCCTAAGAGCGAAGATCAAGAGGGTCATTTTCACAAAAACCTGCCACCAGTACCATTCTGTGCTCCCACCAACTATCACGTATAATATACGGAGAATACTAAGAATTGGCAATGATCTTTTTTTTTTCTCAACATCATGGAGGGGAGGGGTGTTAAAATAGACCCACGAACCATATTTTCAACGCGGAAAATTGCCTGCACTGTTTGAACACCTACTACGGGGTCTACTAGCATCAGTTATTATGCATATTTTGGTTAAAAAATGACATAAATCTAGATTTTCATAATTTATTGATGAAAACTGCCATAGACCATGTCATTCTGTCTAAAACGGAGGCAGTATAGCGCAGTGGTCTAAGGCTCTGAGCTGCAAATTTGGTGACATCCAGCAGACCAGACCTGGGTTTGAATCCCACAGCTTCCACTTGCATACTGTGTGACCCTGAGCAAGTCACTTAACCTCCTTGTGCTCCTAGGTCGCTCCTGTAAAAAAGCTTTCAGCTTAGTGTGCTATACCTGGTTAAACAACTAAATAAAAAAAAATAACCTCTGCAGCCCATTGAAAATTGGACAGACTGGACTGGACGCATCTGGTTGGATGTGGATAGTGACACATCATGTCAGAACAGTGTTAACATACATCAAAATGGAAAAAAAAGTTGCAAGCTCCCTAGACATGATACCCTTCCCTCTGCCAGGTGGTCCAGAGTGATGCACTTACTCTATAACAACATTTGATGACGGGAAGGGTGAACTTATCTGCATTTGATTACATTTTGGCTTAGAAGTTTCCTGTTTTAACACTCAATTTTTACACCAGTGGGTATGATTTGACCCACATATTAAAGTGAAACTGTCAGTAGAAAAGGCCCCACACTGAAGTATGGGGCTGATCTCAGAGTGCACTTTGTGTGCAGAAATGTTTTGGTTAACTTACTGTTTACTGTAGTATTGTAGATTGTATCAGACTAATTTTGTTTACTTCCAGGCTCACCTGTTACTGCAAATCCCAGTATCCCCCGCACGTGACATCAGAGCAATAGGCAGCAGTGGGAGATTCAATCGCCTGCAGTGCATGTTAGAGCTTTTATAATGTCTGATCAAATGTTTTGCAGTTCTGCTTTTCTCCAAGGGCTAAGTAAAGTATTCACTGACTGTATTTAGCCCAAGGAGAACAGCTGGACCAGCAAACAAAACATCGGAGCTTATATTAACTCTGACATGCACTGAAGGCTATTGAATCTCCCACTGCTGCCTACTGCTCTGATGTCAAGTGTAGGGGGATCTGAGATTTGTAGTAACTGAAAATGTCAGCCTAGAAGTAAACAAAATTAGTCTGATGCAGCCTACTGTACTACAGTAGACAGTATGTAAACCAAATGTTTTTGCACACAAAGTGCTCACAGACCAGACCCACACTTGAATGTGAGGCCCTTAGTGCAGACTGTTCCCCTCTAAATACAGCCATCAGTGCTGTCACGGAGAACATGCTGCTGTGTCTGCCTCCAACCGCTTTGAAATTCTGGCTTTTGTCTTTTACAGCTGAGGAACTCTACACTGGAACACAGCCGCAGCATGAAAACTACAAACACCGGAGAGAGACAGAAACAAGACTGTGACAGGGACGAAACCGTGCAACAGCACGATGACAGAAGCAGGCGAGGTGGTACTGAGTTACGAACATACGAAATTTGCCAGCAGATAAAGGCCTAGAGGTCTATCAAGTCTGCTCGAATGTGCAGCTAGCACCCCTTATTCTGCAGCTGCCCCTCCCTTCCACCCTTCCCCTTCATTAACCCTCCCCCTTGTCCTGTCCCATCCTCGTTTGAAGCAGTCAACTGTTCTACTACATACCACTTCAGCAGGTAACGATATTCCACCCAGCCACCACCCTCTCTGTAAAAAAGTGTCTCCTCATCTCCCTCCTGAACCTTCCTCGCTCCAGTCTCATATCATGGCCCCTGGTGTCCCTCCCTTCCCCTCCCTTACTTTGAACAGCCCCTCTGTACCCATCTTGTTTATTCCTTTCATGTATTTAAAGGTTTCAATCATGTCACCCCTGTCTCTCCTCTCCTCCAGTGAGTACAAGTTCAACTCCTTCAACCTCCTCTCGTATGATAAGTCCCCCAGCCCCTTGATCATCTTTGTCGCTCTGCGCTGCATCCCCTCCAGTAACTTAATGTCCCTCTTCAGATACGGATGCCAGTACTGCATGCAGTACTCCAGGTGTGGTCTAACTAATGACCTATACAGTTGTATTAGAACACTTGCAACCACTGTATTCCCCTTCTCCATGCAACATCTACTGTTGTCACTCTAAATGGGTGACAAAGCAAATACTGTATTTTCACAAAAGGTTTTTCAGAGCTGAAGATTGACATAATTGTATTCCAGGACTTGACAGCACTCAGAGAATTCTATTCATAGAACTTTAGCTGTAATTGCCTTGCAACAGCAGCTTATCACACAGTTTTACCACACATCAAAAATGGCAGGGACCTAATAAAAAAAGCATGCTATTTTAGTCACAATCAGATGATCAGGCACTTTATTCTTGGCATACTGTGCGAACTACAGTATGGTATTTTTACTTGGGGAGATCAGCTGCAGTTTCTATATTCTAAAGGAAACACATGGAAATACTGTTTGAGAACTAATTCTAGTGAGTCCAGTTGACACTTAGCATCTCACTGGGGAGCACGTGCACATCAGAGTACTATAGCACAGACATCCAACAGGAAAGGCAGGTTTCTAAGAATAACCAAAAACTGACTAGCTTAGAATTTGAGGCACAAGATTTTTACCACTGGAGGCCTGCAGTATATTTCAAATTTGTAATGCCTGTTACACATACAGGGTAGGATGCTCATGTCAGCAGAAGCCCTAATGGACAGAAGAACTCCAACAGCAGAAAACCACTGCTACTGTCAAACTTTGTTAAAAATGTCATGCACAGAAACAAGCACGATGACTGAATTACCCTCTCAGCCAGCAGAGGTAGTCCTTCCCAGTCAGTACTGAGATTTATTGGAAGAAAAGAGTGGGAATCCTTACACTGTGCCCACCTACACTAGCGTACTTGATCTATAAACAGAGCTTTCCTTCCAGAGCTATTAGCCCATTAACTTTCAAAATGAGTTAATGCATCCTTGAAAAAGTGGGCTGTCATTTTAATTCAATATCATTTCATTGCACTGCATGCATCTCCAGTGAAACAGTATAGAGACATGAGCGATATGAAGGAGTACTAGAAAAACGTGGATGTTAAAGCTCTCCCCTGGCACATAGGACTAACATCCGTGTTAACTGTTATATCCATGCCATGTGGGGGGGTATAATACACAATCCAAAAGAGTGGTGACCCACAACAGGGCAAACAGTCACCTTGTTGTGCCTCCCCCATTCCCTTTGCATCTATACGTAACTGAAGTTCTTATGCAGCAAAGACGAAATGCAAATGCTGCTGCCAGATGTCTGTGGACACAGACACAATTTGCTCCTGTGAATATGTTAGTATGCGACTCCCATGGAGATGACACATGATGCTATATCATGCTAAGAGGCCTTTGTTGCGGGAGGTGAAACCCTTATGTGTCCCCACCAATGCACCCCCCCACACCCTTTGTGCCTTCCTCTGGGTAAGGTGTTACTGATGTCACCTGACCCATTGGGGTCCCTCCTGGTAGTCCTGTGGCTCTGCACCCACTCCCTGAGAAGAACCGCACTACTTGGTATATAGTAGTCTCCCACCATAACCCAATGTGGCTCCGTGTGACAGCTGGCAGCGCAGCTCATCCCTCACCCCTTTACCAGCAGTTCCTGGTCGGAGCATTGGGACACTCCTATCACCTGCCTGGAAGAGTTCTTCAGGCAGAAGGGGGGTCACTAAATGGTGACGACAGGTTAGTAAAGATAGCCATGCTATGAGATGGAAATTTGCATGGTAACCTGGCCCTTACTCATAAGGTTGCAATTTGTAGTGACTTCGCAAGGAAGGGCTGTGACTCCTGTTGCACACAATGTAACAAGGTCACACAGTTACAACTACTGTTATGTGACCATTGAAACCACTTAGTGACCATCCCTTGCGACTTTGTATTGGGCTCCCTGATTAATAATATATGTCCTCGTTCAGGCTGCTATTAAACACCTTTATCAATCTTTAAGCAGAACATGTTTCTTTTATCAGAGTGTCTGCACAGATCTATGCATTTATGTGTTTAAAACCTGCACTAAAGAAAAGCAGTAAAACTTTTTTTTACCCCAAGAGCTTAGTTTAAAAAAACAAAGAATGCTGAATAGCGGGGCATTAAGGAAGCCAAGTTTAATGGTGCAACTTGAGAAGAATTGGCCTCAGGCCATCACCAGTTTTAAGTTTCATTAAAAAGGGTTTGTACACAGCTAAAGAAAGCAACTAGACAAAGACAGTTTCATACTATTTTATTTTAAAAATGTGCTGCCCAATTTATGGAAGAATTCAGGTCCTAAGAAGAGCCAAGAAGTAGGTCTGAGGTTGAAGCTGAGTAAGTCATGAAGGTTCTGTATTTAACCAACTGTTACTCAGAAATAAAAAACTTCCCAGAAAGATGTTGCTTTGTCAATGAATGTGTAACTAGAATGCACACTACTAAAACTGGGCCCTGCATTTCCTGTTAATGTTTTCTTCCATATTTAATCATTTATATAAGCATTTAAATCTAGGACTTTCAGGTGTGCCAACTATACAATGCATTCAATATTTATAACAGTGCAACTGCTTGTCCCGCCCCCCCCCAATAATACTCAAACTTTCTCCCTTTTTTCCTCTTGGCAAAATGTGTTCAGTGAAATCCTCCACAAACGAGCATACACTACTTACAAATTAACAAAGCAACAGACAGCCAAGGATTTACTTGCTTTGAAAAACTTCTCCCACCTCTTAAAGCAGCAGTATCCAGCTAACAAAAAATTAAATACTTTGGTTGGCAGTTAGGACAAATCAAAAACACCAACATAACTGATTTTCTTTTTGCTTTCATTCCTATGCAAGATGGAAGACCGTGAAGCTCTTGAAATTACTGGTCCTTTGCCAGGTCCAACATCACGGATGTAAGCAGATCTGGGTGCTGCTGCTGTGCTGTTGGCCATCAGAAACATTTGTTGGCAACACCCTGACATATCTGCATTATAAATACAGTGTGTGCAGTTAGCGTGTGATCTCTGGGGAGAAGATTTTTGAAAGCTGCCCTTCATTGTAGATCAATGCAAATTACAAAAGCTGTACTTAAACACGGTCTTAAAAACAGCTAACTGAATTTAACCGAATGAAGAATCTAAGCTTATCAAGAATACATTACTGCTAAAAAAAAAAAAATGATGGCATGACATTTGTTGCTGGCTAAGTAGTACTGCTGCTTTAACAGCACATGCTCACTGCAAAGAGCTATCAAAAGTGGGTTATTTCATGGGTAGCTTTCGCTAGAACTCTGTCTGCACTTCAAACAGATGAGATGAGAATTAGAAAGCCAGGTCAAAAGAACTTTAAGGTTGGATGGGGTTGGGGGTGAGAAATAACTCCTAGCAAAAAAGGCTTAGTAATGAGTTATGTATCTAACTCACATTCCCATTTTAATCTCTAGATACAAAAATGTCTGGCTATTGTTGACCAAAATAAATGTATTCATCTATTATGTTTAATGAACAACAGTAATTCATTCAGTGATTTTGTGCACAAACAGTACTTCCAATGGCACAGTACACTGTGCTTATTATAACATTAGTAAATCACAGATACAAGTTTAATCATGTACATTTCTAAATTACTTCATGCAGCTCCTGCACCAAGGCAAATGGTTAAGATGAGATTTTAATCAAGAAGGCTGTTTTGCATGGATCTAAATGTGCCAGGCTGCAATAAATTTGAAGCATAATGCACTCAGAACATATATGTAAAGCAGCACTAAGCACTGTACCATTTTAAAACGGGAAGTCAGTAATGACATTGAGAGTAAGGACTGCATAAAAATCATTACTTAGTCATGTCCCTCGTGATTCTTCTGCCTGATCTGCCACAATAAAACAACACAGACTTGTGGAACAGTTCAGTGCTGTTTATTGGATGAAATAAGTTATTGAATATAGATGTTACAGTACCCCAGCTTTCTAGGCCACACAAGGCCCTTCATCCTTCTAGTGACTGAGTAACTCTGTAAACTTGGGTACTAGTACACAGATGTGCAAAATCTAGGTGGCTTCATTATCACACTATTCTAAAAGACCAGAATTACATGGACCAATACGGCTACGTTGTGTCTTTGAGATTTTACAGGTTATAAGGAGGTCATTTATATTGCTTATCAGAATGTTCCCTTCAGCTGAAAAGCTTTGAAACTTGGGTAGATTTCACAACCTGTCTCTTGCCCAGTTGCTTGTGACTGTCTAGTTCTGCAGCTAAGGAAACAGTCTCTGTCCGCAATATTTGAAGGTGGCTGTTAGTGCTGCACAAACAATAATGGTGTACACAAAACAGTGTGTGGTCATCAGGGCGTTGTATTCATCCAGGCATTGCAGGAGTTTAAATATTAGAGGGAAAATGACTTTTTCTACAGCCACACTTTGACTCAAAATTGCAAACTACTAGATGTACCTAGTAAAGTATCAGAAATGTATGTGGAAATCCATGGCAAAAGTTGTTGATAACCTACTGGATGGTTTGGCTAAAATAGAGGCTCAACAGTATGTAGCCCAGGGCACTGATGTTGGCATCCACTTTTTGTATCCAGCCTCCAACACCTCTGCTGCTTCTTCCAGGTTAGCAGCTTCTGGATTCTCCATATACAGACATTCCTGGATCAGAATTGCTGGTTTTGCTCCTGGTGTCCAGTAATCTGTTATGAACTCTCCTTTCGCGGTGACAAACAGTTTGGGACCTTGCTGGAGGCCACGCTCAATGACCTTAGAGCATCCCATCAAGACCCTTAAGTCCATCAAATTCTTTGGCCCCAAACAGCCCAGCAGGTTTTCACAGTGACTCCTGTCCTTCTGTGGCAGAGATGGGAGTTACAAGAAGCAGCAGTACTTGGCTGCCTCTTACAAGGCCCCTTAAAGGTTGAGGCAGTGGCAGTCAGTAGCAGGTCACCCTTTCCACCTCCTTTTGACTCCGTAGCCCCCCACCCCCACCCGCTCTGCCTCAATGGATTCAGGGGGTCAGGATTCCATTATTGCTGCCCAAGTGTAGTGGAATATAATCTGAGACAAAAGGGTTTTAGAAAGCATTCAGTAAGGCCATGCACTGCAGTTCATGTCTCACCCCCGAGACGCCTGCTCTCCAAAGCCATGTCACTACCCACCACAGCATCTGTCCATTCTTCAGGAGGAAGCAACAGCTCTGCTGGAAGAACTGGCAATCCAGCCAGTGTCCATACCAGAACAGAATCTGGGGTTCTACTCCAGATACTTTCTAGTACTGAAACAGACAGGAAGGTTTCATCACTTCCTAGATCTTCAGACAATGTACAATCACACTACTTAGAAAAAATTTAGCTCTCAAGTGGTACTTACCACCAGGTATTCTCAAACCTTTTAGAGAGCATTTTTCCAGAGGGACAGATAAGGGGAGAAAAGGAATATTTTACTACCAGTTTTGCATGATTTACTCCCACTTTCCGATTTTAGGAAGTTGTTTCCCACCCTGTATATTTGCAGTATGTGGTTGCATCTGCACAAAATTTGGCAGCAGCAGCATTCAGTACTAGCCATGGATCCACAGATTAACAGACTTTATAGAGGTGAGATCAGAAAACAGCATAGGTGTCAGTTGCATACATGCAGGAGACTGAGGAGTTGTGCACTGGATGGCAAGAAAGACAGCTGCAACATAAAATGTTAAAGACAGGGTCACCGCACTACATAGTAGTGGGAAAGTATCTCAAGGCTCCTCACTGGTATCAGAGAAGGAGGATCAGTGGTTGCAGACACCCAGTGGAAGTGTGACCTTTTTAGAGATGGGGGTCTGAGACAGGTCAATGCATGGTATTACTACCATGTAGATGAAACTAAAGCAGCTAGCAGTAAATACTTCCCAGCCCTAAAAATTATCTGGGCCCCTGCATTTTTCAAGGCAAGTTTATAGGTGACCGTAAAGTCACTGTCAAACAATCTGAGTGCAGTTTAAATAGTTTCTGATGTTAAAGGGGAAACTTTAGAAAAACACAACTGGAGAGGGTGGTGGACATGGCAGCAATCATGGAAACATGGGCCACCGAATACCATGACTGGAACCTGGAGGTCCCAGAGTACAGAATATTCCGCGGGGATAGGGTAAACAGGAGAGGGAAATGGCACTATATGTGATGGAGGGGATAAAGTGCATTAGGAAGGAGGAGGAAGGTGAAACAGAGTCATTATGACTGCTAATCCAAGATTCCAGGAATAGGACTCTCCGGATGGGAGTGGTGTACAGGCCACTTTCCCGGACAGAGGAGTTGGACAGGGAACTTGCGAGGCAGATTAAAAAGGCATGCAGGAAGGGGAGTGTGGTGGTTGTGGGAGACTTCAACCTGCCAGGGTAGACTTAGGAACACTAGCCACCAGCAGTAAAAGGTAGCAGGTACTACTAGACACCTTTCAGGAAAGCTTCCTGACACAGATGATTAGCGAACCAACCGGGCCGGGGGGGGGGACACCCTAGCCCTAGTGCTCACAAATGGGGAATTTGTGAGGGATATCAAGGTGGACAAACCACTAGCGGGGAGTGACCATCGCTCAGTATGGTTCAAGTTGATGATGGGCAAAGAGGAGGTGGCATCCAAGACGAAGGTGCTGGAATTCAGGCGAGTGGATTTTACAAAGATGGGGGAGGTAGTGAGTGGCTACCTGGCCGGGATCCAGCCCAGTAAGGGTATGGACCAGAGATGGCAGCTCATAAAGAAAGGGATACTAGAGGCTACCAGTTCCTGCAGCAGGACTTGGAGTATAAAGGACAGGCCAAAAAAGCCAAGTGGATGTGCAAGAGGGTTGTGGAAAAGGTGGGGAGAAAAAGGGTGGCCTTTAGGATATACAGGAAATCGGGAAGGGGGGAAGATTGGGAGGAGTACCTGCAGGAGGAAAGGGAGGTGACAAGGGCAGTAAGAAGAGCAAAAGCCACCAAAGAGCTCAAGCTGGTGCAAGGTATAAAGGAGAGGGAGAAGAGCTTCTTCAGGTACTTCAGGGAGAAAAGGAGCTGTAAAGGACAGACAGTAAGGATTAAGAATGATGGGGGATGGGTAGAGAAGGAGTGAGAAAAGGTAGAAGCACCCGATGACTACTTCTGCTCAGTATTTATGAAGGAGAGAGGGGAGTGCAACCCAAGGGGGGTGGGGTGGGGGCAGCAAAGGCTGGTGAGGAAGTAATGGATGGGGGGATCATGGAAGCTAGAGTCCTGGAGGGCTTGAGAGCACTGAAGGTGGACAAGCCACCAGGGACAGATGGCACTCACCCCAGGGTACTGAAGGAGCTAGCAGAGATCCTGGCAGGGCCCTTGGCAGGCCTAGTCAATGACACACTGAATTCAGGATGCGTACCCAAGGATTGGAGGTTGGCTCACGTGGTTCCCCTGCATAAGAGTGGCCCCAAAGATGAACCAGGGAACTATAGACCAGTGAGCCTCACATCCATCATAGGGAAGCTAATGGAAATGATCCTGAAGGAGAAGCTGGAATCCCTGCTGGAGTACAGTGGGCTACAGGACAGTAGGCAGCATGGCTCTGTCGCAGGCAGATCCTGCCAAACCAACCTCATAGATTACTATGACTGGGTGATTAGGCAGATGGACAAGGGTCATGCAGTGGATGTCCTGTACCTGGACTTCAGCAAGGCATTCGATTTGGTGCCACATGGGAGACTTGGAATAAAACTTGAAGGCACAGGGGTGGAAACCGAAAATGGTGGGATGGGAAACAAACTGGCTACAGGGAAGGCAACAGAGGGTGGTGGTGGAAGGGGAACTCTCATCCCTAAGGGCAGTAACGAGCGGGGTTCCACAGGGCTCGGTACTAGGACCAGTGTTATTTGGGATATTTATTGCAGACATTTCCATGGGCATCAAGAGCAGGATCAGCCTGTTTGCTGATGACACCAAGATGGGGCCGGTGGTGGATGACACAGAAGGGTGGCTGGGTCTGCAGGAAGATCTGAAAAAGCTGGAGACTTGGTCAGACACTTGGCAGCTGGGGTTCAATGCCAAAAAATGTAAGGTACTGCATTTTGGAAAAAAAATCCAAGGAGAAGCTACCAACTGGGGTGAGCCAGTGAGACTGAGGAGAGAGAAGGATCTGGGGGTCATTACGGGATCAATGAACAACTTGGCAGAGTGTAGGAAGGCAGCAGCAATGGCCAACAAAATTCTGGGTTGCACAGCAAGGGGAATAACGTCGAGGAGGGAGGAGGTGATTCTGCCACTGTTTAGATCACTGGTTAGACCTCATCTCGAATACTGCGTGCAGTACTGGTACCCGTACCTGAAAAGGGACATTAAATTACTGGAAGGGGTGCAGTGCAGAGCAACTAAAATGATCCAGGGGCTGGGGGACTTACCATATGACAGCAGACTAAAGGAGATAAACAGGTACTTACTGGAGTAGAGGAGGGACAGAGGGAATATGATAGAGATATTCAAGTACATGAGAAGGATAAACAAGACTGGTATGGAGGTGCTATTCAGGGCAAGGGTGGGGAGGGACACTCAAGGCCATGACATGAGATTGGGGGGGATCAGGAGGTAAATGAGGAGACACTTTTGCATGGAGAGGGTGGTGGCTGGGTGGAGTGTGTTACCAGGAGAGGTAGTAGCCTGTAAAACAGTGGGCTGCTTCAAAAGAGAGGATGGGGGGGGGTAAGGGGGAGTGGCAGCTGCAGGATAGGGCTGCTAGCTGCATAATCAAGCAGACTCCATAGACCAAATGGCCTTTTGCTGCTGGCAAATTTTGTATGTTCGTACATTTTAGCTAATAATCCACGTCTCTGTACTTCGCTTTCCTTTTGAAGAAAAACAATGCACATTAACATTAAAACAGTAACACTGCCCCTGCCCATCTACTTAAATAGTGTACAACGTCATCAACAAAAAATTGTGATGTCAAGTGTAAACATGGTATCAGAGTAGTTAAAATCTGTGGGAACTGATTTCATTTTCATGTTATTGTGCAAACAATTACAAGGTAAAGGTACAGGCAAGCAAAATACAGATTATATCTGAAATTAAAGCTGAAATGTGCATAAAATATGTATTTGCAAAGTTTCCCTTGAGACAAATGAGGCTAACACGTCAGAGGCTGAGAAAATTGGGACCAAATTGGGCTATAAGGTTGTAAGTACTGTACCTTTTTCCTCATCTTGTTTTTTTACTGATACACTCTTAGGCCTTCCTCTTCCTCGTCGAATCTGCTCTGACTGGCTATTTGATCTTGACCTTTTTCGGTTTTCAAAATCTGTAGTCACTGTGGAATTTCGTCTCACTCTTTCTGTTCGTCTTCTCTTGACCTCAAACTTATTTTCTGCATTAATAAAAAAATATATAGTAATTCAGCATTCACATTTATTCAATGTATTTTCATACAGCAGCTTTTTAGTGTGTGTGTGTGTGTGTGTGTGTCAGTCACGATCTCCCTGCAGGGACTCAGCTCCCACCCTCACCACCTCCCCATGCCCAGGTTCCCCCAAGGTCACAGTAACTTGCCCTGGCTTTGGGGACACGGAGATAGACATGTAGGCAGTGGAGACGGCACAGCAGAGCTTCACACTTTGGGGCTGGCATTTTATGCTGTATCGGGGTGGGGGACAAGGACGGCCAGCATCCACTCACCCCCACTGACAGCGCTTGGCAATATGGTTTCCGGCCCTGCTAAGGGTCCGAGTGTGCTGAAATACACAACCCCCCACCCCAGAGAGAAGGAGAGCAGTCCCTAGGGTGCTCAATCTGCTCCCACGCTGTCCCCTCCAACGTCCCAAGTTCATTCCCAACCCGTCGCCGCGCAGATGGACGCCTATTATTTCGCGCCGGCAGGCTCACTCATAAAGCAGCTTTTATAGAATCTCACATAAGAATGTACAGTAAATATGCATTAGACAATGGAGAACACAGTGCAGGATTCATCATATGAAAAAATCAGCAAAAAGGGATGTTGGACATCTATATTGCCTTGTGTTCAACACCAAAAGGCAGTGGAACAATTACAGCCAACAGCTTAATCTGGTTTGGGACGAGGCTGAAAACAGGCAGAACTGCCTAGTCCTCCTTTCCCAGTGAACAGAAACGAAATAAATAAATATCCTATACTTTCCCCTGGGTCACACCTGGAAACGAGCTTCAACTCAGTGTGCCTCTCCGGATTACCAAAAGTTTAAATAAATAAAAAGAGCCATACAATTAGTATTCAGCAGTTGCAGATAGGGTGAAAAGATAAGTTTTCAGAAGCAAGGATGGCAATCCAAAGCTCCAAACTGGGGGGTACTGTTCCAGAGAGTCAGAGCTTATGAGAGAATCTGCAACTCTCAGCTACCATGAGGTTCGTTGCTAGAATGGAGAGAGGGAGAGAGAGAGAGAGAGAGAGACATGAGAACAGTGCTGGTGTTCAAGAATGCATAGGATAAGCACAAGGGAATCACAGTGGAATGTAAGGGGGTTGGGAGAAAGACCTGTAGATCGGGCACGGCCTGCGGTAATAGTGTAGGTAGGGAGAAACTGGCAGGCTAGATGGCCCAAGTGGTCTTTATCTGCCACCAAATTCCATGTTTCTAGGTGTAACCCCCTAGATGGCGCTATCCCAAGGGCTACTACCCCTGCCTGCTTGGCTAGTTGCAGGTTAAGGGGTCTGGGTACTGAAACGGGTGCCTCCACCCGGAGGTCAGGGTTGTTAACTTACTGGTCAAGCTAACCTGGGCACAGCCCTCCGGGACACTGTAACCCCCCCTCTTTGCCTTCTAGTAGCCTGAACAATATACAGTAATCACTTTTACAGTGACCCTTATTCACCATACAAGTACCCACACTGTTTGCACTTACCACCAGGGCTGGTTCCTCTGGCTTGACCCTGGGGACCCCCTGTAAGACAAGATTATGCACAGCAAATAGCAACAGTACAGTCCTTTTGGCACAAACTGGAACCACAGTCAGATTAAATGCAAAAAGAGTTAGATTTGATTTATTCAGGGGACTTGAACAAGGAAGGGGCGTAATCAGGTTGATTTGCTTAAAGGCTGTATCAATCAGACAGTTATGCATGCACTTCAGAGTCCCTACACAGTCACATACTCTAGGTACCCAGGTGGGGAAGAGGTGGGCTAGCCAAGAACGTTGCCCGGGGTAGGCCGGCGTCGCAGCTGGTTGGGGCCCTGTGATGGAAGAAAGCAACATGCACAACACACACTATTTGTAATCCCAAGCCGGAGGGCTCAGTTCATGACAGAAAAGACAACAAAGCAATCAGATGACAACACTTTAGATTTAGCTGTTGTTGCAGGGAGCTACCCTGATGTTTACTCATGATACCCAATGCGGGACGAAATCGAAACGGCAGGTTGTTGAACTGGAGAGCTAGGAGAAGCAGGGCCCACACAAATCACCGAGGCATCGTTCCTGTTCAAAGCGTTGAGCAGAGGGCTGATCCCCAGGCAGGTCTCTTGTCGATGGCTTTCTCTGTGCAGTGGGTAGTCAGGCTGGGCCGGTATGGCAAGGCCCAGGCCAAATGGAGATGAACATGGATTCAGTCCGTTTCAGCTGGATGCAGCCTCCAGCAAGCAGGACACAGTTCAGCACACAGTGGGGAACCAAATCACGACCCACTAACAGCACACAGCACATTTACATGTAAGAAATTCTACTGTACAAGGCAGATTGCTATCAGGTCACAATTACAGAGTCACTGCACAAACCGGGAGTTCAAAAGTGGCTAGAAATCCTGACAGGCCGATCGCATTCAGCAAGTCTTTAATCTTCTTCAGGTTAGAGCCTGGTCACAGTTCAGTGGCTTATCTCACTCTCACAATTCGGATTCAGTCCAAATAAACTTCAATTTCCCTCTCAGTGACAGCAGACAGGCCAAAACTCAGCCCTTTCACTGTTCTCCCTCGCGAACCCACGCAGGATTGCTGCTCGAATATCTCAAGCTGTTTCTCCTTCACTTCCCAACTCAGATCTCAATTTCTGCTCGTCGTGGCCATGGATCAGGGCACAACAAAGTGACTCGGAGACTTGGTCCGAAATAAAGCTTCTCTTATCTCTCCATTCAAGAGAGCTGAAAGGCAGGCAGGCCAGACTCAGCCTTCCCGAGTCCCCATACTACCCCACGGGGCAGCAGCTCCTCGAGCTGGAGCTGCTCACTTTTCCAGATCCAACTCACTTCTGCCTCTCTGCTGCAGGCAGCTTGGGAATTTCCCTCGGATCCAAAAGGTTCAACTGGCTGATCCATCAGTCAGTCAGTTCAAGGGCTCCCCCTCCAGGTCCATTTAGACGCCAAAAGTGCCAAAACTACAATTCCTACAAAGTTTTGCTCGCACAAAGCCCCTGGGGACAGGCTCCATTTTAGAGTCCCCAAAGGTACTGACTGGCCCATTTCAGCAGTCCAGGGCCAAGATGGTGGTGATAAACAGAAACTGTCCTTGCTGCAAGGAAGGCAGGTTAGACAAATTACAATATCTTTATCACTCTAATAGATAATCAGCAAACAGTTACATCTTCTAACTGAGCTCCCTCTGCGCTAATACCAATAGCAGAAACGGAGCGATTATCTGGCAGCCCGGGCGGGACTCGAGCATGGAGACACTCAGCCTCCCTCCCAGATTAATTATAACGGCGAGAAGGCAGCTCTTAAAGAGACAATACAGAGAGGCTATACAGGCACTCTCTGGCAATAACGTTTAAACTGCTAAAACACAGGATACCAGCCTGGCAGTGAGCATTTAGGCAAGCTCAAGGAAGACTTTTCGGGAACCCCCATTTGTGGGGGGTGGGGGTTACATAGGTTTCTATGTTACTGTTTAAAGATCACAGGAAACATACAGGGGAAAACTGGATCAGGAAGGCAGGGAGGGGCAGACCATGGAGAGCTCTGCAGGGGTGAAAGGTAACTTCCTATTGTAGGCGCTATGGAACAGGAAATCTGCGGTGGTCATCCAATATTCGTGTGTATGTTGGGGGGGTATGTGATCCTGCCCGAGTTTGCTAGCCAGATAATGAAACTGGGCTGCTGTATTTTGGATACTGCAGCTTCTTGATCAAAGAAATGGGCAGGTTTTTAAATGAATTTTCAGTAGTTTATGGGGATGTCCTGAAGTCAATAATAAGGGTTTTGGCTGAGAAGCTAAAATTGAATCTCATTCTGGAGATGTTACAGAGGTGGTAGAATGAAATTCTACATACATGATTTACGTATGATTGGAAGGATTATTTAGAGGTCAATTACGGGTTTGTAATTTATCTCAAGAATCCACCATTTTACTACATCATAAATGTCTAGTACACTCATTTAGATCAACACCCCTTTGGACTACTGCATCTCTCAGCTCTCAAGACTTCTAAAAAGAATAGTTACTTACCCATAACAGTAGATCTTTAAGGGAACCTCCTCCACAGAGCCACTCCTTTGGAACTATATGCTGTCAGTGTCAGGACAACTCAAAAACTTTTGCCAGCTGGGGCCACCCACTTTGATGTACGCAGCACCGAATATATAATGTCATCGGGCCCCTCCTCTCCTCAGTTCTCCATCACAAACAAGCTTGGACGATATATCATGCCAGCAGGGGCCAGGAGACCACAAATAGAAATACGGGAGATGTGAAGAAACCAGAAATTGCTGCCCAAATGTTTCACATGAAGATACTCAGCGTGATGCAGCAGGCAGAATATCTGTAATATGCCACTTGAAATACAAAAAAAGAATGTGGGAGGGTGAGCAGTGCCTCTATGAAGGAGAATCTCTTGAACGTAACTGTTACAGTACGTAGCTAATCTATCTTCTTTGAGGACATCACTGCCATGCAGCCACACCTTTGGAACAATTCCAATACAGGGACCTAAAGACCTGAAGGCAAAAGGCTTTGAAATATGGCAAGGCTGAAAACAGCCTGTATAAAAGACACAAGGATCAAACTGCAGTGTTTAGTGAAAGTGTGAACAGAACTCCAAGAGGCGGCAGAAAATATGTCTGTAGCTTAGACTTTACAAAAACAAGCTACAGAAACGGCCATACCATGTAGGGAGTGGCCACAGACAGGACGGGAAAGCTCTGTACTGTGATTTCTCTAACAAAAAGAAATACACAAATGCAAACAATTTGGAAAGGCATTGTTCAGAAACTGGGTTGCTCCCCATCCTGAGGAAAAATGAAACAAAAAGTTAAGAGGACTTTCTGAAGTCCTCAGTGGGGTCCAAATTGGAATGTAAGGCTCTATGGAGATTCAGGTAATGTAGTAAGACCTCTCCTCTATTTTGGGGAAAGGAAAATGCACAGGAAGGTGAAGAGTTTGATTCAGAGTGAGTTCAGAAACCACCTTTGGTAAAAAAGGAGGATGGTTCTTAGCGAGACCCTATCTGAATAAATAGGTAAGGTACGGAGGATCTACAACCAAAGCCTGAAGCTTGGATACTTGTCGAGCAGAGGTAATGGCCAATAAGAACAGAGTCTGCCAGGACAAGAAGTGCATGTCACAAATGGAATCTTTTTCAAAAGAAGCCCTTGTAAGTGACTCCAAAACCAAGTTAACATCAAGTCTACAGGAGCTCTTTGAGAATTCCACCACTTGTGCCCTGTATACTCTTAACACTGCATCCTGAACCTTTCTAAGCAAAATCAAGCCATAATCAGCATGCCACAAACAAATGCGAATACCTCATGAACCATAAGTGCTATACACAAAGTATGAGTGGCAACGTTGTTCAGCACAAAATTATCTTTCCAATGGTGCTATGCAATTAATTATATGCAATTTATTTTGTTTCCAATGCTAGTCGAAATAGCAAAAAAAGTGTTGGTTTTTTATTGCAATAAAAAAGGCAACGTAAACCATTTTTGGTAAGAAAATATGTAATATAGTACCACCAAATTAAACATTCATACATTAGATGTAGGTACAAAAATAATGTATTAAAAAACAATTTTTCTAACATAAAATAAGTATTCTCATTTTATTCAAGGTGCTTAAGTGAGGCTTGAGGGACAAATGTCAGCCGTATACACCGTACCATAAACAAATGCGAATAAATCCTAAAGTATACGTGATATAAACAAAGTATCAGTGACAAAGTTGTTCAGCACAGAATTACCTTTCTAACGGTGCTATGCAGTCAATTCTAATCAATTTGGTTCACAAGTAACACACAGAAATAGTGCTGATGATCTGAGAAGTGTCCAGGGCAAACAGGAAGTCTTTAGCTGTCAACCGAAGTCGTGGGAGACAAAGGGGATGATTTGGCTGCCAACCACAGGTGTTTCCTGGAGGTAATGAGTTAAGGTCCCATACCGGACATGTATCAGCAAAGTCCTTGAAGCAATCTGAGGAACACCTGCAACTGAGTCACTGGTTTTGCCGTCTATGAGGACATGCCAAAATATCTGCCAGAGGCACCTTCACAGAAGAATACTGGAGGCCAGAGTCCAATAAGAACAGGAGGTAATCCAAGACCTATCTCAATGGACATGAAAATAGGTCTAGGGAATGAGAGGCACACCAGATACTGAAATGTTTCCACTGCGTGGATTCGGTATGCCTCGTGGATGGGCCAATGGAGACCCCAAAGTGGGAGTGACCTATCTCCTCAGGAGCCAGCCATGGATATGCTGGGACTGCAGAACCAGGTACACCAGTGTACCCTGCTCCTGAGACAAGAGTCCAACCAGTTGAGGGCGGGGGACTGAAGGTTCCACCAATAGCTGCTGATGTAAAGGGTCTGGGCAAAAATGAATCCCTATGGCCAGTTGTCACTTATGCCTACAACTTAACCAACCCCCTCTGAATAAGAGAGAGAGATAGGAAGAAAGGCCTATAGAACCCTCCCCTTCCAGAAGAGGGGCAATGTGTCATGGCAGAAAACTCCAGGCGCTGGAGCGGGTGAGCAGAAAAGCATCAGTTTTGCTCTGTATTGCGATGCAAAAATGTCAAACACTGGACAACCCCAATGTGTGAAGAGGTCTTTGACCATGGTGTTCTAAAGCTCCCACTCATCATATGCAGCCTACAACTGGCTGAGATAGTCTGCCAGGACAGTCCGGGAACTTGGCAGAAAAACTGTAACCAAGAGCACTTTGTATCAGCAGTCAGTCCCACACCCTCATCACTCCCCTACATATTGGAGAGGATTGGGCACTGCCTTGCTGGTTGATGCTGTGCATTACAATAGCATTGTTAGTCTGTGTAAGAATGGGACAATCTTGGACATGTATGGAAAATCCAAGCAGAATGATCCTAATCTCCAGAATGCTGATGCAGAGAAAGTGCTTATGTGGAGACCAGAGACCAGGTGTCCGAAGGCACCCCAGATACACACCCAGCTGATCCTGGAAACATTTGTAGTGAGGACAGTCTGAGGGGTCAGGCAAAAGAATGGGACTTTGGTGAGCAGTTACTGTGATCCAGTTACCAAGCTCAATGAAGTGGAGTTGCATCCAGAAACACAGAAACAGACAATGTTGACAGAAAAAGATCATTGCCCCATCCAGTCTGCCCTCAATATCCTATCCTAATCTCAAGAACTGTTGACTAGATGGGCTTTTGCCCTCCCCCCCGTCCCCTGCCTACAATTACCTCTCTGAGCAACTATTGGGCTCTTAACTCTGTCCCAGCTGCGCTTGAAAGCACTAATGGCTTTTTGCACCCACTGCCTCTACCAGCAGGCTGTTCCATGGCTCAACCTCTCTCTGTAAAATAAAACTGTCTCACATCCCTCCTGAATCTCCTCCCCCCCAGCTACCATTAACTTTTGACTCATTACTACTGCTGATCAGTTTCTCACAGGTTACCCTGTTTAGTCCTTTTAGAAACCTGAAGGTCTATATATCACATCGCCCCTCTCTCTCTTCTGGTCTTCAGCGAGTACATATTCAGTACCTCAAGTTGATCCTCATAAGATCTGACATGTTGGTCATTAATCATTCTGGTTACCCTATGCTGCACCGTCTCCACCCTATCTTTTTCTTTCCTTAGGTGGAGACTCCAGACTTGGACACAGGTGCTCTAGTGTACTGAATATCTGTGCCCACAGAACACAAAGCAAACACTAACAGATGCAAATGAGAAAAGCCATCAGAACTGTCACAATGGCAGGCACCACCATCAGTCCCAGCAGACACAGCAAACCCATGGCTGAAATGTAGGAGCTAGATAGAACCAGCCTTTCCTGAGTCACTTCATTATCAGCAAGGTCCTCTGGAAGGAAGTCTCATACAACAGGCATGTCCAGGACAGCCCCTATGTATTGCATGCTCTGTAGAAGATCAGAGCCAATTTGTGTTCACTGACCAAAAGTCCCTGCTGACTGAACAGCTTGCATGTGTAGAAAGGGTCTGAATGACCACATCACTAGACAGGGCCTTCAAGAGCCAATTGTCCAAGTATGGGAACACATAAAGACCTTCCCTTCAGAAAGCCATGGCCACTACTGCTAAGCATTTGGTGAACACCTGTGGCACCAAGGACAAGCCAAAGGGCAAGATGCAAAACTGACAGTGCTCGCCCTCCAGAAAAACTGCAGATGTTAGCCTGACATCTTCCATTGGGAACATTTTGCAGGGAACTGTAAAGGATGAGATAGAAAAGCACCTCAATGTCAGTGGCTTGAGGGATCCATTACAGCATGGATTTACCAAAACCAGAAGGTGTCTGAGAAACCTCTTGTGCTTCTTTGAACCTATTAGTAGGGCCTTACAAAATAACTTCCTGGTTGATGTTCTATATTTAGACTTTTCAAAAGCATTTGACACAGTAGTCACACAATCTCCACTCCCAACCACTCTGACTGTGCCAGGAACCAAAATGATAATCCAAAGCGAACAAATCCCAGCACCAGTCAGGCTTAAGAGAGTAAAACAGCTTTATTAAATCACAAAGTTCCAGTGCGCCATACAGCTTGGTAAAAGCAGGTACAGTACCTGTTTTTACTGAACTGTATAGCACACTGGCACTTTGTGATTTAATAAAGCCGTTTTGCACTCTAAGGCTGACTGGTGCTGGAATTTGTTCGCTTTGGATTTGACACAGTATCTCATCTTGAATTGATAAAAATAATGGAAGAAACAGGGTTAAATGAATCATTAGTGAAATGTTTTTTTCCTGGTTGAGTAACAGAAGGCAAAGAGTGTGTATAAAGGGTCATCACTCTAGCTGGAGTGAGGTTACTAGTAGTGTTCCTCAGGGTTCAGTGCTGGGACCGGTACTGTTTAACATCTTTGGGCCAGATATTTAAAACTTTGCGCTAGGCACAAACCGTTTGCGCAGGTTTAGCACAGGATTAGCGCAGGTCTGCTATATTCAAAAGGCCAAATAGCGCGTGCAAAGTGCATTAGCGCCAGGCAAAATCATAATGTATGCAAGGGGCAAACTGAGGATGTGAGTCAGTGCAATGCTATATTCAGCAAATAGCGCTGCACAAAGTGGTTTGCACAACTTTGCGTGGTGCAAATTACCGCCCAGGAAAAGGTAGTCTTGACCCTGGGCAAACCAGCTTTGCATGACATTGTGGCTTTGCACGGCATTTGCGCAGCTTTGTGTGACCCTAACCAATTCGTATGACACATAGAAAAAGCCATCCATGGAGGAAACATGCTGCCCACTGATGGCATCACAATGATGCCATCATCTGCCACCAGTCCCAGCCATGCCAGGCAGTAAGTGGTGACCCGGCTCCCAGTGAACACCATGGCAGTGCAGCCATACAGCACACACCTGCAGACGACCCTTCAGTGGACACCAACAGATGCCAGCACACACATGTAGCACTGTGGGTATGGAGGGTGTTGAGGGGAGAGTGTACAAGTGGCCAGGCTGCACCACAGACTGGGTGAGGCCACAAGGCTGGGACAAGTCATGCTGTGCACATGGGCCAGTGTTGGGAATACTCCAATGCCAGTGTGCCTGTCTGATCATCTGTGGCTCCCCAGCCACATGCCACACATCTGTATAGATGCCACAGCACACACAGCCACTATGAATATGTTACTGTGAGCATCCCATGCCAGTGGTGCAGCAATCTGTGGGTCACACAACAGCAGAACAGTAATGTCCACTGTCAGTAAACATCTGCACATTGGGCCTGTCACTCAGTACAATGCAGTGGTCATTACTGCCCTACACACCATAGGCACTGCTGTGTCCCTCACATTACTGGCCCCCCCCTTGCTACTGTAGTGTCTGTTGGGCACTGTAGCATGACCTACAGTGTGACAGCTGCATGCAGCACCACCACTTGTGCCTGTGCTGTGTAGTCCCCTGGGGCACAATATGCTATGCTAGGCTATACTGTACAAATGAAGCCTGTAGCTACCACCATGCACTCCCCCAGACAGACCTACAGGTGGAGCTGTGGGACCCTGCAGTAATGCTGGGAAAACTGCATGCAAATCAGATCATAATGAGGTGCTAATCTGGATGTTTGCCCCGAGACTACCTAAGTAGGCTCATCTGAATGCCACTTTTGAATATAGCAAAGTTTAGCCCTGGGCAAACGTGTTTGCACCAGGCAAACAGCTTAGCTCCACGCTAAACCTGCGCAAACATTTTGGAAATATTGTACAGTTGTGTAGCAGAAGGCAAAAAGCAAGCTCAGCTCACCAGTGGCACAGACAAACTAGCAGGCTTGGTCCTAATAAAAAGTCATTTTATTAAGTTACAAAGCAGAAAAGGAACAAACGTAAATGGACTACACAGCAAGCAAGTGCACCCCTGTCTACAAACGACTTTTTATTAGGACCAAGCCTGCTAGTTTGTCTGTGCCACTGGTGAGCCGAGCTTGCTTTTTTTCGTTCTGCTACACTGCTTTTCTGAGTTTTGGCACCCAGGTGAGTGCTGGAGCCGCTCACGTTGCCTTTGGATTGTACAGTTGTGCACAATGTAATTTCACTTGCACTGCTGCTTGCCGATTTACTGAGTCCACGCATGTGCTGGCACACACACTGGCCACATAGTTCACCTCCACCTTCCTTCACGTCGCTGTACACCTGACTGCTGTTGTGTTGTGCACTTCCTGGTTGCTACATTCAGAGCTTATTCCCGGGCTATGTTTGCACTACACTCCCAGCCCGGATTGCCCGGCTTCCTTAGCATGCTATATTCAGCAGGTTTAGCACCGGGGCTATCCCTTTTTGAATATAGTGGGCTATTGGGTCTGGGCTAATTTAGCATGCCGGGCAGTGCTAATTTAGCCCCGGGGCAAGGTTCTGAATATCTGGCCCTCTGTGTCATCAATGAAATGCACAAATAAGGCGTGGCTTTGTAGGTTTGCAGATGAAAAAATGGGAGCAACAGTTAACAGCAAACAGGATTCTATGTTATTTCAACAAAAAATAAATAACATAGCAGACTGAGTACAACAGAAAAAACGGAGACTCAATATTCATAAGTGTGAACTCATGCATTTTGGTGTCAGGAACATAAGAGCCAAATATTATTTACAGGGGATGGAGATAACTACAACTGAGATACAGAACGACTTGGGGGTGCTCGTCTCAGACAGATTAGCTTCTGAGGTACAAAGTAAGAGTGCAGTTAGCAAAGGGAATACAATTCTGGGTTGCATAAGTAGACATATTAGGAGTAGGCAGAGGCAGGTGGTAGTGCTTTTGTATACTACACTGGTGAGGACATACTTGGAGTACTGTGTCCAGTTTTGGGCTCCGTGTAAGAGGGGAGATATGAAGAGGCTGAAGAGAGTCCAGAGGAAGTCAAGCAGACTGGTTGTGGACATCACTTGAAATATGAGGAGAGGTTGATGGAACTGGGTTTGTACTCCATGGAGTATAAAAGGATGGGGGTGATCTGTGCCTTGCATATATAGGGCATATAACAATGGAGATTTGTGGGAGTGCATCGGTTTGGAAAAAAAGGAAGAATGCAGCATTGCTATAAGTAATGACTTGTTATTAAACGGAGAGTACGACAGAAGGAATATGAGAGGGGTTTGGGTCAACCAGAGAGTGGTCTCTGTGCAAAATTATTTCCCAAGGAAGTAGTGTACAGTCGAGATATGACGCAATTTAAGGAATCCTTGCATTCTTACTTAATCAGAAAATGGTGAGTTATGTTTAGACATAATCAAGTCACTATGGGCTGATGCTACTGGACTTGTAAAATCCTATGATCCTATCTTGTCAATGGCTGCACCATATGGAAGTATACTATCCTTCAGATCCAGGAGGCATATCAAATCCACTTGCTGCAGCTGAGGTAGCTGAGATGTTTCGTATCTGATGTACTCCTTCAAGCCACTGAGGTCCTAGGACAGGCTGTACAATCCCTGTCCACTTGGGAAGTAGGAAGTACACTGGAGGGAAACATCAGATTTTGTTTGTGTAGAGGGATGTGCTGAACAGCCTATTTGTCCAATAGATTCTGAACTTTGGTCAGTAAAATGAACAAGTGTCCTAGGCGATAAATAGAGAGAAGTGGAGGATGCACAGGAGGTGTAGACAGCAACTCCAGAGCATCACCCTTCTGAATTATCTCTAGTACCCACTCATCTGAAATGATCTCCCTCCATTTTGGTAAAAAACAAGGAGATCTTGCCCCCCCCACCAAGCTGAACCCCTGAAGTTTGCAGAGGGGCAGTGGGAAGTGGAAGGGAGTCAATGTACCAGGTGAGGAGGGATACCACTGGTATTCACACCTTTGGGGACCCTGGTATGGGCTCCTGGAGGCAAAGGGGGTGTGTGGGTGGGTGCATGGCTCGATGTACGTGTCCGACAGGCAGGACTGTTTGGGTACCGCTGCAAAGCACCCCAGCCATGCCCACGAGTGGGCTAGGGTGAAGTGATTGCAAAGAGCTTAAGGGTCATCTTCAATGACTGCAGGTCCCAAATAGTCATTTTTAAAGTAGTGGTCAAATAGCTTCTGGCCATGTACAGGTCAGTGAAAGACAGACTGTTGTACATTAGTAACCAACCCAATCACCCTGAGCCATGACCAATGTCTTAGCAAGTGCCAGAGACAGCAGCACAGGTGAAAGCATCACAAACAGACTGCAAGAGATGCTTTCCAACATTCAGAGCTTGGGTGACAGTCCATTGGACCTCACTTTTATTAGGACCAAGAGGTAGCTTGTCAAACACAGTGGCTTCTACAGGCTATTCTGATAGGTGATAAAGGCCTGATTTCCAGTATGCAGATTCAACGAGGCAGAGGCACAAGTCCTTTTTGCCCACAACAACCAGCCTTCTAGAGTCCTTTACAGGAATAAACTGTCAAAACAGAAACAGAGTACATTTCAGGCTAAGAGACACAAAACGCCTTTGTAGTGGGTGCCAGATACTATTTGTCTGCTTTATAAGGGACAGCAGGCTGAGTGCTGGGTCTGTGCCAAGCAGCCACAGTGGCATTCTCAAATGCGGGATAAATAGGAATAATAATCACTGAAGGCACCGCAGCCACCTAAAGGAATTTACAGAGGTTCCTTTTTGAGGAATCTTCTTTCTCTGCAGCAAAGCCCAGCTTCACCTGCATATGCTTCAGTAAGGCTTTAAAGGAGGCATTCTCTCTGCTGGTGACTGTGGAAAGAAAATCATGATATCCTCACTACAAAACAAAGTGAGCTTGAATGCACTCATACATGCAACTAAAGATCCTCCTCCTCCTCCTCATAATCCTCCTCCATATGCAGGTCAGGATTCTACTTCTCTTCTTCTTATGGCAGAGAGGAGAGGGGGCCTACGGTTCCACACAGGGAACAGGCTATCCACGGTGGAGGCAACGGGGGATGACTGAGACAGACTCAAAGGTACCCAAACCCAACCTTGATGGAATGTCATCAACAGCAGTGAAGGCAGGAGCTGTCTAAACAATTCAGAAACAGTGGCCAGTGTGACCTGATCATCACTGAGGCCAGTAGGAGTCAATGACACAGTCGATGATGGGACAGTGTCCAACATAGATGGCTGCATGACACTTTCAGTGGTAGAATCAGAGCTGGACCCAGACCTTGCTGTCATAATGATGGTAAGGGGCATTAGAACCGGAGGCTGCAGCCACAGCCTGAGACTTGCCCTCTGTGCTGGAGTAATGTAGCAACCAGGAATGAGAAGAGAAAAAGCCTGCCTTTCATTCAAGTGCATCCGGTGCTGTCAGACTGACAAAGCAGATTTAAAAGACTCACCTTTTGCTTTAGAGGACAATGACCTCTGGGGAGACAATCTAGGTCCCCCTGCGGTGGCACCCAAGGGAGTGAGTGTCATTTGGGGGGGGTCATGGTCAGGATGGACCCTGTCCCAGTTTTAGGCTTTGGAAAGTTGGTAGCTGTAACGGTAGAGGATCCAGTGAGACAGAGAGATGACGACACTGCAAAGTTCAGCAATGTGCTGTATTCCCAGCGACTAAATTCCTGCCCTGAGATTCCTGATTTTAGGAACACTGACAGACAAGCTACAGAATTAATTAAAGATCAGATACAGAACATTCACAAGCTACAGAAATCAGAAAAAAGTGGGCAGCAATAAAAGGGGCAGGAAGACACAGAAGCATAGGAAACCAATACAGCTGGACAGACAAGTGAGGGATGCAATTTGGGACAAAAACAGAGGTTTCAGAGTATACAAAGGGGAGCAAAATGAGGTCAACAGGGAGGTGCAGTAGAAGGAAAAGCAGGCAACTCATCACGAGGGGTAAGGCAAACACAAAGCTAAGGATAGCAGAGGGGGTCAAGGAAAATTATAAAACAGTCTTCTGATATATTAGGGGAAAGATAAAGAGATGGCATAGAAAGGATGAAGACAGAGAGCTTGTAGAGACAAGTGAAAAGCAAACATACTGAATGAGCACATTAGTTCTCTGTTCACAGTGGAAGCTATAAGGCCAATGCTAGAGAATCAATAACATCTGGGGCTAGTCACAGGTTAGAGGTGGCATGCATATCTGAAAAGAGTTCACTAAAGGGTCATGGGAACTAAAATTAAACAAGTTCTTGGGATGCACACAAGGGTACTAAGGGAGACAAGGCAGGCCCTGGCAGCACCCCTGGCAGACCTGTTTAACAAATCACTAGCAAAGGCTTAGTGCTGAGGGACTGAAGGGTGGCGAATGTGCCCCCAGGCCAAAGAGTCTGGATAGGGAGATGACAGTAGGGAGGGTGAGACCTCTACTAGCACAGTACATGGGACAGGGAGGAGGGAAACCTCGCATTAGAGTGCACCTGGGTACGAATGACCTTGCAGGATGTAAGGTGAGGTAGTGCAAGGGATGTTCAAGGAGGTGTGGAGAGACTGCAGGATGGAAGGGAAGTTAGTAGCCTTCTCGGAGGTGTTTCCACTCCCAACAGCTAGTATGGCATTGAAGGTAAGGATGGTCAAATTTAATGAATGACACAGAGGGTGGAGTGAGGCAGAATGGTATGGGTACATTGGTGGATGGGGCGGGATGTAAGATAACAAGGACCCGTATGCACCGGACAGGTTACACCTAAGTAGAAAGGTCACAAGGGCCCTGAAGGGAAAGCTGTACAACTTCAAGCTTAATAATCTAAATTTAAACTGACAAGGATGGGCAGCAGGGTGCACAGTTATCCTTAGTCATGTGGTAGAGGAGGCCAATATGCCTCCCCCACCATCTGGACAGCAGGAGGAGGGGAGGGATCAAGGGTAGAGTAGGGTAGAAGGCAGCAGGTCATGAGTAAGGGAGGTCCAGAATCACAGCGGAAGGTGGTGTCTCTAAATGTCAGAAGTCTGGGGAACAAAATGGCAGAACTGCAGTCACTGTTGGCTGAAAGAGAGGTGGACACAGCGGCCATCACAGAGACTTGGGCCATACAAAACCATGACTGTGATCTAGCAGTTTCTGGTATAAAATGTACAGATAGGATAGGGGGACGGGAATGGGGGGGGGAGTGGCACTGTATGTGAAGGAGGGGATAACTTGTCCAAGAGAGGAAGAGGTGGAGGGTAAGACTGAAGCTTTGTGGGTGAGGGTTCAATCCACTAAAGGGAGGAAACTAAGGATGGGGGGTGTTCTACAGACTGCCTTCCCAGGATTTTTATTTATTTTTATTTATTTATTTGTATTTCGGATGACACCTTTGAGCCGAGGGCTCTTTTACAAAGGTTCCACGTCAAGGCAATAAGGACAATAAGGTACAAAACATAACATTATCATTACAATGGAACTTACAAAAAGATAAATAGGGTTACAATAATAGCAGCCAAAGGCATTGTCAAGGAATTGTGTTGCGAGTTAATTATACAGTACAAGTCATAGGCGGCTCAGTGAAGCTTTGTTAGGAGTGGTTAGGAAAAGAGAAAGAAGAGTGGTGGTGAGGGGTGTAAGGGAGACAGAGAGAAGGAGGAGGGGAGAAATGGGGAGGGCATTGCGTTGGGTATGTGGTAGATGGGAAACAGCAAGGGAGGAGGAAAAGGGGGGGATGAAAAAGAAAAGGAGACAAACAGGATAAAGAACTGGACAGGATATTAGTGTCCCTGATCATAGCTATATCCAGCAAGGGGACGGGGAAGTAGTAATAATAGGGGTCTTCAATCTACCTGAGGTTGACTGGAAAATCCCTGCTATCTTCTGCACTAGGGAACAAGAACTGCTTTATGTTTTCCAGAGTGCTTTCCTGACTCAAGGGGTCTTGAAGCCCACTAGGGAGAGGGCTATCCTGGATCTGGTTTTGTCCAACTGTGCACATGTTCAGGATGTGAAAGTGGATACGCTGCTTGCAGGAAGTGACCCCCACACAGTGTGGTTCCACCTGGACATAGGGAGAGGGATGGTCAAAACCAAGATGAGGGCCTTGGACTTTTGGAGGGCTGACTTTGGTAGGATGGGAGAAGTTCTGAATGGACACCTTGCTGGGATCAGAGTTGGGATGGATATGGAACATAAATGGGCCATAATAAAGAAGGGATTGATGGAGGTCACTGGTGAGTGTACCAAAATCAACAGTAAGAACGCTACAGCCAAAACACCTACCTTATTCAGCAAGGAGGAGGCAAAAGCAGTAGAGAACAAGAGGGCAGCCTTCAGAAGGTTCAAATGTACTCAGAAGGAAGAAGATAGGGTGGTCTATGCAGTTAACTTAAGAGAGGTGAGGAGGGCAATAAGGGAGGCAAAGGCCACGAGAGAAGTATGGCTAGTCCTGGGGATTAAAGCAGGTGAGAAAGCCTTTTTCTGATATACATGGGCCAAAAGAAACATAACGGATAAGACCCTCAGGTTAAAAAAGGAGAGGGGTTAGGCAGCAGGCAGCAAAAAAAAAAGGCAGAGGTGCTTAACAAGTACTTCTGTTCAGACTTCACTAGGAAGAAGGACAGACCAGTACTACAAGGGAGCAGGGGTTGGGGATTTGAAGGGGGAGGTCATAGACTGCACAATTCAAACTGACAGGGTACTCAACAGCCTAAGGGACCTAAAGGTGAACAAATCACCAAGGTCAGATGGCATTCACTTGAGGGTCTTTAGAGAACTGCTGGAGGTTCTGGCAGGTGCCCCGGCAGACCTGTTTAACATACCTCTAGAGTCAGGAAATGTGCCCCAGGACTGGAGAATTGCACATGCAGTGCCTCTCCCTTGTTCAAGTCCCCTGAATAAATCAGATCTAACTCTTTTTGCATTTAACCTGACTGTGGTTCCAAGTTGTGCCAAAAGTACTGTACCGTTGCTATTTGCTGTGCATAACCTTGTTTTACAGAGGGTCACCAGCGTAAAACTAGAGGAACCAGCCCTGGTGGTAAGTGCAAACAGTGTGGGTAACTGTATGGTGAATATGGATCATTGTGAAAGTGATTACTGTGTATTGTTCAGGCCACTAGAAGGGAAAGAGGTGGATTACAGTGTCCTGGAGGGCTGTGCCCAGGTTAACGTGACCACTAACAACCCCGACCTCTGGGTGGAGGCACCCATTTTAGTACCCAAGCCCCTTAACCTGCTACCTGCCAAGCAGGCAGTGGTAGTAGCCCTTGGGATAGCGCCACCTAGGGGTTACGTATATAATAAAATTAAAGACGTTCAGGAACGGTCACCGGCCATGGTCAGGTTTCGGCACAGGGTCTGGCTTACTGCCTTTTTCCCCCCACAGTTGGCAGCCCAGTTGTTGTTTCTTAATTAGGACATCCGTGCATTTTAAGTTACTTACCACCGATTCTGAGTGGTGGTTTGTCTGGGAGAATGAGAAGGCAGCCACCGGCAAGCAGTCAGGAGAGAAGAACAGAGCTGCAGTGTGCGCATATGCACAGTGAGGGAAACAGTGCATGTGTTTGCTGTAATAAACACTCCTCTATTACAGCAAATCATGCCACGGTTTCCCTATGGGGAAAAAGAGGAAGCCGGTAATTACATCATAATTAACAATAGTCTGACAACCTCTTCCTCATGTAGTAAAGTGAATGGGTAGGCACACAGGATGTTAATATGCACAAAGAGGGGCTTCGCCAGTCACAGGAGGATGGTAATACTGCCACAGTGATAGTGGAGAATACTGGATCAGCGCTACTTGCGTAGCGTAAAGTTTTCCTGAATACAGTGCATGCTTGTGCTTACTGTTAGTTTGGGTTTTGTCAGTCTGTTTGAATTGGGGGGGCTTTGCCCCCCACACCCCTATTGTTTTTTCATTCACTTTTTTTAACTGTATACTATAAACTATACTTCAACTAATACAAAATAACTGAAAGGTATGCTGATAAAGTAGCATAACTCGAGCTCTATGCTAACAGCATAGGTCCATCAGTGACCCAGTATTCTCCACTATCTTCTACTGCCACTCTACAGGTCACTGATGAACTGCACCTAGAGTATTACGTGTGATTCGGGAGCCCAATGTGGAGGATATACAGGGACAGGTTGGAAAGCATACAGCGAAGGACAACAAAAATTATTCTAGACAACAGGGTGGGTCCAAGGAGGAGATTGGAAAGTCCCAATATGTACTCTCTAGCAGACAGAAGGGCAGGGGGGATATGTCAGATGTACAACAGGGTGAAGCACATTAAGTAAAGGTTTATTTATATGACGCCCAATCCCAGAGGCTCTGGGCACCTTACACAGTCAAAAACAAGCGGGGTAATATTAACAATAAAACACAGCTCTACAGGAATATTTAAAAAAAATGTTAATACAGACGCAGACAAATTATATATAACTAATAAATATGAAAACAGTAAAACAGAGTTAAAACATCATGGGTAGTCCAGAATGGCCATTTTAAACAGATGCATCTTTAGGCCCCTCTTAAATATCTTCACTAATGGGGCCTCCCTTATAGATCTAGGAAGCGAGTTCCAGAGGGCTGGGCCAGCCACCTTGTAAGCACGATCACCAGAGGTTTTCAGCCTGTCCCTCAGAACCCCAAGGAGATCCCTGATGGAAGAGTGAAGGGAATGGATCAGAGTGGCAGGAGTAAGGAGATCCACCAGGTAACCAAGGCCTAATCCATACAGGGCCTTGTAGGTGAGCAAGACCACCTTGAAGATGATCCTCCACCTGACAGGCAGCCAGTGTAGATCTCGCAGGACCGGGGTCACATGATATGACCTAGATAGGCCCATCAGCATCTGGCCGCTGCATTCTGCACCAGCTACAGCCAGTGGAGGGTCCCTCCACATACCCCGAAGTATAGAGCATTACAGTAATCAAGCCTGGAAGTAACAAAGGCGTGTACTTGTGATGGCAGGTCTTCGGGAGGAACTGGGGTTTAATCCGAGCAATATTCCATAAGTGGTAAAACCCACTTTGGACAGCAGATGACACCTGAGCAACAAGTGTCAATCGGTCATCCAAGAAGATGCCCGGATTTCTCACCTTAGAGGAAGCCACCAATGGCGTGATTCCCAGGACCAATCCTCTTGTCACTCTGGAGGCAGTCCCATCATGCCCACAACCAGGCTCAATCACCAGGACCTCCGTCTTGTCGGGGTTTAGCCTCAGCCAGTTGGAGGCTATCCAGTCCTGAATTTTGGCCAGGAAGCTATTTAGCGCTTCCACAGCATCATTTGTTCCAGGTGCAAAAGACACGTACCACTGCGTACTATCTGCATAGCAGTGAAAACCCAAGCTGTACCATCTAATGAGCTCTCCCAGGGGCCGTATATACACCGCGGACAGCATTAGTGACAGGATCGACCCTTGAGGCACACCACATGGCAGGAGCTTCAGGGAGGAGAAGGAGAAATTCCCCATTATCACCCATTGCGTCCTGCCCAACAGATAGGACTCAAACCAGCTAATGATAGTACCAGCGAGTCCACAGTACTCTCTAAGGTGATCCAAAAGCACAATGTGGTCCACAGTGTCAAATGCTGAGGAGAGATAGAGGAGAACGAGAACTGACCTGTCTCCTTTATCTTGCCCTGAGGAGGTCATTTTGCACCCAGACCAACGCCATTTCAGTGTTATGCCTAGCCCTGAAACTAGACTGGAATGGCTTGTAGATGTCATAGGCCGTGAGATGCGCCTCAAGCTACAGTGCCACTATTTTCTCAACAACCTTCCCCAGAAATTGGAGGCTGGAGATAGGTCAGTAATTTGCCAGGCCATCAGGGTTGAGAGATGGTTTCTTTAAGAGGGGCCTCACTAATGCCTCCTTCAAGGCATCAGGGAAAAAAACCTCCAAAAGCAAACACCAGACTATGCTGGCGAACACTGGGCCAACTGTTTTGGTGCATCCCACCAGGAGGCGGGCTGGGGTCAGGTACAGTTCACAAAAAGTGGTCCGCAGCTAACCTCAGCCACCTCCACTAGCCTAAACTCCTCTCAGGCAACTGGAATGCCGATGCCGCCGCCAGGCTTATCACCACAGTGCAATTCCTGCCCCCCACTGGGGAGATCCCAGCTCGGACAGAGGACACCCTGTCAGAGAAGAACTGAGCAAACTCATTGCATAATGCAATTGAAAATGCTTTTTTTGGCTGCAGACAGACCGGATGAAGTAGTCTGTCTACAGTCCAAAAAAGCTGAGCAGGTCTGCTCCTCCCTGTAGCAATCTCCCCAGACAGGAATTCTGCCTTCTTATGGTCGATTGCCCCTAGTACTTGATACTGAGCTTGCAAAGCCAGTCTGTCCTCCTCGAATGGGTCCTATGCCAGCAGCGCTCCAACTTCTGACCCTTGATCTTCCTCTCCTTGACAGCCCCATCAGACCATGGGGGTCTCAAGCGAGAAGATCTGGGTCATGTACAGACCGGTGCGATGGCATCGAGCGCCCCAGAGACGGCCCAATTATAGGCAGCCACCGCTTCACCTGCACCGATCGCACAGGCAATACTCACACCAGATAGATCTACTACCACCAAAAATCCCTCTGGGGACAATACCCTCAAAGAGCAATAGCTGACCATCTCGACAGGAGAGGGACTATCGGGGGGGGGGCCCCAAATGAGAACTCTACCATGCAGTGATCGGACCAAGCGACCTGATCCGTCTTGAGGTCAGTGACCTCAAGCCCCAGTGAGAACACCAGGTCCAAGGTGTGGCCATGGTGATGGGTCGCAGTTAAGGGAGAGTTCATCCACTGAGGGCACAGGAGTATAACCAATGTTGGTTTTGGACACACACACATTCTTGCTGCTACTCCAAATCTCAAAAAAAGTTATGTATTTGCCCTAAATAACGGACCTTTAATTTAAATGGAGTAGTGTCACGCTAACCATGAATAGCACCGGTGCTGCGGAAAGGGCACTATTTAGAGGCCCCTGAGCGCTGTGCTAACTTGGCTGCATGACTGCACAAATTTACAACTGCGCCTAAGCAAATGAGGAACCCTCTTGCATAAAAGGCACAGCAGTATAGGTTACATGTTTCATTGGCGCTACACAGCCACCAGTGTGGTGCTGTTTACCACTGCCAAAACCTAGCCATCACTATGGCTGCACCCCGTCCCCTGAATGCTGGGCGACTGCATTGCAGGCTGAAATCCCTGATGTCCAGTGGTCCCCTTCCCCCCGATCTTCCATCATGTACAATTCCACTGCTTTACTTGGTGTCCAATGGTTTCCCTTTCTCCTCCATCTCCCATGTTGTACTATTCCACTGCTTTCCCCCGTTTCCACTGGTTTCCCTTTCTCCTCCATCTCCCATGCTGTACTATTCCACTGCTTTCTCCTGTGTCCAGTGGTCCCCTCAATCTTTTATGTTGTAAACTCCACTGCTATCCCTGGTGTCTAGTGGTTCCCAACAGCCCATGCTGTAAAGCTCCACTTACTTTCCTGTTATTCCAGTGGATCAATCCCCTTCCTCCAGACTGCCCATGATTTAAAATAACAACTGGTTCCCTAACAGTCCAGTGGACCCCCTCACCATATGACAACCCCCCCACCAGCTGAGGACCCCTTGCCCCACCCCTCACCCCAGTCACCAGGTCTTCAAACAATGGCAACCTGCACAGCCCGCCACTCACCTCCTTGGCCGTCTGACAGTCGCAGAGTGTGACCGTGAGTACTGTAGAAACAGCTTGATGGAGGAAGGGTCCACTAGACGACCATGGAACTAATTATTATTTTAAATTATGGTCAGTCTGGGGAAGGGAAGACCACCAGCGAAATAAGTGGAGCTTTACAACATGGCTGTTGGGGTGTGGGGGGACTACTAGACACCAAGGAACCCCTAGTCGCAAGCCAATCATGGGCGCTAAAAGGCTACACCCATACAAATGAGCCCATAATGGGCATGCAAATCGCCTCTTAGTGCCATGCATACGCAATGGCCTTATTTGCATGCTAGGCTGCATATGGCCCACAGGAGCCCAGTCGCTATTCTAGTTTGGGCAGCAATTTCTCCTGTGGGCCATATTCAGTAGTGGGACATGTCAGCACAGTGCACGGTACCTTTGCGCTGTGCTGGCACGCCCCATATTGAGACAGCGTGCTCTGTTGCAGCATGCCAGACTGTCTGAATATAGCTCAGGGCAAGCCGTGCACTGAGTGCAGTGCTGCACTACTGATTGTGTGGTGCTATCAGCCAGCTCCCAACATCGGGGCCTTAGGCTTTTCTGTTATTACTCTTCAACGTTTCTCTAACTTACTTGTCCAATATGCTGCTTTCTGACTCATCTTATGTACTAGAAAACAGAGGACCACATCAACACTGTATTTTAATATCTACATTGGTTGCCTACAAAATTCTAATTTTGGTATAAAAAAAGGCACTTATTGTATTTTTGTTAAATTATCATGCTGCATCACAGTACAAAACTGACCTCATACATCCTTACTCTCCACATCAGTCACTATGCTCATCTGTTGCCCCTCCTCTCTCAGTGCCAGAAAACAATCTGTTCTCAACTCGACAGCATCATTTTGTTTGCTGCACCTGCTCTTCGGAATAAGCTTCTTGCCTCTCTCCATTTACCTGGCTCTCAACTTTTCAAATCTCAGTTAAAAACATAAACTTCCTCACTCTCTTTTAGTCCTTAAATTCTGTTTCTTAAATATTACTAATTACACACTATAGGGATGTCACAATATGACATTTTATACTGACAAGTCAGATAATATGATTATCATGATACCTTGGTATTAAGTAGCAGTAATTTTTTTGTACGTAAGATGTCTCCTCAAACTCTTGTGTTGGGGAGAGTAGGTTCAAAATGGACTGTCGTCCCTAAAGACACAAAGAAATTAGTTGAAAGGCCAAAAAACTGATACCATGGACCAGTGTGGTTCAGTCTGGACATGGGCAAGGATGACATCCCCACTAATACCAGAACACTGGATTTTAGGAGGGCAAATTTTAACAAGATGAAAGAAGTGCTAAGGAAAAACCTGGAGGGCATGGAGGAGGGTGTGGGGTGAACTGATTATGGGCAATCATTAGGGGGGCCATTCAGAAGGCCACATGCAGCTGTACCAAAATGAGGGGGAAGCAGTCAAAAGCCAAACCGCTAAGCTGGTTTAATGGGAAGGTGGCCAGAGTGGTAAGGGAAAAGAGGGCAGCTTATAAAAAATTCAAAAGAACAGCAGAGGAAGAGGATGAGGAAGAATACTGGAGGCTAGCAAAGGTGGTAAGAAGGGCGGTGCAGCAGGCAAAGGCACAGAAAGAGCTCCAAATAGCCAAAGGAATAAAGAATGGGGAGAAGGCCTTCTTTTGCTACATAAGCGAAAGGAGGGACAAGAAGGACGGCATTGTTAGGCTAATGAAGGGGGATGGTTGGGTTGATGAAGATGGGAGCAAAGCAGAAATATTAAACAAATACTTCTGCTCCACCTTTACAAAGGAAAAGGATGGATCGGTGCCACGGGCTGGGAAAAGGAGGGAAGGAATGGGGGGGGTGCTGTAGGGGTAGTTGGGACTGAAAGAGTGAGGGAGGGGCTGAGGACCCGGAGGGTGGACAAATCCCCAGGGCCAGAAGAAATACACCCCAGGGTGCTGAAAGAGTTAGCAGAGGATCTGGTGGGGCCACTGGCTGTTCTCTTCAATAGATCTCTGGAGTAGGGAGTGGTGCCGCTAGAGTGGAGAATGGCGCATGTGGTGCCACGTCACAAGAGTGGACCCAAGGATGACCCAGGTAACTATAGGCCAGTCAGCCTGACCTCGCTAGTACTTAAACTCATGGACACCACACTAGAGGAAAGGCTGGTGAGGTACATAGAGGAGAATGGTCTACAGGATGAAAGACAGCACAGGTTGTGTCAGGCAGATCACGTCAAACGAACCTAATAGAGGCCTTCAATGGATCATGAGGGCAGTGGACAAAGGCCAGGTGGTGGACATCATATGCCTGGACTTTAGCAAGGCCTTTGATTCTGTACCACACAAAAAGTTAATAATGAAACTGAGGGATCTAGGGGTGGGGAAGAATATGGTAAGATGGGTTGAAAACTGGTTGAGTGGTAGAACACAGAGAGTAGTGGTTGGGGATGAGTTCTCCAGCACCAATGAGGTCACCAGAGGGGTCCCGCAGAGATCAGTGCTGGAGCCAGTGATATTCAATGTCTTCATAAATGACACTGGGGAAGGTATTAAAGATAACATTTGCCATTTGCGGATGCCACCAAACTCTGTCGGAGAGCGGACACCAAGGAGGGGATACAGGACCTGAGGGAGGACCTCACCAGACTAGAGAGATGGTTAGGAATCTGGCAACTTAGTTGCAGTGCCAAAAAGTGCAAAGTGATGCACATAAGAATCCTAGGACAGAGTTATTACGCAGGAGGGGTTCAGGTAACTGCTTCTGAAGAGGAAAAGGATCTATGGGTAGTGACTACAAGTGACCTGAAACACACCTCTCGGTCTAAAAATGCAGTTGTGAAGGCTAACAGGATGTTAGGTGTATTGCAAAGGGATCAGTAGCAGGCGGAGCGAGTTTATTTTACCATTATACAGGTCATAGTCATAGGTGACACCACATTTAGTGTATGGGTGAGATACTCGCATCCTTACCTTAAGGACATCAGCATGCTGAAGGGGATCCAGAGGACAGCAACAAAGATGATCGAGGGGTTACAGGATAGGTCCTATGAGAAAATGCTGGGAGCCCTGGAGATGTACTCCTGGAAGGGAAGAGGCAGAGGGGTGACATTATAAAGACCTTCAGGTACATGAAGGAAATCAGAGTGAGAAGGGAGGGTCTCTTCAAAATGACTGATAGCACCACCAGGGGGCACAGCCTAAAACTGATGGGGGGAGATTTAGAAGGGATGTAACGAAGAATTTCTATACGGAGAGGGTGGTGTCTGCCTGGAATGAGCTGCCAGAGGAGGTGGTATCAGCAAGGACAGTGGGAGCAGTCAAGAGAGCCTGGGACGAGCACAAAGGGAACCCTTGGGATCAAGGAAGGGAGGGGGAGGAGGGACAGCTGGGGTGGGCAGAGTCATTGGTGTAAATTGTAAGGCCAGGCCCTGCATCACTTACCGAACAGACACAATAGACCGGGTGGTCTTCTTCTGCTGGCTCTTTTCATATGTTCATATGTTTGTACGGCTATTGAGGTAGTAGAAACTGCCAATGGTATCAATACCATAAATCCACACAGAAACATAGAAACTGATGGCAGGTAAGGGCCACTGGGCCCACCCAGTCTGCCCATTTATTTTACCTACATTTTTGCTACAGACTCTCCTTGATCCATGGCACTGTCCCCCCCCCCCCCCAACGATTCCCTTGTGCCTATCCCAGGCATTTTTGAAACCCACCACTGTTTTCACCTCCACTACCTCTGCTGGAAGTCCATTTCAGGAATCCACCACCCTTTCTGTGAAGGAGTACTTCCTCACATCTCTCCTGAATCTACCCCCTCCAGCTTCATAGCATGTCCTTTTGTTCACAGCAGCCTTCTCTCTGAAAAAAAAAAACACACCCTCCTGTATTCTATTAACCCCCCCTGGGGTATTTAAAGGTCTCTCTTATAACCCCCTCCCTTCTCTCCTCCACTATGTGCATGTTGAGCTCCTTTAGCCTCTCCTCATATGGCACGTTTTGATGCAGACACTGCACTATTTTGATAGCCCTCTTCTGGACCACCTCCACTCTGTCTATGTCTTTCCTGAGATGTGGTCTCCAGAACTGGACACTGTACTTAAGCTGGGGTCTTACCAGTGATCTATATAAGAACAACACCACCTCCTTTTTCCTGCTGTGATACCCCTTCCTATGCACCCCAGCATCCCATTAGCTCTCCCGAATGCCTAGTCACACTGCCTGGCCAACTTTAGGCCATCCAATAGGATTACCCCAGGTCTCTCTCTTTCCTGCTTGGTTGTTTACTGTCAGTATCACTCAACCCATTTCGTACTCCACCATACGGGGTATACTATGCTACCATGGTATAGTAATATCCCAACAATACTAGTATTTGTAATGTACTTCTCAATCAATCTAACACAGAAATACTGTTCTCTTCCTGGTGTACTGGGAGGTGCTCTGGTACCATGAAATAGTGACTGCAATTACAGTCAGACCCAGTTAATTCGTACTTTATTATGGATACCTGATCATCTGAAAAGGAATCTCTGAAACTGATTTTTTTGCTATGTTAATTGTCTCTTTAATATGAAAACCACTGTATCCGAATCCGCATCTTATAAATACAGAAAACATTATGCCCATTCATTTTGACCTGGATATTCTGGTGCAGGTGTTAATGAATGTGTTAATAGCAGTCTTCTTAATCCCTCTTTATCCCCTCTGGCATGTTAAAGGTGTATAGGAAATGATTTTTAGATAGTGGAGTACCCTCCCATTTTCCTTTCCATGCCAGTTATGTATTCTGATATGCTTAGGCCAATCTGGGAAAAACAAATAACCTAGCTTTGGGGTGTCCTAAGCTCTGCCTAGAGTTCTACTATCCTCACCAGCTACCGCTCTTCTTTTTCATATTCCTAAAACATTCCATGGTATCAGTGACATAAGACCATGCTATTCATCTGAATGGCCTCGGATGGTGCATAGCATAAAATAAGCGGGTTCGCATCGCAATTTGCGACCCAAGAATTGGGAAATGCATGCCAGTTTCCAGATTGATTAGCAATGGTTGCTAATCACAGAAGCTGGCTGTCCCCCATATTTTTTTTTTAATTTTCCCTGGTGTCTAGTAGTGCCCCCCACCCTCCAGTTGCCAGCCCTTTGTTTCCCTGGTGACAGTCTAGTGCCCCCTCCCTCCACTGATCGCCATCCCTGTAATGTTTTTTTATCCCTGGTGTCTAGTGGACCCCCCCCCATCTGATCGCTGTCCCTGTTATTTTTAATGTTCCCTGGTGTCTAGTGGCACCCCAATCCGATCACTGTCCCCGTTATTGTGAGGCTCCCTGGTGTCTAGTGGCACCCCCCACCATCTGATCGCTGTCTGTTTTTGTCTTGCGATGTTTTTTTTTAAACCTGCAAAAAAAAAAAAAAAGGTCCATCGCCGATCACTCCCGTACCCCCACCTGACCACCCACTGTGCACCCACCTCCCCACAGCCCCCTTGACACCCCACAGACCATCACTCACCTGAACAGGTCCCAGGTTCAAGATCCGCGCTCCTGATCGAAGACACGTCTTGCTGCTGGAGCCGGCGACTGCAGTATGAGAACTAAGATAAATGCAGTCCTATGTATTCAATGGAGGTTTCAATTTTGGTGCATAACTCAGTCATTATTTGAGATATTGACCCCAAATTTTCAACATAGCCTTTTGGGGACTCCACCTCATGAACAATATAACTGTCATTAAGCAACTCCTGCCCAAAAGGTGATTTCGCAATTGCTTGGCGGATTCGCCTTTCAGGCAGGATTTGTGTAATGGCAGTCATATTGTTCTTGAGGTAGGGACATAAGAAGGCTAAGTTGAAAATTTGGGGTCAGAATATGAAAAAATGGCAAAGTTATGACCATTCGTTGTAATTTCACTACGCACCCTCGTAACTTTGGAATTTTTAAATATTTTGACCCTAGATTTTCAACATAGCCTTCTTATTACCCCACCTCATGTATGTCACAGCTGTCATTTTTCAAATCCTGGCCAAAATGTGTTTTCGTACCTGTGGCTCGGCATGATGTTGCAATTGCGCAAAATTACGATTTGGCAGGGATCTGAAAACTTTCTGTACCAGGAACATGAGGTGGGGTGATAAGAAAGGCTATGTAGACAATTTGGTCAAAATGGCAAACTCAGTTTCAGAACTATGTATACAATGTCTATTTTATCAATACATACACTAATAAGTAATAATTACTTGGTTTAAAGTAAAAATACCCATTTTATAAAACTGCTAATCAAAACTGGCTGATTGCTAATCATTTTTCATTCTGATTGGCAAAGGCCTCATCGACACTAATTTATGCCTTGTGGTGTTCCTAATGTCATAGAATGTTCAGGCAGTTTGAAAATTGAGAACAGCCTCTCTTGAGAAGAAAGGGATTCAGAGTAGTCACAGATGCAAAAATAGGTTATTAACTGAATAAAAAAGGTCAAAACGTATCAGATTACTGGACAGAAACTACGAGTAAAACAGTAAGGCATGTAGAGTTGTAAAAAAACTGCTTCCTATCACCTTCAACAAACAAAGCTTCCTCTACCACCCCTCTCACTCCAGTAAATCTGTTTAGGCAGCTTCTGGCTATGCCATTTCTCAAAGTGCTGTCCCCATTCAGTCCAGCTCCTGTTCTCAAAGTGCTCCCCTCCTACTCAGCAGCAACTGAGCCCCACATCAGCTATTAGCCTTGGTTGAAAGATCTGTTGCTAGCCTTTGTCAAGAAAGTAACAGTTTCGTTGTGAACTGAAAAACGTATTCTCTGCTCCTACTTGGAACAAAGTTCCTTGGTGGAAACACAGGCACCTGTGGACTGTGTTCTTGACATAAAAAATGTGCATAGGCTAAAGGGGCAGAAACATCTAAGCAAAAATGATGTACCATTTTAAATTAAACTAAGCATTAACTTTTAATAAATGACTAAGAAAGGAAATGTAAATGTTTTAACTGCTCAGCACTTTATTTCCTAACTTTAAAATTTTCTAAGTAAAGTAAATTGAAAAAATATTCTGGTCACTGTCTGGTTAGTATATACAGCATATTTGTATTACGCAACAAACTGAGCAGAAGCAAATGTTAATGGATTAACCAGGTACGACTAATACACACACTTACCCCCACTGAGGTGATGGAAACCACTCAATAACTGTCAGAATATGATGCAAATGCAGATTCTTCCTTTATTTCATTGTGCTTAAAATACAGAAGCAGGACTGACAGAGGACAAGCAGGGAACTAAGTTATCTGATGATATTTTTGCACCAATTCAACTGTTCTTCTTCAGAGGTGCTGAATAACAGATTGTAACTGGGTAATAAATCACCCTCTCAGGTTCTTGGTGGAACGGCACAAAAGGAAGAGACAACAGACAAGTGGTATTCATGTTTAGAATTTATTACGGATCAGTTATACAGGCATCCTACCATTACAGTGTGAAACACTGGGAGAACGCCAGTTTCCCCTACCTAGGCAATGCAATCTCTCTTCTCGAGGAAGCTATATTTACAGAGGGTCTTATACCTGATAATAACTATAGCTAAAGAAGATACATAAGGCCTGGATATTCAAAGGGTTATGGCGATACTTAACTCAAAATCGGCCATTCTGCGATATTAGAAGGGCCAGTTGTACACCGAAAACATGCTGAGCAACAAGCGCAATGGAAATGAAGGCATACTTGGCCGAAGGCGGTCCATGCATAAAGCGCAATGCGATATCCGAACACTTGCAATGCGCAACAGTGGCTCAGCCGAAGTTGCGAAAATCGGATTTGAGCCAAAATAAAAGGCTCAAGGAAGCGGGCGCAAGAACCCTAGCAGGCCGCAAACTGGGGGAGAGAGACAGAGAGAGAGAGAGACAGGAGCTGGAAGGGCAGAGAGGGACAGTGGGTCCAGGAGGACAGAGAGGCCAGTGGGGGTGCCCGGTGCAGTGAGAGCAGCAGTGGGGCAGCGGGTAACACAGGAACAGCAGCCGGGGGCAGAAGCCAGGGAGATGGACAGTGTCAGCTTCCACATGGAAGCTGTAATGAGGGGTGAGACATCATGCTGCAGGGGGCGTGGCGCGGAGGGGCCCGTCGTGATATGCCCGACAGGCGATATCGTGCCGCATCAGCTTGAGCTGTACATACACAGGCGTCGAATTGTGGCCGGTACCGCCTGAACAGGGCAATACTGAGACGGCTCTGCGAGCTGTGCAGTGATGTGATGCAGGCACCCTCACGACGGAGTCATGCTCTGTCCGTGGAGACCAAGGTGACAGCCTGCATGTGCCTGCTCGCCACGGGCACCTTCCAGAGGCCGACAGGGGACACCACAGGCATTACACAGTCGGCCACGTCACGCATCCTCACCCAATTCCTCAGTGCACTGCTGCCTCATGCTGCGGAGTACATCCATTCCCCAGCACCGCGGCAGGCGTACAACAAACATGCAGGAGTTCCACAGGGTAGCACGTATGCCTGGCGTGCTAGGGGCATAGACTGCACCCATGTGGCCATTCGCGACGCCACCTGGCCCCGACGCCAGGCTTATCGGAACCGAAAGGGCTTTTCCAGTGTCAACTGCCAGGTGGTGTGTGATGCCACTGGGCGATTATCAATGTCTGTGCCACACCCTGGTGGAGCACATGATGCCTTCATATGGCACCAGTCTGCACTGTGCCATCGATTCGAGTGGGAACATCCCACGGGTCATCTAGTGGGTGAGTACACATGTATGGAATGCAAACTCTGGGCAAGGGTGGGAATGACACAGGTGCCATGGTAGTGGCACACAAGGATATGGGCAATATGGACCTGACATGACACTGATCTCCACTATCTCCACACAGGTGACTGCGGATACCCACTCCGTCCCTGGCTGCTCACACCATACTGGCACCCCGCGACCCCAGCGCAGCTATGTTTCAATGAGGCACATGCCGCAACACGTAACATCATAGAGCGGGTGTTTGGGATGCTCAAGACACGCCTCCATGCCTGGACACCGCGGAGCTCTCAGCAGCCCCCCAAAGGCCTGTGGGATATTCCTGGCCTGTTGCATCCTGCACAACATGGCCAAAGACCACGGGATAGCCAGACAGGTCCAAGAGGGGACAGCGATGGGACGCCAGTGGCGCCGGTGATGTGGGTGATGAGCAGCCCCCAGGACAGAGGGACCCCGACTGACCCGGCAGGCCCAGCTGCACCGGGACACCATTGCAGAAGAGCACTACGCCCAACACAGGTAAGGCAAGGGACATGTGCAGGCAACACTGTCCATGCGCAAACCACAGGCACACAGGGGAACACACCGTGCATGAAGGTCAGGGGAGTTGAAGGTTCCAGGCATACCAACACACCATCAGAGAGGGGTGAGCACTCATATGGACACACACACACACCAGGCAGCATACATGGGCAGCAGCACAGCACTGCGGAAATGACATTGCCAACACACAGCACCACCAACCACCCCCACCACCTCGACTGTCCACGTATGTGTGTCAGGACCTGGGCACCCTTGCACCTTGGTGTACAGTGCAATGCAGGCATCATCATGCACACGCACCTGTGGACAGCAGTTGGGAGAGTGTGCAGGTGGTCCGTGTGTCAGCTTGGTGAGCAGAGCACCAGCAGTGCACTGCCCACCATGACACACATTGCACACAGGGCAGCACCAGACAGGGCCTGCACTGGGAGACAGCTCAGTCAGGTAGCACTGTCCCACGGCCACCGCGGATCCGTGGGCGGCCCCGCCGTGGCCCAGCAGCACTGGCAGGCTGAGCAGGGGCCACATCGGTGGCGCTGGTGCACCACCAGGGTCCCACTGTCGCGACACGCGACCTTGCCCGCAGAGGGTCTGCATCCTGCCAAACAAACTTGCACCAGGGGTGCTCGGGATGCCACAGCAGAACCCGGCGTCGACAGGCCTGGTGTCGCCGCGGCGCCGGGGGCGAGGAGTGGAGAGGCGCTGTGTGGGGTGTGTGTGGTACAGGGCACCTGACAGTGTGGCCAACGCGCAACCGCACCACTGCCTGGGTCAGCCTGTTTCATCGGCAGCGTCACATCCGTCCGCATAAGGACCAGCTCGGCTCGGTCCCGAGCACACTCCTGCTATGCCGCTCCACGGACATAGACAGTGCCTCCACGGACACTGCAACCCGCCTCAGCAGCTGTACCGACTCCTGCAGCAGGCGGGTGTGCGCGTCCAATGGGTACTGTGCCCCAATGGCATCGTGACCCCCAGGGTGTGGACGGTCCTGGTGCACAGCACCCCTTGAGGGTTGGTGCTGTTCACCAGGACCAGGTATGGGCGGATCAAAGGGCGGTGGACATGTGCCACTGCTTGACACTGTACCCCCGGACCTGGTGTGCGACTGCTGCTGCCGCCCCTCCAACTGCTGAGCCCCAGGTCCACCTGTTCCACCTCGTGCTGACAACAGTGTCAGACACCTGCACAGCCACGGTGCTGCCCACCGGTGCTGACAGGCACAGCCTGGGACTGTGCTAGCATGCTGGTACACGGTGTGAACCAGGAAGGCCCAGGGGCGCGTGCTGGCCTGCCATGTGTCCGTCATGGGACACACACCTATCACTGCCCATTGCAGGCCTGCTATCATCAATGGTGCAGGTGCGTGCCACTGCCATAGGCACAGCATGCTGGCATACCTGCATGCCAGACTGCTATGACACAGGCTGTGCACCCCCTGCACCCGTATCACTGACACCGGAGTTGTTGGCCCAGCCTGCATGCTGCTGCAGTGCCTGCAGGCTGGTGGCGGAGGTGGATGGTCCCTCCTCCACGTCCAGCAGGTCTGCCTCACTGTCTGGACCCAACACCACCACCGTCTCCTGCAGACGAACAGGATCTGTAACAGAAAGAGAGTACATGTGAGTGCATGTGAACAACAGCCCCTCCCCCAACAACACCACCATGTCATACCGTGCAGTGATGGGCTTCCACCTGTCTGGAATCCTCCGCCTGAATGCGCCTGCTAACGGCACTTTCGGCTGCATGGCGACCAGTGTCTCCTCTGGGGCAGCTGCAACACCACTGGTGGGCCCCGCCAGTGCCAGCATCGCCGCCTGAAGGCTGCCACCTTCTCCTTCAGCCTCCTGTGGTCAGTCCCCATCTTCTTCCTGCATTCCTGCACGGAGCGCTGGTGGCTTCCGTGCAGGTTGACGGCCGAGCTACCCTCCCATGCAGCTGCGCTCCTGAGGGGTGCCCTCCGTCCACTCAATAGTGGTGGCTCATCCTCCAGGTAGGCCTGGAGGAGGGCTCCGTCTCTGCCGCGTGAGTTCGGCCTCCTCCTACGCCCGCCCGTCCACACCTCAGCTTGGCTCTGGTCAGTCATGGTGATCTGTATGGGTGGAAGTGGACACCTGTCACTGTGCAGTCGACAGCATTTCCCCATGAGCATAGCTGCCGGCCCCGCTTCCTCTCCGCATGGCAGATACTGATAGAAAGGGTGCCCTTGACCCTTTCTATGCCCTTTCATGCTCAGCCCCCTCAGCCTTTATCATCCTCCGGCACCCCTGCCCATGACCATTGTCCTGAGCATCACACAGCATGTAACTCACCTCTCACCTGCAGTAACCAAATCTGGCCGGCACAACCCACTGTCGCATTTTTATAGCGCAACACATGCAAATGAGGTGTGGCGCAACTTTAATGACATGCTAATCGCGCCACTGCGCCTTTGAATGGCTGATCGAATGATTTGCATATGTCGGCTGAATATCGCTAGATGGCGCTTTGCACAATATGGAAGGTCCGCTGAGCCAATGGCGCAGGGTTTGTGGCTGCGTGCTTACACCGCACTGCGTATGCCCAGACAGCTTACGCACGCGCCTATCGCGCTGCAGACCTGCTGAGTGCGATAGGGCAATTCAGGCCATGGCCACCATTGTGCCAGTGGCGCTACAGCACTGGGCACTATATGGCTAGGCACTACCGCGCCGATAGTCCACTGTGGCACTGGTGCTCAGCTTGGCAGTCGCGCAGGATGCCTATACGTCCGATGGTGCTGTGTGTAGCCTTGCGTCATTGCCGTGACCTTGTGTATGCCCTCTGCCCTCTGGTGCTGTTCGCATGCCATGTGTACGTCCCTATTGCGCTGTCTGGTGACAGCGCCATGTAAAGTGACGGCGCTGTTCGAACAGCGCGATTGCAGCCTGTGGTGGTCTATTGCGCAACTCCACATGGGGTCACGGCGCAGCAGGGCGCCATATTGCCTGCTGTAAAGTTGGTGCCATGGCTAGGAGGAGGGCGGTGTCCTGGAGCCAGCTTGAAGTGGCCAACCTGGTGGCCCTGGTGGAGCCCCACTGTGAGGCACTGTATGGTGAGGCCCCCTCACCATGCCTAGGACCCACGTGTGGCAGCAAGTGGCCACTGACCTGGTGGAGGTCACTGGCCGGGGCCGGTCTGCTAAGCAGTGCCGGCACCGGTACAGTGACCTCCACCGAGGGACTGGAACTTGACGCGCCGCGTCAAGGTCAGGCGGGGCATGGTGCCTAGGCCAGGTGAGTGTGTACCATCTATGCACCTATATTCTCTGTAGGGGTGTGTGCTTGGGTGGCTGTGCATAGGTGCCGGCTCGGACACGGTTGGCTGTGTCAGTGTGTGCAGCTGTGCGATGGATGGTTATGGCTGTGTAGGCAGGCACTCTCACTGGGGCAGGGGGCACTCTGCTTTTGAGTCACACTGATGTTTGTCTCAACATATGTCTCCCACAGGCCGGATTTTGAGGACGCCGGGCGAGGGTGAGGTGGGCCGTGCCAGGGCCCCGGTGCCGGGGGGTGTTGTGCCCCAACCGCAGCAGCAGCAGCAGCGGCAGACCCAGCTGCTGGAGGAGTGTGAGTATCATTACTTCATGGATGCTATTGCATGCTGGGGGGGCAAGACCACCAGCCATGCACAACACAACCAAAGGGGAGGTCATAATTCCACTATACAAGACACTAGTGAGGCCCCACACTGGAGTACAGTGTGCAGTTCTGGAGACCATACCTACGTATGGACATGGACTGGGTAGAGAGGGTTCAGAGGAGGGCAACACGGATGGTGCATGGATTGCATCACAAGTCCTATGAAGACAGGGTGAAGGAACTGAACATGTACTCCCTGGAGGAGGGAGGGAGAGGAGGATATGATGGGGACATACAAGTATCTTACAGGGGGGAACAGAGTGCAGGAAAACACTATTTTTAAGCGTAGAAGATGTTCCAGGACTAGAGGGCATGGGATGAAGTTGGAGGGGGGACGATTCAGAGGAAACATGAGAAAGAATTTCTTCACAGAACGGGTGGTGGACAAGTGGAACACCCTGCCAGAGGAAGTGGTGGGGGCTGACTTGGTCACGGGATTTAAGAATGCATGGGATAGCCATACAGGAATTCTGGAGGTCAGGGGTAAGGTGCAACAGACTTATAGGACAACAGAGTGAACTTACAAGGTCAAATGGCCAGACTGGGTGGCCCATAGGCCTATCTCACCGACACTGTCTATGTATCCATGTATGTAGGCACGACACAGGTGACATGCATCACAGTGCAGTATCACAGCACGCCTGTGTATGCGCCACTGGTGGTCCAGGCATGCACTGGGCACATAGCTGTGTAACTGGCATCGCACCACGTTGCCACATCACTTGCCAGCCTAGTTTGTACTGTGATTGCGACGGGCAGTGTGTGTGTGTGGGCGTGGTGCGCATAGCTGGTGCCGCCTGTTTGTGATGGCTATGTGCATGTTCACTGTGGGTGGGTGCATGCCATCACAGGTGCGGGACATTGGGTTATATGGCTTGCAGGTTGGGTGGTGTTCAGGGTTGTGGTCAGTCACAGCCATTGACTGTGTTCCCATTTTCCTAGGCCTTGAGGTTCTACAGAGGATGCAACAGGATGTCCGTCGCCTCACAGAGGTCAGCATTGCAAACCACAGGATCCTGCAAGCCATCCGGAGGCATGGACACCATCAGGGCCGGGATGGAATGGGGCGCCAGCAGGGGGAGGACCAGGAGCCGGCTGGGCCGTAGCCCACATTACCCTTCCCACTTCTCCCATCCCTACCACCCTGCCTTCCCTCTCCAAGTTTTTAATCCCTCCCTCTTGAACACCCCTTCCTTGTACCCGTCCCCCCCTTGTAAATAGTTTTTATTGTTCTTGTTGAAATATGTTTAATATACATTTCTATTTTGATATATGAATACTGTGTCGGTCTCTGATTTGCAACTGGCTATGGGTGCTCAGTTGCAGGTGTGTACATGCCATCTGGGCTGGTATGGTCCTGGGTATGTGTGTGTGTGTGCATGGGGAGGTATCTCCAGCATGGCAGTGACTTTCAGTTGGTCTTGCCATCTGCTGCCACCCAATGCTGGGGGCACAGGCTGTGTCTGGCTTGTAGGCTTCTGTGTTGCATGGGGCTGATGAGTACTGGGGGGACTGCATGGTTTCCTGCAGTGTCAGGCACTGCACATGGGTGGTGTCTTGGGGTCACAGTGCAGGGTGTGCTGTGCATACGGGGGGCTGATGTGCACTGTGGTTGTCAACCCCCTGTGTGTGGCCCTCTCCGCCTGCCAGTGGTTGTGCTGGGGTGTCAGGGCTCTGCTATGCTTTGTTGGCTTGTCCCCATGGGCATCGATCATCCGTCCCACCCCAGTGCTGCTGTGCTTGGGGTGTGCCGTGTGGTGTGGGTTCTGCAGTGTGTTCCTGTGCCCATGTGTGGCATGGCTGGCGGTGGGCCCCAGCCTGCCTCCCTGGATGTGCAGTTCCATTGCCCTGGGGGGGCTGTGCTTGCGCTATGGCAGCTCTGGACTGCTCAGCTGAGCTTCCCTGGTTGCGCCATAGCGCAACATTTCGGCTCAGCTTCTCCTTCCTGGTTGCGCGATGGCGCAGTATGTGCAATATTCAGACGTTGGTTGCTTGCGCAATGTGCTCTGCTCCATGTTTGAATATCGCACCTGTTGCGCATTTGCGCAACTGGTTTGTGCTTGCTCCTGCTGTTGCGCCAGTTTTGAGCGCAGTTTGAATATCCAGGCCAAAATGTATATAATCAGACAAAAACAGCTGATCTAAGTAACCATCCTAACTAGTATGAAAAGTTGCATAGCTTGCAGTAGACAACGATACAATGGGACCACTTATTATCCCAAGGTCCGTTATAATTGTAATGGAGCACAATTACTAAAGATGGCACTGTTGCCTTGCATATGGACAATACAGTCAGAACAGAACAAAACGCATTTCTCATGACAAATATATATATATATATATCACTAAAACATACTGAAGCATAATAGAACACAGATCCTGACACTTATGCTTATATAATGAGTTCCTTCGCCCTAAGGTTAGTACATGCACCTACATAAGTTGCTGCCCGCGAGGTGAGGGCACCATCAGGGGTGCTGGACCATGCATAACATTCCCCCCTTGTTGCCTTCAAAAGAAAAGGCAACAACCATAGGAAAGTAGTGGGATGGAGCTATAAAAGCTGTCGTCTACAAGCCTGAGGCACGAGCCTTGTAAAAGAATTTCAGTTGTTCGCGATGCTGTCTAAAAGTATGTCGCAGATAGCAAAGGGTTAGTATCAGAAAAGCAATCAAAAATGCCTGGATAATAACAAAAGCTTTAAAAGTTAATTGCAACCAAGTATCAGATAGAGCAGTGCTTAAATCACCATCGTGAATAAGAGTATTAAGAGCATCACCAGCTTTAGAAATATTGTTGCTAATATAGATAAGATGTGAATCCTTTCTAGCTAAAAGGGATTTCAATTAAAGTGTCAAAGGGTCAATATGTACATTGAATACAGGCAAAATATTGAGACAAGGTAAGCAAGTATTGTGGATCAGTATCAATAACATCTGGTTCAGGGAGAGAAACAGGAGCAATAACTGTGTGACCAATTACTGTTTTCTGCTGTGGAGTAAAACAGAAGTTAGGAGCATAAATACCACAGGTTTTGGCACCATAAGCAAAGGAATTATGATTTGTCACTACACAATACTGCCCATCGGAATTGTAGCTAACTCGTATAGTTGGAACTGTCCATTGTTGTAGGCGTATAGGACAAGTAAAGGACTGGTTGGTGAGCCGTGATGTGAAGCGATGTACCTCCTCCAGGTAGCTTCGGGGTGCAGCTGTTTCGACGGCGGGTGCTGAAGATGCAGCTTGCAAAGATTGTTCAGTCAGGTTAGGCAACAGATCATCACCCAAGGAATAAGACCAGTCAAGATGTGCCGGAGAATAGCTGCACACAAGTTTAACAATGTCAAATACATCACAGCGGCACAGGTAATATCCCTTCTTGACGCAGCAGTTGGTATGTGATGTGACCCAAGCTTGCAGGACAGGATGATACACGAGTAAAGAAGGCAAGTCAGTTCATTCTTGGTAAATGTTCTCATCAAGATGTCCAATGGAATTAATAGCAGCCAGCTTGTCAAAGACAGAGGTTTGTGGATCAAAGTGAGGTAGAGAGACAGAGAGGGTAAAAGAGGAGGAGGAGTAGCTCTTTACATAAGGGAAGGAATCAAAGTAACAGAACAAAAGAGAAAACAGGGAGGAGAAGAAGCACTGTGGGTAAATTTGGAGACTGGCAATGGCACCACAATCTGCACAGGGGTTGTATACAGACCCCCTTCTCAGGGGGAGGAAATGGAAAAGGAAATGATATAAAGTATACTTAGTATGGCAAAAAAAGGGGAGATATTGCTGATGGATGATCTGAATATGCCAGATGTTAACTGGAATGCAGTTGCCGCAGCCACTTCGAAGAGTGGGGTTATTCTAGATGCCCTACAGGGGGCATGCCTTAGACAACTAGTATTGGAGCCCACTCAAGAGGGAGCAATCTTAGACCTGGTTCTCTCAAATGGAGATGAAGAGAGGATCACAGATGCAGAAGTGGGTAGCCATCTGGGAACTAGCCACCATCGAACAGTATGGTTCACAATAAACACAGCAATAGAGTCAAGCCACAAAGACAAAGGTACTGGACTTTAGGAGGGCTGACTTTGCTAAAATGGGTAAGTGCCTAAGGAATGCACTAGCAAATGGACAGGAAGGAGGGGTGGAAGAACAATGGGGAATAATAAAAACTGCCATCACAGAGGCAACAAGTCTTTGTGTGAAGCAAATAAACAAAACTAAATGATGTAAGAAACCACTATGGTTCTCAAAGGAAGTGGCAGTAAAGGTTCAAGAGAAAAAGAAAGCTTCAGGAAGTACAAGGAATCACAGAAGGAGCAGGACAGAGAACTGTATCAGTTAAAGCAAAAGGAAGCTGGGAAGGCAGTCAGAACAGCAAAGGCCCAAACCGAGGAAAAGATAGCCAACTCAGTTAAGAAGGCGGATAAAACCTTTTATAGGTACATCAGGGAGCTAAGGAAGACCACGGAGGGATAGTGAGGCTTAATAAAGGGGGAGGGTGGGCAGAGGGAGACTGTGAAAAGGCAGAGATACTAAACAAATATTTTTGCTCAGTATTTACAAAGGAAGAGGGGGTACCTAAAACAAACAGTAGATACACACTGGATACAGAAGTTGATACCAGCCCATTTACAGAAGAAAGGGTTCTGAAAGAACTCTTAAAACTGAAGGTGGACAAAGCAATGGGGCCTGATGGGATTCATCCCAGAATTCTAAAAGAACTAAGGGTAGAATTAGTGACACCACTGGCTACCCTCTTTAACAAATCATGGGAGGATGGGGTGGTACCCGAGGACTGGAGGAGGGCAGATGTGATTCCCCTTCACAAAAGTGGGAGCAAGGCAGAAGCAGGAAACTACAGACCTGTTAGTATAACCTCAGTGGTAGGGAAAATGATGGAATCAATTCTGAAGGAAAGAACTGTCGAGTATCTAGAGGCCAGAGGGACACAGGACCCAAGGCAGCATGGATTCACAGCGGAAGGTCATGCCAGACAAATCTGATAGATTTCTTTGACTGGGTGACCAAAGTAGTAGATCAGGGAGGGGCTGTGGACATGGCCTACCTAGACTTTAGCAAGGCATTTGACACAGTCCCACACAAAAGATTAATATACAAGTTAGCTAGCCTGGGAGTGGGTCCCAAGATGACAGCCTGGGTAAAAAATTGGCTGGAAAATAGGACACAGAGAGTAATAGTAAATGGAGTCCACTCTGATGAAAGGGGGGTTACTAGTGGGGTACCGCAGGGTTCAGTATTAGGACCAGTCCTCTTCAATGTCTTTATAAGCGACATTGCAGAAGGACTGGAAGGAAAAGTATGTCTCTTTGCAGATGACACAAAGATCTGCAACAGAGTTGATGCACAAGGTGGGGTGGAAAGGATGAAAAGGGACTTGGCAAGGTTAGAGGAATGGTCAAATGTATGGCAGCTTAGATTCAATGCTAAGAAGTGCAAGGTAATGCACCTGGGAAACAAAAACCCAGGGGAAGAGTACACAATTGGGGGTGAGATACTAACGACAACAAAAATGGAAAGGGACCTGGGGGTAGTCATATCAGATGACCTAAAGGTGGGCAAGCAATGTGAGAGGGCAGCAATGAGGGCTGGGGGGATACTGGGATGCATAGGGAGAGGCATCACCAGTAGAAAACAGGAAGTTATTATCCCTCTGTACAGACAGCTGGTCAGACCCCATCTGGAGTACTGCGTGCAGTTCTGGAGACCCAGTCTTCGCAAAGACATAGACAGGATGGAAGCTGTCCAGAGGAGGGCAACTAAAATAGTGCAGTGTCTGCACTGGAAGACATATGAAGAGAGACTAAAGGAGCTTAATTGTATAGCCTCGAGGAAAGGAGGGAGTGGGGACATGACAGAAACTTTCAAGTACCTCAAGGAAATCAACAAAGTTCAAGAGGGTAGCATCTTTCAAAAAGAGGTGTGCAAGAACAAGGGGCACAATTTGAAGATGGGGGTGCGGCTCAGAGGTAATTTAGGAAGTATTTTTCACAGAGAGGGTTGTGGATGCATGGAACGGCCTTCCAGAGGAGGTCGTGGAGTCAAAAACAGTGGTGGAATTCAAGCATGCATGGGACAGTCATAAGGCAATTCTAGGGGATGGGGGTAGGAAGAAGTAGGCTGCTGGTTAACTAGGACATGCAGCTTATCCAGTAGGCAGGGAAATGGGCAGACTGGGTGGGCCAAGCGGTCCTTATCTGCCATCAAATTCTATGTTTCTATGCTAGTGAAACAGTGAAAGTAATAAATGTGTTGTCATGAATTGAACAACGTTTAGTAAAGTAGCATGGTGCTTGGTTTGGATAACATGAAACATACCCAAGATTTCTAGCAGTAGACATAGAAATATTGACAGAATCTGACATACATAATGTAATACATGCCATAGATTTGCAGTGAGGACAATACCGTTTAGACATTCTCCTATCATGAATAACATCTGGAATGCATCCTGTTTCCAAGTCCCTGAAGAGATTGTTAACAGTGGCAATTACATAAGAACCATAAGCAGAGCATAAAAGTTCATGGCCAATATATTGCTTGTCTGCCTCCTTATTTTGAAAAATGTATTTATTTATTAAATTTTGGTGACCGTGTAGGCTCACTGGGCCCCGGAGGTCCCTTTTTCAGGGGCGACCCAGAAATTACAAGGAAAATAGGATATACAGTGGTAGGACAATAAGTAGATCATAACATGTTCAAATCATCTTGTAGCAATATCATATTATGTAACAGGTTACAGTAATTAGCAACTTTTTAATCATTGATAGGAAATCGTGTTTCTAATGTCGTTGAACCCTTTAGCGATTTACTGCATATTGTAAACCGTAAAACGCTATTCCTTACTTAAACCTTCTACACCACGTATCAGTGGTGGTAACACATCATTTTTAATAGCTTGTTGAAAGTTAAGTGTTTGTGCTTTAATAGCAACTATAATCTGCTTTATTCCAGATTGACATTCCTGAACCCAAAAGGCCAGAGACAGTGCCTGCTGCACCAGTAACATCTGCAGTATTACGCCTAGTACGTGATTTACTTTTAGCATTAGGTGCGGGTCTAAAAACTCCTAAGTGTTCAGTGGCATGAGGTCCACTAACTGGATCATTCGTGCGAGTTTGGTAAGCAGCTACAATGTCTAGAAGCATCATACTGAAAAATTTAGAAGTGTTGGTCATGTGACAGAGACCAAACTCAGCCATATTCCAATGTGTAAGATTAAAAATAACTGGAACATGCATAAATTGTACATTATTAATGAAAGCTCCTGGAAGGGAAGTGGCAGTCAGACCACTAGGAGGACCAGGTTCCTGAGGAGGACATTCAGTCAGTTCTTCTTCAGTGGGTGGGACCACAGAAAGGAACATAGCTTCAGTAGCCATATAGTTGTGAAGACAAAAAGCTTGTGACTCTTCAGAGGTGAGACGGTCACAAAAGGTAGGATCTATCAGAGCAGTTAAGTTGTAGAGACCAGTATGTCTAGAAGCCGCTTGTCCAATAGAGAGTGTACCGTTTGATGCAAACCCTGTGTTGGGCCATCCGTGAAAAGTTCCTTTAGATAAACGTGCTACAGGAAGTGTGTAGCCATTAAAATCAGTTTCCCATTGTATCTGCAAGGTGTATTTGTCTGGAGCTACTACCATGGCATTAAGATAGGAATCTGAGCCTTCCTTAACAGTAATCAATTTGTTGGGTACGTCAATATGTACTCCCTGGGGGCTGGAGATGGGTGCATCTCTAGCTGAATGTTCAAGTGTCTCAAGCAAATGTGCTATAAGTTGTCTGTGTTCAGTCGAAAGGGGTTACTCTTGAGAGTAAGTCAAAGAAAGTAGTCCCACCAGGATGAGGAGGTGCAGGATAACCATCTTGCCAGTTTATCTGAAAGAAACAGAAAAGGATTGTTAAGTGAAGGGTACTATTCCACCCTTAGAGGGTTGGGAAAAGTAATTAGTCACCTTCATATAATGTTAGCTGATTAGCATGGAACCACTTGCCGGTGGTCTGTTTCTGATGCTGAACTCTCACCTGATAAACAGCAGGGCTGTTTGTTGACAATGGGATATGGGCCTTCCCATTTGCTTAGTAAATGAGTGAACCAATGGTCTGACTGGAGAAGCATGACTTGATCTCCAACTTGCCAGTTGACTTCTTTGGCATACTTATCAAAATTAGCTTTTGCTTGTTGTTGGGCTTTACCCATATGATTGGCAGAGAAATGGTGTGTTTTCATGATGTTATCACAAAGTTTTTCAACATATTTGTCCACAGATACCCTATCTGCGGTAGGGGTGTGAAGGTAAATCAACTGGTGCTCAGGTAATCTCATGGCTTTACCAGTCATAACCTCATAAGGTGTGCACTGGGTAGTTGCTGCAGGAGTGCCCCTGATTGCCATCAGCAGTAGTGGCAAGAGGAAATCCCGATCCTTGGGAATTGTCATTGATGAATCTGCATAACATCTGTTTGATTCTTCTACTTGCTCTTTCTACCTAGCCTGAGGATTGAGGATGGTATGGAATATGAAATTTATTATCTACTCCAAGCATTTGGAGTGTCTCCTTCGTCAGCTCAGCTGTAAAACTGGTTCCCTGGTCTGAGTCTACCTTAAGGGGTAGGCCCCACCTGGAGAACAAATGATCCACCAGGATCTTGGCAGTTGTCTTTGCTATGTTAATTCTAGTAGGGAATGCCTCAACCCACTTGGAAAACAAATCTGTGACAAGTGCATACTTGTTGTTCTTGCTAGAGTTAGTCAAGAGGCCAATGAAATCGATTTGTAACACATTCCATGGTCCAGACTGCCTTTGTGGCGATAATCTGACATTTCTTTTCACTGGAATTGAATTGTTCTGGGCACACACTATGCAGTTATCCACATAGTGCTCCACGTCCTTGGTCATACCAGGCCACCAGATGACGGTTTTAAGTCTCTGGATGGTATTATCTGCCCCCTGGTGTCCACCAGTGGGGGTGTCATGAACCATATGGATGAATTTGGTTCATAAGGATTGTGGTACAACCCACAGTTTGTGACCTGTATTGTCCTTCCTATGCCAGATCAGTTTCTGATCAGTAGACAGATGTATGTTGTCAGAATGCCTTTTGTATGGCCTATCAGTGGGTAGTTCTCGTTCAATTCCTTTATCTAGGTATTTGAACACATCTTTTAGTTCTGGGTCAGATTTCTGTACAGCAGAAAGGTCCAGTGGAGGTTCTGGTTGCAGTTTCTGCCAAGTGTTGGCAGCTAAGAAAATGGCTCCACAGCTATCGGGTTAGTCATTGACCATGTCTCCCCGAAAGTGCCTGCTTTGGCAGAGTCCGTCGATCACTGAATTCATGGTAAAGGTCAGTTTTGCAGTCAGCCTTTTCCTTGTGAATGTACAGTTTATGAGTAAACTGTTGTGTCAGTGTGTGTATATATACAAACAGATCCCTGTATTTGACAGGTGTGCCATCAGAGGATGTAAAGTTGTTTCTTTCCCAGAATGGTAGAAATTCAGTAAAGGAGGAACAGACCCAATTGGAGTCTGCAAAGATGATGGCATCCTTAGCACCACGGGGCATAACCTCTAGAGCACAGGCCACAGCTGTCAATTCGGCATATTGTGAGAAAATGACAGTACATTTCCTAGCAATGTGTCTGAAATCGCCATCCAGATAGACTATAAACACACCAAATCCTGCTACCTGATCCCCCTCTACATAGGAAGTGGAGCCGTCTATGAAGACACGATACATGCTGGTATCCTCTAAAACATCTGGTGTAGCCAGTAAGAATGGTCTCAGCTCAGGTATGTCAGGAGGTTGGAGTGCACAATCATGGGGCTTACCTGTGTAGAGTAGGTCATGAGCCAAGATGGATGGCATTTTTGCAGGTAGTACTTTGATGTCCCTGTCCTGTAAAAGCAAAGACCAGTGGGTGAGTCTGGTGCTGGAAACTGAACCATCTTTCACTTTGTCTGAAAGTAAGAAGTTGGTTGGGGGGTGACAGGTATGCAGGACAATAGGTGCATACCCAATGATGTACATAAAATGTTTGACAGCCCAGTACTTTCTCTCTACTGGGGACAGCATCTGAGAAACATAAGCAATGGGCCTAAAATACCAACTGTACTTTTGTGTCCGCACTGCAGACAAGGCCACATCAGATGTGGCAGTTTCCAAATGGAATAGAAGATCTAGGTTAGGACTGATCAGTGCTGGGGCTGAGGCTAAGGCCTGTTTGAGCTGTGTGACAGCATCAATATGAGTGGTGCTCCATGTCCATGGGACATCCTTTTTCAGAAGTTCATACAAGGCAAAGTCAGGGATAAAATCCCTAGAGTAGCTTACCATACCTAAAAAGTGTCTGAGTGTTGCCACAATAGTAGGAAGTGGCAGATTTTGCAAACCCTGGATCTTCTTGACAGCTGGGCTTCTGCCTTGGTCTGTAATACATAAGCCAAGGAAGATGACCTCCTTCTCACACAATTGTACCTTGGAGGGGTTGCACTTGAGGCCTGTTCACTTGAGGAGAGACAGAAATTTGTCTAGAAGGGCCAAATGGTCCTCTTTCGTGGTGGTTGCTAGGAGTAAGTCATCCACGTACTGCAGCAGACACTCGGATGTGGAGAACCCCTGCACAGCATCCATCATATGGAGATGAAAGATGGAGGGGCTGTTGTGAAAGCCCTGGGGAAGACAGGTCCAGGTGTACTGACGGCCATCAAAGGTGAAGGTAAATTTGTACTGGCTTTCCTGTGCTAATGGGAGTGACCAAAATCCATCAGAAATGTCAAGAGTTGTGAACCACTTTTTGTCAGTGTCAACAGCTTGAGTACATCAGGTGCTGATGCTACGGTTGGTGGGCAGCTAGGAGTCACCTGATTAAGTTTTCTGTAATCAATTGTGAGTCTCCAGGCCCCATTCGGTTTCTTAACGGGCCAAATAGGTGAATTAACAGTGGAAACACAGGTCCTAATCACTCCTTGTTGAAGCAGTGATTGGATGGTTTCCCTAATTGATGGCAAGGCTTCAACAGGAAATGGATACTGTTTCTGCCTCACAGGGTTAGGCCCTGTGATTTCAATGGTGGTGTGCATCCTACCACAGTTGTGTTTGTTGGTGGCAAACACATCAAGGTGTTTTTGCAGCAAAGGTGCAAGCTCAGAAAACAGGTCATGACTTTTGAACAAAGCCATGACGTCATACTCCTTGTTATGGGAGATGGCTGCCGCCACGTGCGAGTCTGGGATGGTAACAGCATGACATTGTCCTTTGATCTGAATGAGCAGCCTGTTGGGTAGATCCACTACACATCCATGTAATGCTAAGAAGTTAATACCCAATATGCTGAAGTGATGATGTAAAACCATGTGGTCAAAAGCAAAATTAGTCATGAGGTGGCCTACCACCACAGGTAGAGGAATAGAGCGGTAAGTGTGTAGTTGGGCACCATCTACACCCTTTGCACTGGTCTTCCAGCTGATAGACCAGTCAGATAAGACTGGATCCTCATCATGGAGGACTGACATGGCTGCTCCAGTGTCCAGAAGCATGGTAAGTTGGCGGCCCCGACCGTGGCCTTTACACAAGGCCATCCATTTGTATCAACAATCAGGTTACTCACAATCTGGACTGGGCCTATAATTGTCAATCTGTGCATTCAGAATCAGCATCATCTTCCAGTTCCTGAAATCGAAGGCCTGCTGGATCTTCTAAGGCCTTGTGTATGTCTTGCAATGGGTACAGGTGTACTTGTGATGTCACAGGCAATGTGACGGCCTGCACGGGTGGTTCTGCCTTAGATGACGCATCAGCCTGGCCAGTAATCGACACAACCTTTCCTCGGCTGCTCAATGGCTTGACAACTGGGGCTACGGCAGCTATAGTTCGTGTAGCTATAGATCCCCTCTCGGCACAAATTGCCTTCAACAGCTTGCTGAGGGTCTAATTTTCTTCTCTGATCTGGTGATAGCTAGAACCATTTCGGTATCTGTTCTGGCTATTCTGTTGGGTGTTTGTATTTTTCCAACCGCCTCCGCTGTCCCTATTGTTCCAGTTACTTCTGTAGTTCCAGTCCCCCCCTTATGTGACTGCTTGTCATCAGAAGGGGTATCGTTTTTGTGGTTGTTTCCCTCCACCGTATAGTGGGTAGGGGCATCAGGGGTAGGCTGTATTGCGTCTACCTTGTTAGATTTGCCAGAAGAAAGAGTATGGAGGTAGACCTGACAGGCCTATTCTGTCTTAGCGAGAATAACATCAAACTTGTCAGTGTCCAGGTAAACATTAAGCTCAACCTTTTCTCGCAATGCCGGAGTCATGTTCCGGATGTAAAAATCCTTGTACTCAGTTGGGTTCATACTGTAGTCCTCACTGGCGAGGAACTTCCCAGTTCTGCATGTTAGCCACACCCACTGATGGTAGGCGGCTGGGCTTTCTTTTATGCCTTACTTGACCTTGTAGGCCAAGCACAATCCCACAATTCCCAGGGAATTTGCACATATGAGTGGAGTGACAATCTCGTTGAAGGTAGCAGTACCAACGTTCCATGCGACCTCTAGCAGCTTGGCCCACAGGGTCAGTTCAATTGTCTGTTGCAAGACCTGAACCTGGTACTTGGGTTGGAGAGAGAGCTTCTCACAAAGGGAGCGCACTTTCTCCAAGTGGCAACTGAGATTGTTAGTTGGGCCCATCTGTCTGATGCTTAGCGCAATTTGCTGGACAGAATGAGTGACTTGTAAGGAGTTGGATGTATGCATAGTTGTGCCCAATTCAGTGGGTAGCATGGCTCCGAGGAGGGCAACTTCCGCTGCCGTATCAGCGATTGCCTTGAACATGTGGTCCTGAGTAACAAAATCTTTTAGCATTTTGTCAATTTGGTCCTGGATGGCCTTCTTTTGAACCTCCGGGACAGTGATCCTACTAACTGCTTCTTTAATCATGCTGCGAGTCTCCGACTCTTCACCCCTAGTGAGAGGAGTGAGCAGAGGGGCATCACGGAATACAGGCCTGCCGCCTGTGTCATGGGGCCACCATCTTGGCATTGTACGTGGAATCCGTCATGTTTGCGTAAATGTGGCGACACAGTGTGCATGCCGACATCGGCGCCATCTTGTGAATGGCAAGCGGAAGTTGCTACACCATGGAGGCTAGACTTGCGTGTGACGTGGCATGCCTCGTCATCCAAGTCAGAGTCGTCATCGCTGGATGACATCATCTCAATGGGCGTATACTGAAACCTGTTCATGGCCTTAACATGGCCGGCAAGAACCTCCCGTTGATGGCGCAACTTCATCATCTTTTGTCTACACTTCTTGTGACAGAACTTTGCAGTGCCCTGCTCAATACCTCTCTCAACCTCTCTCTGCAACACTCTATATCCGGTGCCCAATTCAACGTTTTCCCTAAGCTCCTTATCCAACTCACACGCTTGTAATCCTCTTTCAACTCAGCATTGTCATCTCTCAAAGTTTCATTTATATCACTCAAAATATCATTCAAATATGCTGTTTCTTATCACATTTCAACCTTTCACAATCATCTCTTAATAAACATATCTCTCGCTCAGTGTCTTGAGCAGTACAGTGCATCAGCCTGGAATTAGCATCACGAAGTGACTGTGTCTCCTCCGCTGTTCCTTTTTCTGTAACTCCGATGCCTGCAAGCCCATCTCTTTTTTTAGAGACACATTTTGCAGTTCAAGGGAGGCACACCTCGCTGTGAGACTCTCAACAGCGGTATGTAGAGCCACAACCAAGAGACCTTTAAGGTTGTATTTCTTGGCTGCTTGTTTGGACTGTAAGTACTGGTCAGATATTAGCAGCAATGGTATTTCTGCAGATTTTGCATCCCGCACGAAATCTGTCCATTCACCATGGGATGTGAGGTAGTTTGAGACATAGAGTCGCAATGCTGTGCACAAATCAGACATGACAAGTAAGGGGTAGACAAACAATAAAGCAGTTGGAAAATTGGTAAAAAATACCCTGGCGCCGTCACCAACTGCCTTCCCCAATGGGCGAACGGTGATGCCAAGGGGGTACGCTGTCACTCGCAGAGGGAGTGTAAAGGGGTCTGGTGTGGGTCTGACACACCCAAGACCAAGACAGTGTGGGTGTGCCACAACCACTGCCACTGTAAGCACAAGTAGGTCCAAGTAGGTGAAAATCACACTACACTACTCGACGTTCAAAATAAACTGAATGTGAATCTTCCTTTGTACATTCCACCTGCACGCGGTCGCCAATAATGTAACTGGGTAATAAATCACCCTCTCAGGTTCTTGGTGGAACAGCACAAAAGGAAGAGACAACAGACAAGTGGTACTCATGTAATAAATGGAATTTATCACAGATCAGTTATACAAGCTTACTACCATTACAATGTGAAACACTGGCAGAACTCCAGTTTTCCTTACCTAGGCAATGCAGTTTCTCTTCTCAGAGAAGCTACGTGTTACAGAGAGTCTTATACCCTGATAATAACTATAGCAACAGCTGAAGAAGATTCATAAAATGTATATAGTTGGACAAAAACAGGTGGTCTAAGTAACCATCCTAACGAGTATGAAAAGTTGCATAGCTTGCAGTAGATAACAATGGCACCACTTATTATCCCAAGGACAGTTACAATTGTAATGGTGCACAATTATTAAAGATGGCACTGTTGCCTTATGGAAAATACAGCAAAAAGCATTTTTCATGGCCAAATATACACGCCAGTAAAACATACTGAAGCATAACAGAACACAGATCATGACACTTATGCTTATATGATAAGTGCCTTCGCCCTAAGGTTGGTACATGTACTTACATAAGTTTCTGCCCGTGAGGTGGGGGCACTATCAGGGGTGCTGGACCATGGATAACAAGATGTTACCCAGCACCTCTGAAGAAACGCTGCTGAATTAGAGCATAACGTCATTAGGTAACACACCATTGGGTGGTTGCAGGCACCCTTTCAATGATGCCTCTAACTTGAAGTCGCACAAAATTTAATATTTGCAATTATAAAGTGCTCTTCGGTTGCCACTTTAGTTTTGCAACTTTTCTGACAGTTTGTGAAACCTCGTTAAGAATAAGAAAATGATTACACAAACAATTATATTACACTGCATTAAGCAACCTGATGGATTAATGACAATGTTATTTACTAGATTAATTGCACACAGCAGAAACATGTCAAACACAGAAAGTGTATTATTGCTACAAAAACTGCACCACAGAAGGGTTTCTCCAGTATTATGCAAAATACACCAAGCTGTAAATGCTTAACCTAGAAGCGACATTCCTTGTGATAATGATTCAGTCAAAACGGATGACCAGATTAGCAACACACTGTTGCTGTGGAAATATGATGTTCTCAGCAGTGCTGTTTAAATGAGTAATTCTGGGGAACAGTGCCCATGAATATTTCATCAGTCTTTACAACACGTATAGGTCACCATCACAAAGTCCTCTAAAATGTTTACTTTGCTATTTTTTCAAAACATCTGACACAAAAAAGAGAGTCTCCTCTGTGGCACAGGTAATGTGTTTTTCAATCAATTTTTTAATGCTACATATAGTATAAATAATAGCTAGATCACTGCCTATCATCTAAATGGCCATTCCAATTAGACATTTTAATAACCCCAAACACACAGTTTTTTCTCACAAACTCTTGTTTATTCAAGGTTTTACACCATTTTTTTTTTACTTTTTTTTGTAACTATTCATTTGCCCAGGATAGCACAGCTGAGACACAACCTATTTGTGGGATCCTGCTTCTTCCTCCTGTATTTCTGCAGCTGGATGGAACTGAGACACAACAGGTTAAGTGACTTGCCAAGTTCACACAGTAAGTACTTGCTCTAGTTGGGTTTGCACCTGCGACTCCAAACTCTCAAAAGTTGGTGCTCTAACCACCGGACCCCACCTCCTCCTCCTCAGTTACCTGCCATTAAAATACCATTTGTTTTAAAAAAAATCTGACAGAAATACCGAAACATACAGTAGACCATGATGGCAGAAAAAGACCAACGGTCCATTAAATCTGCCTGTAGTTCCCTAACAAACCCACGACCACACAGGGTACTAGCCCTCACTTCCACCCCACCCATCTGTTCCCCTCCCTACTACTATCACCCTCAGTAACCACTATACCCTTCACTCTTTCCCAACCCTGCTTGAAACCATTTATGGTTGTGGTATCCATTACCTCAACTGGAAGACTGTCCACCATTTCACCGCCCTTTCTATAAAATAAAACCTTCTCTTATTCCTCTTGAACCTCTCTCCTGTGACTTTCAACTCATGAAACTGTGTCTTTGAACTATTATTATGGTCTAACACATGGCAGCTTGGGTTCAATGCCAAGCAGTACAAAGTCATGCACTTGGAAGCCAGGAACCCCGGAAATAGTTACTGCTGGGGGGAGTGATGTTATCCAGGTCAAAGAAGGAGAAAGAACTGGGTGTACTGGTGACAGGGGAAATTAACCACTCAGCCCAGTGCAGGAAGGCAGAGAAAAGGCAAAAATACTGAATGAATACTTTTGCTCAGTATTTACAAAAAAAGAAGAGGGGGAGGTACCTAAACCAAACAACAGAAGCACTCTGGATAGGGGGGTCGATATCAGTCCATTCACAGAAGAAAGGGTCCTGAAAGAACTCTTGAAACTCAAGGAGGACAAAGCAATGGGACCGGATGGGATTCACGCCAGAATTCTAAAAGAACTAAGGGGAGACCTAGTGACACCACTGACTACCCTTTTTAACAAATCATAGGAGGATGGTGTGGTACCTGAGGACTGGAGGAAGGTGGATGTGATCCCCCTTTCACAAAAGTGGGAGCAAGGCAGAGGCAGGAAACTACAGACCTGTTAGTTTGACCTCAGTGGTAGGGAAAATGATGAACTCACTTCTGAAAGAAAGAACTGTTGAGTACATAGAGGCCAGCGGGACACAGGACCCAAGGCAGCATGGATTCACAGTGGGAAGGTCATGTCAGATGAATCCAATAGATTTCTTTGACTGGCTAACCAATAGTAGACCAGAGAGAGGCTGTAGATATGGCCTACTTAGACTTTAGTAGACATCTGACACAGTACCACACAAAAGACAAATAAACAAGTTAGCCAGCCTGAGAGTAGGTCTCAGGGTGGTAGCCTGGGTAACAAATTGGCTGGACAACAGGACACAGAGGGTAATAGTAAACAGAGCATGGTTCACCCATGCCGCAGTGAAAGTCATCACGAAGACAACCCCGACAGCAACACCTGCAGTGCCGACTGTCAGCATTGCGGTGTCGAGGATGCCTCCTTGTATCCATAGGTGGGCTGTGCCCCCAAATCCCCCCCATGTGGGGAGCTGCGCCTCCCCACACCCCCGGTCTCTAGGATTCTAACTCTGAGTCACAGTTGGACTGGGGGGGGGGGACACCCAGCGAGGCAGTCCCGATCGCCATACAGACCACCACAGTGACTGGCGGATTTTGCCCGATTCCTGTTGTGGTGGTGGTCTTCCGAGATCAGGGAGTTGCTGCGGCAACAGTATACGACAGAGCACACTCTGGAGAAAGGGGAGTTACTAATGGGGTACCGCAGGGTTCATTACTGGGACCGTGACTCTTTAATGTCTTTATAGTTGACATTGCGGAGGGGCTGGAAGGAAAAGTATGCCTCTTTGCAGATGACACAAAGATCTGCAACAGGGTTAATACACAGGGAGGGGTGGAAAGGATGAGAGGGACTTGGCAAGGTTGGAGCAATGGTCAAGAGTATGGCAGCTTAGTTCCAATGCAAAGAAGTGCAAAGTGTTGCACCTGGGAAACAAAAACCCAAGGGAAGAGTACACAATTGGGGGGGTACTAACAACAACAAAAATGGAAAGGGACCAGGGATACTCATTTTAGATTACCTTAAGGTGGGCAAGCAATGTAAGAAGGCAGTAAGGAGGGCTGGAGGGATTCTGGGATACATAGGGGAGAGGCATCACCAGCAGAAATCAGGAAGTTGTTATCCCTCTGTACAGACAGTTGGTGAGACCACCATCTGGAGTACTGCATGCAGTTCTGTATACCCCATCTCCAAAAGGACACAGACAGGATGGAAGCAGTCCAGAGGAGGGCAATCAAAATGGTGCAGGGTCTGCACCAGAAGCCATACGAAGAGAGACTAAAAGAGCTTAATATGTATACCCTTGAGGAAAGGAGGGAGAGGGGGGAACATGATAGAAACTTTCAAGTACCTCTAGGGAATCAACAAAGTCCATGAGGGTAGCATCTTTCAGAAAAAGAGATGTGCAAGAACAAGGGGGCACAATTTGAAGATAGAGGGGGGACGGCTCAGGGGTAATATGAGAAAGTATTTTTTCACGGAAAGGGTGGTGGTGGATGCATGGAACAGCCTTCCTGAGGAGGTTGTGGGGTCAAAAACAGTGGGGGAATTCAAGAATGCATGGGACCGACATAAGGCAATTATAGTGGGGGGTAGGAGGAAGTAGGCTGCTGGTTAACTAGAAGCTGCAGCTTATCCAATAGGTAGGGAAATGGGCAGACTACATAGGCCAAGTGGTCCTTATCTGCCATCAAAGTCTATGCTTCTATGTTTCTATCCAAAAGACAGTACTGAGCATGCTCAGAACCAAAATTTCAAATCTTTATAACTCTGGAATGGATTATTTTTTCACCAAACTAGCAAAAGACTCCACTCTGGCCCAAGCCCTTTCTACCCTGAAAATTTCAGAGCTAAATTCCAAATCATCTGGGTGCTAGGCAAGAGCCAAAAAAAAAAAAAAAAAGCATCCCCAACTTTTGGTTCACTTTTTTTGCTATCTGGATCTTGGAATGTGCACATCCAAACAGAACAAAACTTGGCATGTCAAGGGACCTTGCCCCCGGGACCGCACATGCTAAAGTTTGTGAAAATCCGTTGAACGGTGGCAAGGCTACTATAGTGCAAAGTTAGGGGTTTAACATGAAACAGCCTACTCAATTCCAACTACAGTAGCACTACCACACCACTGTAATAATACAAAAAAAATATAACGTACAACAGGCAGGAATAAACTAGTAGTATGTACTAGGTGAGTCAGCAGAGAAAGTAGGAGAATATTACTGTCTTACTATACATCACAGCAGTCTGGAAGGTCTAGTTATATATATAATGATGTATTGGCAACCATACACAATAAAACAATGTTTCCATTGAGGAGTTGAGATGACTGCATATGGACCTGAGGAGTGAAGCTCAAGAGACCCACGCTGTCATTTCAACCCTGAGATAGAAACGTAAGCCAAGCTGGGCATGGCTGCCCTTATCTTTTTTTGTTTTCACACAGTTTATGTTTTTTATCGTGTGAAGATCGAATGAAGTGCAAAAGCATGGTTTGTGCAGTAACTTGTTCAGAGACGGAAGTGGTTACATCGCAGACTGTGCTCTCACTCATCAGTGAATTCTTGCTCAGAAATATTGAAACATAAGAATGTGATGGCAGAAAAAGCCTGCTGGCCATCCAGTCTGTCCAGTCCTACCTCATTCATGTGATAGCCCTAATGACCATCTTCCGCCCTTTTCCCACCCCCTCCTCCTGTCATTCTCATGCCTTTGTGCGTGTCCCACCGATGTTTAAATTCAGTCACTTTTTTGGTGCAGATCACCTCCTCATACAGTTCATTCCACTTGTCCACCACTCCTTCAGTGAAAAAGTACTTGCAGACATATCTCCAGAACCTTCCCCCAGTCAGTTTTAGTGGGTTTCCCTTAGTGTTTGTGTTTGTACGGAGAGTGAACAGTTCACTGCATTGCACCCTTTTAATCCCATGGAGATCTGTATGTTTCAATCATGTCCCCCCCTCGCCCTTCTTGTCTCCAGGGTGCACACGGTAAGGTCCCTCAGTCTTTCACTGTATGCTTCTACCCCATCTCCTGGATCATCTTGGTTGCCTTTCTCTGTACATCCTCCTTCCTAGCACAGTTTTTCTGCAGATGTGGACTCCAGAACCTCGCAAAGTACTCCAGGTGAAGGCAAACCAGGGAGCTGTACAGGGGGAAGGATCACCTCCCTGTTTCTTCTACTGATCCCCCAATCCTATGCACCCAAATATCCTGTCTGCCTTCCCCACTGCCCTACTGCTGTGTGCCATAGATTCCAGATTTTCCAAGATCATCATCCTCGGGTTCTTGTCTTCCACCTTGGCTCCATTACCACTACCACCATAAGGACTCCATTTTCAAGATCTTACTTCGAGAGGGCTCTTGCAGTAGGTATTCACATATAGGACTAAGCCGCCAGGAGTCAAGACCCCATGAAAAAATTTCTAGCTAGCAGTCTCTGGCAGGGGATCACCCCCATGTCAGGTGACCGGCGTCATATGACGTCGGTATAAAGGGGCAGTCCCCCACATCAGCCTTCCGGTTCTTTCCTGTAGTCAGCTTGTGAAAGTTCCTCGCAGTAGAACAGCGTTTGTCAGTCATTCGTCAGTCTATAAGTTATCAAACTTTTCTACCTATTTTCTCTAATTTTCAATTTTTTCAAACAATTCACTGTGTATGTCGTTCCGATGCCCTCCGAATAGCATAAAAGCAATTGCGACTCATGTGGTTCCCAACTTCCACACAAGGACGGCCACTCCTTGTGCCTCTTCTATGTGGGCCCAGACCACCCCATGGAGAAGTGCCAGCACTGCCAGAAGTTCAACTCCGCTACCCACAAGAGAAGGCAGCAGTCCCTGGAAGCCCATATCTTAAAGAAGAAAATGGCCTCCATGGAAAAAGAGTTAAAGAAACTTAGGCATGCGTCTACTTCCCCCGAAGGTCATAGGAAAAAGTGCGACACGGAGAAGCACCAGGAGTGGGAACCAGCTTCCACAGTAGCCGCGGCTCTTGCCAGAGTCACGGCACTCAAGGTAACGTCCCCTTGGGGGACCGCTCTACAACAGCCGTCTTGCTCAGATCCCATGTACGTTGTTCTACCACAGTTCTTGGACTCCTCTTTGAAGAGGCTGATCTTTCCCAGAACTCCTACTCCATACGGCAAATAAATATGTTGAAGAGAGCAGGCATCAGGGCTGAGCCCTACAGTACCCCACTTATTACCTCCTTCACCTCAGAGAGCTCTTCATTCACCACCACCCTCCATGTCCTCCCCTTAAGCCAGTTTTCCACTCATGTTGCTATCCTCTCCTTCACACACAGATCCCTCCAGTTTTTACTAGTCTCCTGTAGGGGAACCATGTCAAGAGCCTAACTGAAGTCCAGGTACAGTAAGTACTCCCTGACTTTTGTTGGCTGCTCTAGTTTCCAAGTCAATCACCTCGATCGTGGCATGACCTCCCCTTGTGTGAACCAGTGTTGTCTATTGTCCTGTAGACTGTTTACCTTAAGAAAATCTACCAACCTTTCCCTTAGTATAGCCTCCAGTTCTCCAACATAGATATCACGCTGACAGGTTTATAGTTACCTTGGTTGTTCTTTCTTGACACTTGTATGCAGGGCACATCAGCTCTCCTCCAATCCCTGGGAACCACCCCAGTGTTCAAGGAACAGTTGAAAAAAAGTCCACTAAGATAATCTAGGGGTTGAAACAGACCCAAAGGACTGGATGGATGTTCTAGAGACTGGATGTCACCTCCCCATTCAAGCAAAATATAAAGTCATTCCATTTCTGACAACACAAAAGGCGTACTATACACCAAACAGACTGGTCAAATTTGGCCCTCCGTATGATGGGCTGTGTCCAAGATGCACAGAAGAAAATGCAGGCTTACTACACATGATGCTTACTGTAGCTGTCCACTTCTGACAAATTACTAGCCTGAGACTGAATCAGTTCTGTCCGAGATCGTCACAGCCCAAATACCTAATACTTCTAGAATGGTGCTTCTGGGAGATATACTGGACTCAGAGGAGCTGCCAGCAACCAAAATAAACCAATGTTCTTGGCCATCTCTGTGGCTAAGCTACATACTTGAACAAACTGGAAACAAACACAACTGCCCAATTTTAGCTAATGGAGGAGGGCTAAGACTAAAAAAATAATGTTCTTAAAAAAATTAGTCTACAAAGTGACAGACTGAGTGCACATCTACTGTAGGATGCCACCTGGGATCCTTTTGAATAATGTGATACTAACCATCCTTGGCGAGAAGCAGTGAAGGGTAATTAATGATATACAACCAAAATAGTTATACTGAAACCCCCCTCCTCCCCACCAGGCAGAGTTAAATCAGAAAGCAGTTGTAAAATAGAACACTGTGAAGGGTATGTCAGAACACAGAATCAATTACAATATAACAGAAATGAACCAATGTCTGTTCCGTGTTGTACTGCTCGTGTTTTTAAGATGTTGTCTTGTATGTTATACAAATACCAAAACTAGCAAATATGCATTGAATTGCTGGTATCTGTGAAATTTCTTAAACAGAACATTTGAGAAAAAAAGGCCAATAACGGAGCTGCAAACACTTGCACCACTTACTTCCCTTAGTATGCTCAGGCACATGCCCTCTAGTCCCATTGATTTTTCCACTTTTTGAGCTCTTAGCCCTTCCAGAATCCTCACATAGTAGTAACTTAGAAAAAGAAATGCCATGAAAAATTAGATTGAAAAGCTGTTGTGTATGACTGTGACATCACAATCGTGCACAATATTTTATGACCTCTGAACTGTGAACAAGTATTCTGAGCAGGCAGATTTCCATACAGAATAAAGGTGAACCATATGGTAGCACTGACAGTGTGATTAAACAAAGTTTGGGAACAACAAAATCATACAGTATAACTGCAAAAACATGAATATATGGCAAGTACCAAATAAGTGTGCAGGAAAAGCAGGAGATAAGGAAAAAAGAATTTCAGTATTAAACACAGATCACAGTTGTCAAGCAGGCCTAATTACAGGGGATTCAGAAGCTCGTTAGCTCATGATTAGGGGAAAGGGGCCCAACATAAGGCAAAGAACTGAGTGGGGAAGTGAGGGAGGTGAGAGAAGAATGTGCCCCTACAGTGCAGAATGAAGGAGAAGCATGGGAAGAAGACAGCGTTCCTACTGTGGGGAATGAAGGAGGAGCATGGGTAGAAGACAGTGCTCCTACTGTGGAGAATGACAGAGGAGCATGGGAAGAAGACAGTGCTCCTACTGTGGAGAATGACAGAGGAGCATGGGAAGAAGACAGTGCTCCTACTGTGGAGAATGACAGAGGAGCATGGGAAGAAGACAGTGCTTCTACTGTGGAGAATGACAGAGGAACATGGGAAGAAGACAGTGTTCCTACCATAGAGAATGAAGGAGGAGGATGGGAAGAAGACAGTTCTACTGTGGGAATGAGGTAAGAGCCTGGGAAGGAGACAGTGCTCCTACTGCAGGAATAAGGGAGGAGTGCAGGAAGGAGACAGTGCTCCTACAGTGGGGATGAGGGAGGAGCACAGGGGAGACAGTGCTCCCACAGTGGGGAATGAAGAGGAGTGTGGGGAGGAGACAGAGCTCTCACAGCAGGGAATGAAGGAGGAGCATGGGGAGGAGACAATACTCCTACAGTGGGAAATGAAGGAGAAGTGTGGAGAGGAGACAACGATATCACAGTGGGGAATATGGAGGAGGAGCATGGGGAGGAGACAGTGCTCCCACAGTGGGGAATGAAGGAGGAGCATGGGGAGGAGACAATACTCCTACAGTGGGAAATGAAGGAGAAGTGTGGAGAGGAGACAACGCTATCACAGTGGGGAATATGGAGGAGGAGCACGGGGAGGAGACAGTGCTCCCACAGTGGGGAATGAAGGAGGAGCATGGGGAGGAGACAATACTCCTACGGTGGGAAATGAAGGAGAAGTGTGGAGAGGAGACAACGATATCACAGTGGGGAATATGGAGGAGGAGCATGGGGAGGAGACAGGGCTCCAACAGCAGGGAATGAAGGAGAAGCGCAGGGACGAGACAGCGCTCCCACAGCAGAGAATATGAAGGAGAAGAGCGAGGAGGACACAGTTGTCCTATAGTGGGTAATGAAGGAGAAGCATGGGGAGGAGACAGCACTCTTACAGTGGGGAATGAAGGAGGAGTGTGGGGAGGAGACAGTGATACTACAGTGAGGAATGAAGGAGGAGTGTGGGGAGGAGGCAGTGCTCCTAAAGTGGGGGATGAAGGAGGAGTGGGGAGGAGGCAGTGCTCCTAAAATGGGGAGTGAAGGAGGAGTGTGGGGAAGAGGCAGTGCTCCTACAGAGGGAAATGAAGAAGAAGTGAGGGGAGGAGGCAGTGATTCTACAGTGGGGAATGAAGGAGGAGTGTGGGGAGGAGGCAGTGCTCCTAAAGTGGGGAATGAAGGAGGAGCGTGGGGAGGAGGCAGTGCTCCAAAAGTGGGAAATGAAGGAGGAGTGTGGGAAGGTGGCGGTGCTTCTAAATTGGGGAATGAAGGAGTGTTGGGAAGACGCAGTGCTCCTAAAGCAGGGAATGGAGGAGGAATGAGGGGAGCAGACAGTGCTCCTAAAGTGGGGAATGAAGGATGAGGAGTGTGGGGAAAAGGTAGTGCTCCTAAACTGGGGAATGAAGGAGGAGTGAGGGGAGGAGACAGTGCTCCTAAAGTGGGGAATGAAAAAGCAGTGTGTGTGGGGGTCACAATTTGCTTTAGCGGCACTTTCACTTTCTTATCCTCAGAAGTTACCCCTAATCGCCCCCCACCCCCAGAGCTCTGGCACACCATGACTCTTGCCTGGGTTGACAAGCTCTTAAGTCAACCAGGCAGTGCTTTTACAGGTGCTACTATCCTGCTGAATACCTGTATCAGTAACAAAAATGGAGGAGGTGAAACAGCTTCTCCTACTGATATATCAAAAAGCTCATTATTCACATCTTTTTGCACACCTGCATGCATTGGATTCTACGTGACTTCCTACTTCCAGCTGGCTTGGGGGGAGAACAGCGTGACTGATGAACACACACTGGCTGGAAAACGGCATAGCCATGATGGATTAACTAAATAATCCTCCAGCTCTCAGCTTGCCTTTCTAGGCAGACCTTGAGTAGTTTGGTCATTAAGGACAGAGGGACACGACCTCCTCCAGAGGGTACAATGAGGAATTTACTTTGTAAAACTGCCCTGGGCACCCCCACCCCTTAAGCAGACATAAACAGCCCTGGCTTAGCAATAGGCACAGGGCAGACTCATAATGCCATGCAGTGGTATTTGCCGTATGTCCCACTCAAGAGTTGCTTGGAGCTCAAGGGCAGGATCCCCTGTTATGGTAACACCAGTTCAATAACCCTGGACAAAACATAGTGAGCTCTGTGTAACCCTGCAATGTCTTCACTCCCCACCTCCAGAAAACTCTCACAATGTGTGGGATAGTATAGGGTCATAACTGGCAGGTGGTTAGAAAGTGAGGAATAAAACGCAAGCACGGCAACCCTTTGATGTAAGGGCACCTACCCCAGATGGTGACAGGACAACTTCCCTCGCTGCCACTCATAGAAACAAAATACGCTGACGGCAGATAAGGACTGCTTGGCCCACCCAGTCTGCCCATTTCCCTACCTATTGGATAAGCTGCAGATCCTAGTTAACCAACAGCCTACTTCTTCCTAACCCCCACAAGAATTGCCTTATGTCTGTCCCATGCATTCTTGTATTCCCCCACTGTTTTTGACCCCACAACCTCCTCAGGAAGGCCGCTCCATGCATCCACCACCCTCTCCATGAAAAAATACTTCCTCATGTTGCCCCTGAGCCGTCCCCCTCTATCTTCAAATTGTGCCCCCTTGTTCTTGCACATCTCTTTTTCTGAGAGATGCTACCCTCTTGGATTTTGCTGATTCCCTTGAGATACTTGAAAGTTTCTATCATGTCCCCCCTCTCCCTCTCTCCTTTCCTCGAGGGTATACATATTAAGCTTCTTTAGTCTCTCTTCGTATGGCTTCTAGTGCAGACCCTGCACTATTTTCGTTGCCCTCCTCTGGACTGTCACCATCCTGTCTATGCCCTTGTGGAGATGGGGTCTCAGAACTGCACTCAGTACTCCAGATGGGGTCTCACCAACTGTCTGTACAAAAGCATAACAACTTCCTGTTTTCTACTGGTGATGCCTCTCTCTATACATCCCAGTATCCCCCCAGCCATCCTTACTGCCTTCTCACATTGCTTGCTTACCTTTAGGTCATCTGATCTGACTACCCCAGGTCTCTTTCCATTTTTCTTGTTGTTAGTACCTCCCCCCCCCCCATTGTGTACTCTTCCCCTGTGTTTTTGTTTCCCAGGTGCATTACTTTGCACTTCTTTGTACTTAATTTAAGCTGTCATACTTTTGACCATTCCTCGAACCTTGTCAAGTCCCTTCTCATCCTTTTCACCCCTCCCTGTGTATTAACCCTGCTGCAGATCTTTGTGTCGTCTGCAAAGAGACATACTCTTCTTTCCAGGCCCTCCGCAACGTCACTTATAAAGACATTAAAAAGGACTGGTCCCAGTACTGAACCCTGCGGTACCCCACTAGTAACCACCCTTTCTTTGGAGTGGACTCTGTTTACTATTACCCTCTGTGTCCTGTTGTCCAGCCAATTTTTTTACCCAGGCTGCCACCTTGGGCCCCACTCCCAGGCTGGCTAACTTGTTTATTAATCATTTGTGTGGGACTGTGTCAAATGCCTTGCTAAAGTCTAGGTAGGCCATGTCCACAGCCCCTCCCTGATCTACTACTTTGGTCACCCAGTCAAAGAAATCTATTAGATTTGTCTGACATGACCTTCCCGCTGTGAACCCATGCTGCCTTGGGTCCTGTGCCCCACTGGCCTCTAGGTACTCAACAATTCTTTCCTTCAGAAGTGACTCCATCACTTTCCCTACCACAGAGGTCAAACTTAGAGGTCTGTAGTTTCCTGCCTCTGTCTTGCTCCCACTTTTGTGAAGGGGAATCACATCCACCCTCGTCCAGTCTTCAGGTACCACACCATCCTCCCATGATTTGTTAAAAAGGGTAGTCAGTGGTGTCTCTAGTTCTCCCCTTAGTTCTTTTAGAACTCTGGGATGAATTCCATCAGGTCCCATTGCTTTATCTACCTTCAGTTTCAGGAGTTCTTTCAGATCCCTTTCTTCTGTGAATGGGCTGATATTGCCTCCCCATCCAGAGTGCTTCTACTGATTGGATTAGGTACCTCCCCCTCCTCCTCTTCTTTTGTGAATACTGAGCAGAAGTATTCATTCAGTATCCATGCTTTTTCACTGTCACCCTCTGCCCACCCAGCCTCCCCTTTATTAAAGAGATTCACCAAGTTAACACCTTGCATCAGATATTGTGATACCTTACTCCTGCAAGATGCATTTGGTGCAGATGGTACCAAAAAGAACACTGTACTTTTCTTGTAAAATCGCTCGTTAAATTGTAGTCACCGGGTCCTGTTACTTCCCAGTATATAGCGCCACCTCCATCCACAGCCATGTTATGATGCAAGGCCAGGGAGAGCGCAGGGACATGCTCCTTTATAGCCTATAGGGAGGCAACTTTCTAATCGATTTTATATATCGTAATGGTCAACTGGTGAGCAATCAATGGCACCGATCAACTAACAAGGGCCTTGTTAGTTAATTGGTGCCCTTGATTCATAACCAGTCCGCGGCATGTATGTGCGACGTGGAGACACTCCGCACCCACTGCACCCCCCCCACATGGGATGTACTAAAGGGGCGGCACGCGGCCCCCATGCACCCAATCCCCCACCCAGGTAGACCGCAACACGCAGGGGGCGGGCGGGGGTGTGGCAGCACTATGCGGCATGCACAAAGTCACATAGTGCTGCACACCGGGATGCATAGGGAGGCAGCCGGTATGCCAGGGAAACCCTGCCATAAGTCCCTGCCCCACGCAACCATCCCACACCAAGTGGACCACTGCCTTCATGTCCAGTGGCCGTCCGGGACCACCAACCCCAGCACCCAGCTGAGCCCCCACCGTCCCGGTGTATGCCAACCCACCCCCCCACACAAACCCATGGCACGAGCCCTGTACCTCCCTGTCTGATCAGGGGCATGACATCTGCGGGGGAGCGCAGTCAATGCGATCCCCATCGGGCAAGGAATCTACTGCTGGACCCGGGATGGGCCTCCAACGCTCGGGTCAGCAACTCCGGGAGGGAGGATGCGCCTGTGGACAAGTTGTGGCCATTGGGAAACACTGACGGCACGCACCTGTCCGCAGCTGAGGAGCTCCACGGGCGGGATACATGCCTCAGGTGTGTAAATCCTGCCCGTTGGAGTATAGGCCCATTTTTCTCCCTAACCTTCCTTGCCACCTCTTTTGAGAATCATAGTGTTTTTTTCCTTCATTTTGATTTGTTTATTTGCTTGACACAAAGGCTTGTTGCCCCTGTGATGGCAGTTTTGATGTTTCCCCATTGTTGCTCCACCCCTCTTTCTTGCCCATTTGCTAGTGCTTTTCTGAGGCACTCTCCCATTTTACCAAAGTCAGCCCTCCTAAAGTCCAATACTCTTGCTTTTGCATGGCTTGATTGTATGGCTGTGTTTATTGTGAACCACACTGCTTTGTGGTCGCTTGTTCACAGATGGCTACCTACCTACCTCTAAACCTGAGATTCTTTCTCCATCCCCATTTGAGAGTACCAGGTCTAAGGTTGCTCCCTCCCGAGTGGGTTCCAATATAGCTGTCTGAGGCATGCCCCCTGTAGGGCATCAAGAATGACCCTGCTCTTGGATGTGGCTGCAGCAAAGGTGCTCCCGTTAACATCTGGCATATTTAGGTCCCCCATCAACAATATCTCCCATTTTTCTGCAATCCTAAGGATGTCTTCTATCATTTCCTTGTCCATTTCCTCTCCCTGAGACGGGGGTCGGTATACAACCCCTGTGCAGACTGTGGTATCATTTCCTGTCTCCAGGGTGACCCACAGTGTCTCCTCTCCTGTTTATCCTTCAGTTCCATTGCTTTGATCTCTTCCCTTACGTAGAGAGCTATTCCTTCTCCTCCTCTTCTACCCTCCCTGTCCCTCCTGTAGATTGTGCACCCTGGTATGTTGACATCCTAGTCACGGTTCTCTGTGTACCATATTTCTGTGACTGCCACGATATCCAGGCTTCCCTCTTCCATCAAGGCCACTAGTTCAGGGAGCTTGTTACTCAGACTACTCTATTATCAACATCTAAAATGTCCCACAGCCCTGACCCTCCTAAGTGGGAGAAGGCTGCATTCAGAGCCATCTTAGCTAATGACTAGTTTGACACAACCAGGGATATATGTATTTATGCAGCGGCTGGGACTGGAGGGAGGGTGGGTTTACAACTAGCACCAGGGGTATATGTATTTATACAGCAGCTTGGATCGGGGGTAACCACAGGCACCAGAGGTATATATATCTATGCTGGGGCTGGGATGGGAGGGAGGGTACCACTAATGCCAGGGACACTATATATTAAAAAATGGGCCAGCGATCGGCAGAGGGGGTGCCAGGGACTACAGGGGGCAGGTATGCTCCCCCAGCGGCCAACCTGTTAGGTGGTTGCATTACCTGCAGCAGCTACTAGGGTTGCCCAGAGTAAGTCAGAGTTTTGTTCAGCGATATTTGTGCTGCACAAAAAGGACCGTCCTAAACCCTTTTGCACAGCTCAAAACCACTGAAAATGTGGTGGAATGCATATTCATGGTCATGCTCTCCCCTTGCCCACACGCATACATTATGTTTTGCGCGGGGGCTAACCTTCTTTGTCTGCGCAAATGCCCCTTTTAGGTATGGGGCTGCAGCGCAAACCCCAGTTTGCGCAGGCAAAAACCTGTTAGCACCCACACAAACTTTGAATGTTGGGCCTCAGATTACAGGTTCCATAAAAAGAACCTTAGCAGAATGCTGTCCATAACAACTAAACAATGCAAAATACTGTTTTTCACATCAATTTTTATTCAGGTACAGTTAAAGATGGATAATGGCTAGGAATTAACATAATTTCTGAAAATAAACACTTTAGAAACAACTGTCAATTAGAAATGATTTCCTGTCTTCTTTAAATATAGTGTAACACGGTGTCACAAAAGAAGTACAACTAGCGTTTATTTTTTTTGTTTTTAGTATACCAGGACTCAAAACTCACTGAAGTAAACATGTGGTGGTAGTGGTGAGGGGATTACAACAAGCACAAAATACAGTTACAGACAGTAGTACCATTTACCTTGAAAACCAATTACACAACCCTTTAGAAAATCATACATAATTTAACTGAACTTGGCAAGAGAATTTGTCAACGGCAAAACATTCTAAAATTCCACTTTCTTTCTCAAATGTCAAGCCTTTAAAAATCAGATAGTAAGGCTCAAAATATGTGCTACTGGAAAAAAATGGGTGTTTGTAGAATAAGAGTAATAAACCACATCATGTATTCAAAGGCAATGACTAGTTTTAAAACAGTTCTGAAGTTTCAAAATGCAATCATGCTTAAAACCTGTTATCTCACAACAAGAGGACTACATCTTTAAACACTTAGTAATCTGAACACCACTGGCCCCCTGATTTATTCAACTGGGGGGAAAAAAACTCAACATCCCAGAAATCACTGCTGTTTTGTTATGTTTGCTTGTGCATGCAGTGCACAAAAAAAAATAAACATTTTGAGGAAAGTAGAGTATTGCAAAGGTGTGGCAGTGTTTGGCCAATCCGGCCAATGCTTTCAGGGGCTCACACCTAAGCCACCAATCAACAGGGAAGCTGCAGAAGACAGCAGTTTCAGAGCGAGCACCGGACCTGAAAGAAATCTGCTGCTCCAATCACAGACAGTTTCGTCATTGTAGTAGAAGATCTCCCCCTCCCCCCAGCAACCAGCCAAATTCCAGCGAGCAACTTGTTTGCTCAGTGTGTCTTTCCTGGTGAAATAAATAAGTGAGCACCACTGCGCATAACTGGCGACTCCTGCCGCCCACCACACAATCCCCCCAAAGCCAACATCAGGGTGCCCAATCCTCGTGCTGGCATGCCCCCCCAAGCCCAAACATATATTTTGCCGACAATGGGGTGCCCAATCCCCATGTCGGCATGCCCTCCCAACATTGTGGCATACTTGGGAGAGCCACCCCAGTGTGCCAAAGTACTTATGTTTTCCGACACCAGGATGTCCACTCCCAGTGTTTAGGGCCTTCCATGCCCCTTTTGTCCAGCCAACCTAGGGGTGCCCCAATCCCGAAGTCGGCATTGATCCCCCTACTCCACTAGTCAGTACACTGGGGCCCACCCCCAGTGCTCTGAAATCCATTTGCTTTCACTTGTAAAAAAAAAAAAAAAAAAAAAAGAAAAGCGGTCCTCATTTCTGCCGCCGCCCCTCAACCCGCACCTCCCTCTCGCACCCACCTCCCTGCACCCTCACCTATACCTCCCTCCGGAGGTCTGGCGCCCGATCTTCTCTGGACCGGGAACACGTCTGCACTCTTCAAAAGCTGACTACAAACTTAAGAAAATCACAGTAAGCCCTATAATGGCAATCAATTGGGGGGGGTCAACTTAGGTTGATATCTCAGCCATTTTTGGGAGTTCTGACCCCAGATTTTCAATATGGGGTTCTTGGGACCCCACCTCATGAACACTGACACTGTATTTTCATTTCTCAGTCCCAAAAGGTTTATTTTGCGGTCACTGTGTGGAATCACCTTTTGAGACCGATTAACAAAATGACAGTGCCACTGTTCACGAGGTGGGCTCCCCAAAAACCTATGTTGTAAGTTTGGTGATAAAAACTCCAAAAAATGACTGCTCTCTGGCATACGTGTGCAGTTTGCATGCGACACTAATAACCGCCAGTTTTTAATATTTTCACTCCAAATTTCCAACATTGTCATTTTCTCACACCTCCTTATGAAAGTAGAGCTGTCATTTTTTGCATCCTGCCTGAAACGTGTTTTCGCACCAGTGGCGCAGAATGGCGCAGTCGCTCTCCGAAATCAACTTCTGGGACAAATTAATGAACTCACAGTGCCACTGTTCATGAGGGGAGGTCCCAAAAAGGCCATCCTGAAAATCTGGTGAACAAATTCCAAAAAATGACTGCGTTACGAGCGTGTGTTACGCAATTTTTACACATGCTCGTAACTTCACCACTTTTTCATATTTTCATTCCACATTTTTAATATTGCCATTTTTTCACACCTCCTCTTGAACAGTACAGATGTCATTTTTCACATCCTGCCCAAAATGTCTTTTTGCAGCTGTTGCACCGAAAGGCGAATTCGCTGTGTAAAAATCACCTTTCAGGATTGAGTAACGAAATGATAGTGCCACTGTTCATGAGGTGGGGTCTATGTTGAAAATCTGTAGTGAAAATACCAACAAACGCCCAGGGCGTTAGGGTTTCCAACTGTAACACCCACCCTGTACAGACTGACAGGTGTTGTGGGTGTGGCTTGGGGTCATCGGCCATAATGCTCATGCCATTCCACCCCCACCCTGCAGCCACTGACAGGCATCGAGGTGTGCCTTGGGGTCTTTGGCACTAACGTTCACCCCATTCTCCAATACTGCACTCATCTCAGCTTCTTTCCTTATGGAATGGGGCGAGGGTAAGGGTTGAAGACCCCAAGGCACACCGTGACACCCGTCAGTGTCTGCAGGGTGGGGTGAGGTGGAATGGTGAGAGCGTTATGGCCGATGACCCAAAGGCACACCTCACCGCCTGACAGTCTCTGTAGGGTGGGGTTTGGCATTAGTTCAATACTTCACTCTCATTCCTATTATAAATCTCTAACTCATGCAGTACCAATGCCAATACCAGTAAGCAAACATTTGGCATTGACAAATGCTTGTTATTTATTATTTCAATTCAACTGATCCGTTAAGCAGATGAGTACATTGAGCATAATAGCTGCCCTTTTCAAAAGTGACTAACTTCCAACAAACCATTTCTAAAAGGAAAAAAATAAAGCAATTAAAAAAATAAACTTTTTTCAGTTTGTTAGCATGTTAAAACATGAACAAATATGTTAGTTTCTAAATAAATGTACACAGTTCTCAGCACCAGTGGTGGAGCACCGTCTTTGTGTAGGAGGGTTCCATGTGGCTTTTCCAATTAAAGCATAATGTAAAGCCGTGCTCCACAAACCCGCAACAAAAAAAAAACTGTTCCTTCAACTACCCTGCAGAAATATATGCTTCTAGTACACAGCTGCATTGTAAATTTCATGGCTGTTCTACATGGTGCATATAGAACTGTCCAGGCTGAGTTTACTACCTGATCTGAGATCAATATACCATGAGCAAAGACTCCTACAAAAACTGCAAATATGTTCAGAAAGTGCTTTACTCTGAACTGTACTGCAGGAAACACCATGCAGAATGCAGACCTATGGTCCCATCGTTCAGCCAGGACTGTATGCTAATGTCAGTATTCTGATAAGTCACCGCTCAAAATAAAACTGCTTAACTATCAATATTCTGTTACTCACTTTCACTGGGAAAATATGGCTGGAGAAACCTCTCATTTCCAGAGCCTCACGGAAGAAAGCAGCACTTTCATTAGATCAGTCTACTTAATAACTGCATTCATTAAATCAAACTCACACAGTAAAACACTTTCTTTCGTCTGTGTCAGTTTGTGCGTATTACAAGTAACGCTTTGGTAATTTGTTTTTTCTTCAGTGATGTCTTCTGCAGTATAAAAGCAATAATGGCACAATGAGCTGTGTAAATGGGTGACTACCTATACTGGAATGCCAATAAACACCTCAGCCTGTGGCCGCTGTGTTTTGGGCATCCCGGTACAGTTATTCCCCCATAAACTCAGCTCACTGTACAATTATTGCTTAACTATTCTAAAAAAAGATCCATTTCAGCCAAACAGAACACAGAGCTACTGTCCTGTTGTTCTACAATAAACAGACAGTAGACTCAGTAATGATACTGAATGCTAATCCTTGTGTCTGATTGGCTAAGACTAGCCCTACGGTGCATCTATGACAAACCACTAAATATTTCCAGTTTTCTTACAGACACTTTATAGTGCTAGTTAGAGAGCGATTCTGGCACTCTGTTTTAAAACTTTTTCAGATTTTTTAGTATATAAGATATAGCAGTATGATGGCTGAGGTTTTCATTATGAAACATTCATTATACCTTTGTTTTACCAGGAGAGACACACTACGCTGAAAGCCTGTTTACAGGTGTGACCTGGGAGCACAAGGAAGTTAAGTGACTTGCTCAGGGTCGCACAGCATGCAAATGGGGCTGTGGGATTCAAATCCAGATCTCCAGGTTTGCAGCTCAGAGCCTTAAACCACTGCGCTATACTGCCTCAAATATACTGCAGTGAAACCTATGAAATAACATTCTGGACCTGGAGGCCATCATGGCAGAGCCTGACCTGGATATTGTGGCCATCATCAAATCATGGTGGGACATGGCCATCCCAGACTATACTCTATTCAGGAAGGAAAGGGTGGAAAGGAAGGGAGAAGGTGAGGTGCTTAATCTGATGGGACGTATAAAAGTGGCAGAGATACAGGGAAGCCAGGGGGGGAGGCAGAGGTAATGTGGGTCACCCTGGAGAGGGGGAATTGAGCTGCACTGGAGTGATCTACAGGCCTCCAGCACAGGGGGGAGGAATCTGATACGGTACAGTGGAAGCCACTGGTAAGGTGGCAGAAAAAGGGGGAGTTGCTGCTGGTGAGGGACTTCAACCTGCAAGATGTAGACTAGAGCCTCCCAGCAGTAGATTCAGCTAGAAGCAGGGACATCCTGGACTCTCTGCAGGTGACATTCCTCAGGCAACTAGTCAGTGAACCCACTTGTGATGGGACAATACTGGACCTGGTACCCAGTAACAGGGACAGTACTGCACACCTCAAGGTGGGAGGCCACCTGGGGAGTAGTGATCACCGTACGGTGTGGTTCCATATAAGGATGGCTGCAAAACTGTACCACAAAAGGGTGAGGGTCCTGGTCTTAGGGAGGGCAAATTTTATAAAGATGGGTGAATACCTCAGGGATGATCTGGCTGACGGTGTGTGTATGACCTGGGTGGGTTGGAGGAACGGTGGTGAAGCTAAAAGGGAGCACAGTAAAGGCAACGAACCTCTGCATCAAACAAGTGAGCAAAAGCAAAAGGAAAGGGAGACCACTATGGTTCTCGAAAGAGGTGACTGAAAAGGTAAAGGCTAAAAGGGTAGCACCCAGAAGGTATAAGGAGATACAAAGGGAGGAGGATAGGGAGGTATATCAGGGGAAACAGAGGGAAGCAGGGAAAGCAGTAAGGAGTGCAAAGGCGCAAACTGAAGAGAGAATAATCCAGGAGATGATGAAAGGGGACAAAACATTTGTTAGGCATGTAAGTGAAAAGAGGAAGACCATGGGTGGGATTGTAAGGTTTAAAAAGGAGGCGGGGGGAGACTATGCAAAGATAAACCAGGAAAAAGCAGACTTCCTGAACAAATACTTTTATTCAGTGTTCACAGAGTAAGGAAAAGGAAGAGGCCATAAAAAAGTAACACAAGCTTTGGAGGGAGGGAGGTGGACACTAGTCCTTTTTTGGAAGACAGTGCTGAAGACACTCGCTAATCTCAAGGTGGACAAAGCAACTGAGCCAGATGGGAGGCATCCAAGGGCACTGATGGAGCTCAGGGAAATACTGGCTTGGCTGCACCTTTGATAGTTTTACTGAAGGGCTCACTGGAAACAGGAGCGGTTCTGGAGGACTAATGGAGGACGGATGTAGTCCCACTACACAAAAGTGGTAGCAGTGAAGAGGCTGGCAATTATAGGCCAGTCAACCTGACATCGGGGGTGGGAAACTTAATGGAATCACTGCTGAAGGAAAGGATTGTGGAATATCTTGAATCCAGTGGGTAACTTCCAAACGAATCTGACAGATTTCTTTGACTGGGTGACAATGGATTTAGATCAGGGTGGAGCGGTGGACATGGCTTACGTAGATTTCAGTAAGGCATTCGATGCCGTTCCACATAGGAAACTAGTACGCAAGCTGGGTAGCTTAGGAGTGGGGCCAAAGGTGGTAAACTGGATAATAAATTGGTTGGCGGACAGGCGATGGGGGTGGTGGTGGTAAAACGGAGTTCACTCTGAGGAAGGAAGGGAGGGTGACCAGTGAAGTCAAGTGCCTTAAAAGATTAGCGCTAGGACCAGTCCTTTTTTATATCTTTATAAGTGATATTGAGGAGAAGCTGAAAGGGAAGAATGCCTTTTTGCAGATGACACCAAAATCTGCAACAGCATGGACTCTCCGGGGGCGTGGGTGAAAAGGATGAGCAGAGACCTGAGAAAACCAGAGGACTGGTCAAGGGTTTCGCAGCTGGGTTTCAATGCAAAAAAAAGAACAAAATATTGCACTTAGGAGACAGAACACAGAAACTCAGGGGCGGAGTACAAAAATGGGTCGAGTGGTATCGACGACCACCAAGCAGGAAACAGACCTCAGGGTAATCATATCGGGTGACCTAAAGGTGGCCAGGCAGTGCAATAAGGCAGTTGGGAGGGCCAGTGGGATGATGGGCTGCATAGGGAGGGGTATCACCAGCAGAAAGAGGGAGGTGGTGTTGCCGCTGTATAAATCGCTGGTAAGACCACATCTCAGACTGGCCCAGTGGTGCTGAGGGTTGAGGCGCTGGACGTCACACCTTCCACGACATCGGTGACCTGGGTTCGGGAATGAACACCGGCCGCCAGAGGTCAGCTGGGGAGTGAGAGGACTGAGCATCTGAAGGACAGCTCTCCTCCCCCGGGGTGGGTACCGGATCGCGCGCACTTAGCAACCCCCGACAGATATCGGGGGTCTTGCATCGGCTGGCACAGTAAAGAGGTGAAGCATGCCTGCGCAGGCATCATTGCATGCCGCGCTCCTAGGGAAACAACGAAAAACACAGAAAAGACCCTTGCCAATGGTAGGCAAAGGTGGGATGCAGGGGCCGACCTCCACGCCCAGGCCGGGTTTCCAGTCCACCTTCAGTTCTCCTCTCGCTCCTCTGGCAACCTGTCTAGACTGCAGAAAGGTCACTGGGAGGAGTCAGCAGTCCCGCTCCGGGGAGCTTAGATACGGGGGGTTGGGGAGCCAGGGAGTAGCGAGTAGGAGGCAGCATCAACCAAACAGTGTGACTGAGGCGTCAGGCGGGTGGGATAAGGTCGTGTCACGAGTCCCACCGGAGAGAGTCCAGCAGCAAGTGAGGAGGCACATAAAGAGAAGGTTAAAAAAAAAAAAAAGATCACATCTATGGTACTGTGTTTAGTTCTGGAGACCACATCTCTGGAAGGATACAGACAGAGTGGAGGTGGTCCAGTGGAGGGCAACTAAAATGATGCAGGGTCTGTATCAAAAGCCCGATGAGGAGAGACTAAAGGATCTCAATATGTACACCCTGGAACAGAGGAAGAAGAGGGGGAATATGACAGAGACCTTTAAATACTTCACAAGAATAAATACGGTACAGGAGGGAAGTATTTTTCAGAAGAAATTGTGCTCAGGAACAAGGGGACATGCAATGAAGCTGGAGAAGGGTAAATTCAGAAGAGATGTGAGAAAGTACTTCTTCACAGAAAAAATGATGAATTCCTGGACCAGCCTTCCAGAAGAGTTAGTGGGGGTGAAAACAATGGTAGGGTTCAAGAATAAATGGGGTAAGCACAAGAGAATCATAGTGGAATGGAAGGTGGGGAGGAAGAAAGAGCTGTAGCTCAGATACGGTCTACGATAATAGTGTAGGTAGTGAGGAATGGGCAGACTGGATGGGCCAAGTGGTTCTCATCTGCTGTCAAATTCTAGGTTTCTATGTTTCTAAACCCCTGTAGTCAATCAGATCTCATTTCAAGGCATTTTATGGTGGCAATGACCTGTAAACAGTAAGCACGAGAAACAGGAAAGGCATTTTGAATATGCTTACTGAATAACCTTCTTTGGAATATACAGATAAAGTAACAAAAGCATTTTGAATATGTAAATGCTTAAAATGAGGCATTCCAAACATGTAAATTAGTTTCGGACACAAATCACCTTCGGAAGGTTCTGTCAGAAATCCAACTGTTAAACAGGAATGGCTTCAGCTGCCAGTTGGTTGGGCGGTCAGGAGCCCCGTTAAAGATGCTCAGTTTTTGTTTCCCGATTTCTCCACTATATTGGGAGGCATTTGGGAGTCAGTCCTCAGAAATGATGGTACTGGGCATCCTGGAGAGTGACCCTGGCCTTCAGCCTCAGTCTCTTTCTATAGTGCCCAGTGCCATTATTTCCTACACCCTCCAATGCCTCCCATTATTGCAATAATTACCAAACCAGAGTAGTAACAAACACTTTGGCGTACGTCCTCAGTGTTTGTTCACCCTGGTCTGGTAATTACCTTGTAAACCTCAACAATCATCCCATCATCACTACGATGTCACCAGGCTTGGGACACCTGGGGCCTGATATTGGAAAAGGGGCAAAGCAGAGCACAAAGGTTTGTACTGTGATTGCTCATTGCCCACAATCCTGAGGATGCTATATTCAGCTTGCACCGGTGCTATCCGACTGAATAAGAGGCATGTCAGTGCAGTGCTAAGTCGAGCAGTGCTGCCCCAATGTGGATCCTGGAAGTGCAGGGAGCAGCACTCCCAGACCCGACAGCACCGGAAGCCCCCAGTGCGATATTCAGCTGGCATCATGCAAATGAGCCCATTTGGCATGTAAGGCATTAAGGGGCCATATACATGCCCATTATGGGCTCATCTGCATGGGAAGTGGCAGCAGGTCTCTGCCCCTCCAGTGGCTGGCCCCACCCACTCTGATCCCCGTCCCAGTTAAAAGAAATATTTCCCCAGCATCTAACAGTCTCTCCCATGCCCGACCCTCGACCCCATTAGAATTAAATATTTCCCTGGTGTCTAGTGGTCCCCCATCCTACACTCCCCAGCCCCATTGAAAGAGACCTATTCCCTGGTGTCCAGCTGACCACCCCATCCTCTGATCCTCAGCCCTATTAAAAAAAAAAAAAAAAGGTATTCCCCATTGTCCAGCAGTCCCCAACCACCCTCTGATCACTGGTCCTGTTCAATATACATTATTCTCTGGTGACTAGTGGTCCTCCCACCCTCTGATCCCCAGACCTGGTAGACAGCAAACCCTCCCTAACATAGAAACATAGAATTTGATGGCAGATAAGGACCGCTTGGCCCACCCAGTCTGCCCATTTCCCTGCCTACTGGATAAGCTGCAGATCCTAGTTAACCAGCAGCCTACTTCTTCCTACCCCAACCCCCTAGAATTGCCTTATGACTGTCCCATGCATGCTTGAATTCCACCACTGTTTTTGACTCCACGACCTCCTCCGGAAGGCCGTTCCATGCATCCACAACCCTCTCTGTGAAAAAATACTTCCTTAAATTACCTCTGAGCAGCCCCTCCTCTATCTTCAAATTGTGCCCCTTGTTCTTGCACAACTCTTTTTTTGAAAGATGCTACCCTTGTGGACTTTGTTGATTCCCTTGAGGTACTTGAAAGTTTCTATCATGTCCCCTCTCTCCCTCCTTTCCTCGAGGCTATACATATTAAGCTCCTTAAGTCTCTCTTCATATGTCTTCTGGTGCAGACCCTGCACCATTTTAGTTGCCCTCCTCTGGACAGCTTCATTCCTGTCTATGTCTTTGCGAAGACTGGGTCTCCAGAACTGCACGCAGTACTCCAGATGGGGTCTGACCAGCTGTCTGTACAGAGGGATAATAACTTCCTGTTTTCTACTGGTGATGCCTCTCCTATGCATCCCAGTATCCCCCAGCCCTCCTTGCTGCCCTCTCACATTGCTTGCCCACCTTTAGGTCATCTGATATGACTACCCCCAGGTCCCTTTCCATTTTTGTTGTTGTTAGTATCTCACCCCCCATTGTGTACTCTTCCCCTGGGTTTTTGTTTCCCAGGTGCATTACCTTGCACTTCTTAGCACTGAGTCTAAGCTGCCATACATTTGACCATTCCTCTAACCTTGCCAAGTCCCTTTTCATCCTTTCCACCCCACTGTGTGCATCAATTCTGTTGCAGATCTTTGTGTCATCTGTAAAGAGACATACTTTTCCTTCCAGTCCCTCTGCAATGTCGCTTATAAAGACATTGAAGAGGACTGGTCCTATTACTGAACCCTGCGGTACCCCACTAGTAACCCCCCTTTCTTCAGAGTGGACTCTATTTACTATTACTCTCTGTGTCCTATTCTCCAGCCAATTTTTTACCCAGGCTGTCATCTTGGGACCCACTCCCAGGCTAGCTAACTTGTATATTAATCTTTTGCGTGGGACTGTGTCAAATGCCTTGCTAAAGTCTAGGTAGGCCATGTCCACAGCCCCTCCCTGATCTACTACTTTGGTCACCCAGTCAAAGAAATCTATCAGATTTGTCTGGCATGACCTTCCTGCTGTGAATCCATGCTGCCTTGGGTCCTGTGCCCCTCTGGCCTCTAGATACTCAACAATTCTTTCCTTCAGAAGTGATTCCATCATTTTCCCTACCACTGAGGTTAAACTATCAGGTCTGTAGTTTCCTACTTCTGCCTCTGTAGTTTCCTACTTCTGCCTTGTTCCGACTTTTGTGAAGGGGAATCACATCTGCCCTCCTCCAGTCCTCGGGCACCACCCCATCCTCCCATGATTTGTTAAACAGGGTAGTCAGTGGTGTCACTAATTCTACCCTTAGTTCTTTTAGAATTCTGGGATGAATCCCATCAGGCCCCTTTGCTTTGTCCACCTTCAGTTTTAAGAGTTCTTTCAGAACCCTTTCTTCTGTAAATGGGCTGGTATCAACTTCTGTATCCAGAGTGTTTCTACTGTTTGTTTTAGGTACCTCCCCCTCTTCCTTTGTAAATACTGAGCAAAAATATTTGTTTAGGATCTCTGCCTTTTCACAGTCACCCTCTGCCCACCCTCCCCCCTTTTATTAAGCCTCATTATCCCTCCCTTGGTCTTCCTTCGCTCCCTGGTGTACCTATAAAAGGTTTATCCCCCTCTTAACTGAGTTGGCTATCTTTTCCTCGGTTTGGGCCTTTGCTGTTCTGACTGCCTTCCCAGCTCCTTTGCTTTAACTGATACAGTTCTCCGTCCTGCTCCTTCTGTGATTCCTTGTACTTCCTGAAAGCTTTCTTTTTCTCTTGGACCTGCACTGCCACTTCCTTTGAGAACCACAGTGGTTTTTTACATCGTTTAGTTTTGTTTATTTGCTTCACACAAAGGCTTGTTACCTCTGTGATGGCAGTTTTTATTATTCCCCATTGTTCTTCCGCCCCTCCTTCCTGCCCATTTGCCAGTGCATTCCTTAGACACTCACCCATTTTGGCAAAGTCAGCCCTCCTAAAGTCCAGTACCGTTGCCTTTGTATGGCTTGACTCTATTGCTGTGTTTACTGTGAACCATACTGTTCGATGGTCGCTAGTTCCCAGATGGCTACCCACTTCTACATCTGTGATCCTCTCTTCATCTCCATTTGAGAGAACCAGGTCTAAGATTGCTCCCTCTCGAGTGGGCTCCAATACTAGTTGTCTAAGGCATGCCCCCTGTAGGGCATCTAGAATAACCCACTCTTGAGTGGCTGCTGCAACTGCACTCCAGCTAACATCTGGCATATTCAGATCGCCCATCAGCAATATCTCCTTTTTCTGCCATACTAAGTATACTTTCTGTCATTTCCTTGTCCATTTCCTCCCCTGAGAAGGGTCTGTATCCAACCCTGTGCGGATTGTGGTGCCATTGCCAGTCTCCAAATTTACCCACAGTGCTTCTTCTCCTCCCTGTTTTCCCTTTTGTTCTGTTGCTTTGATTCCTTCCCTATGTAAGAGCTACTCCTCCTCCTCTTTACCCTCCCTGTCCCTCCTGTAGATAGTGTATCCTGGTATGTTTACGTCCCAGTCATGGTTTTGTACGAACCATGTTTCTGTGACTGCCACAATATCCAGATGTTCCTCCTCCATCAAGGCCACTAATTCAGGAAGCTTGTTACTCAGACTACGGGCATTGGTACTCATTGCTCTCAATTTTTTTTTTTTGCTTTATTTCTTTTATTCTCCTTCCTGTCCCTGGTGTCCCCCTCCTTCCGACTGCACATATCCCTGTAGCCCCCCCTTTCAGGATCTGCCCCTAGAGTGCCATTACCTCTCCTTCTCCTGCACAGCGGGGTCTGTCCTGGGTGGACTCTCTGGATGGGGCAGTCTTCATCTAGGGACACCGAGGACTACCATTTTCCGCTTTTCTCCCCACTTCCCCTGCCCTGGGGCTCTGGCACACAGGGGCGTGCGTCCTGGAGGGTGGCGATGCTGGCCTTCCACCTCCCTCAGCGCCTTCGCGGCGTCCCCTCCCTGGACTCCGATGGCAGACCTCAACCCCTGGCGCGGTGCTCCCACCGGCATTCCTCAGGTGAGAATCCCTCCCGAGAGAGGAGAGCATCCGTTGGGGCGCTCAATCCTCCCTCCCCGGCCGACCCCGGCGGCCGAGTCCGTTCCGAACCGGGTCGCCGGCGTGTGCAATTGTGGCATCTAGCGCCTCAGCCTTCAGCGCCACCGGGCGGCGCTTTCCATTTTTGATGGCTTTACCTTCTGTTGCAGCATCCCCCACTGACCTTTCTACCTCGGTCTTTTTCTCATTTAGTACCCTGTTTTGTAGGAAGAGGCTGGGATTTTCCTGCTGCTTATCAGTGCCTCCCCCCTTGACTAGTTTAAAAGCTTGCCAATGAAGCATTTAAACCGATTGCACAAAAGACTTGTTCCCTTACTGGAAAGATGCAGACCATCCTGCCAGTATAGGCTGGTGTTCCTCCAGGTGGAACCCCAGTCCCCAATGAAGCCAAACCCCTGTGCTCCACACCATTTTTTCAACCATTCATTAAACTGCTCTCCCAACCACCATCGCAGTTGTTGGCTGCAGTGGCTCCACCAGCCACTGGTGTCCCGTGGCAACCTCCACCCTCCATGAGCTTGCTGCAGTTGTGTAGATGTCCCTGGCATCTAGCAACCCCCCCCAACCGCCCACACTGGTTACACCACTCTGCCACCCCCACTCCCGTAATTGCCAGTGCAGCAGGGAGGCTATAAGTGACTCACATAGCCCTGCTCTCACGAACTCGGCCAGCCGCCATATGCAATGACAGGGAGTGTGTGCCCTGCGTACTGCAAAGGGAGCATGTGCATGCGACAGTACATGCACTGCCTTTACAGTACACAGGGCAAAAGCTCCCTATCAGTGCATACAACAGATGACCAAGGTGGTGAGAGGAGGGCTGTGCCAGTCACCATATAGGATCCATGCAGCACTGGCGATTATGGTAAGGGGGGGGTGGCAGGGTGGTATACTCAGTGTGGGTGGTGGGGGCACTAGACACCAGAGATGTCATCTATGGAACTGCAGCGAGCACTCCGATGGCTTGGGGGATGCCACTGGACACCAGGGAATAAGGTATACTGAATGGGGCCAAGGATCGGAGGCCGGGGGGGGACTGCTGGACACCAGGAAATAGGTTTCTTTCAGTGGGGCAGGGGAACCACTGGACTCCAGGGAAATATTGATTGCTCATGAGGATGAGGATCGGAGGACAGGGAGGACCACTGATCACCAGGGAGCAGGTGTGCTCTCCCAACTACCATCGCAGTTGTTGGCTGCAGTGGCTCCACCAGCCACTAGGGTTACCAGGAGCAAGGCAAGCTTCTCTCGGTAGTAACTGTGCAGCGCAAGGTGGCCTGAGCTATTCCCTTTGCACAGCGCTACTGTGCTGAATACTGCGCTGTGCCAGGATTCCTGTCCCCACTCTCCCTTTGCCCACCGCATGTTATTTTTTTGCATGTGTGCTAACCCTTTCCGCGCACACCACTGCCCCCTTTAAATATTATGCTCGGGCACAAACCCCGGGCAAACAGGACACAATCACTTTGCCCACTGGGCAAACTTCTGAATATCTGTCCCTTGGTGGTGGTGCAGTATGAATACAGAATTGACACTTTTGGAAGGACTAGATGTTAAGCAGAGTAAACTCATAATAAACAGATTCCAGATGAATGTTCATTATAAACAGATACAGGATCAGAAGTCGTGGCCAAAATCACTCTAGAGCGTTCTACAGTGGCAAACACAGAATGGCCAGTTTTGAGAACTGGGTAGTGACAGTTGCTGATCCCTGCTTATGAGGCGGGGAGTGGAGAACTGATGGTTCTAGACTTCCTTCAGACCATAAATTACTATTTATATTACATAACGTATGATGAAGTAGCAGACCATATCACACAACAGGATTTTTCAGAAACATTACTCCATTTCACCTATTTGCACCATTTTTAAAAGAAAATGCAAGTTAACACATGGTTTCAGCTGTACAGCATTCTACCTGAAACAGGTGAAGATTTCTCAGCTTGTTTGGCATTCAGTAGCCTTCGACTAATAAAGACATATCCACAGGGACACGATTTACACGCAACAGGAACCTGAAAAGAGAACAAATGATAAAGCTATATCTTTTTCTTGGCCATCTCTCTGTGGGGTGAAAAGTGGCTTTTTCTGTTAAAAGCCATAAATTTCAAAAATGCATTTTAAAGCAGCAGTGGATGTTATGGTGAAGTTTTGCAACTATACTTTATTCAATTTTAGAATGCAACCTTGCTGCTGCTTTGTAAAAGCCCCCACTGTTTAAGCATTTTTGTTTAAATCTGAAATAATTAAAGGAGTGCTCCTTTTTGGGGCTCCCATCTTGCCCCCTGGCACTTTGCTTTTTCAGGTATTCCAAACGCATCATCTATCTTGCTAGATTCACGCTTAACATCACTCGATCCCTCTCCAGGCTCCCCATCTAGGGTGCCCCCCTCTGGCTCTAACCGAGAAGAGACAGCATGAAGCTGCTGTGCTGGAGGTTGGAACGAGGAGGCCACGGATTGTCAGAGGACTGACTGGCACAGGGGGTGCGGGGGTCATCATCTTTGCTTTTCTACCCATTTTGACTCCAACAATGGAGCGCCTATGTCGTTCTGGGAGGAAAGTTACCATTAGGCACATGATCACTCATGCCACCCGAGGCACAATCACAAGGAGTCGCTCTCAGAGCTGTACGATGCTCCCGTTCCCTGGTCTGGAAGCGCCCTCCCGGCTGGCCTCTGCACCTGCCATCCTGAGCTTGGGATGTGAACCCAGAGTGTCAGAGTGCTTAATGGATAATCCACCACTTGGCATCTTCGAGCAGTCACAGCCCCCCTGTTAATATGGCCATTCTCAGAGTTCATCAATATTCTCAGATATTTCTAAACATTCAATGCCCCATCAAGTCAAGGAGCAGTATCTGCTGCATGCTAATTCACCCGAACCACAAGACAAGTGTCGTTATAAAATGACGAGAACAAGTGCAGGAACCTTAGCAGTCAAGACATTTCACCTGACTGTGCATTAAAAGCACTATCATACAGAGTCAGGTCTCCAATCCCTTTTTTATGCCTAAAAATGTTATTTTACACCAAATCCATTTTATAGGCTCAATAGTACACTCCAGGATTTTCATTAAAGCATTTGTGATGCGCTTCCCAGGTTGAGTGAGGACTCTCGGTCTTCATCCTCCTGTTTCACAAAACCCTGAGGCATGCATCACAAATGTTTTGGTGCATAGCCTGTTATGTATCATTGCTTACAAAATCAGTGCAACATTTTCACTGTAATATTCAATGCTGACAATCAGGAAACTGGCAATGCAAAAACTGATTGTCAATCCATTCAACAGAAGTTATAAACTACAAGCCCTTAATAAATGTTTACTACAATAAAACAAAACAGCACAAACCTTGTCAGCCTATCAGTAGTTCATAAACTTCAAAGTAAATATGTCTGTAAACTTTGCATCAAAAATAACTACAACTGCAAACAAAGGAAATCGATTTTCAGCAGCTGCTGTATGTTACAGTAGTTGCATAACAGGCTGTCATCTGGGAAAATATGTTTCCATGTTTTGCGTCTACATTTTATTTTCCCCAAGACATTTCAGCTGAAATGCAGCACCTCGTTTTCAGTGTTGTCCTGCTTTTACCCACTTTTACAGCAGTGTGGACTCAAACTGATCAGTGAAATACTCAAGGTCACACCGTGAATATCTTTCAGGCCCCTGTACCTTATTTGATTCCAAAATAATACACCCAAGATTAAACAATCCTAATTATGGAATACAGAGTTAAAGCATGTGAACGAACAGAGCATTATTCATAAAAGCACATCTGCATGACTCATTGATTTAGGCAGTTGGCATAAGCAAACAAACTCAAACTGATTTCCTAAGAATACACATCGTGTCTTGTTACGTGTGTTCTCGTATTGTATTGCTAATTTTATTACCCCTAGTAATGCATATTCATTTTCACACACTCTACTGATTTCTAACAGTCATAGCATAAAATACCTCGGTGCAAGCTGCCCCGAAGCGAAGCCATCCAAATATTACAAAGCATGCACAAACTAACATCACTTGTATTCCGGTCTATACAAAGCTACGATTTCAAAAGTTCACCAAGACTCGTACAACTCACTGCCTACACCAACATGGTATCAATGTAAAGAATATTTTCAGTCCTATTAACCAACTTTCCTTTGTGATCTGGACAGCTCTCAAACACCCGCAATCCCCACCCTTCATAGAAAAAAAATACAGCAACATTACAGTTCCATTATTGAATATCGACATGAAAAAAACTTTAATTTACATTCCTCGGTTACTGCAGCCAATCATATTTAACTTAAAAAAAAAAAAAAGAGCTCACCTGTTGATCACACTCGGGGCAGGATTTGGTAGCCATTTTCACTTTTTGGCTTATTTGCAAACATGCCCTTTTCTTCCGGCACGCAATAGCTCTGAATGAGCCCAAAAAAACTGCAGTCCTAAAAGTACAATACTGAAGGCAGCGCTCGGCTACGATGTGGAACTACAGTCAGACTCGCCCTAAGCCGACCTCAGCCCTTTCGCACAGTGTCAAGAGCAATTAAGCCACCACACCGCGCAGGCGCACTGCGCCCTCCGGGGCTTGCAGCACCCGGAACCGTGACGTCAGCGCAACTGAGTGTAACGCGAGCTCGCTCGCGCCGCTGATTGACAGGCTCTGGGTATGCCACGGCAACGGGTAAGGAGCAGAGGCGGGGCAGCAAAACCGGTCGGGCAGCCTTTGGATTGCTGGTGCAAATACAGCTGTGACAGATGATGACTGGTGATGATGACACAAGGTTGAACGGCACCGAATAGGATGTTTATTATTATTTTTATGTGCCAAAAGCAAAACTGCATCACGAGCTAGGTTGGAGACTGCGCAGTGCACAGCGCGTTCACTTTGTTATTTGATATAATCTCCTTTTTGATTGAAAAAAAAAATGAAGGGATGATGCATTTATTTATTGACTAACCAAGGGAAGCGTAGAGGCGGGAAGCCTCTTTCGCAAGAGTGCCTTAGGGGTTGCACATTCTGTAGGGTTGAAGTAACCACAAATATTTCACATTTGTATTTGCATGTCTCTGCATACATAACATGTCTGTTTTTTGTTTTGGCATTGAAGCGTGACCCACCCATAACAGAATGCAGAATGAACTTTGGCACTGTTGTCTAACACTGCTTTGACTGTGTATTCTTTCAAAGCACGCAATGGAAAATAGTTTAAGCTACAATTAATAACTGAAAAACTAGCATAGCTGTCAAATATAATTGTCTAGGTACCTCCTATGCTGCATACAATGAGTCTTTTTTTATTTTCTCTATCCTAACCCTTGCCTGGTCTATAATTGTATTTATTTGTTTATAATTTGGTAACTGGGAAAGGCACATTGAGCTGTGGCTTGTTTCCAGGTGTGACACTGGAAAAACCCCAGGGATACAGTACAAACAATGGAAAGAGACAAAATCAGTTACATATATTCACAAGAGACAGAGTACAAAATGACAATGAATAAGTGCAAAATTACAGTTACGAGCAGTTGCAGAACAGTGCTGTTTCTGGTGCAAAATGTGGCGAAGAACTTTTTTTTCTTGAGAATAAACTAAATAAAAACAATTATAAAATTGTCGAACGTTGGTGAAATTAGAAAATTGTGCAACCAAATAAAACTGGATGATGCTTAGAATCTTTTATAGTACAAAAAGCTAGGGTCAAACTGCCCAATTTCTTTGCACTGCTGCTTTAACCCCAACCACAGAGAGCACCATTTCCTAGCAAACTTTAGAGCTATGAAAGTAAGATTTTAAAAAAGTGACTTCCTAAATGTGTTAAAAAAAAAGATCTTAAAAATGATTGATACAAGAACCTAGCTTTACCTTAAAAGTATACATAAGGAATAAGACATGATGAGGTGTGGTTTATGGGCTAAGAGCACACCCCAGGTGTGTCATGAGGCACAAGGCACTTGTGCTGAGCGCCTTTAGCACCAGGGACGTGCTCTTATCAGCCCATAAACCACACCTAGGAGTGCCTAATTCCGCTTATAAAATGGGTCTCCCAAGTATTTAACAAAAAAAGAACAAACCAAAAAGGCAAAAATGCAAGGAAAAAAGGTTTTAATAGTTGAAATAGTAAGAAAATAGTTCCCTTATTAAACTAGTTTTACATGTATTTTATCAGCAGTATGGGGCTTCCTGTATATTCCTGAGGTTGTGTGGACATGCATGCTGGTTATATTACCATTGAACCCCTGTCCCACACACATTTTTGTTCGTGGGGTTTTTGCAACTTAAAGATGATGATTCAGTGCCCATCCTAAAATAAACCATTATGGCTCTTTGTTAAGTCAGGTATACAGCTCCATTTGTAAGAAAACCATCATTATCTGTGACAGGTAGCAGTTCCAGCTAGATTTCAGGCTGAATTCAGAAACAGAACCACCCAAAAAGAATGCCAAAACCAAGCCTGACCTACCTGAAGCCAAGCTGTGCTTGTTATATTGCTGGATGCCTGACACCCAGCAGCCAGTTTTATTCACAGTGAGTATGTCCCACGGCAGCCGCCATACTTATCGCTTTTCTCACAGTGCTTATGAGATTGCAGCTTAAACTTCGGGCCACTTTATAAACGATCTGATAATTTGACATCGCGGAATCTTTTTCTTTGCTAGCAGTGAAGGTGAGGGTCTGTGTTTTTATGTGAAAAGCTGCTGCTGAAGAGTGGCTCTGTAGCATGATTTCAAACCCGTTCTGGACTCACGCACATCCTTTGTTTTGTTGTGGTCATCTTTAACAGACTACACAATACACAGTCAAGAAGTTGTTTTAAAACAGTTTCAATCTAGACTGATTTGGGGACTTGGTGAGGGACACAGATACTGTGTGTGTGTGTGTATGTGTGTGTGCGTGTCGGGGGAGTGACACAGATACTGTGTGTGTTGGGGGGGGGGGAGTTCTCCAGCTCCAGTAGACAGTTCCTGGGCCAGCTCCACTTCTAAGGTAGAAGCTGGCACAGTTAAGTCATACATAACATTCTCCATCCTGACTAGCTGAAGAGGTGCTGGTTGGCACAATATGCCCTGATAAAGACATGGCCAGAGGCACCTGTCAGCCAATCAGGACGCAAAAAACTCCCGACCCATTTTATAATTATATTTACAGGTATTTTCATATTGAACGTAGCAGGATAAGTGGGGAGAAAAAAAGAGATTTATAGGCAGTGTTTGGGGATCTTTGAAATTTGTCTTTAAAATTGTAACATGTAGTGTGTGTGTGGGGGAGGGAGGGGGGAACTAGACCATAAATTGAAGGCACTAGCTGACTCAGGAAGTCCCATCTGGGGGAGTTCCACTTGGTGCGTAAAAGCAGTCACTCCTAATGTGTCCTCATGCACGTTCATGTCCTAGCACTTGAATGGAACAGCACACGAGTGGAATGGGTGTAAGACTGGTATCTTAGGCATTGACATGAGGAAGCAGGGAAGGAGGGGAGTCTGCTGGTTGACTGAAATAAGGTACCTCTTTGTTTCTGTTGTTGTATTCACTGCCAGGACGGGTGAAAGGTAAAGGTTATGCCAAAACAGGGAATAGGAGCACCGCTCTAGCTACAGTTGGTGTACAAAGAGGCATAGCAAACAGCAAAAGGGGAAAAGCTAGAAGCAGCCTATCAAGGGTAATGGTACAAAAGTATTTCCCAGTAACAGAGGAAGAGTAGAGATTGGGACTGCTGGCAGTGGTGCAGTATAGTGGCTGTGGGGCAGCAGTTTTCAGAGAGACCTTCTGGAGAAGCAGTGCTGCATCATCTGAATGCACCTCTCTGGGTTGAAGGAGTAGGTTGATAGACACCAGTGTGACTTGGCTAGGTTTCAGGGGTCCTCATCCCTCAGCCAGGGGCCACCAGGTTTACCACATTACCTCAGAGGATGTCAGGGAGGAGGCATGGCTGGACCATGGTGGGCTCTGCAAGGGTGGAGGTTGTGGGTCAGAGGCGCATTCTTAAACCAGTGCAACTATGACATTCCTATGTCACCCGGGGGGGGGGAGAATGCTGAGAGGAGGCACCTGTGGTAGTGGTCAGGGACAGTGTGGGGCCCTCTGTAGAAGAGACCCCCAAGGAAAGCAGTAGAGACCCCCCAGAGAAGGAGGAAGCAACATCTGGTGAGGGACTCGAATGTGTGGGAGATAGATTTGGAAATAGAAAGGAAGTGGAGAGGGAGGTCAGGTGCCTGTGTGGTGCCACAGCCCGGGGGAGATGGGAAGCGGATTCAGGGGCAGCAGGACAGAAGGGAGAGCTGGCTGTCATTATCCTCCTGGGAACCAATGACCTGGCTAGGGATGGGGCTGGGATAGTGCAGGGGGAGTTTAGGGAGCTGGGGAGGGGTCTTAGACAGGTAGTGTGCTTAGTAGCTTTTGCTGAGGTGCTGCCTGCCTACTGGGGGGGGGTGATCTTCCCACCAAGAGCTTCAGCTCATGGTTGAAGGAAGAGTGCAGAGAGGATGAGTTCGGCTACATTGTGGCATCCACCTGAAGGGATAAGGGCCTATACAAGGGTGATGGCCTGCATCTATCTAGGAGGGGAACCACAGTCCTCAGTGGATGGTTTAAATGCTAATTTGATTAACATTTAAACTAGCCAATGGGAGGACAGAAGGATTTGGGGCTGCAGAAGCTGCCCCCCAGCTGCAGTAAAGAGTAGGGAGAACCCAAGGGAAGAGGAACACCCCAGGGTGCAAATTAATAAAAGAAGCAGGGGGAGGGCCTCAAACATCTGGTACAACAACTCACAAGAGATAGGGCTATCCTGGATCTAGTACTGACTAATGGGGAAAGGATTACAGATCTCCAGGTAGAAGGTCACCTGGGGGCCAGTGACCATCGCATGGTATGGTTCAGTTTGGCCACTAGAACTAAAGCATCACATTCCAAGGCAAAAATATGGGACTTTAGAGGAGCTGACTTTGATAAGATGACCAAGAGTTAAGTTAGCCCTGGCAAGAAGAAATACAGGTGGGGGGTACAGGCAAAGTGGGCAAGCATTAAGGATGCAATACCTGAAGCAATATCCCATTATGTTAGGAGAAAAGCAAGCACAAAAGAAGGCAGAAACCACTTTAGTTCTCAAAAACAGTAGCAGAAAAGATCAGAGCCAAAAGGTTGGCCTTCAGGAAATATAAGGGAACGCAGTGGGATGAAGATAGGGAGGCATACCAAACTTCCCTAAGGGAAGCAGGGAAGGCAGTAAGGCAGGCAGATGTCCAAACTGAGGAAACACTAGCACAAACAGTAAAAGAAGGGGACAAGACTTTCTATAGATACATTAGTGAAAGGAGAAAGTCCAGAGAGGGTATTGCTAATATCAAGGGGATAAGGGGGAGTGTGTGGAGGAGGACAAAGGAAAAGCATCTATCCTAAATAGATGCTTCTGCTCAGTATTTACTGAGGAGAAGGTAGAGCGGGGCCCACAGCTCAGCACCATGGACATGGGGGAGGGAGGTGTGCACTAGTCCCTTCACAAAAGAAAGGGTCCTACTAGAGCTCACTAAGCTCAGGGTGAACAAGGAAATAGGACCTGATGGCATACATCCCGGGTTACTAAAAAAGCTAAGGGTGGAACTAGCAGAGCCATTATCAGAACTGTTTAGTGAGTCTCTGAACACAGGAGAGGTCCCAGAAGACTGGAGAAGGGCTCATGTGATCCCACTCCACAAGAGTGGTAGCAGGGAGGAAGCAGGGAACTACTGACCAGTCAGTCTTACCTCAGTAGTGGGCAAGATTATGGAGACACTCCTTAAGGAAAAGATAGTGCAACACCTGGAATCCATAGGAGCACAGGATCCAAGACAGCATGGGTTTACAAGGATCCACAACGGGTCGTTGACAAAATATTTGTCGTCGGACCCGACAGCGAAACCAGCAGGTTGACTGCATTTTGCAGTCGGCTGCCAGTTTTCATAACACACTAGTATTTTCTATGGGGGGGCTTCGGCCCCCGAATCCCCATGTGGGAGGCTGCATCTCCCGTACCTCCCCACTTAGGATTCTGAACTCCAAGTCGGAGCTGATTGGGGGTGTGCAGAGCCCCTGACAGACAGTGCCAGGTTCCAGTGGGTTCCCTACAGCGATGTGGCACTGTTGTTGCTGTAGGGGACTTTGCTGTCAAAATGTTGATGTCGTGGTTGCATACCAGTTTACAACAGGAAGGTCCTGCCAAACTGATCTCATAGATTTCTTTGACTGGGTAACCATAGTGGTGGACTAAAGGGGTGCAATTGATGTCACCTACCTTGACTTCAGCAAAGCTTTCGATACTGTTCCACATAGAAGATTGATTAATAAGCTGGGTAGGCTTGGGGTGGGTCAGAGGTTGGTCAATTGGGTGGCAAACTGGTTGGCGGGCAGAAAACAGAGAGTGGTGGTAAATGGTATACAGTCAGAAAAGATGCAAGTCACAAGTGGGGTACCTCAGGGATCGGTCCTGGGGCCAGTCCTTTTCAATATCTTCATCAGTGACATTACAGATGGACTGGAGAGTAAGATTTGTCTGTTTGCAGATGACACCAAGATCTGCAACAGAGTAGATGATCCAGATGGGGTGGGCAGAATGAAAAGAGATCTGGATAAACTGGCAAAATGGTTGGATAAGTGGCAACTGGGGTTTAACGCAAAGAAGTGCAAGATCATGCACATAGGGAAGAGAAACCCTGAAGCTACATATAGGTTGGGAGGGGAGTTGCTGGCAATCACAAGGGAAGGAAGAGACTTGGGCATCATCATCACAGATGACCTAAAATCTTCCAAGTAGACCACTAAAGCAGTAGGTAAGGCTAGAGGGATGTTGGGGTGTATTAGTAGGGGTATCACAAGTCGTAAGAGGGAGGTAATAATCCCTCTTTACAAGACACTGGTTAGGCCCCATCTGGAGTACTTTGTGCAGTACTGGAGGCCGCACCTTCACAAGGACATTAACCAAATGGAGGCAGTCCAGAGAAGGGCAACCAAAATGGTGCAGAAACTGCATTAGAAAACATATGAGGACAGATTAACGGAGCTCAACATGTATACCCTAGAGCAAAGGAGGGAGAGAGGAGATACAGCATGAGATTAGAGGGAGGCCGATTGAGGGATAATGTGAGGATGTTCTTTTTCACAGAAAGGGTGGTGGATACATGGAACGGACTACCTCAGGAAGTGGTGGATATGAATGCAATGCAGGGCTTCAAACAGGCATGGGATAGACATAAGGGAGCAATACAGATGAGCATGAATAGATAGGCCATTGACAGAGCAAAGGCCGATGGCACATTCATAAGGTAGAAAAAGAAATGGGCAGACTGGATAGGCCTTGCAGTTATCGGCCATCAACTTCTATGTTTCTGTAAGATTGAAACATTCAAATGTCTTAAGGGCATTAACAAAGTGAATGAGTCTAACATGTTTCAATATAAGAAAAATAGTAGGACAAAAGTCTATACTACTACTGGGCTGACTATTGCTAAGTGCGTTGTATAAACTTTTAAACTGTGGGTAAGCGTTCCTCTGGTGAGAGGAGGGTAAATCCCAAGCCGTTGCTATGGGATACAGGGAGTTGTATTCCTGGTACAGTGGCATTGTGGGGTTGTGGAGGATCGAGTAACCCAGCTGATACTGTCACTGTTACCCCAGAAGGATGACTGCTACCCTTTATGTTTTGTACTTTTTTCTTTATTTTTAAATTGTTTCAGCCTAACTGAGGTTGGGGAAGGTTTCAACTTTTTGCTAATAAACTATTTTAAACCAGCCTAAGTGAATTAAAAGTGTTTATTCTGTGACCCAGGCACAGGAAGTGACTGAGAGGACTTCCTGGTTGCTAGGAAAGAGAAGCGAGCTCACGTGGAGTGAGGAACAGGGTGAGCTGAGCGTTGCACGCAGAAACGTGTTGCTATGTCTGCTGTGTCCGTGAGGGACACTCAGGACTACTGGGGGATACTGTCTAAGTTTAGGATGACCATTCACAGCACTATATAGAGCAACTTGTTTGGTGAGTTTAAACGCCCTGATATGGCATAAGGCAGGCAAAAAAAGTGAAAGGTAGGAAAACATGCCGGGATTGTAAAATGTTTACCGAAGAAGTTACAAATCATGAATTTACATGTGATAAATGTATCAAGGTAGCTGCCCTGTTAAGGGAAGTCCATGACTTAGAACTTAGGTTGCAAACACATAAGGCAATCTCTAGACTAGAGGAGTACATTGATGAGGCAGTGAGCAACATCAATAATAGGCATTCTATAAATCAAAGTAAAACTGAACAGCAAGTATACACAGATGTTCGAAGAGAAAACATTGCTGAAACCCCTTTGGACTTGAATGTAGGTCCCCAGTTGAATCCCCCATTGAAATTACAAAATAGATTCAAGGGCCTGGAAACTCTTATCTCTGACACTCAGGAAGTATTGATCAAAAGCGTTTTAGGTCAAGACCCCCAAAACACATGCCCTGAAGAGCATAACAAATTAGGGGAACACTTAAAATCAATTGATCTGGATCACACCCGTAACACTGGTTTGGAAAAATCTAATGGCATCTAGGGAAACCTGTAACACTGGTTTGGAAAATACAATGGCATCTAGGGAAACAAATTATAAGGAAAGGGACATCTTAATTATTGGTGACTCTATTATTAGAGACATCGATACACAAGTTTGCCATAAACTAAATGAGCACACTACGGTTAGCTTTTTACCTGGAGCTAAGCTTCATGACATTGTACTTTTACTAGATGGACTGTTTGACAATACAGTGAGCCCTTTGGTTTTTCTTCACATAGGAGCTAATGATGTGGGTAAAACAAATTTGACGGATATGCAATGTGAATATAAGAACATTGTTGAAAGGGTTAAAAACTATGGAGGGGAAATTATTATATCTGGTATACTCCCCATGCAGCAGCATAAAGCACATAGGAATATTCAGATTACAATAATAAATTCCTGGCTTAGACAGTTTTGCATAAGGGAAGGAATTAGTTTCATGGACAATACAAAAACTTTCAATAGGACTTCCTTGTATAACGATGATGGTCTTCATTTAAATTCTGCAGGTGTAAGTGTTCTGGGTAAAAAATTTGTGGAAGTGATTAAATTTCATTTAAACTGGCTCGGGGGGGGGCATTGTAAACAATTTAGATGCATCTCCATTGGCTCTGGGAGGCAACATTAATAATAATTTAAGCATATCCTCACCTTCTTCTACCAATATCATTGACTGAAACGTAATACTTGTTAATGCTAGAAGTATTCAAAATAAATTTGATGAGTTCAAAATAATATTACAGAACCACAAAATACATATCGCTTTAATTACTGATACATGGTGGAATGAAAATGATCAATGGGATAAAGAAATTATTGAGTATAAACTATTTTTTAGATGTAGAAAGTATAGAAAGGGTTGAGGGGTAGCACTCTATATGCATGAGGATATAGTATGCAAAGAAATCACATGGGAAACTGGTTCTCTTGAACTTATATGGGTAAAACGCCTTCCATTAAATACCCCCCAAATCATATTGGGTTTATTATACATGCCTCCCTCTATAACACAAGAAGATGACATGGCCATACTGAAAGCCCTTGATGACCTTAATCCTACTGACAGAATTTTATTAACAGGGAATTTTAACTTACCTAATATAGACTGGTGTAATGGAAAAGGAACGTGTCCCCTTGAGAGACAATATTTAGACGTTATTGACCATGGTGGATTAGAACAACTGGTACTTGAAAACACTAGGGGAAACAATATCCTGGATTTAATATTTACTAATATGGGAACATCAGTTAATTCAGTTGAGATTAATACCCCCTTGGGGAATAGCAACCATAGTTCAGTCTTATTTAAAGTTAGTGAAGTAAGATCCCTTAAACCTACTGGTACCACTACCAAATTGGAGTTTTTTGCAAAGCTGAATTCTACAAAATGAAAAAGAATCTCCTTTGTTGGGACTGGAGATTAGATTTTAAAAATAAAACAGTACAAACTATGTGGGACTCCTTAAAAACCAAAATTGTGACACTCACTTCTAAATACATACCTGTTACTTCTAAGTATAATATTAATAAAACTAAAAAAAACTGTTTGGCTCTCTGCTTCTATTAAAAAATTAATCAATAAAAAAAAACAGGTTATTTAAGAAATGAAAACTATCCAAATCGGCAAAGCTATATACGAAATATAAAGATTGCCTTAGAAGAGTTAAAATAAATATCAGAAAGGCTAAAGCACTAGGTGAGGAGCAACTTGCTGAAAGAGTGCATGACAATAAAAAAGCATTCTTTTCACATAATAATATGCGGATAGTTCCAAGTAATATTGGGCCATTTGTTACTGAATCAGGACCCACCACAACAAATATACAAATAGCTGACATACAGAACAAGTACTTTTGTTCTGTATATAATAAAAAAGATACTGGCTCATATAAATGCTGTAGACCTCCCATACCTGCCAATATAATAATTAATTCTGATAGTGTTCTCAAATATCTGGTCAATATAAAAGTTAATAAATCTCCCGGACCGGACGGAATACATCCTAGGGTTCTAAAAGAACTGGCAGTGGAGTTGGTACAGCCAATAACTTGTATTTTCCAGGTCTCCATAAATACTGGAATGATTCCCAACAATTGGAAACAAGCTAATATTGTCCCTATATTAAAAAAAGGGCCTAGAACTCTTCCAGAACATTTTAGACCCATTAGTTTAACCTCCATATTGGGTAAGATTATGGAAAGCCTAATAAAATACTTACTGTTGGAACATCTTAGTAATAACGATATGATAGACCCCTTACAACACGGGTTCACAAAGGCTAGATCATGCCAAACTAGCTTACTGGCATTTTATGAAAATGTCAATAGGGAACTGGATGTGGGAAATTCTATGGATGTGATCTTTCTGGATTTTGCAAAGGCTTTCGACAAACTGCCCCATAATCATTTACTATCTGTGTTAGAGGGTACAAATATTAATAGTAATATTTGTAATTGGGTTATGAACTGGTTCCGAGATAGCAGGCAGAGAGTAGCTATCAATGGGGATTTTTCTGACTGGGCTCCTGTTACCAGTGGAGTTCCCCAGGGTTCAGTATTGGGGCCTAGTCTATTTAACATTTATATTACTTCATTAAAACTAAATAATCAAAATATTTGGATGTATAAGTTTACTGATGACTGTAGACTAGGGTTAGTGGTCAATAATGCTGAACATATGGCTACATTGCAAAAAGCCTTGGATTCAATTCTTGAATGGACTAATCTAAATAGGCTAGTATTAAATATCACCAAGTACAAGGTTATGCATCTTGGTAAAAAAAAAAATAAGGTTGAAACATATCTGTTGGATAGTACCCCTTTGGGGGAAGTGTCAGAAGAAAGAGACTTGGGGATCACGGTTACAAATGATTTTAAGTTCAGAACACACTGTAGGTTACAACTTAGAAAAGCAACACAAAACTTAAATTGTATATTCAAACATATAGCTAGCAGAGATAGCAGAGAGGTGAAGGTACTTATCCCACTTTACAATGCATTGGTAAGGCCGTATTTGGAATATAGTGTCCAGGTCTGGTCACCTCAAAATAGGGAAGACATTAATTTTTTGGAAGGGGTACAAAGAAAATTGACAAAACATATTAAAGGAATGAAAAATCTCAGTTATTATGAGAGATTAGTTAGCCTGAATCTTTATGCCCTACACTATCGAAGGCTAAGGGGAGATCTGTGCTTACTGTATAGGCTTATGAAGGATGAAGTTCTCCTAGCAGAATTGGGTTTTGAGCATAACCTGGGTAGGACTAGTACCAGAAAGCATAATAAACAGCTATACCAGCAGATCTGGAGTCATAATACACGTAAACATTGGTATAGTAGTAGGGTAGTTGGATTTTGGAATGAACTACCATCAAACATTGTTGACAGTTCTTCCATGAACGAATTTAAAACTAAAATAGATCTCCATTTTGGTAATAACAAGTTTAAGTTCTAAATTGGCAAGGCAAGCCTTATAGGATTTCTATCTTCAGGCTTGAACAAACCTATGAAACCTATGAAGAGGACACAGCATGAGATTAGAGGGAGGCTGATTAAGTGGTAATGTGAGGAAGTTCTTTTTCACGGGAAAGGTGGTGGATGCATGAAACAGCCTGCCTCAGGAAGTGGTGGATATGAATACAGTGCAGGGCTTCAAACAGGCATGGGATAGGCATAAGGGAGCAATACAGATGAGTATGAATAGATAGGCCATTGACAGAGGAAAGGCCGATGGCACATTCATAAGGTAGAAAAAATGGGCAGACTGGATGGGCCTTGCGGTCCTTATCTGCTGTCAACTTCTATGTTTCTATGACAGAAATGAAGGGGGATGGGAACAGGACCATTGAAAAGAGAGGGGGGAAGGAGAGAGGGCAAAACAGAAAAAAGAGAAGTAATAAGCAGGCTGCTAACAAAATCTGGAATACTATTTCCTCGAATGCTAGAAGTCTAGGAAGTAAGATTCCAGACCTAGAGGCCATCATGGCAGAGGCTGACCAGGATATTGTGTCCATTAGTGCACTGAAAACCGTGACTGGGACATGGCCATACCAGGCTATACTCTGTTCAGGAAGGACAGGGTGGGAAGGAAAGGATGGGGTGTGGTGATTTATGTGAGGGAAAACATAAAAAGCAACGTAGATATTTGGGGGGGGGACAGAGGTACTTTGGGTCATCCTGGAGATGGGGAAACAGAGCCACTATTCACACTGGTGTGATCTACAGATGTCCAGCACAGGGGGAGGAGTTAGATAAGGTACTTGAGGAAGCCATTGACAAGCTGGCAGAAAAGGGGAAGGTGCTGCTGGTAGGAGACTTCTATCTGCCAGATGTAGATTGGAGTCTCCCAGCTGTGGTTTCCTGGAATCAGGAACATCCTGGACTCCCTGCAGGGGGGTATTCCTCAGGCAACTAGTTAGTGAACGCACTCGTGAATCGTGGGGAGATACCGAAACACTTTTTGGATGTGAATACTGTTTACATTTCACTGCCTTAGGTTAGAACTGTATATTCTGGCTGGCTGCTGCATTCTAAGATGCTCTTCCTGGCCTGCTGCTGGCGCTGTGCTGCTCCACCGTGTCCCATCAGCCCAATAAACGGCACTCTGCGGATGGTGAGTGGGATCATCGGCAGAAGCAGGTGGATTATTCCATGCATGCATGGGCTGGTGCAGCAGTCGCTGGTAGCAGCAGGTGTGTCTTTTTGTGTGTGTTGGGGGGAGGCCAGGACAGCAGCTGGTAGGTGGGTGGTATCATTTGCTGGACTGGGTAGGTCCTTTACTAAGTGCATGGGCCAGAGCAGCAGTCAGAAGGAAAGTTGGTTCATTGACAGCAGAAGATGGCTATGTGTGGGCTATGACAACAGTCAGGAAGTGACTGGGATCATTGACAACAGCAGGTGGGTCCTTTACTGTGTGTGGGCCAGGGCAGCAGTCGGTAGAAGGGTGGGATTACTGGCAACAGTACATAGGTCATTTCCTATGTGTGTGTGTGGGTCAGGCAGCAGTCAGGAGGCAGTTGGGACCATCAGCAGCTGCAGGTAGGTCCTTTACTGTGTGTGTGTGGGCTGGGGCAGCAGTCAGGTGGTAGCTGGCATCAGTGGCAGTAGTTAGAGGGTACTTTGCAACATGTGTGGGCCAGGGCAGCAGTTGTGAGGTGAGTGGAATCATTGGCAGCAGCGGGAGCATCCTTTATTGTGGCTATGGGCTGGGGCAGCAGGCAAGAGGGGGGCTGGATCATCGACAGCAGCATGTGGATCTTTTTCTGTGCGTGTAGGCCAGGGCAACAGTTGGGGGGTGCGATCATCAGTAGTAGTGGATGCGTCTTTTACTGTGTGTACTTGGACTGGGGCAGCAGTCAGGAGGTGGTGGGTGGGATCATTGGCAGCAGTTAGAGGGCACTTTGCTGTGTATGGGCCAGGGCAGCAGCTGGATGGTGGGATCACTGGCAATAGCAGGTGGGTCGTGATATATCAGTACCCACCAGCTCTCCAGTATCACCACTACAACCAGCACAAGGCCTACCCAGTGTGACAGATGCGGCTTGCAAAAAATAAAATAGTGAGAACATTTTTGCAATCAGCCTCTTCAATTGACTGTAACTCAACTCTATGAATTTGTACTTTAACTCTGTATTTTTTCTTCCAACAGGTCTCCACCTTCTACTCCTTGAGACTGTGGGCTATACCAGTACCCACCACTCCTCCAATATTACCACAGCCACCAGCACAGGGCCTTCCCTCGGACCTCAGTTGCTGCACTTTCTCTTACAGATGCCTTAAGAGCATGCAATGGCTATTATGCCTATACCAACCCCAGTCACACCACTCACCCCTTTTTACCTAGATACCCATCCCTGGTATCTAACACTTCTCATTCACTCCTTCTCTCCATTCCCTCCTTTCATTCCCTCCAACTCTTCTGTGCAATTCCTGCCCATCAAATTACTCCTTGGTGCCCAAAATAAAGTGCTCACTGTGGTCCCTGTCTACATCCCACCTAAAAACCAAGGGTCAGGTCTCTGAGCTGTCTTGGACTTTGTTAGTTCCCAACCTTCTGGCTCGGAGATCCTCCTTCTTGGTGATTTCAACATCAACTGGCTTGCACCAGACATAGGAACTTATAAGGATGCTATCTCTTCAGCTAACCTTACGCAGATGGTCGACTCCCCAACTAGGAAGAACTACAAGTCAGGTACCAGCACTCTCCTGGACTGGGTCCTTACCAGTCACCCAATGCACGTCAACAACATCACTGTCCTCCCTTACTCGCTCAGCGACCACTCTCCTGTCATCTGCAACTGGTCAAATAAGTTTCGCAAGCCTCCTCCTTTAACCATCTCCAGCAGAGTCCTACCCCGAGGCAAACTGACCCACCTAAAATCCTGTCTTAGGTGACAAGATTGGTCTCCCCTATACAATGCGCAGGATATAGACTCGGCCCTTGATCATTTCATCACCTCGTTCAATGCTGCGTGTGACTCACACGCCACAGTAAAAAAGCACAAAGTCAAGGCACTATCCAATCCCTGGCTCACTACTGCGTTACTGACCCAACTAAAAGCAAGGGAGCACCTCTGGGCAATTGCCAGGGCCACAGGTGCCCAACCAGACATTCAAGCTTACAAACAATCTCACAACAACTTCACTAAGCAAATACGAATGGCAAAGAGCACCTACTACAAAGAAGCCCTCACCAACACTTGGGGAAATGGGAGAGCCTTTTGGGACAATATAAGGGAGATTGCAGGGAAACAGTCCAAATCCTCCCCTACCTTACTGACTGTTGATGGTACTACCACCCTTGACCCGCTGGTCATAGCAAACACCTTCAATGCAGCCTTCACAGACCTCAGTAGTGTCCTCCCCCCAGATTTTTTCTCAGAAACTGACTCCCCTGAAACAACTTCCCTCCCTACCCCCTCAAGCCATCCACCTTTCCACTTTAAAAAAGTCAAAGCAGATGATGTCCGCAACTACGTAAAAAGGGCCAGAGCCAGTGGAGACTCACTGGACTTTAAACTGCTATCCCTCACCCTAGAAGAAGTGCTGCATCCACTTACCAGAATCTTCAACCTCTCACTCAACCTCAGTCAATTCCCAACCAAATGGAAACCTGCTATTGTCACTCCAGTCTTCAAAAGTGGCGACAAGTCAATCCTGGGAAACTACCAGCCGATCTCTATACTGCCTCCCCTCTCCAAGGCCCTTGAATGCATTGTAGCGGACCAGCTTTCAGACTACTTGGACAAATACAACATCCTATGTCCACAGCAACACGGTTGCAGACAAGGGCACAGCACCTCAACAGCCCTCCTGGAGTTCACTGGAGCCCTTCATGACTCAGTGGACAAAGGTCATCTAACTGGAGCCGTGTTCATTGACTTGACCAAGGCATTCAGCACTGTCCACCATGGCCTACTTTCCAGACAGCTACTGAATGCCGGTCTCTCCCAGGACTCTACTGCATGGTTCAATAGTTACCTACACCAGCACTCACAAAGAGTAAAAATCTCAGGTCTACTTTCTGACTCCAAGCCAGTCCATTTTGGCGTCCCCCAGGGCTCAATACTGGGCCCTCTACTTTTCAGTCTTTTCCTAAACTCTCTCCCACAATCCTGCCCTGAACAAATTATCCTCTATGCCAATGATGCTGTGATTTTCACCCCACATAAAGACCCAAAACCATTAATTCACAACCTTCAACTTGCTTTCTCCTCCGCTGAAAACTGGTTCACTTTACATAAACTGGTTCTAAACCACAAAAAGACTAAATCAATGCTCTTCTGCATCTTGCAAAACAAACACAGGCGATACCCTTTTGATATCAAAACAAGTGCTGGTCATATCCTCGAACAAGTGTCATCTTTTAAATACCTTGGAATCACTCTCGACCATTGTCTGTCATATGGGACCCACATCGATAACATCGCCAAAGTTGTAAACGCACGCATTGGAATTCTCTACCGCAACAAGCAACACCTCACCCAGGCAGCATTAAAGATGTTGTTTCTATCGTAGACTATGGCCTCATAGTCTATGGCTCTGCCACTACTACAGCCCTCAGGCGCATAATGACCTCCCTAAACAAGGCCTGCCGACTGCTCACTGGAGCCCACCGACTCACACATACATCTGAACTCTACACCCAATCAGGATGGCTTCAACTCGCAAACCGTATTAAGTACCTAATCTGTCTGATGGCAAAAAAAACTACCTTGGGCCTTACCCCACCTAATGTCCAAGTCCTCCTGCGCCCAATCTCTAATCCACGTAACACCAGAGGGTCTGAACAATAGCTCCTACAAGTTCCTTGATGCCGCACATCACTGGGTCAAAGATCCTTTGCACACCGTGCCCCCACCTGGATGAATGCCCTTAGCACTCATATCACCTCCACCTTTTCACTGGGCATTTTCAAGTCAAGTCTACATCTTCATCTCACAGCCTCTAGTTCCTGTGACTGCCTCTCCTAACTTCCTTTTTCCCCTTGTGGCCCGCCACCCCTCTCCTTTGTTCTTTGACAATGCTGTGAATCTGCTCTAGCTTCTTTTAGGCTGCTGCCCCCCCCTCCTCCCACCCCTCCTCTCCTACTCCTTATAGATCTCTGAACTTATCCCAGCCTAAGTGATTCATTACTTTATTTCTGCGATGTAACACCTGAACCAATGAATGTAATTATTTAAACCCTTTTTTTAAAATGTTGCTTTCTTTTGCCTATGTAGAGGCCAATGTGGCTTAGCCTAATATGTTTGTACTCTCTTGACGTGGAACCTTTGTAAAAGAGCCTTGGCTCAAAGGTATTTGTAATCCTAGACTTCAATAAATAAAAAAAAAAAAATTACATTCTCTTACACCCTGCATTCACAATACTCTATAGCATGTAATGTGTGAAAATCACTGTATAATCACTAGTCTGTACCATAAGGATTACATTTGGCTAAAAAATACTTCCAGGCAAATTACCTTCAAATCCACCCTCAGAAGAAGAAGCCAGAAGGGGAAGGAAGGAAACATATTCAATTCAGTGCTTTAGAGTAACTGGTAATTGCTATTTTTCTTTTAAACTTAGATTGTAGGCTTGTAGTGACACTATACTTTCTTTGTTGTCTTTACTTATAATTGTTTTTGGGCTGTTGAAAATTTAAAACATAGTGGTGGTGTAATTCTGTGCTGTCTTTAATTGCTGCAAATTGCCCCTCCCTTTCCCCAACACTTAATTATATGCCCTGATAAATCTGATTGACAGGAGCTAAACACAGGGTATAGTAAGAGGTGTGAAGTAGGAGGGGCATAAGGGGGAAGAAGCCCACCCTCAGCACGACAAGTGTTTTGACTCATTTATTTATTTATTGGTTTCTTTTTCCTTAAAAAAAAAAATTATCTGAGGATCAGTGACAGGATTTTTAGTACAGTAAATTAATAAAAAGAGAACTAGGAGAGCTTCAGTAGCAGACAAGTAGTGGAATTGCAGTATAATGTGGGGAGTGGTGCAATGCAGTGGCTGTGGGGCAGCCATATTCAGGCAGACCTGGACACTGAGGTGCTGCCCTATCTGCATGCATCTCTCTGGACTGCGGGATGAGGTAGCCAGACTCAGAGCGGAAGTAAACTGGGTCAGGAGTACCATCACCCCTATCCAGGGACCACCCAGTCCAATGCAGCTGCCTCAAAGGATGCCGAGAATGAGGAGCACTTGGATGACAGTGGGCTCAGGAGGTTAGAGCAGTCAGGCAGAGGCACATCCCAGATCCTATTCCACTCGAGAACTCCTATGCCACATTGGCAAATGAGGACAACCAAATAGAGGTACCCAGAGAGTGGAAGGAAAGGATGTGGAGGTTAGCCAAGGAGGTGACCTCAGTGGGGAAAGCAGTGGACCCCAGAGGAGGAGGAAGCGAATCCTGGTGGGGGACTCCATCATAAGAGGGATCCAGCTAGGAACACAGGAGGGGGAGGACAGGGAGGTGAGGTGCCTACCAGGTGCCACGGCATGGAGGGATGGAAGGAAGATACTGGGGATCACTGGGAAGGCAAGACGGGAGGGTGAGCTGGATGTCATTATCCACCTAGGTACTAATGACGTGGCAAATGGGGAGCCAAAGGAAGTTCAGAAAGAGTTTAGGAAACTGAGGAGGGGTCTCAAGCAAGTAGCTACTTCTGTCACTTTCTCAGAAGTACTACCTGTGAGAGGCAAGGGAGAGCATAGGAGTGCATGCACCAGGAACTTTAACTCATGGTTGAAGAACTGGTGCTGTGAGGAAGGGTTTGGATTCATTGGTGACTGGGGACCCACCTGGAGGGATGGAGGTTTGTTCAAGCCTGACGGCCTGCATCCATCCTGGAGGGGAATCCAAGCACTCAATGATAAGTTTAAATGCTACATTGACAAGCATTTAAACTAGCAAAGGGGTGGCAGGCCAGCAAGGAGGGTACCTACTTGCTCACCCCCCACAGCTAGCAGTGGAACCAGTGAACCAGAGGAGTGGCTATCTCTGCAAAGCAGTGTGCAAAAGATGGAGATTAGTGCCCAAGAGGTGGATAAGCAGAAAAGGGGCAAAATTCAGCAGAAGGGCAGACAGCAAGGAGAACCAGGGATAAATGACAACCAAGGAAGGGGCTGGAGTAGAACAGTGAATCAGTCTAGGGAGGTCAAATCATGGAAAGCCATGTGTGCAAATGCCAGGAGCCTTAGCAACAAGATGGAAGATCTGGAGGCTGTCATGGTACAGTCAGACCTGGACATTGTGGCCATCACTGAAACCTGGTGTAATGATAACCATGACTTGGAGATGGCCATACCTGGCTACAACATATTCAGAAGAGACAGAGCAGGCAGGAAGGAGGAGGAGTGGCTGTATGTGAAAATGACATAAGGGCCACAGAGATCCAGGAGGAACAAAATGGGGAGAGATACTGTGGGTTAAGCTGGAAAGGAAAATGGGGACAGCCATCCGCATGTGGTGGTCTATAGACCACCAGCTCAGGAGGAAGAAACAGATAGGAGTTGATGCTAGCCATCCAAAGGATGGCAGACAAAGGTGAGGTAGTACTGGTTGGAGACTTCCAATATTCCAGACGTGGACTGGAGCATCCCAGCAGCAGCATCAACTAGAGCAGATTTATCCTGGACTCCCTTCAGGGTGCCTTCCTCAAGCAACTGGTCATGGAACCAACTTGCAGAAGGCAATACTGGACCTTGTGCTCACAAATAGGGACAGTGTGATGGGGGTAACAGTGGGGGAGCACCTGGGTAACAGTGACCACCAGTCATTGTGGTTTGAAATCACAGAAAGAACAGAACCAAACCACACAAACACGTATCCTGGATTTTAGGGGGACAGACTTTGGGAAAATGGGGAGATGCTTGAAAGAGGCATTAAGGGAATGGGACAGGAATCAGGGGTTGAGGAACAGTGGGCAGTATTTAAAATGGGGATTATAAGAACAACAGAATTATGCATTAGCAGGTTAGCAAGAGGAAAAGGAAGAGGAGACCATATGGTTTTCCAAAGAGGTAGCAAAAGAAAGTGAAAACCAAAAGATTGCATTCAGGCAATACAAAAGACACAGGCAGAAGGGGATAGGAGAAGTACCAGGAGAAGCAAAGGGAGGCAGGGAAGTCAGTAAGGGAAGCCAAAGCTCAGACAGAAGAACACATTGCAAAATCAGTGGGTAAAGGGGACAAACCTTTACAGGTACATAAGTGAAAAAGAAAGACAAAGGGAGGGATAGTGAGACTGAAGGGGAGGATGGGAGCCACATGGAGGATGACAACAGTAAAGCTGACATACTGAACAGGTATTTCTGCCGTCTTTACTGAGGAAGAGGGTAATGGGTCTGAAGGAGTACAAGGGTGAGAATGGTGCAAATGGACACAAGTCCCTTTACACAGAAAGGGTCCTGAAGGAACTGGAAGTAATAAGAGTTGATAAAGCAATGGGGCCAGACGGGTGCACCCCAGGGTCCTTAAAGAACTAAGAGAGGTGGTGGCTGAACCTCTGGCTATCCTGTTTAGCCGATCACTGGAAACAGGGAGGTACCCAAAGACTGGAGGACAGCAGATGTAGTCCCCTTATACAAAAGTGGGAACAAAGAGGAAGCAGGGAACTACAGACCAGTCAGCCTCACCTCGGTAGTGGGAAGATCATGGAAGCACTACTGAAGGAGAGATTGGTGGAACATCTGGTTGTCAATGGACTACAGGACCCAAGGCAGCATGGTTTCACCAGGGGAGGTCATGTCAGACCAACCTCGTTGAATTTTTGACTGGGTGACTAGGAGGTGGATCAGGGAGGGCAGTGGACATGGCCTATCTGGACTTCAGCAAGGCCTTTGACACTGTGCCACATAGAGACTATTACACAAACTGGGGAATATGGGTGTGGGCAGGACAGTAGTGTGGTGGGTAGGTAACTGGCTGGGTGGCAGGACACAGAGGGTGGTGGTAAATGGCTGTCACTCCACAGAGGGAAGAGTGACCAGTGGGGTACCACAGGGATCAGTGCTGGGACCGGTCCTATTCAACATCTCATCAGTGACATTGCAAAGGACCTAGAAGGCAGAATTTCACTGTTCACTGATGACACAAAGCTCTGTAACAGAGTAGAACACCAGAGGGTGTAGACAGAATGAGAAGTGACCTGCAGAAACTTGAAGAATGGTCAGGGTTTTGGCAGTTGAAATTCAATGCAAAGTGCAAGATAATGCATATGGGGCACAAAAACCTGGCACAATATATCAGTTGGGGGTGAGGATATAGCATGTACCAAGCAGGAAAGGGATCTTGGGGTTGTCATCTCTAAGTGACCTCCAAAGGTAGGAAACAGTGTGTACAAGGCAGCAGGTAAAGCAAATAGGATGCTGGGATGTATAGGTAGGGCATCACCAGCAGGAAAAGGGAGTCATAATTCAGCTATACAAGACACTAGTGAGGCCCCACCTGAGTACAGTGTACAGTTCTGGAGACCATACCTACGTAAGGACATAGACAGGGTAGAGAAGGTTCAGAGGAGGGCAACAAAGATGGTGCATGGATTGCATCACAAGTCCCTATGAAGACAGGTTGAAGGAACTGAACATGTACTCCCTGGAGGAGAGGAGGGAGAGAGGGATATGATAGAGACATACAAGTATCTTACAGGGAGGAACAGGGTGCAGGAAAACACTATTTTAAGCAAAAAGATGTTCCAGGACTAGAGGGCATGGGATGAAGTTGGAGGGAGGACTATCAGAGGAAACATGAGAAAGAATTTCTTCACAGAACGGGTGGTGGACAAGTGGAACACCCTGCCAGAGGAAGTGGTGGGGGCTGAAACAATCACGGGATTTAAGAATGCATGGGATAGACATAAAGGAATTCTAGAGGTCAGGGGTAAGGGGAAACAGACTTCTAGGAAAACAAACTGAACTTACAAGCTCAAATGGGCAGACTGGGTGGGCCATAGGCCCTTATCTGCCGACACTGTCTATGTATCTATGTATTTCAGTCTCTAAGCAAAGTCTTTTTAATTGCTGAATGACAGTCCTTTTTGTAGCAATGAGAATCACAACCCCCTGTATGGCAGATGAATGCAGAAGGCAGTAACTAGTCTCTCTCTGTTCTCACTGCCCCATCGATCCTGGTATTGGGATACAGTTGATTCCCTATAGGCTAGGCTTACTGTGTGAGAGTGGAAAGCAAAAAGGGTTGCCCTGAGATAAAGGAGGTGCTTTAAAGCAAAGTCCAACTCACCAACAAACTCAAAGCACTCAGCCTCCTCAAAATCAGGAATAACGTCTTCAGGATGACTGGCATTTCATGTGCTACAACCTAGATACAGGAGCACCTTTTTTTAATTGAATATACTTTATTGAAAAAGTTAAAATACAAAACAATCAAGTCAAACAAACCACAAAAACAATACAATAAAAACATAAAAAATTCAACAGACCAAATAATTTTTATTTTATTCTTTTGGTAACCAGGTAAAGCCCACTAGGCACATGTGCTGTTTTCAGGGTCATCTTGGGAGCACTGGGTGTTTAAGTGACATACTCCGAGTCATACAGTATGCAAGTGGAGGTTGTGGGAATCAAACCCAGGCTTGCTGGATGTACCAAGCTCATTCAAAGCTTGTTACTCTAACCTCTACGCTATACTGCCATCCTTTATAACAATAATCCAAAAACCTAAAATTCCCTTTCTCCCTCCTATTTCCCTGGCACCCAGAGCATAACTATCTATTTGGAGATTTAGGAGGAGATACCAAAGAATCAGAAGAGTGAGGGCTATGCTGAGAAGAGGAGCCCCGTTACAATGGAATTTGAACTGATAAAACATAAAGCAGTTCCCACCTAGAGCAGAACCACTCCACCTTGCCTTATGTGTAGGCAGTTTGTTTCTCTACCAACAATGCCGGAAGTATCTCTTGATGCCATTCTTTATAAGAGGGTGTGGAACCATCTAACCAATGCTACAATATAATCAACTCAGCCGTTACAGTTATCAATGCCATATACGCCTTTCGAGGGCCGAAAAAAGCCTGCTGGATAAAGGCCAACCAAGCACACCTCAGGTGTAAAATAGGAGTCCAGTCCTAGGAGAGGATCCAAAGAAGATTTAATGGTATGCCAAAAAGGAGATACCCTTACGCAGTACCAGAGTAGGTGATTGAGATGACCTTCAGCCATTTCACATCTGGTACAATTTGGTGAGGGGAGCCACCCTATTTTATGCAATCATAACGGGGTATAGTATAAATTCTATAGAATCTGGAATTGGCTTAAACTATACATATGCTGTTTAACCAATTTAAAGAGATGTCGCCACACTGTCTGCCTGCGCCATGGGTCTGCAAGGATGGCCAAGGCCTGCTGCCAATAATAACAAATCCCTGTAGGACGTTTTGGATCTTGAGCTCGGAGAAGCCCATAGAATTTTGATACCGAATGGGGGCTGCTCATCAACAAATACTAAAGATTTAACATTTAGGGAATCATGGCTAGACCAAGGGGTGTGGCCCAGATAAGAAAGAATTGCTTGTTTTAGCTGATAATCCTTAAAATCAAAGACTTGGGGCAAAGAAAAATGTTCTTGAAGGACAGAAAACAGGAGAGGTCTGCCCTGCTCCAATAGATCACCAATGCAAGTATCTCGGAGTTGAGAACAAAAAGCGAGTAGGATTAGACGATGAGTGATACGAATATTAGGGTTACCCAAAATGGGCTGAGTCAGGGCTTGCGACCAATCGAAGCCCATATAGGAACATATCTGTTGTAAAGCTTTTAAAGACCAAAAAAGTGGCAGGCCTTGAACTGAGACGGTAGGTCAGACGGCTTAAAGGAAAACTACACCCAAAACTTGAAAAAATATATGTTGTGCAGAGTGTTTTAATTTGTATGTGAAGTTCTAGTGTTTCCTTCCCTCTGACTGGTATTAGGAGTTTACGACCCCTGGAAATCTCCATATCAAATAGCTTTATTGCATTTCTTTGTCCTACAATGCACCTTGTTTCATGTGATGGTGATGTAGCAGAGCCCATAAATCCAGCAGAAAGCATTGCATTACAATCAGTTCACAACAATAGAGATGGCTATATTTTAAAATTTGTAGAATTCAGCTTGGTGACCACCCTCATCCTAAAGGTTTTACTGTCCTGAAAAACTTTGCTGCTGGTAATTTGTGTGCAGTATGTAAAGCTTCCAAGATATTTAGTTTGTTTGGCATGTGTGTGCTGAATGTTGGGTCTGTCTTACATCACAGTTACATGAGACAAGATGCACTATGGGAACAAGAAATACAATTACGCTGTCAGGTGTGAAGATCCCCAGGGGTCGTAAAACTAGCATAAAGCTAGCAGGCTAATTTGGGAAAAACTCCTAATACCAGTCAGAGGGAAGGAAACACTAGAACTTCACATACAAATTAAAACACTCTGCACAACATATATTTTTTCAAGTTTTGGGTGTAGTTTTCCTTTAAGATAAATTAGACTACTTAACTGGATACCAGCATGCAGCCAAAGGTCTTTTTCAGTAAGTAGCCAGAGCAGGACATAAGCAACCCTCTCTTCTGCCTGCCAAACTTGGCCCCATTTGAAAAACTTACTTCCATGCAGGGCGCAATACTATAGAAAAAGTTTGGAAGGTTCAGGCCTCCTCAGTCCTTTGGGATTGTGAAATTAAAATAAACATGTGAGACAGCTTTCTTCTTCCACAAAACATATTAATGAGCTGCTGGAGGTGAGAAAACCAGGACCTGGGATGATAAGGACATAACATGCCAAGAGGATATAAAACATGTGGAAAAAGGTTCCTTTTGACTGTAATAACTCTCCCTCAGAGGGAAACCGGCAGGTTTGCCCAGCGCTGCAGATCCAGTTTAATCCACTGCAAAAGGGGAATACAGTTTTCTTTGATTAAAGCTGAGGGGAATCTAGTGAGAAGAATACCTAAATAAGTTAACACTTTTGCTTCCTAGGTTAACCCCAGGCCTAAAATCTCCTGCTTATGAACATAAGAATTTAGAGGCAAGACCTTAGTTTTCTCTAAGTTTAATTTGTACCTGAAGATAGCAGAAAAGCGTTGCATCTCAGACAGGGCAGTCAGAACAGAAGCGGAGGGCTCCTTGATGTGCAATAAGAGATCATTTGCATACACAGAAAGTTTACAATGGAATCCTCCAACCAATATTCCTCGAACTGCCTGGTTAATCTGACTACAATAAAGTAAAGGTTCTAGATATAAATTAAAAAGGAACGGCGACAAAGGACATCCCTGCCTAGTTCTGCGCTGTAAGGAGAAGGGGACAGACAGAATGCCACTACACCAAATTTGGTCCATGAGGTTACTGTATAGCACTTTAATCCAAGTAATGAACTCTAGGAGAAAAACACATTTCTCTAAAACTAAAAACAAGAAGGGCCAAGAGAACCAATCAAAGGGCTTTTCTGTATCCAGGGAGACCAGGACAACAGGGGAGGAGCACTTTTATTACTTATATTTTGCTTCTCACTGTGTTTTTTTTTTTTTTTATAAATATCTTCTTTATTTAGGTTTTAAAACATATATACATACATGTCATCCAGATCTGAGCATTACATTTCATTTATACAGTACAACAATTCCAGCCTGAGTACATTATGCTATTGCTCTACATGAAGGGGAGGTACATATGATTTTTTGATTTCATTTGTTCATTTATAAGGGTTAGATCACTGACAGTATTGTCCGGCCTGGCCGTAGGATATAGAGGGAGAGGCCAGTCTCTTGGTATAAAGTCTTCCTAGGTTGCTCCCAGGAGGGAAAGTTCAAGCATGATCCACAGGTGTCATATACAATGCTATTACAACATTTCATTATAAGGACATTCTGGTCTTCAAACATCCAATCCAGGTCACAATCTTAAGAAATAACACTAAGCTAGTCTGAGCATTATACTCTGTGAGTGGGCTCCTATATAGCTCCCCTAGGGGGTAAAAGTAGGATCTTTTAGCATATAGTATATTTGCCATCTGGCCCATCTGATAGTAAACTTTTCCTCCTGGTCATTCAGACTATGCGTGATTTTTTCCATTGTATATATTTGTCTTGTGATATTCCACCAGTCCTGAGTCTTGGGGACTTTGGGGGTCAACCACGCTTTAGTAATTGCTTTCTTAGCTGCGGATAAGAGTAGGAGGAGTAAATATCTAGTGTTTGGACCCCGGAGGTTTTAAGGGAAAATGAAGAACAAGAACATCTCTACTGTCAGTTGTAGTTGTGGGTCTAGTATTTCTTGCAGTTGGGTCTGAAGAAGCACAAAGAATGGCCTCAAGTGTGGGCAGCCCCACATGATGTGAGTGTGATTTGCCTTAGGTTCCCCACATAGGCGCCAGCAAGCAGCTGAATGGGTTGGGGAAAAGTGGCAGGTAATTGCAGGGGTTCTGAAATACCGAACCAGATTTTTCCACGCAAACTCGCGCCACTGGTGTGAGCTCGTCACTCTGGCAGTGTAACCCCAAGCTCTACGCCAGTCTTCGGGCGATATCTGATAGCCGATTCCTGGGTCCATTGTGTGCGAATATCGTCAATGTGTGGTTGACTCTGCATGTTTAACGCTTGGTAATACAACGATACTAGGTGGCTCTGTTTCAGAGTTTTATTAAGAGTGACTTGATTTTGAATTATGGGAGGGAGTTGTTCATGTTCCCAGATTATCCGTGGGAGGCTATCCACATAGTGCCGGAGCTGTAAATAGCGGTAGAAATCCCGATGTGGTAGGTTGTACTTCCTTTGGATCTCTGCATATGACCACACCACTCCCCGCGACATTATCTGTCCTAGGTACCTCAACCCATGCCTTTCCCACTGCCGAAAGCTGTTATCTAAGCTGTTTGGGGGGAAGTTGCTCAGACTTGCAATTGGGCATATAAGTGGCAGGAAATGTGTCAACCGATGTGTTGTTTTAATGGTTTGCCACGTACGGAACAAGGTCTTAAGCCAAGGGTCTACATGGTGAGGTAGTACCCAGTTGTTTTCTTGTTGGTACAGGATTCGCCAGTAGGTATGGTCATCTAGCATCAATCGCTCTATGTCCAACCAATGTGGGTTGGTTGTTCTGATTTGCCGGGACAACAAGTGTGTCAGTGCTGCCGCTTGCTGGTAATGTCTTAGATCTGGGAGTGCCAGTCCTCCAACTTGGCGGGGGAGAGTGAGGATCTTTAAACGGACACGGGGCTTTTGGTTGGCCCAAATGAACTTCGTGATAAGGCGATTCAATTCTCGAAAAGTCTTTAGAGGGAGGTGTACAGGGATATTTTGAAATAGGTACAAAGCCCTCGGGAGTGTTACCATTCTGACAAGATCAGTCCTCCAGGAGAGGCCCAGGGGTAGTGTTGCCCATGAATTTAAGTCGGATTTCAACTGCGCAATGAAAGGGATATAATTGTATTTATAGTATTCCGTAGGAGCTTGAGTGATATACACGCCTAGGTATTTAAGCTTTTGTAGATTCCACCTCCTTGGGAAACTGCCTTGCACTTTTGGCGAGGGGGTGTAATAAAAGGTTAGCAGTTCCGTTTTGGCAAAGTTCAACTTGTATCCCGAGACCGAACCGAAGGAGTCCAAAATCTGTTTAAGTATGGGGAGAGAGTGCTCAGGGTTCTGAAGGTATAGAAGAATGTCATCAGCATAGAGGGCTACTCGATGCTCACCTCCACCCACCACCACTCCCTCTATTCCATGCGCTTCTCTAATTTGTTGTGCTAAGGGCTCGATGAATATTGCAAATAGCAGGGGAGAGAGAGGGCATCCCTGTCTCATTCCCCTAAAAAGGGGGAAATAGTTGGAGTGATGCCCATTCACCTTTACACAGGCCCGGGGGGCTGAGTACACGTTCTGGAGGACTGTGATTAAGGCAGGAGGAAACCTGAACTTATGCAGCGTTGAGTATAGGAAAGGCCAGGCCACTCTATCAAATGCTTTTTCAGCATCTAGGCTGGCTAGTATGGTTGGGATTTTATTGGTTTGCATGTGGTGTACCACATGCAGAGCACGCCTAATACTGTCCGTGGTGGTGCAGGATCTGACAAATCCTGTTTGATCTTTGTTTATTAATAAAGGGAGCACCTGGTCTACCCGACGAGTCAAAATGCTCATGAATAGTTTATAGTCTTGATTTAGTACTGAGATGGGCCTATACGAAGCACATAGTTGTGGGTTTTTATCCGGTTTGGGGATTACGGAAATAGTTTCATATGACCAGGATGGTGGGGGTGGGCTTCCCTCTAATACCGAGTTGAACACATTGAGCAGATTGGGAGAGATCTGTATCTTGGCTGCCTTGTAGAACTCAGCCCCATATCCATCTGGTCCCGGGGATTTTAAGGATTTGGCGTTTGCTATGGCACTAGACACCTCCAGTTCCGTGATCGGGGCAACCAGTGCTTCCCTATGGTCCTCCGTTAGCCGTGGGAGGGTAATTGCCTGCAGGTATTCTGCTGTTTGTTGTGGGGATGCTGCATGTTCGGGAGTGTACAAGGTCTTATAGTATGAAGTAAATGCTTCCGCAACGTCGTGTGTTTTGGTGAGGTATTGGCCTCCTATTGGGTGGCGAATGGATAGTATCGTGGCTATCTTTTTTGTTTACGGGTTTGATACGCCAGCAGCCACGTAGCTCTTGGGCCTACCTCAAAAAATCTTTGATGCAAAAAGGTCAAGGCTATCTCAGTTTGCTGCTGAATTAGTCGGTCCAATTCGTATCTGGCCTGCTGCATTTGGTGCAGTACTGATGTATCCCCCTGTTTGTGAGCCATTTGTAAGAAATGGAGGGTATCCTCTAGCCTAAGTCTTTACGCTTTACGTTGCCTCCAGTTTCTCACTGTGTTGACCTAATATTATTACCTTTAAAATCCTTCCGGGGGGGGGATTAGGCGGAGGTGTGTCTCGCAACGCAGTGATCAAGACGGTGCGGAAAGTGCAAGCGGATGGTGGTCGGTCAGGACACCAAAAGCATACTAAATAAAAAATAGATACATAAAATGAGTTGTGTTTAGTGAATACTGAATACAGATATTATAAAGAAGGCACATTATGCACAGCAAGAATTATAAAATGTCAAAGTTTCCTTCTTCCCCAACAGTGTAAAAAATACTAGCACTAATAAGAAGCACATCAAAAGGGTAATATCACATACCTCCTAGGAAACAAGTGGAAATGTGATACGTCCCAATTATAAATAGAAAAAACTAAACAGAGCAGAGAAAAGCAACAAGTGGAGAGTGGGAACGAGGAAGGAGGGAAGAAAAAAGGAGTGGATGTAGAAGGTACTTAAAGCATGGAGGAACCAGAGGTAGAAAATTGTAATGTATGAAGAAGGAAAACATCGCCAATGTTATAGCCTTACATCTCAGACAGAGTGGCCCAGAGCTTGTATTTTCCTTTATAGGAATCAAAAAAGTTTGCTCGGACCAAGAGAGGGTCACCTGAACCATTTGCATTTCCCGTGATATGGGCAAGTCAAATTGAGTGACTCAGTTTGACCACCTGTGAGAAGAGCGAGCATTAAAGTGTAACCCCCCCACAAATGGGGGTTCCCGAAAGACTTCCTTGGGTGTGCCTAAATGCCCACTGCCAGGCTGGTATCCGGTGTCTTAGCATTTTAAAAGTGTTTATAAGAGTGCCTTAATGCCTCTGTGCTCTGTCTCTTTAAGAGTGGCCTATAACGTGGTGCTTACTTAATCTAGGGGGGGCTGAGTGTTTCTATGCTAGTCCCACCCAGGCTGCCAGATAATCGCTCCGTTCTGCCATCGCTATTTGCGCAGAGGGAGCTCTGTTAGAAGCTGTACTTATTTACTGATTAGCTATTAGCATAGTAATGATATTTTAGTTTGTCTAGCCTGTCTTCTTTGCAGCATGGACAGTTCTGTTTATCACCACCATTTTGGTTTTGGACTGCCAGTCAGCACCAGTCGGTACCTTTGGGGACTCCAAAATGAAGCCTGTCCCCAGGGGTCTTGTGGGAGCAAATTTCTGTAGGAATTGTAGTTTTTGCATTTTGGCACCAAAACACATCTGGAGGGGGAGCGCTTGCTTTGACAGATTGATGGATCAACCAACCAGAACCTTTTGGACCGAAGGGAAATTCCCAAGCTGTCTGCAGCAGTCAGTCAATCTAGAGTTAGAGTTTGGAGAGTAAACAGCTTGAGTGATTCAAGCAGCTGTTTTTTGGCCTGTCTGCTTGCTTTCCCTCGAGAGGGAGTCCTCTGAAAGGCTTAGCAATCAGACTGTATCCGAATTGGAGTGTGACAAAGCCACTGAAGAGTGACCAGATTTGAACCTGAAGAAGACCGAAGATTTGCTGTACGCAATCGGACTGTCAGGACATCCATTTACCACAGAATTCCCGGTTTTGCTCAGAGATACTGATATTACGGCCGGACTGCCATCCACATTGTGGTATAGTGATTGCTTTACTGTAAATGTGCTGTGTGCTGTTAGTGGGTAGCGATTTGGTTCCCCACTGTGTAAATGTGCCACGCATCCTGGAAGCTGCATCCAGCACTACCGGACTCAAAATCCGAACTGTTCCACCCAGCCTGCACCTTGCCACCTGGCCCAGCCAGCTACTTCAGGCACAGAAACCATCATCGACAAGAGACTCACCCAGGGATCAGCCCCCTGCTCAACCATCTCGAACAGGAACGACACCTCAGTGATTCGTGTGGGCCCTGCTTCTCCTGGCAAACCAGTCATCAACCTGCAGTCTCCATTTCATCTAGCCTGTGTTTCGTATTGGGTAGCATGAGTGACAATCAGGGTAGCTCCCTGCAACAACAGCTAACTCTCAAGTGTTGTCATCTGATTGCATTGTTGTTTTTCCTTTCAAGAACTGAGTCTTCAGGCTCTGGATTACAAATTGTGTGTGGTTGTGCATGCCTTTTCTTTTCATCACAGGGTCCCAACCAGCTGCGATGCCGGCCTACCCCGGGCAACATTCCAGGCTAGCCCACCTTACTTCCAACTGGGTACCCAGAGCATCTGACTGTGTAGGGACTAAAAGTGCATGCATAATTGTCTGATTAGATCAGTTTTTGAATCAATCAACCTGATTACGCCCTCTCTTGTTCAATCCCCCTGAATAAATCAGATCTAACTTTTTTTGCATTTACTCTGACCGTGGTTCCAGTATGTACCAAAAGCACTGTACTGATGTTATTTGCTGTGCTTAACCTTGTTTTACAGGGGGTCTCCAGGGTTGAACTGGTAGAACCAGCCCTGGTGGTAAGTGCAAACAGTGTGGGGATTTGTATGCTGAATAGGGGCTACTGTGAAAGTGTTTGTTGCATATTGTCTAGGCCACTAAAGGGGAAAGAGGGGGGGTTACAGTGTCCTGGAGGGCTGTACCCAGGTTAGCCTTGTTACTAACAACCCTGTCCTCTGGGTGGAGGCACCCGTTTCAGAACTCAGGTCCCTTAATCTGCAACTAGCCATGCAGGCAGGGGTAGTAGCCCTTGGAATAGCGCCACCTAGGGTTACAAAAGAATAGCAAAATGTGGTGCTAGTGAGGGTGAGGGAACAAAAACCACAACAAAAGGATACGGCGAATGTGGGGAGGGAGCAGTAGTGAAAGAGGATATAGGCAGTCGTTTGGCCAGGTACAGTAGCAGCCACAGATACTGCCAGATATTTCCCAAAATTTCTATGATATTTCCAGAAATATCTCCTGCTTTCTGCATTTTCACAGTAGGGGTAACATAGAGAATCTCTTCAGAAATTTTGTGAAATATCTGGAAATAGCAGGCAATGTCTCTGGCTAGTACTGTAGTTTCTAGCTGGCCATTTGATCTGGTGGTTGTAGTGGATACCTTTAGTTTATAAGGTCTTGGGTTTGGAGCTTGCTAGGGGAGTGGGTATTTTGTGTTTTGTTGGGTTTGTATACTTAGAATTTTTTTTTTTTAGTTCCCGGTCATCCCATTTTGTGGTGCATGCTCCCCCATCTGTAGTTGCCCCCAAATAGCCCCCTCCCAAATCTTACCCTGTACCACAGTGAGTCCCCACGGAGTTGATTATAATTAGATTGGGAGGTGCAGAGGTTGCCTGCACAAAAAAAATATATTTTTTTTGTGCAGGGCGCATCTCGCACCTCCCAATCTAATTATAATCAACTCCGGTGGGGGGTGCAGATCGTCATTGTTTTTGGATCCGCTGTAGTGCAGATTGCTGTTGTTGTAGTCGTCGATTTGCAGTCGCTGATGTTGCACCCCCTGTTCTCTCCTTGCTGTTATGCCATGGAACCAACACTTTGTAGCTCAAGTGTGAAAACCTCGGATGTATACCCTGGGAGCCTTGAAGGAACTGGGATTGAACGATAGGTCTGAACTTGCTTGTATTTTTACATTGTTAGGGAACATAAAAAACATTTGTATTTTGTAATTCTTGATGTGCATAATGTGCCTTCTTTATAACATCAGTATTCAGTAAATACAAATAATTTTAAAGGTAATAATATTAGATCAATATTATGAGAAGCAAAATATAACTAAAGTGCTCCTGTATTTAGCTTGTAACACTAGCATTAGCAGTTTGCTGTACTGAGTAGCTGATGAGACTCAAACATGAATCTTACTTTACTGAGTTTGCCCAACTTAAAACTTTACTTAAACTTGAATCTAATTCTTAGCATCTAGTTTTATGTCTATTTATCAATCAGACACAGTGTGGAGGGAAGCTCTCCAGATTAGACTCTCCTCTAAGTTAGAGTGGAGATCTGAGCAGTATTTGGATATATTATTGAACTGGAAAATGTTTCTTTTGATTTCTTCCCATGATATGGAGGAACTTTTACAAGATGGCAGAGTCCATTTTGCATTGGAATTTTCTTTTCATAGATTAATTGGTGCGGTACTGTAGATTGTTTTCAAGCTGAGAAAGCATCATTCATTTGGATACAATATAGCAATTTTGGGCTGTGGCCACTAGAGGGACTCCTACCTTTATACAGTAATAAAAGCTGTCATTGTTATTAATTTATTTATTTAAGGATTCCGAGAAGACCTTTGAGCACAAGCTCTTTTACAAAGGTTCCACATCAGGTTGACAGACAATAGACATATTACATCAAGCAGGTATAGAACATACATAGGTTACAATATTACAGTGTTATCACTAGTACCATGGAATTAGTACAGCGTCAGTAAAGGATGTAGAAAAGCAGTGGTGAGCTATGTGGGGAAAGCAGGAGAGGACCCCCTTTCGAGTTGACGGGTGATTTAGGAAGGGTAAGCAGCCTCGTGTTGGGGATTTGTCAAAAATAGGAGGGTGAAATAGTGGCTGGGGGAGTGCCGGGGGGGAAGGGGAAGTTGGCACCAGAGGGGAGAAGTGCTTGACTAAGTGGTCATACAGGGGAAATGGGGAGGGAAGTGGTACGGTGATGGAGTTATGATGAAGGGAGGTACTTGGGGAACGGCAGGGCAGACATTGAAAGCCACATAGGGGTGGGTTGGCCTATGTGTGCAGGGAAGAGTGGGGGCAGGAGGAACCAAGGGGGTGGAGGGAAACCAGTGGATGCCTAGTGTCAGTTCAGGGGCAAGGTGTAGGTTCATGGAGGGAGAGTACCAAAGGAGGGAGAGTACCAAAGGGGGAGAGTACCAATGGGGAGAGTACCAAAGGGGGAGTACCAATGGGGGAAGAGTACCAAAGGAGGGGAGAGTACCAAAGGGGGGAGAGTACCAATGGGGGGAGAGGCTCAAAGGAGGAAGACTGGCTACTACGGAGAGCCACACTAGCTGTAATGGGATGGGCAGCAGGGCTGCCATATGAGCAACTCGGGAGGCCAAGGAGGGGGAGGCACTACCCTCAGAGGCAGTCACACTCTGTGATTGATTGAAGGTGTTGCCTTAGTCCAGTTTTGAAGTGTGACAGGCATTTAAAGGGTTGAATGGGCACAGGGATTTCGTTAAGCCACTGGGGGGCCCTACAGGCAAAGGCGCGTTGTTCAAGCACAGTTCGACAGACAGGTGTTGATAGGGCCCCCCTCATCCTACCTCTGGTGTCACAGAGGGTAGCAAATGGCAAGAGGATGTTGGATACACGGGCGGGGGGGGTTGCCCAATAATACCTTCTTACCCAGGAGGCAGGTTTGGAACTTGATCCTGTTCTTTACAGGCAGTCAATTAGTCTATTCATACAGAGAGCAAGTGTGCATATGATGATCCGCAGCCAGGGTGAGCCTGCAGGCTTTATTGAGAGCAATATGAACCCTCTAAAGTGCCATATCTGCTGCAGCTCCATAGACCACCAGGCCATAATCAATGGCTGATAGGATGGAGCTGGAGACTGAGAGGCAGAGGGCCTCAGGGGTGAGATATTTCCTGTGTCTATAGAGGACACCCAACTTGGTGTATACCACCTTAACCACTGAGTCAATGTGTTGGGTGAAAGTGAGCGTGTCATCTAGGGTGACCCCCAGGTACTTGAATGAGTGCACTTGTTCCAACGGTTCACAGACTGTGCTGGAGTTGACGAGGGAGGGGAGCCTCTTTTTGTGCTGGGGACTGGATATAAGCATGGTCTTAGTCTTTTTATAATTTAGCAGAAGTTTATGCCTGCAGAACCAGTCCTCTAGTTTGTTGAAAGAGTTCTGTAGTTCAGACTGGAGGGTGTCATGGGGTGTATTGCTGTTGAGAAGTACTGCATTGTCAGTGTATAGGATAAAATTAGCATCACGTGCTTTAGGCAGATTGTTTGAAAAAAGGCTGAAAAGTAAGGGCCCCAGTATTAACCCCTGGGGGACCCCTAATAATACTTCTCTGGAGCTAGACACTGTTTGCCCAACTTTGACATGTTGGCTTCTATGAGTCAGGTAGTCCTGGAACCAGCATGTGGTACTGGCCGACCCACCCAGGTTCTGCAGCTGTGCCAGGAGAAGGGAATGGTTAACAGTGTCAAAGGCTTTGGTGAGGTCAATGAACACTGACCCCACCAATTTGCCTTCATCCAGTGCTTGTGTGCGTAGTCCATATACTCCAACAGGGTAGTGTTGGTACTATGGTTCTGTCTGAAGCCGTGCTGGTTGGGGCATAATAGTTGGTATTTGCTGAGGTATTCAGTGAGTTGTGCTGCTACTATCTTTTCCAATGCCTTGGATGGGGGGAGAGGATGGAGATTGGTCTATAATTGGCTATATATGTCTTGTCTCCTTTTTTATGCACAGGTGTCACAAGGGCCTGCTTCCAGATCTCCAGGAATTTAGGAAGAGCCAGTGACTTATTAATTAGCTTTGTTATTGGCACGATGAGAACATCACGTGTGAGGGATAGAAGTTTCATGTCCACCCCATCACTGCGATTCTGGTCTTGCCTAGCACTTTTTTTTACATGTTTTAGAGCCTCCTTCACCATCACCCTCTTGAAGTAGAAGTCTGGATGTGTGTTCTTGAGTGGCTTGCAGTTGGGTTGATCAGCAGCAGGGAGCAGGTAGTTGGGGGGGGTAATACCAAGGTCAAGTCAGTGAAGGCTGTGTTGAACGAGTCCGCTATAAGTAGTGGGTCAGTTATGGGGGAGCTGTTGATGTTGAGCAGATGAGAGTGCCTCTTATTATCCTTCCCAAGGAGGTTTTTGATGTTCCCCCAGAACCTCTTACTGTCACCCCAGGAATTGCTAAGCTGTTCCTTATGGAAGTTGGCTTTTACTTGTTGGATAAGGTTAGTGCAGTGGTTTCTTGCAGCTCTGTAGCAGTGGTAATCATGTTTGCTACAGGTGGACCTGGCTTTTCTCCCAGAGGCTCTCCCCTTCTTTCATCTGGGCAAGCAGACCCCCCGTAATCCAGCCAGTTTCATTCCCCCGGATTTTCCTTTTCCTCCGTGGGGCAAAATGATCGCAGATGTTGTTGAATCCATCAATAAAGTAGCTAAGGGCCTGGTCAAGACTGGGTGACAGGTCAATAGGGGACCAGTCATGCAAGGAGAGGGCTGAGGTGAGGGACCCAAGTTTGCTCTTCCTCAGGAACCCGCTTTCAATTAGGATGGGTGGGGATTTACTAAATTTGTTGGACCACAGGAGTGTGTCTGGGGAGTGGTCACTTAAGGTGTCTGGCAGAACCTTGAGCTTGAAGATCTGGGATGGTGAACTTGGGAGGAGCCAATCAAGTAGGGTGTCATTGCCTGTCTTGTAGTTCCACCAGGTGAGGCAGAGGACAAGTTGGGTTAGGTTGGAAGTAGCAATCATATCCCTGAAGGGGGTTGATTCCTTGCCAACCCAGTTAATGTTAAAGTCGTCTGTGATAATGAGTTCTATGCCCTTAGGGAGAGTGGCAGTTGCATCCAGAATTTTAGGGAGGCCTTCTCTGGCTTTTTTGGGGGTAGGTAGACCGTGGCAATGATTAGAGTTTTGCCATGCTGCCTGACTTGTGCTTTTACTGTTAATAGTTTATAATCCTCTGCCACTACGGTAACAGGGAGGACGGAGCAATGCAAGGATCCCCTGGCATAGATGAGGCATCCTCCACCTTTCTTGCCCTTCCTGTCTATCCTGAAGGCTTGGTACTCAGGAAGTGCTACTTCATTATCTTTAATCTTGCTTGAGAGCCAGGTCTCCATCAGGCAGAGAATGTCGGGGGCATGGCGGGTCATCCATGCCTGGAGCTGTTTGAATTTAGCAGTTATACTGCAGATATTCAGTGCAGCTATTCTCAGGCCTTTGCTCTTGCATCCCCCAGCACCTGACCAAGATGGTGGGCCTCGGTAGGCCTGGTTATTTCCAGATAGGAGAAGTAGCATGAAAATAACCTTCCTGGCCATAAGGTTGATGCTTATTGTGGTCTGTATCTTCTGCCACCTAAACTTGCTATGAGAGAGGTGGGCAGCCACCGGTGGTAGCTTTGTGGGGGAAATAATCGCTAATATGCTGAAGCTGGGGTTGGACATCGGGGACCCAGGATTTGTTGGTGGTATGCAGGTAGAGTACAGCTGGTATCCAAGGGAGGCAGTTGCTGTGGACGTGGTTGACAGCCCATAGTTTCCAAGATATGGTTCTGCTACAGGTGACAGTGGACAATATCAGTACCAAGGGCCAACGGCGCCAAAAGAGGTTATAAAGAGCAGGAGGAGAGTGCATCCCATGTTAGAGCAACAACAGCTAGCACAGTGAGATTCTGCAAGCACTGCTGTGGAATGGGTGGCTGATTAAATTGCGTTTCTGCTTTAAGAGTTGTAGTAGACGTAATGTCTACTGTATAACGTAATGAAAAGCACAGGAGAGAACCTTTTTGTATTTGAAATTAGTATCATCAGATAATAAAAATTCTTCCTTATAGACCAGCAAGATGGCAGCTGCAGAGAAGGCAGAGTGTAGTTTTGGATCAGGTAACAAAGACACAGTAGCTACTATAAGATTAACACCAACAAGTGTTAGGCCCTATAACTGCATTCTGTATCTTCAAGGGGAGTTGCAATATTAGTGAGAGGGGAGGATGAAGATTGCCTAGGGGCGGTGCCGCTGGGAGAGAAAGAGTATTTAATAAAGGCTGGAGGTGGCGGTGGGGGTCAAAAAAATTCAAGCTGGAAGGAGAAAGTGAAACAGAAATGGGATTAGTTGCAGGGCATAGCTTAGAACTGTAACACAAATGAAACATGGTATAAACAGAAGAGTGTTCACGAAAACCTGTACCACTTTAAACTTAGTTTCTGATCCAGGGTAAAATACCCCAGGAGCTTAAAACAAAGACAGCTGTAATACTTTAAAATCTAAAACCTGCATTCTGAAAGATCCTGCAATTCAAACTACCCTTGGAGAGCAAAATTGCTGTAGACAGGCTTAGATTCACATTTAAATTAGGATTCACAGGACGATTTGGTGAAACTTTACCAGTACCAGAATCAATAAATAAAATTAGCTTAAAGTCCAAAAGGAGCAGGAGCAGCAAAGAATTAAAGAAGTGGAGCAGCCAAGCCAATCAGCAGGCAGCGCCCGATGGTTCCAGCCAATCGGCGTTGAGACACCAGAAGTTTGAGCAGCGTACCTTCGGTCTCGTGATCGGCAGGCAGTAGAGCGAGGAGGCATCCGGCGGACAGTGGGACCTACCGGGCTGCTTGCAGCAGCAGAAGCGCCCGTGTCAGGGGCGAAGCTTCGGTCTGGTGATCGGCAGGCAGTAGAGCACGGAGGCAGCTGGCAGACAGTGAGCTTTTAAGCTGGCATGCTGAATGTTCTGTTAACTTTTTTAGTTAAGTTTGAATTAACTACATTTCATATGAACTGTCTGTGTTGGTGTCACAGAAGACAAGCTTAGGAAAGGGCTCATGCCCCTAAAGGTAAACAAGTCCCTGGGTCCAGATGGAATGCACTCTAGAGTGTTTCGGGAACTGGTGGTGGAGCTGGTGGGTCCACTGGCAGATTTGCTCAACAGCTCCCTAGATATGGGGTAGCGCCGCAGTAGTGGAGAACTGCACATGTGGTACCGCTATGCAAGAATAGTCACCGGGAAGACCCTGGGAACTACAGGGTGGTGAGTCCGACCTCAGTTGTGGGTAAACTGATAGAGACCATTCTGAAGGAGAGACTACTTGAGCTCCTTGAAGCCAACAGCCTACAGGACAAAAGACAGCATGAATTCATGTTAGGGAGGTCCTGTCAAACATACCTGATCGACTTCTTTGAATGGGTACCAAAGGCAGTGGACAAGGGTCAGGTAGTAGACATTCTACATTTGGATTTCAGCAAGGCCTTTGACTTGGTGCCCCAAAAGAAGTTGATTAGGAAGTTGGAGGATCTAGGGGCGGGGAGCAAATTATCCAGGTGGTATCAAATTGGTGCAGTGGTAGGACCCAGAGGGTAGGGAAAGAGCTCTTAAGAACAAAGGAAGTTACAAATGCTCTCTAACAGGATCCAGTGCTTAGCCCAGTACTGTTCAATGTGTTCACTGCCAACATTGGGGATGGAGTTAAATGCAAGAGTGACCTCTTTGCGGATGACACCAAGCTCTGTGGGAGGGTGAACACTGACAAAGGGGTGCTGGACTTAAAGGAGGATCTGGCTAAGCTGGAGAGGTAGTCAGGTATCTGGAAGCTGAGGTTCAATGCAAAGAAGTGCAAGGCCAAAACAGTAGGAGACTTCAAGCATACGTGGGATAGACATAGAATAGTAAGAAATGGGCAGGAAGGAGGGAGGACAGCCAGAGACCAGTTAGGGTCTGCTGAGACAGACTAAGCAGGGACCATCTGGGCAGTCTGGGTGGGCCAAGCAGTCCTTTTCTGCCAACAAATTCTGTTTCTATGTCATGCACATATTTATTTATTTGTTGATTTATTAGCTTTTGTTTACCGGGTAAGCACAGCTAGACAAGAAATGCCTGTTTTCTGGTATGACCCGGGAGATTATAAAGCAAGGTTTACAATCAGTGCAAGAGTACTATACCACACGGTGAAATACAGGCAATGAACAGGGTGAAAAACAAATAAAACATTTACGGGATGAATAGGTAAGCATAGTCATCAACGGTGAGTAGAGGTAAACAATAATGAACGTTTCATAGTAAGAGAGAGCAGGTTAACAAAGATTACATTTCATGGTAAGCTTACAATGATTACATTTCATGGTAGGTGTACAGGTACAATTTAAAGGCAGTCATTTCATTTAGAGGGTGGTAGGTGCTGAGGTTAGGGCAAGTACTCCCCCCTAGTAGAGCTCCAAAAAGGGTAGAAGACCGAGGATAAGGTGGAACCCAGTGGCAGAGGATGTCAGGCAGCCTAGTAACAGTTACAGGCTGAGGCAGACTTTAGGTGTGACCAGAGGGAGCTTTTAAAGACAGGATGGGAGGGGGTACATCTGAGGGGTACAGGTAGGGTATTCCAGAATCTGGGGGCGCAGACTGCAAAGGCACGCTCACCAGGCAGTGTGCGAGTTTTTGGGACAAGGAGGGGGTATGATGCAGCTGACCTAAGCTGGTATGAAGGTGGTGCCGGCTGGAGGAGTTTGGATAGGGCGGGTGGGGTGTCATTGTGGACAACTTTGTCTATGAAGCAGCCCAGGATGAATGAGTGATAGTTACCTGGAGACAACCAGTGTAATTTATTGTATAGTTCACAGTGATGCGTGAGTTGAGGGATGGTGAGGACGAAGAGGCAGATATTATTGTAGGCCACATCCCATTTGACAAGGCTACTTTTTGCTGTGAGGGTAAAGGTTGTCAACCCATAGCTGAGGGAGGGAAGAAATAAGCCTTTAACAAGGGTAAGCTGAGCAGCGGCAGTAAGGGACCCATAAGCCCTGTACGCAAGTCCAAGCTTGGCATTGGTTGCCCTGCACACGTTGTGAATATGTAAAGATAGGTCTAACTGGGGGTTGAGGGTAACTCCTAGATATTTAAAGCAGCATGTCATTTATTTATTTGAATTTTGGTAACCAGGTAAGCCCACTAAGACATGACAGTCCTTTTTTCAGGGGTGACCCAGTCACCACCAGGACTTAGGGCATTTAGTGGTGTGGGACACTGTTTGAGCTTGGCCGGGGTGCTGAAGAGCATGAGTCGAGTTTTCTTTATATTGAGCAGGAGCGTATTCATCTGGAGCCAATTTTGCAGCTTGTTGAAGTCAGCTTGTAGGTTGTGACTAATGGTGCTGACGTCGCCTGAGCTAGATAGGAGGACCAGGTCGTCGGTGTATAGGGTTGTGGTACTATAGGTAGGGACTGCTAGGAAGTCATTAATGAAGAGTGAAAAAAGGATAGGGTCTAGGATGGAGCCTTGGGGGACACCAATGACAAGAGGGTCCCTTAGTACCCTGCTTAGGGGGGATTGTAACTACAGATAATGTGGATTTTTTTGGTGTTCCCTAGGAAGAGGAGCTCGTGAAGGAATTCACAGGTAGTAGTATGTGGAGCTGGGTCATACTGGATGTGGGATAAGTTGAGGTGGCTTTTGTAATATATCAAGAGACCACCCCTGCACTTTTTGCCCATACAATCATTACGCAGGTGGCTGAAGTTGAGGAGTGAAAAGCTGAGTCGGGGTGGTAGGTTTCAACCACATTTCCATGAGGCACAGGATATTGGGGTTATAGCGGTCAACCCAGGCAGTCTGCTCAGCTTGGTTGTGGATGAGACTACAAACATTTAGATGCGCAATTTTTAGACCTTTAAGGGAGGACCGGGGGGCAAGGGTGTTAAAGGTTGGCTGTGAAATAGGTCCAGGGTTCAGTTCGACATCCCCTCCAAGCAGGATGAGGAGAGCAGAGAACCAGAGGAGGTGATGCAGCCATCTATTTCTGTATGATGTTTTATGCGAGTGGTGATGCCGGCGTTTGAGCAGTCTGAAAGCAACTTTCAACGTTTTTGAAGGGAAGCACCAGTGGGGAAGGAAGGAAGAACCCAAGGGCCAAGTACAGGTGGGGGTCGGGCCAAGGTCACTGAATCAGAGGAGGAAAAGAACTTGGGGATAGCTGTCACCAACAACATTAAACAGGCTATGCAGCATAGGAAGGCAGTGACCAAACCAAGCAGAATGTTGGGTTGTATTGCTAGAGGGTCCATGAGCACAATCACACCTCTCAACTGCTATGATTTTCGCACTCAAACTTACCCTTGCTCCGCATAGGTTTACTGATGTTTTTAATAACGTTAGAGCTATTTCTGGACACACGAACTATAAAATCATTGAACTAAATTGAAAGAAACATTCCTTATCACTGACTATATGGGGCCCACTATGTGTAGACATATTTATTGTTTAAAATAAGAAAGTGCTACACATTCTGGTTGTTTGCTATGATTTTTGAAGGCCAGTGCTGTGATTTTAAATGCTGAGAGGTTGAGATGTATGAGCACAAGGTTACATTGACACTATAGAGGTCCTTGGTGTGACCGCACCTGGAGTATGGCATGCAATACTGGAACCTGTCCCTGCTAAAGGACATCAGCCAGCTCAAGGCAGTTCAGAGGAGGGTGATAAGGATGATTCAGGGACAGCGGAGCAAGGCATATGAGAACAGGTTGAGAGAACTCAAAAAGTACTCACTTGAGGAGAGGATGAAGGCATAAGTGTAACCTGCAAGTACTTGAAAGGTATAAACAAGGTGGCTATCATCAAACTTTTCTGTCTCAGTGAAAACAAGACCAAAAGGGGGCATAGCTGCAAACTGGTGGGTGGAAGTTTCAAGAAGGAGGTAAGGAGATATGTCTTTACAGAATGGGTGGTGTCACAATGAAATGAATTCCCATCTCAGGTCGTCACTCAAAAGATGGTTGGAGGGAGGGTTCAAGAGAGGGTATGGCAAAGTGAAGGGAGGGTCAGGGTTGGTGGGGAGGGGGCGGGGTCCACAGAAATCTATCAATCAGGGGCAACACAATTGAGCAAACTCAGACCATAAGGCCTTCTGCTGGCTATTTTGTACATTCTTGGCAGGAACTCAAGCATTAAGGTGACTGCCTTTCTTTGCAATAGTGGAAAAGAACAGCCTGTGTAGCTGTGATACATAACCTCAATATTTTTACTATTTCTCCACACCCACTGAAAGGACTAGGCATATTGGGTAGATAGATGTCTTCTGATAATGTATGACGAATATACCCCCAGTGATGTACAGTACCACCAGTATGTAAGACTAGGTGTCCTGTAGTAATGTATTCAATTTATTCACGTCATTGATTCTGTATGCTGATGTCTTACATGTTGTATGCAGCTGGTTTTATTCAGAAGTAATAAATTATAAGTTTTAAAAAAGAAGAACATTTCAGCTTTTGCTTGTTTATTTTCAATCATGTGCTGTGCTGCAGTAAAGTCAATCATCGGTCGATTGTTGAATAAGTGCTGTGCGTGTGTGTGCACGTCACTTTGAGTTCAGCACAGGGTGCGCTAGTCTGTGACCTGATTGTCATCATCTGACCCATCATGAGGAGAGGAGTCACGAGTGTGTGGAGGCTCAGGAGAACAGCAGATCATAACCGATGGCTTACAAGTGATCTTGTCAAATAACAAAGTAGTAGATTACCTCTACTCTATTGGCCATGTAAGGGTGCAGAGAAAATACATAGAATAAGGATTTTTTTTTTATTCTATTTTTCTACTCACTGGGACCCAGGGCATCTCTCCAGGGTACCGCTTGACTGCTGCTATCTACTCCCTGCCTGAAATCTCCTCTGCTGGTCCCCCCAGGCTGTCTCCACTCGGCCCCCCGGCTTACCCAGCCCCCCAGATCACCCCTCTGGGGGAGGGCCCGTTGGTGGCCTGCGTGGAATTAGAGGGACAGCCATGGGAACCAATAGAGCTGGAGACCAGACAGGCAGGTCCAGTGTTGGGATGTGGGCAGGTCTCTGGGCCCCATTTGCCTCCACTAGGCCACCAGGGTTTTCTTCTTATGTTGCCCCTGGAGTGTGGAAGTGCAATGATGGCAGTGCACTTACGTGCAGCTGTCTGCTGCCGCTCCGCCCCCGACATTGCATCAAGCCTCGCTACCTGCAGGGTCCCTGGTCTCCACCAGGGACTGCAATGGAGTGAGGCTTGCCCTGGAACCCACCCCAGGAGGGGAGAGCAATCCTTCAGACTCTCAATCCCCCTCCCTGTCCTGCTGACCCCCAATGACCCAAGTCTGTTCCCGAACCCGGGTTACTGGCATGACACGAGGTGTAGCATCCAGCGCCTCAACCCTCAGCACCACCAGGCCGGCCCAAGGATTTTTGTTTTAAATAACTAGTGTACTGACTGAAATAATATTAACTTTCATAAGTAGTGCAGTGTTATTTCTGATATCTCAAGTATTTTTTCATTTTTTTTCTCTTCCCTTTTGGTAGTTATTAGAAGATTTTCTACCAGACAGTATGTGGTGTGATGTGTGGAACAGTAATCTGCCTTGAGGTTGACATAGCTAGTTCTAAATGTAAGGAAACACTTCTTCACAGAAAGGGTGGTGGATGACTGGAACAGACTCCCTGTGGAGGTGGTGGGAGCAAAAGCTGTGATGGAACTTAAGAAGGCATGGGATAGGTAGAAGTGAACCTTAGAAGCAAGGAAAGGGGCAGAAAAGTTGGAGATCAAGTAGGGGCTACGGTGTGACTGTAGGTTGGAATATGGGCAGACAAGGTGGGTCAAGCAATCTTTATCTGCCATCAAATTCTATGTTTCTATGTTTCTAGTGCTCTTCATATATCATCAGCAATATGACCTCAGTTCTGTGACATCACAGCTTACCAACAAGAACCAATCACCTGCTACAAGATCGGTGACTTGTCATGTCTTAACATGTGATGAGGTCACAATGTTGATGCGGTATTAAGCGGACGATAACTAGAGACATCAGTCTCCTGGTGAAGTACTGCTCTTTACATCACATCTAATATTATCTGGTAGAAAACCTTCTAATGAGTGAATGCAAAAAGAAAAATACAGTACTTCAGAAATAGAAATGACAACAGACTAACCGTAACAAGCATTTGTCAATGCTGAATGTTTGCTTGCTGGTACTGGCACTGGTAGTGCAAGAGTTAGAGAGATGCATAATAGGAATGGCAGTGAAGTAGTGAAGTAACGTCAACCCCCACCCCCACCCTGCAGAGACTGACAGGCGTTGGGGTGTGCCTTTGGGTCATCAGCCATAACCCTCATGCTATTCCATCTCACTCCACCCTGCAGACACCGACAGGTGTTGCAGTGTGCCTTGGGGTCTTCGGCCCTTATGCTCACCCCAGTGCATAAGGAAATAAGCTGAGATGGGTGCAGTAGAGGAGAATGGGGTGAATGTTAGGGCCGAAGACCCTAAGGCACACCTCAGTGCCTGTCACTGGCTGCAGGGTGGGGGTGGGGTGAAATGGCATCAGCATTACAACTGACGACCCCAAGTCACCCCCGACGCCTGTCAGTCTCTACAGGGCGGGGTGTTATGGTTGGAAACCCTAATGCCCCGGGTGTTTGTTGGTATTTTCATTCCAGATTTTCAACATGGGCTTTTTTGGGACCCACCTCATGAACAGTGGCACTATTATTTCATTACTAAATCCCGAAAGGTGATTTCACACAGCGATTGCGTCATTCGGTTCCACAGGTGTGAAAACACATTTGGGGTAGGAAGTGAAAAATGACAGCTGTACTGTTCATGAGGAAGTGTGAAATAATGGCAATGTTGAAAATCTGGAGTGAAGATATGAAAAATTGGTGAAGTTAGGAGCGTGCATAGAAACTGTGCAACGCACATCTGTAACGCAATCATTCTTTGGAATTTTTTCACCAGATTTTCAACATGGGCATTTTGGGGGCTCCCCTCATGAACAGTGCCACTGTGATTTTGTTAATCTGTCCTGAAAGTTGATTTCCCACAGCGACCGTGCCATTCTGTGCCACAGGTGCAAAAACATATTTCAGGCAAGATGTGAATAATGGCAGCTGTACTGTTTATGAGGAGGTGTGACAAAAAAACAAAGTTGAAAATCTGGAATGAAAATATAAAAAATTGGCAAAGTTACAAGCGTGCGTAGAAACCGTGCAACCACGCTCATAACTCAGTCATTTTTTGGAATTTTTTCACCAAATTTTCAACACCTTTTTTTTGTGACCCCGCCTCATGAACAGTGGCACTGTCATTTTGTTAATCGGTCCTGAATGGTGATTCCACACAGCAACCACGAAATCACCTTTCGGGACCAAGTAACCAAATGACAGTGACAGTGTTTATGAGGTGGGGTCCCAAGAACCCCATGTTGAAAATTTGGGGCCAAAATTCCTAAAAATGGCTAAGATATCAACCTAAGTCAAACCACCCCCATTGACTCCCACTGTACAGCTTACCGTCATTTCTTTAGTTTGCTGGTCAGCTTTGAAGAGTGCAGATGTGTCCTGGTCCATAAAAGATTGCTGCTGCCGACCTCAAAGTAAGTATGGGGTAAAGGGGGGTGAAGTTGGCTTCACAGAGGGGAAATGGAGAGATGACGAGTGACTGTTTTTGTTACGGGGAAAAAATACTTTGGGGATGGTTTTCTTCATTTCACAGGTTACCAAAAATATTTAGGCACACTGGGGTGGGCTCTCAGTGTGCCACAATAGTGTGTGTGTGTGTGTGTGTGTGTGTGTGTGTGTGTGTGTGTGGAGGGGGGGCCATGCCAACATGGGAAATGGGCACCCTGATGTTGACACTTGAAATATTCGGGTGGGTGGAGGGGGTCATCTGACACTGGGAGTGGGCATCCTGGTGTCGAAAACATAAATAAAAAATTATTTTGGCACACTTGGGTGGGCTCCCAGTGTGTCACATTAATGGGGGGGATACATGCCGACATGGAGATTGGGCACCCCGATGTCGGCTTTCCGGGGAGTATGTGGCAGGCAGCAGGAGCTGCCAATGTGGAAAGCCATGTTATGGCTCATTTATTTATTTACTGAAATGGTTCACCTAAGAAAGGCACGCCTAACAAACAGCAGTCAAGCGGCAAGAGCCAACAAGAACTGAATTTGGCTACAGACATTGTGCACTGTAATGCACATGGCCGGAGTCTGTCAGCTATTGCCAACAGAGAGACAGTATGTCTGTGTGCCTGGTTGCAAGGAAGGGGGAAGGTTCCGCTGCAATGAGAAAACTGTCCCTCACTGCAGTGGCAGATTTCTTTCAAGTGCAGTCCTCTCTCTCAAATTGCTGTCATAGACAGCTCGCCGAATCATTGGTGCCTGAGGGACGAGCCCCATAAAGCATCAACTCATAACCATCCCTGACTGGAGTGGTACTTTTCTTTTAAGTGAAGACCGCTTCTCTCAAACTGCTGTCATAAAGAGCTCGCAAATTCATTGGTGCCTGAGGGACGAGCCCCATAAAGTGTCAACTGCATTGGGCAGAAACTCACACACTTCTAAAATGTCGTACGGTCCCCAGATGTTTCTTGCGCATGCGCGGCACACATGCACACAAGCAAACATAAAAATGAATAACAAGGGGTGCTATTGAGCACACTTGCTAAATAGACGTGCTTCACCTTGTCTCTGCAAATTTCCACCTGTAAAGCTCAAAAAACTTAAAATATTCTAACAGGTCAGAACTTTGAATCGTAGAATCAGACAAAGCAAATTGAGAGGAATCGAACAGTACTGAACACCGCCGTGGGTCGGACAACTAACGGGGGAGCAAGTGGTACTAAAAATCTGCAATCTACAGAGCCACAGGCCCCAACAGTCCCTGGAGGATCCTCCAACTCAAGTACACCATCATGGAATTCCTTAGCCTTACCAATGAAGGCTATTGACGGAAAAGTGGAGGAGATCCTTCGCCAGATGGGAGAACAAGATTTGAAAGTAGAATCTGCAACAAAGACAGCTGTGCAAGCAGAGGTGCGAGCAACTAAGGCCATTAACGTAACCACAAAGCTGGTGCATGAGAACAACCAGCTTAGATACCGCATGGAAGCCATGGAGAATGTTCAAAGAGCGGTGAATTTAAATTTAGTTGGGCTGCCGAAAGGTAAGGAAGGCTCGGACCTTGCATCTTTTATCCAAAACTGGCTACCAGATGTACTGAGCTTAGAGGCAGAGAACATGCCGACCCAGCAAATCATCAAGACCTACCGCATCTTGCCCCGAGCTGCCCCTTTGCAAGCAGATCTTCCTCGGGCCATCCTGATTATCGCTGCGAGGATCGCAGTTCGCAACCAACATCTTCATGCTGCCCGGGAATCGCAGGGATTAAACTTTGCTGGGACTACTCTGCATCTCTTCCCTGATCTCTCCTTTGCAACAAGCTCAAGGAGGAAGAAATTTGATGCAGTGAGAGCGCATCTTAGAAGCCTTGGAATTGTCCAGTCATTATTGATGCCTGCCCACCTACGCATTCACCATGGGGGACATATAGGATAGTGTATGGGGAACAGTTGACAACAGGGCTATTCTTTCACTGAGTTGGCACTATGACGATGGATTGATTACCTCGAGAGCGCAGCTCGAGAGGTAATCCGTCGTCATAGTGCCAAAGCAACGATTGTTGTCAACTGTTCCTCATGCACTTTTCTTTCAGTGTATGGTGAAACGCCGCTTTTTGGGGAAATAAATCGTTACTAGAAGGAAAAAGAACTTACATTTTAAACGCTTTCACGCTTGACATTTTAACTGCTTAAGAACTTTACATTGTGAATGTTTTAACGCTAAACATTAGTACTGCTGCCGACATTGCTGCTTTCGCCATGTGTCCTGTCTGTGGAGTGAGCTCTAACTGTCAAATGCTGCTCGAGGACACAGTGTGACGTTCGCAGTGCAGTAGAAAACATCATTCTGTTGCACTGCGAACGTCACTAGTGTGTGACTACAAGGTTTTGAAAATGATGGATTTTGGTGGAGAACGACGTTCCACCATACACTATATACTTACATCTTCACTGATCCGTAAGAGGTGGCAAGAAGGTGGAGGTGTTCGAGCGCAAGTTTGGAGCTACCCATTCGCTGAGAGAAGATGAATCCGATGAGGACTCTTGAAGGGACTACCCATTAAAAACGTCATTATTACTTTATTGATGGTGCTATAATGTGGGACTAGAGGCAGTTTTAGGCCTCAGACTGTAATGGGGTGGGAACCGCGTGGCCACCTACATACACAGTGAAATGCTATAAGTTTTAAATGGTTCTCTATCGTTTAATTTGGGAAGCTGCTTAAATTGTGTACCTAAAAGATTACAGGTTACCTGCATCATTTTATGTTTAACAAAATTGGACATTTTTCATTATTATGGAAAAAAATCTTATTTTTTAATGACAGTTTCTTTTTTACAAAGCAATTTAAGCTCTCTGATGCCCACAGCTAATGTAGCACTGTTAAGAGAGTTCTTCGAAGTCCTTCAGACGAGAGGATTCTAACATATTGTCTGAAAGCATTGCTAGGGTGTTTTTTTTGTTTTGGAAGTGGAGTATTTTAGCTTAAAAAAGGGAGTGAAGTGTTATATGCAGAGTGGAGTTTTTGCGGAGGGAGAGGAAGTACTAAACATTTTTACTGCTTGTCACATGTTTGGTATGGGATCACGTCAGCCTAATGGTTGAATATAAAATAGGATGGAATGTAATATTAAGGCATGATTGTCTCATTATTGCAAGGTGTAGCTATGTAGGAATCTGTTATGTATGAAGTCTGTAGAAATACCCCCATATTCTTACTCTAACCTACTTCGGCTTTTTATCCTGCCTTCCGTTGTATGGCGCCTTGAAAAATAGAGTATATGTCTGATAGTAGGTATAAACTGTATGCAGTTGTTTTATATAAAACAATAAAATCTAAGTTAAAAAAATGACTAACATTTTCTGCTTGCTATTTTTGGTGCTACTAGTGTTTTAACTTTCAATATTTGGTCTTTTGTTTGTGTGGAGGAAAAAATAATGAAAGCCTTTCATGTATTTTTCCACACACAAACAAAAACCACTACAGTAGTTCATTTTGTCACGACTTGCTTCTGAGTCGTCAAAATGTGTGCTGTAAACTGAAGTCTGTCAAGTCTCTGTGTTTGTCATTTCGGGTTGAGTGAGTGTGTGTGTGTGTGTGTGTGTGTGTGTGTATGGGGGGGGTGCTCCTGCTTCTTCTGCTATCAACATCAATGTCTCCTGCGCATTAATTCCCATTGACTGCAGCCTGCCCTGCAGCACAGAGTAATAAAGTGTCTGTAGCCAGGGTTCAGCAACTGTCAAACAAAACTGAAAGAAGTCTTTCAGGTTCCGCTTCCATTTTATTTTATTTGATAAGCCAAAGTAGGTAGTGTGGATCAGCCATGAAACACTTGTATAGTTTCTTCCTGTGTCCTTTCACGCAGTCACTGGGTTTTTCACAACTGCTGGGTAAGTAAGGATTAACCCACTCCAGAGCATGGTTTATGGAGAAATAATGTACGCCCTGGGTGCACTGTGATGCACAAGGCTGCAGGATGAGTACCTTCAACCACCCAGGAAGTGCATTAATGTTCCATAAACCCATGCTCTGGAATGGGTTATTGCACTTATAAAATGGGTAATAACAATAAAAACACCACAGAAACACGTTTTAATCTGTTAAACGCATAATTTTTTTTTTTATGGTAACCGGGTAAGACCCACTAGGCACAGGTGCCTGTTTTCAGGGGCAACCTGAGAGCACTGGGGAGGTTAAGTGACTTGCTCAGAGTCACACAGTATGCAAGTGGAGGTTGTGGGAATAAAACCCAGGTCTGTCTGCTGGATGTACGAAACTCATTCACAACTCATTGTTCTGGCACAAAGATTAACAACACTAAATGTAAAGGGTACTTATTGAACCGAGCATGCAGTTCCCATTCAGTGGACCTGATGGGGATAACTATCACTCCTGAACCAATTAAACCTTTAAGCATAAGTTTAGATAGTGAAGAAGATGCCAAGCTCAAAAGGAAGTTAAACATTTCAGAAGGCAGTGCAAAGGTTACCATATGGAAAGCATTGCAACTTTGTAAAAGGCAGGTTTTTATGATTAAATCACAGAAAGGTAGAAGTTGTCGGCAGATAAGGACCTTTTGGCCCACCTAGTCTGCCCAGTTTTCCCTGCCTACTGTGGCACGGCAGACCCTACTCAATCTCCAGTCATTTCCTCCCCTTGTCTTACTACCAAGCTCCCCTTGTATCTGTCCAATGATGCTTGAATCCTGTCACCATTTTGGCACCCACCACCTCCGCTGGAAGACAGTTCCAGTCATCCACCACCCTCTCCATGAATGAATATTTCCTCACATTTCCTCTGAGCCTCCCCCCTCCAACTTCATAGTCTACCCCCTTGTGATCAAGCTTCTTTTTCTATGGAAAATGCTACCTTCCACCAAGATTTGCTAGTGTTTGACCCGAGGGGGGGAGTAATGTTGTTTTGAGTTGCTGGATGCCACAGAGAGGCTTCTCCTTGATTTTTTTCCACTTCCTTTTTCTGTTTCTCCCTTTTTTCTGGGAACAGCATGCTGTACCCCTGGAGGCCCCAGCCATCTTGGGCATGGGATTACCTCCACAACTAGGGAAGGTTAACACCTATCGGGAGGCACGCTGTTTAGATCCCCACGGGTGCAGATATCCATCCCCACATTTGGAAGTCCCCAAGACTACGAGTTTTGAGTTGATAAATCCAGTTACAGCTAAATTTACTATGTTAGAAGCTATGAGGATGTATCATAGACTAACATCTGTTTTGTACATGTGTTTTAAAATGTTAAGCACTCAATGGTTCGAGTGCTTATGTAGCAATGTTCACTTTTTCATGAGGTACAACTTGTTTAACCCTAGGAATAATAATGTCATAATCATGAACTGTGCCATGTATCCATGGCAGTATAGTAATAATGATGCTGTCTTAGAACGACTTGGGACAAATACGAGATGGGAGTCCTTTACTTGGATTTGGCTCCTTAGATCTTGGTTGTTATGGGGGGAGAAGTCACCTAGACATAATGCTACCACTGCTGATTTTTCACGGTGCAGACAAATCTAGCAAAAATAGTATCGCTGACTAGAAAATGGCATAAACCACCCTATAAAGCGAGCTAGGATCCAGCAACATTTACGCCGGCTAAAAGCAGACTGCATATATTTACAAGAGACTCATCTCTCCCAGGCCGAACATGCTAAACTGGCGATGGGAGGCAGATATATGGTCTTCTCTTCTTCCAGTAATATGGGGAAATGAAGGAGGGTAGCAATTTTGATCCCCTCATCTACACCTTTTGAGGTAGAGAGAGAATACTCCCTGGGTGGAGAAGAAGGTCCTCCAAACCCAAGGTAACTCGGCCTTAAGTCTGGCAACCTCCTCCCTCAGCCCAGAGAGGTGCATTTAGGTAGGGCAGCAATGCAGCCTCCAGAAAGTCTCCCTGAAGACTGCTGCCCCACAGCCACTGAACTGCACCACTCCCATCATCCTATCCTACCTGCTTTCTTTGTTAGTTTACCCCTTTAAATTCCATTTATTACCCTACCCTATATAGGGAGTTTCAACAACCCCTCGGTTTTTGTAAGTTTTGAACCTCTAGAATAGCTTAGCCCTATATAGTAGTTTAGCCCTGTATCATTTATCTTACCATTATTTCTGTTCCTTAGTTGTGTTTGTCCTCCCCCTGGTATCCCTAAAAACGGATTTTTAGCATCTTGTTTCAAATGCTCTGTGAGTGTAGACTCATAGCTGGTTTTAGGCACCAGCAAAACCTGCAGTTGCTGGGGGTCCCCTGCCAACTAGGGGCCCCAGCCAGATCCAGAGTACCACTTTAAAATCTTTTTAATTATTATTATTATTCATGTTGAATGTAAAACCACACCAAAAGACATCACTAGGCTCTGTGGAGCCTTTTCTTGTGCTGTTATAACATCATGAAATGATACGCTAAGGTATGCCCTGTCCACTCAGAGACTAATGAACAGACATTGATTGAATGGACAGTGGGGCCCCAAAAACTAAAATTGCTACCACTCCTTAAAAACACAATTATAACTGGTAGTATTGAAATAAAAATGTTGTGCATTCTGGACAAACTAAAATATGAAGTATGTTGTGGATGAGGAAGGGCCCCATGACTTGTCTTGCTGGGGGCCCCCACAACTCTAAAGCCGGCTCTGAGACTTAACCTGGTGAAAAGAAACATTACTTACTAGTTAAAAATGGTGGCTTTGGAAATGAGAATCCCATTGCCTTTTTCTACAGTATTTGTTATGGACTAATATGGGGGGTATTTTGCGGCAGTCCCCAGTGCACTGGGCAACATGGTTTCCAAAGTGGATGGCACCCTTTTTGGACTAATGGCATTTGAGTATGTAACCCCCCTACAAATGGGGGTTCCCAAAAAGTCTTCCTTGAGCTTGCCTAAATGCTCACTGCCAGGCTGGTGTCCTCTGTTTTAGCAGTTTAAATGTGATTACCAGAGCCTGTATAGCCTCTGTGTACTGTCTCTTTAAGAGCTGCCTGATTGCAGCTTAAGTAGTCTGAGAGGGAGCTCTGTTGAAATCATTTAGACTAGAGTGATAATGATAATGTAGTTTGTCTAACCTGCTTTCTTTGTAGCAAGGACTGTTTTGTTTGTCTCCACTATCCTGGTCCTGGAGTGCAAATTGGACCAAACAGTACTGGTGGGACCTAAAATGTAGCCGGACTGCAGGAGCTGTCTGAATTCAAAATCTGTAGGAACTGTAGTTTGAACTTTTTGCGCCTTTTTTACAACTGAAGGGGGAGCTCTTGCTTTGACTGACAGCCAAATCAGCCATCCAAATCTTTTGGATCTTGAGGAAGTCCCGGGCTGCTTGCAGTTTTCAGTTAGTTCTGAGCTGGAAGCTCAAGAAGAAGGAACCGAAGTAATCCTGAGCAGCAATCCTGAGTGGATTTGCATGGGAGAACTGGGAAAAGGCTGAGTGTTTAGCCTGTATGTCTGCCTGCTGCTCCTGAGAGGGAGAGAAGAGAATTATTTTGGACTAAATCCAAGTTTGTGTGACTAAAGTAAGTTACTGAAGTGGGCCAGGCTCAACCTGAAGAAGACCGAAGAGTTTGCTGAATGCAAACAGCCTGTCAGGAGTTCCAGCTACCCCTAAGCTCCCAGTGTGTGCAGATACTTTGCGATTGTGACCAGGGAGCGCTTTGCCTGGTACGGTAGAATTCCCGTACATGTAAATGTGCTATGAGCTGCTAGTGGGTTGTGAGTTAGTGCCCCACTGTGTGAACTGTGTTCTGCTTGCTGGAAGATGTATCCAGCCCAAAACGGATAGCACCTGAATTTGTCTCCATGCGGTCTGGGCCTTGCTAGACTGGCCCAGCCAGACTACCCACTGCACAGAGAAGCCATCGACGAGAGACCTGCCTGGGGACCAGCCCCTTGCTCCACACTTGAACAGGAATGATGCCTCTGCGACTCGTGTGGGCCCTGCTTTTCCAGGCATTCCAGATCAACCACCTGCAGTCTCGATTTTCGTCAAGCCTGTGTCCAGTCTTGGGTATCGTGAGTAAATACCAGGGTAGCTCCCTGCGACAACAGCTTAATATGAGTGTATCATCTGATTGTCTTGTTTCATTTCCTTTAGGAACTGAGCCCTCTGGCTCTGGATTACAAATATTGTGTACTGTGCATGTTGTGTTTTCCATCACAGGGCCCCAACCAACTGCAACCCCGGGCAATGGTCCTGGCTAGCCCATCTCTTCTCCACCTGGGTATCTAGAGGTGGACTGTGTTGGGGGACTCAAAGCGCATGCATAACTGCTTGATTGATATAACCTTTAATCTAATTAACCTGATTTTGCCCTTCCCTTGTTCAAGTTTTTTATTTATTTATTTATTTCAATCTAGGATTACAATACCTTTGAGCCGAGGCTTTTTTACAAAGGTTCCACATCAACCTGTGCAACAGTCATCATTTTTAGTTACAAACATAAAGTCACTGACTTCCAGACATGTAATAACCAGTACAAAGACTTGAGCTATGAGCAAGACAAGGGAGGGGGTCGATGGGGAGAAGTGAGGGTAGGAGATCAAGGTGGGGTAGGAGGTGCAGGGGGTAAGGGGGAGTATGGGAGGTGGGTGGGGGAAAGTCCCCTGAATAAATCAGATCTAATGTTTTTGCATGTAATTTAACTGTGGTTCCAGTTTGTGCTCAAAGTACTGTACTGTTACTATTTGCTGTGCATAACCTTGTTTTAAAGGGGGTACCCAGGGCTGAGCCAGAGGAACCAGCCCTGGTGGTAAGTGTAAACAGTGTGGGCACTTGTGTGGTGTACCAGGGGTCTTGTGAAAGTGATTATTGTACAGTGTTCAGGCCACTAGAGGGGAAAGAGGGGGGTTACAGTGTCCCAGAGGGCTGTGCCCGGGTTAGCTTGACCATTACCAACCCTGACCTCCGGGTGGAGGCACCTGTTTCAGAACTCAGGCCCCTTAACCTGCTACTAGCCAAGCAGGCAGGGGTAGTAGCCCTTGGGATATCGCCACCTAGGGGTTACAAGTAAATATTGCTTGCCTAGATTAGTGGACACTGCACAGCACCCTTAGTACATTAGGAATATTGTTGTGAAGATTTGTAATTCAAACATCATTAGTTTCTAGGAAACAGCTGTATTCCTCAATTATAACAGTGGCCTTTTCAGACCCCCCCCCCCACCAATATGACCTACCTAATGCTATTTTCCACATGCTGGTAGATACCAGGTTTCCACCAAGGATGTGGGATGTATCTTGGTTATGTGACTGTGGTGGGTTAGGCGTCTGGAACTATACAAAACACAAGTGTGGAGGAATGATACTGCACCAGACACGGCTACGAGACTCATTTGGAGACTCAGGAACACCTCTTTCTAGACAGCCCTTTTATTAAAGATTTCTGTCAGAGTGGCAGTTACATGGAAGGAGCCTTTGTTCTCTATTCGATATGAGGAACTAATACTCCTCTCGGCGAGACCAGCCTTGTGGAAGTATCACCACCCCACCCCAGTGCTATGTTTTGCTTTGTCTGGTAGGTCAGGTGCCACTCGTTATTGCAACAATGTCAGATAACTGTGTTAGAAGTCAGACAGAAAATACGTTTCCCACTCCGTACTGTATATGAGAGGGAGAGGGGTCATTTCCCAGGAGGTTGTTGGAATCTTTGTGGAGGAACATGTCCTGGAGACTCCTTTCTTTAATGACTCCTCCCTCTCCTTTTCTTGCTTTGTTCTTTAGCAGCAGTACTTGCTGATTCCTTTCTTCTCTTGCCTTGTACTGTTTTTTTATTCTAAGGCTGAGACAGAAAAAACAGGGGGAGGAGGGGTCCTGTAGCTTTATTTCATTTATTTATTTTTTTGTTCTTTCCTTGTTGATGGTTCTTTTGCTTAGACACTTCTGTTCATATATTGTCTTTTTTTTTTTCTAATAAAAAAATTCCTCAGCTGTTTTTGATCCAGCATCAGCAGACAAGGTTTTGACGGCTGGAATCTTGGAAAGGAGAGCCCTCCTTTTGCAAATGTTAGCCTATGAAGACGTGGCCCTGACTGTAACTGCCAGGAAATCAAAAGGCCTTTCATCTTGTCTTGGAAGCAGCCCAGCTGCACCAGACGTGCTGTCAACCCGGTCACTGAAAGTGTCAAGTATGGATTTCAGGCAAGATTTGATCTGGGATGTGAACAACCCTGTGACGGGCACAGTACCACCTATGCAGCAAGGACGACCTGACTTTAATAACTTCTGAACTGTTTGCGCTGTTTTCCTGAAATTTGGAATGTAGAAAGATTAATCATGGATCTTCAACTCTGACAATTTTCGTGTCAGTAGGACATACGGTTGTAGAATCGTTGCATGCTGAAAAAAGTGGAAAATTGTCTAAGTTGCTTATATTATGATGTTATGCAGAATTGTGTAAGTTGGGCGCCCGCACTCCCACCAATACATGTTTTCTTGCTAGTTATAATACGATTTCTCAAAAAGTAAGGACATTCTTTGCAAAAAAACTATGTTTAATGCATCATTTATGGTTAAAGCACAAAAAGGCAGGAAATGAGAGCATTAGGGTTGCCCCCTAACCCCCCCCACCCATCATCCTCCACAGACTGGCAGACAATGGGGTGTGTCGTTAGGGTTGTGAGGCCTAAATCTCACCCCATTCTCCTTTACTGTAGCATGTCCACCTGCTTACACATGGAATGGGGTGAGATTTGGGTATCACAACCCCAATGATACACCCCATCGTCTGTCAGTCTGTAGAGGATGGCAGGTGGGGGGGGGTTATGGAGCAACTCTAATGCTCTCATTTACTGCCTTTTCGTGCTATAACCATAAATGATGCATTAAACATAGTTTTTTGCAAAGAATATATATATATATATATATATATATATGTAACCCCTCGGTGGCGCTATCCCAAGGGCTACTACCCCTGCCTGCTTAACTACTAACAGGTTGAGGGGCCTAGGTCCAATAGCGGGTGCCTCCACCCAGAGGTCAGGGTTTGCAGTAGTTAAACTAACTTGGTCACAGCCCTCTGGGACACTGTAACCCCCCCTTTCTTCCTACTAGTGGCCCACACAATGCATTAGGAATATCTTCACAATGTACACTTACCCCCAGGACTGGCTCTGTTGACTGGACTTTGGGGACCCCTTGTAAAACAAGATGATACAGTGCAGAAACCACAGTACAATACTTTAACATAAACAAATACCTCAGTCAGTGTAACTTTGCTGAAAACCAACAGATCTGATTTATTGAAGGAGTTGTAACAAGGAAGGGGGAAATTAGGTTAAACACATTAATAATCACAGTACTGTGCGCATATTCAGAGTCCCAAATTGTCACTTTCACTGGGTACCCAGGATGGGGGGGGGCTAGCCAGGATTGGAGCAGCTGGTTGGGGCTCTGTGATGGAAAAAACACTTGCACAATACCCAAGTGTAATCCGGAACCGGAGGGCTCAGTTCATGAAGAAATGAAAAAAGCAACAATTAGCTGACACACTTGCAATTCGATAAACAGATGCCAGTGAGCTACCCTACTTTGTACTCACAAACTCAATGCTGAGAACTGGATGGAAGGCAGATTGTCCTGGATTGCCAGGAGGAGCAGACCATGTGGACAAAGTCCTTATGACTGGACCCCACTGCAGTTTAGAGCAAATAGATGTAGTCTGGATTAAGCTGGGGTTTACTTCCAGCTTCATGCACTCAATTCACTGTACAGGGGATTTGAAACGTGATTCCCCACAAGTACTACACATATTTATATGTAAAAGGAAAGTACTATACCAGGCAGGCTGCTTCTCGATCCCGATTGTTATCACTGCACAATACCCGGGAGAACACAAAGCAGATTCAGTTCCTAACAGACCGAGCACGATTCAGCAATTTCTCCAGTCTTCTACAGGGTGAGCCTGGTTTCTGCTCTTCAGATCTCCTTGATTCTCTTCACAGGTCAGATTCAGTCCGAACAGGCACTTGCCCAGGCTGCAGACCGAAACTCAGGGCCTTACACGCGCTTATGGTGCTAAAACTATACACAGCAGAAGCACATAGCTCCTTTTCTCTTCACTGTCTCACCTCATCTGATCTTTCCAGTAGACAGAGCCGGGCATTTCCTTTGAGTTCCTCCCAGTTCAGTTCGCTGGTTTGGCTGTCACTCATAATCAGACTCCCCCTGTTGGTGCAAAAAGGCGCCGAAGTACAAACTACAATTCCCAGAGGCATTGGCCATACAGTACATAGGTGGCTGGCTCCACAATGAGAGTCCAAGTTCTGATTTGCCAGCAGCAGGCTCCATTTCAAAGGTCCCCCCACACTGATTGGTCCAGTTCAGCAGTTCAAAACCAGAATGGAGGGCGAGGCAAACACAGTTCTGACGGCAAAGAAAAGCAGGTTAGACAAACTGTATTTTTGTTATTACTCTAAATGATTTCTGGCAGTTACATCTTTGAAAAGTGCTCACTCTGCCCACTTAGCAACGGCAGAAACGGAGTGATCTGGTAGCAGCTCGAGTGGGACTCAAGCAGGGAAACACACAGTCCCCCCATAGAAACTAATTATGTCTGCAAGCAGACAGCTCTTAAAGAGACAGTATCAGAGGCTCTAAAAGCACTCACAGATAAACGGCTTAAATGCCAAACACCATTCAGGCTTGGAGCATTCAAGCAAGCTCCTGGAAGACTTTTTGGGAACCCCCATTGGCAGGGGCATACTCAATGGAAAAAATGTCGTTTAGTGCATCAGTTAGAGTTAAAGCAACAAAAGTAAGGAAATGAGATGTTAGGGTTGAGCCCCTAACCCCCCAACACCCCACCCCCTCCACAGACTGAGAGGTGCCGGGTATGCCATGGGGTCATGTGGCCCAACTCTCACCCCATTCCATGTGTAAACAGGTTGACATGTTACAGTAAACGAGAATGAGGTGAGAGGCCTCAGGACCCCATGGCACACCCCGGCGCCTCTTAGTCTGTGGAGGGGGTTGGGGTGTTGGGAGGTCAGGGGCTCAACCCTAACATCTCATTTTGTCACTTTTGTTGCTTTACCCCTAACTGATGCATTAAACAAAGTTTACAGTTTTTTGCAATGAATTTCCTTACTTTTTGAAAAAGTGAAATATAATTACTAAACAGCATGTGTTGGTGGGAGCGAGGGCCCAAAGATCTGCCACTTTCTGCATAATGATATACATCTGTGGGAGTGCGGGCCCTCTGGACCCTGCGTTCCCACTTATGCATAGCTACAGAGTCATACAGCAGCCCTATAGGGCAAGGAACCCTTGTAACACTAATTTGCTGATATCTCGGGAACCGTAACAGCTAGAAAAAAAAATTTAAGTGTCATTATAATTGTGACAGTGAGACGTCTACATAACGTAAGTCAACTGAATCTGCATCTTGCATTATTTATGAGATATGAGCATCAAAAAGGGCAATAGGCGCCACAATGTTATCCTATGGGGAAAACCTCAAATTCGTGATGACATATCTATGGAACTGCTTAATTCCCCAACACCTAAACAGCATAATTCAAACCTGTAGGGCATCCCCTCAATAACTTGAAAATTTCAAGCAAAAAGACCAAACCATTCATTAGCAATGCAATGGTAACGTTTTTAAAATCCTAGTCTGAGATGTAGCAAAATCCTTGACCGCGAACTCACAAACTAGGACTTTGACAGCTCCTGGACTAGGATCATTAGCGAGTCACAATCAAAGAATTTTTTAATTTTAAAAAAGCTATTTTTTGACCAAAATGAGCCAAACCAAAGGCATGGCTTTGTAGAGGGGGTCACCGTGAACAAAACCCATGCTTCATTTGGCCAAAACATTTTGTTTGGGGGAAAAACTGAAGAACAAGATGGCAGCTCATGGACCAGGAATTTTCTGTGGGACCAGGATCCTAGTCCATGAGCTACAAAATCTTTGACCGTGAGCCCAATCTTTGTCTGAAAAATAACCATATAAATCTTGGAGTGGACTGAGCATGCTCAGAACCCGAAAATTAAAAATGTAATAACTTTGGAACATCTTTGACCCAACCTCTTTCTACATTCCAAATTTCAGACCAAAAGACCACATGATGTGGTCACAGCGCCATGGGCAAAAAACATATCAAAAGTGGCGGAAAATGCATTTTTTAGCATTTTGCTGCGCAGAAACTGTAAGTCCGACCAAAATGCAACTTGGTAAATCAAGAGATCTACCATGCCAGACCATGCATTCCCAATTTTGTGCAAATCTGTTGAACAGTTGCAAAGTTATTAATGTGCAAAAATTGAGGTTTGACATTAAAGTACCTACTCAACAGTAACTGTAGGGGTGACCTGGCCCCCATAATATTTTATAGGGGCGCAGTCGCGCCCCTATAGTTAGGGTTATGAAGGCACTTTAATGTTAAACTTGAAATGTTGTGCATTAATAACTTTGGACCTGTTTAACAGATTTGCATGAAATTTGGTATGCGTGGTGGGGTATGGTAGATCTCTTGATTTGCCAAATTGCATTTCAGTCAGACTTGCGGTTTTTGCACAGGGAATAGCTGAAAATGCACTTTTCACCAGTTTTGAGGGCAGTTTTTCAGATTTTGTCTGTGGTGTTGCGTGGCCACCGTGTGGCATGATGGTCTTTAACTTGGCACATAGAAAGAGCTTGGGTCAGGTAACATGCCACTTTTTGTTTGGTGAACAAATATTAATCCAATCAAAAGTTATTCAACTTTTTAGCTCCCATTATGAGTCTATGGAAAAATGTATATGGTTATTTTGCGAAAGAAGAATGGGGTTTTGGCCATCTGGTCACTCCTCACGATCAAAGAATTTGCAGACTTGTGATCACAGATTCTTTGATTGCAAGAAAAGGTATTGATCGTGATGGCTGCCATCTTGTTTTCAGTTTGGGGCTGGAAAAAAACAAATATCTCAGCCCAGGGGTGACCTGGACGGGTTTTGCTCAGAGGGCTTCCCTCTATCGAGCCATGCCTGTAGTTTAATGTACTTGTGTCAAAAAATGGAGTTTTAGGCACTTCCGGTGATGCAACGAGCCTAATGGCAGCCTAGTTATTCTGCTCGTGAGCCTCAGATCATTAATAACACAGAATCGAAAGCCATGTGAGCCTACATTGACTACATTGGCCCTACGCTGGTGAATGCTGTGCTCAACAACAAGGGGCAGACGAAAAAAAAAGGTTTTGCCTCGAGCTCCAGTCAGAATGTAATGCAGAAAGAAAAGCAGCCTGCCAGTCCTTCTCCGTCACGATCCTCCATGATAACGGCCTCTGGAGAAGATGAGTCAGACTCAGATACAACATCTTCTTTTACTAAGGCTGATGGCAAACGGATGTTGAGTATACTGCATCGCATTGCTTCCAAAATCTCCTGTCTACAGACCGACTTCAAGAAATTAGAAAATCGAACTACAGTGGTTGAAACTCACCTCGATACTCTCCAGAATGAGCACATGGCATTTGATCACTCTTCAGCCTTCCTCCACCGGAGAGAGTGTGAGCTTACTCTGAGAGCAGAAGATGCAGAGGTGAGAGCCCAATGGAACAATGTCCACATATTTAGAGTTCCTGAGGGCAGTGAGCAGGAACATATGACAGCCTATTTAGAGTCCTGGCTGCAGCAAGAGTTCTGTCTATCTGAAAGCTTCGAATTTGAGATCAAGAGGGCCCATCGAGTGATCGCTCCTAAGCCCAAACCAGGAGCACCCCCTAGATCTATAGTGGTTAAGTTCTTAAAATTTCCAACAAAGGAGAAAATCCTTTGTTTGGCACGGGCCAAAAATGACTTAAATTTAGATGGGCAATGAGTTTTATATGACCAGGCCTTTCCCCCAGGTCTGATGACAAAAAGGAAAAAAGTGTTACAAGTAATCAAGCTGTTGAGAGAAAAAGTTTTCAAAACTTACCTGCGGTATCCAGCCCGGTTGTGGTTATAGGAGGAAGAAGGGCTGCGGATCTATGAAAATCTACCGCAGGCCTCTTCTGTGCTGGAACAGCTGGGGATTGCACTTCCCGACACAAGTGTGGAAAGAGCTGAACAAGAAATGGAAAGTCTATTCTGGGGATTGGCTCCGGGAGGTTGGCGGCCACAGAGAAGACATCAGGACTCTCTCTCTTGCCATTGCATGCGGATGTAACAAGGTGGATTCTTCCCCGTTAGCCACCTCCATGAACTTGAATCAGCTTTCTGAGAGTTGTTCAACTGCTTTATGCTCCTTTTGGGACAGTGTTGTACATCCCAGTTAATTTGGTGGTTAATCTGTCCACAGTCCCTATAGCGAGCGGATCTAAAAATATATGGGGCTGGATATTCAAACTGCGCTATTCTGTGGCGCAAGCCCTTGCACTGCACAAAACAGTTGCACAGGGGTGTGGCCGGGGTGATATTCAACGGAGTTGCGCTATTGAGCAACTCCTTTGAATATCACCCCCCGGCCACAGCCACTGTGCATGGTGCAGTGGAACTTGTGCCACCGCAAGTGGAGCATTCAAGTTGCGGTGGCGCAAGTACCATTGCGCCATGTGCAAATTTCCCATATTCAAAAGGTGACATGCAAATGGGGCCATAATTCATGCAAGGTGCAGGGGGGATATTTGCATCTATTTATGGCCCCATTTGCATGACATTAGCATGCAGGTACACCAATCCCCGAGGAATCATGCCTGGCGCCCTGCCAGGCAGCAGCCATCGGGGATCAACGCCCCCTGCAGCCCGATCACAGGCATAAGTGTAAACCTCCCCAACTGGCCTGATCAATGTGTAAATCTCCCTCCCTGACTGGCCTGATTCTGCGGGCATATGTGTAAGCGTCCCCATTGCCCGATCACGGGCAACGTTGAAACAGCCCCCATCCTCCACTGGCCAATCGCGATCGGGCCAGTCGGGGAGGGGGTATTTTCACATATGCCCGCATCAGGCCAGTTGGGGGGGGGGTTACTATATGCCTGCAATTGAGCTGCAGGGGGGCACAAGGAGTAGATTGAGGGCCACCCACAGGTGGCAGCTGCTGTGTTGCACCCTGCAATGCGGCAGCTCACCTGTGGGTGGCCCCTGACTTACTTCTTTTTTGGGGGGGCTCAAAATTGTGCAGGCGCAGGTTGGGGGTTGCGCCTGCACAACTCTGCACAGCCCGCTGAATATCGGGCTGTGTAGTTTATGCATGGTTCCTCCCCCTCTGGTTCAGCATGTCTTCATTAGCATTGCGCTGTTGCTCAGCTTGACTTGGGGGGCGCAACTGCCTCCTGCTGAATATGGCAGAATGGCTCAATTTCGGACTTGCGCAGGCGCAACCCTTTTGAATATCCAGCCCCAGGTGCGCGTTTCTATGGGAGTCATTTATCAGGAGAACTTCCTCCCCTAGTGTGTTTTGTTGTATGTTCCCCATAACTGCCAACATCTCGATAATACGAGTGAAGCATTTTTAGCAGATCTATGATGTTTGTTATGACTCCTGGACTTTATCTATTTGCAGTTTGTCACTGTAAAGGTACCATGGCATTTCTTTTAATTTGTTTTTTTAATTTTGTTTATCCCAGGGGAATAGGACTGTCCTGGTGCACAGCTTTCCTTTTTTTTTTTATCTGATTGCAAGATAATGGTACTGAACCCCGGGAAGGGAAGATGCCCTTGGAATCACCCTTATTTAATTTGACTTTACAAATAAATCGCATTTTATTTCTTTCTGTTTTGTGCACCAAAGGAAACTAACATGAGGATTATGTTCTGTATAACTTGGGATGGTTATAATTTTTGAACTCCCTGGATCCGGGGCTCATAGCAGGGTCAAGGTCCTGCACATCGGAAGTTCCATTTGAAGAGAAGGTGTGCTTCTGCCGACGGTGGTCAGTGGAAAGACCCTTGGCACATTGTGTGCTGTGCTCTTCTGTCACTCTTGAAGACTATTGTCTTCTAATCCACCTGCCATAACAAGTGGTTAATATTGGGTGGTAGAGTTTGTCTTTCTAGGGCAAATTCATTTCCATCCTCACCCAAGTATTTTGGGACCACTCTCTGTGTTGTCGGTAATAGTTCTCGGTCTCCTGTTGAGACTATGTTTGTTAGATGTTAAATAAGTGTTATATGTTTCCGTTAGTTTGGATATGTGTAGATGTCTATGTTTTTTCATGTTACTCGTGGGGGGTGAGCATTACGATGGGAGAAGGGAGGGAGGGAGAAAGAGCGCCAGAAATTACTATATGGTTTAATAATGGGGTAACTTAATATTTGTACAATTAATGTAAAGGCATTTAACAATGTTTTAAAAAGGGCCAGGATTTTGAAAGAGTTGAAGGATTTAAAATGTGATCTGGCATGCCTGCAAGAAACCAAACTGTCTGAAAAAGAACATGAGAAATTAAAAAGGTCATGGGTAGGTCAGGTATTCGCAGACTCTCATCTGGGGGTGGCTAAGGCTAGGGCAGCAATCCTGGTCAGAAATCGTTTACCCCCAGCATAGTCATGAGGAAGGGGTCTGGTCGATGGGTTCTGGTGTCGGGGGAGTTGCAGGGCTCCCCAATCAACATTGGATCTCTTTATGCCCTGACTCCACCTTCTGGAGAGTTTTTTAGAGAGCTGTTTCTAACGTTGGCAAGTCTTCCCCCTGGGCATCCTGTATTTGTGGGAGACTGGAATTATGTTAAGGATTCCAGTTAAGATAGAAACCCACCTGGGCGGGGCGGGGATGCCCCAGGCTTCTCCAAACGCTAACAACCAAAGCTGGGGTGGTGGACCTGTGGAGGTGGCAAAATCCCACAGCCAAAGATTTTACTTTTTACTCCTCGGCCTCCAATGCATATTTCAGACTGGACCAGATATACTCCTGGCGGTCGGAGACCTATTCTTTTAGACAGGTCCGGATCTTACCGGTCTCTTTCTCAGATCATGCATTGGCTCAGGTTAGGGCAGAATGTGATCCACCAACTAGAAAAGGGCAGCGGAGACTAGAGGCTGGGTTACTAGAAGATAAAGCCCTGCTCTCTGCAATCAAAGATGAAATTAGGTGGTACCAGGAAGAGAATCTTGAATGTGACACCCAGCTGAAATTAATTTGGGTTGGGCTCAAGGCAGTTCTAAGGGGCAAATTTATTAGCCACGCAGCACACAGAAATAAAATGCATAAAGCGAACATTACAAAAGCTCTTGAGGTAATTACCTCCTTGGAGATAGAGCATAAGCTCACCCATGATCCCCTTATACTTCACAAATTGCAAGAAGCTCGGGAAGCATACAATAAATTTATGTTATACCGCACTCTCAATTCCTTAAGATTTACCCAGCATAAATACTATGAAGGGGGAGATCAGGCAGGAAAATTATTAGCTCTACATCTCAAAAAACAAGAGATGGATAGGTTCATCCCAAGATTAAAAGTTTGAAAAACCCTGGGGAGATTTTAAACAGGCCTTCGGAGCTTTTGTTGATTTTTACTCTCAGTTGTATACCAGAGAGAGACAAGTGGATCATGAACAGAATATAGACAATTTCTTATCCATGGTGCATCTCCCCATGCTGTCCAAGATCCAAGCGGACAGTCTTGAAAAACCATTTACGGAGTCAGAATAAAAGTCAATGATCAAGTCTTTGAGTTCGGGGAAATCCCCTGGTCCCGACGGATTTATAGGGGAATTTTATAAAACATTTCAGACAGAATTAACTCCAATTCTTCTGAAACTATGCAATGAAGCACATGTAAAGGGGTCAATCCCAGAAACATGGAGGGAAACCACTATCTCAGTTCTTCCAAAACCAGGGAAGGATCCCTTAGATTGTGCTAGTTATCGACCAAATTCTTTATTAAATGTGGATGCAAAAATGTTTGCAAAATTAATAGAAGAAAGATTGAAGAGGTTGATTCCAGATTTGGCACATGGAGACCAAACAGGGTTCATTCCTGGCTGACATATACAAGATAACAATCGATTGCTGCTGAATGTTTTGGTGGTCGGGCCCTCTCTCCCCTCTCAGAACCTCTCAGAACCTCAGAGCAGTAACTGTATTAGATGCCAAGAAGGCATTTGATCGCCTTGATTGGGTATTCTTACACAAAACACTGGCTAGATTTGGGTTTCAGACCAAATTCTGGGATTGGATTGTCAATTTATACAGTAATCCAGGGGCTTGGGTGAGAGTAGATGGGATAGTATCTGAAAGATTTGAAATACAGTGGGGCATGAGGCAGGGGTGCCCGGTCTCGCCATTGCTGTTTGCCCTGAGTATGGAACCCTTTGTGGCTAAAATAAGGCAATCCGAGCAATACAGGGGGATTCAGCTAGAGAGGGGGGAGGTCTGGCTCTCTCTGTATGCCGATGATACGTTATTATATTTGGAAGATCCAGAACACTCGGCCCCACATACATTGGCTCTGATTCAGGAGTTTGGTTCCTTCTCCGGGTTTAAGGTAAATGAAACCAAAACTAAAATGCTTCCTATTCCCAATGCTGGGTTAGGTAAACTTCCACAGGTGGGGCATTTCAAATGGGTGACCGAGGGTTTCCGTTATTTAGGGGTGTGGATACCGGACAACATAAACAAATTATACCATATTAACTATCTTAAATTACTCCAGCTTATACAAGCAGATTATAATAGATGGAGTTACCATTATCACTTTCAGGTTGTATTGAAACAATACAAATTAATGTATTGCCACTCCTGTTATTTTTATTCTCAGCATTGCCACTAAGGCCCCCACCTTCATTTTGGAGGAGTTTGAAATCAGCCACATATAAATTTGTGTGGAATCATAAGCCACCTAGGGTTAAATGGCAGATACTACAAAGGACCAAAGGGAAAGGGGGTCTGGAGCTTCCACACTTTACCAGATATTACTGGGTAGCTCAGCTCCAATTATTAGCTCAGTTGTGGCCTGGAGAGGACTGGTCCTTCTGGACAGTGCTGGAGAGGCCGACTATCCTAAAGGTTCAACTGGCAGATATAATCTTTGTAGATCAGGAAGCCTTCTCGAAATTTTGGTAAACCAACCCTTGGTCAATTGTATTAAAACAAGTGTGGGGCCTGGATTACCAGAAATTTAGATTTACAATTGAGGTTGTCCCTGCGGACTCCTATTAGGGCTTGTTTGGATTTTTTCCCAAATTATAAGGACCCAGGTTTCTCTAGATGGGAAAGGGGGGATCTTTATTGTATCGGTCAGCTATATGACTTGCAAGATTTCAAAAATGTTCAACAACTAGTAAGGGAGTTTAGTCTGCCTTCATGAGTTCATTTTAGATTTATACAGATCTGACATTTTATATCAAGTAAAAATCTAAAGGTTGCTGATTTAATAATTAAAATAATAATATAATACAACAATGAGAAGAATAAAAAAATAAAATAATATATAATAATAATAATAAAATGTATTTGATTAAGCGCCTTCGACTTTCAAAGCGCTGTACAATATACATAAAAACAACACATGTGCAAATAAACGCAATATAAAATCAGGATAATACCAAAAATGCTTTCCCTCATAAAAAAGTCTTAAGTGCCTGCTTGAAGCTCCCCACTGTCCTGCACTCCTGAAGCTAATGGGGCAGAGAGTTCCAGAGGGTAGGTGCCGCAAACCCAAAGGCACATGCACCAGATGACTTTAGGTTAACCCTCGGAATCTCCAGCAACCCCATGTCAGCCGAGCGGAGCTGTCGCAAAGGGGTGTAAGGAATCAGGAGCTCTTTCAAGTAATCGGGACACAATCCCTGTAAGGCTTTGTAAGTCAATAGACCTACTTTAAAGGTGATCCGCCACTGTATAGGCAGCCAGTGCTGAGCGTGCAGCACAGGGGTAATATGAGATCTTCTGGAAACCCCAGTCAACAAACATGCTGCCACGTTCTGCACTAGTGTAAGCGGCGGATGTCAACTACCGAAAGCCCTAGATAAAGGGAGTTGCAATAATCCAAGCATGATGTCACAAAGGCATGGACCAAAACAGGCAGGTCGCTAGAAGGAACAAGGTGCCTAATTCTAGCAATGTTCCTAAGATGGCAAAAGGCCAGCTTGATGACTGCCGATACCTGATGACAAAGAGTCAGGCCATCGTCAAGCACCACTCCCAGGTTACGCACCCATTCAGAGGTGAGAATCTGGGCCTCCCCCAGGACTAAACCAGAAGAGAGCCCAGTCCTCAACCCCTCTGCCCTATGACCCGGGTCCACAACCAAAATCTCAGTCTTTCCTGGGTTTAACTTTAGACCGCTGGATTTTAATAACATTCATCCCTTGACAGATTTTCTTGTCCAAGCATTCACTGAGGGAGATGGGAGGAAATTAATTTCAAAGTTGTTTACCCTCCTTTCTGCTAGGGACCCTGCCCTCATAGGAAATCTGGAGGTTAGATGGACGGAGAAGCTGGATTGCCCTCTGGGGGAAAGTGAGTGGCAGCGTATCTGGGAAGGGATTCACATCACCTCGGCCTCGACCCTGTGGCAGGAGTTTCGATGGAAAGTAAATATAAGATATTTTCGGACCCGGTTATTACCTCCCATTATAGTGCCTATGCCTCCTATCTCTGTTGGAGGGGTTGTGGGGAGTGAGGCATCAATGCCCATATTTTGGGGGGCTGTCAAGGGATACGGGCATTCTGGCAGCAGATCATTCGAGTTATTGAAAATATATTTCAGGTACAGATCCCACAGGACCCTCAGTACTGGCTGCTGGGCCTCCTTCCTCCTCAGATTGTATCTAAGGGGTATTTATATTTGTTTTTGATATTCATAGCGGCTGCTCAGAAAGCTATTACAAAACATTGGTTAAATAAAACTCCCCCAACTCTTGATTTATTGTATTCTATCTGTAAACAAGTACAAGAAATGGAGAAGCTTACTGCATATCTGAGATTACAAAAGCAAAAATTTTGGGGAAGAAGGTTCCCTTTTTTCAATTTTCAGGCAGAGAAAGAGAATAAAATTGTGCTGAATATTATGGCTTTATACTCTTAACTTTAATTGTATACTATTTTTGGAGTGTTGGCCTTCCCCAGATTTATTAGGATTTATGAAACTCTGGAATTTATAGAGTGAGAACTTTGGAGTCATGGCTTTCTTTGCTCCCACTTAATTAACTCCGCTTAGAATAAAAAAACTACTGCCCATCAGCAGAATTATTAAAGTACAAGTCCTATAGGTAACCCTAGAGACTGTATATCATATTTAATATTATAGTATATTGAATACCCCCTTATATGGGGCAATCAACCTTTTTTTTCCCTTTATGCTAATGTTGTCTATTGGTTTATGTACTTTGTTCACCCTTGCACTTAATTTTCTTTCTGGTTAATTTTTAGAGTCCTATTGTGAGTACACTGCTGGTTTATTGTTTTATAGTATATATGTGTACATGTTGAGATGTAAAAGCTCAATAAAAATTTTATTTCAAAAAAAGTGGTAAGGCCATCATAAAGTGGAGGGTGATGTGTACCAATGCCCATAGTTTGGGTAACAAGCTTTCTGAAATAGTGTCCTTGATGGAAGGGGCACACCTAGATATTGTGGCAGTCACAGAAACATTGCACACAGAGAACCATGACTGGGATGTCAACATACCAGGGTACACAATCTACAGGAGGGACAGGGTGAGTAAAAGAGGAAGAGGAAGAGGAGGATTAGCTCTCTACATAAGGGAAGGGATCAAAGCAATGGAACTAAAGGGTAAACAGGAAGAAGAGGAGGCACAAAAACAAAGATCTACTGAATGAATTTAAGGACAACAAAAGAAATCTAACGAAAGTTCAGGAGATAAGCAATGCTTTTCTCCGTAAATTTTTGGACATGAGTAAATATAATCAATTTAACTCTCAGCAAGATCCAGATGGTTTTAAAACCTTTGCTCCCAAACCTGATAGAAATTTTTATTTTAGAGCAGTAAAACCTACCCAGGTATATAAGTTGTTAAAAAAATTGTCAAAAAACTATAAAATTAATGATCTACAACCTAAATTTTTGAAGCCTGTAACTTCCAAAATAATGGCTCCTTTAACAATAAATCTTAATTTATCCTTGATAACTGGTTGCTTTCCAACTTATTGGAAACACATGGTAGTCATGCCAATATTTAAAGGAGGGGGCTCTAAGTAAATGGGAAATTATCACCCATAATTATTACCCCATCCCTTAGGGAAAATTTTGGAAAAATTGGGTAAAAAATTAATTGTTTCTATATTTACAGGAATCTGGGTTAAGGGCTCCCAAGCAGCATTGGTTTAGAACATTCCATAGTACAGGGACTGCCTTGGCCAGGTTCAAGAACCACATCAGTGAGGCAATGGATAATGGAGAACTCACTGGTGCTGTTTTTATGGACCTGTCCAAGGCATTCGATCTGGTAAATCACCATTTGCTGCTCAGGAGCCTTGCAGAAAGGGGTTTATCCACTCTCCCCCATGGATGAGGCCATGTCCACAGTTCCTCCCTGGTCCATTACTTTGGTCACCCATTTAAAGAAATCTATTAGATTCATCTGACATGACCTTTCTGCTGTGAATCCATGCTGCCTTGGGTCCTGTGCCCTGCTGGCCTCTAGGTATTCAACAATTCTTTCTTTCAGAAGTGATTCCATCATTTTCCCTACCACTGAGGTCAAGCTAACAGGTCTGTAGTTTCCTGCCTCTGCATTACTCCCACTTTTGTGAAGGGGAATCACATCTGCCCTCCTCCAGTCCTTAGGTACCACACCATCCTCCCATGATTTGTTAAAAAGGGTAGTCAGTGGTGTTACTAGTTCTCCCCTTAGTTCTTTTAGAATTCTGGGGTGGATCCCAACAGGGCCCATTACTTAGTCCACTTTCAGTTTTAGGAGTTCTTTCAAACCCTTTCTTCTGTAAATGGACTGGTATTGACACCCCTATCCACAGTGCTTCTATTGGCTGGACTAGATACCTCCTACTCCTCTTCTTTTGTGAATACAGAGCAGAAGCATTCATTCAGTATCCCTGCTTTTTCATTGTCACCCTCTGCCCACCCTCCCACCCTCTCCTTTATTAAGCCTCACTATCCCTCCCTTGGTCTTTCTTCACTCCCTAATGTACCTATACAATGTTTTAGCCCCTTCTTGAATGATAACAACTGCTTCAATTGTGGGAGCTAATTTCCTTTGCATCATCCTGTATATATTCTTAGCTGAGACTGCCATAATAGGATAAATCATTATTCTAGTATCCCCCAGGGCTCCATTCTGGGTCCCCTACTCTTTTCTATCTTTATGAATTCCCTAGCTGCTGATAACCTCTCCTGTCAGCCTCTACTTTACGCTGACTATCTAGTGCTGCATCACAGTGAGAAGTCCCTCACAAACCTATCTGACACCCTCACCCAAAACTATGGGGCAGCCCACAAATGGTTCATGTCAATCAGGCTCCTAGTTAATGAGAAAAAAAAACTAAAGCCATGCTTCTGGGATCCAAACCTACCCAGCAAAAACATGCTAGAGCAAATTCCTCCCTCACAGTCCTCACACCCGATGACCCCTTCCCCCAGCAGAATGTACAATTTTTAAATACCTGGGTGTCAGGCTAGACCCCTCACTAACCTTCTTAGAACATAAAAACATCACTGTAAGTTGGATCAACCAGAAACTTGGGACTGGTTTCAGACTCAAACACTGCCTCTCCCCTGAGGCTCGTCTAGCCATAGCCCAAGGAAATATTCTCCCCCTATTATGTTACTGTGCCCCAATCTACTCTCATGCTTCCTCCTCCCTGTGTGAAAGCCTACATATGGCCTATAATAGCATCTTTAGGTCTGCACTACTTGCACCTTACTCCATCCACCATTGCACCCTGCATCAGTCACTAGGCTGGTTTCTCCTTGCAACTAAGGTCCAACTATATCCTTGGGTGCATCATAAACAATGACCTTAGAGTGGCAACTTATCTCCCTAGTCATCCCCTGATCATGCACAAAACCATGTCCAGGTACCTCCGACCATCCTCGGTCCTACCTCTTGATGTTCCCAGGACCTCTACCTGCCTAGGCAGCAAGGCCATGTCCATCGCAGCTCCCTCACAGTGGAATTCCATCATGGCCTACCTTCGCTCCATCGATTCATGCCTCGCATTTAAGACTCACTTTAAAGCCTGGCTGTTGGCAGAAGCCAAGTATACATGTTAACCTGAAAACCCCTGGCAATCAGCACTTTCCCCACTACCAGGCCTAACCACCCACCACACCCTGTGCTTATCATTTCCCGGGTCTGTATGCTCTGTCCCTTCCCTCATCCTGCACTTGCACCCTGTGTACTCAAATTGTACTTCAACTTATGTTTTCTGTATCTATTTTTACATTTACTGCAGTGTTTCTGCATACATCTCTGTTATCCGAAGCATATTTTATATTTCTGTATGTTTATGTACCACTTAACGTTTTTTTAATTAATGTAAATGTAGCTGTTTATCTTGTAAGTTATGTAATTAATATTGTACATTCAATGTGCCATCTTCATGGCCCGGGTGGTGCCTGAAAACGGTTCACTTGGCTCAGTGCACTCATCCGGTAAACAAACAAACAAATAAGTAATGCTTACATTTATTTAAGAATGTACTTTGGCCAGAGAACCTTGAACATTTTTCGACAGCATCAGAAAATGGGAATTTTAAACACTAGGGAACTTTTTTAAAAGTATTGATAAAAAAATACGTAAAGCCAGCAAGCGGCTGCGACAACCTGCTGAAAATGAAAGATTAGAGTCAAACAAAACGTGATTTTAGCAAACTACTTAAATGTGTTTTTATTATTTATATAGTTAGACCTGACACCAGGCCACTGAGCATCAACAACTTAGGACAACAACTTTAGGAAGCAGTATAGCGCAGTGATCTAAGGCTCTGAGCTGCAAATCTGGTGACATCTAGCACACCAAACCTGGGTTTGAATCCTACAGCTTCCACTTGCATACTGTGTGACCCTGAGCAAGTCACTTAATCTCCTTGTGCTCCCAGGTCGTTCCTGTAAAAAAAAAAGCTTTCAGCTTAGTGTACTATACCTGGTTAAACAACCAAAAAAAAAAAACTTCAGTTGTACTGAGTTTAAATACACCCAAATGTAGATGCGAGCCCTCTAAATGTTAAAACCCAATTTAATATTACTTTACCCTTGCATTTATTACAATTTGTTCTGATATTTTGTAAGTATCCTGGTGTTTTTAGAGGCAACTCACAACATTTTTTTAAAAAAAGAAATGGGACGGGAGGGGGCATATTCAGCAAACCAGAACTGTAACTCTCTTAGAGTACTGATGCAGTAATTCTCTCATGTTGCAAGTACTGGTGTAGATTTCATCACCCTCCAATCACATCCCCTTTACCTCGCACACCCCTCCGACAGCTGGATTCGGGTTCGCCGGTCTGGCGACAACCCCACGGACCCGTTGCATTCTGGGAGTCGTAGTTTTCCGTCCTAACTTACGCGGGGGCCACTTCGGAGTTACGCGGCAGCACAGAACTACGAGTACCAGGGTGCGGTGCGTCGGTCACCGCCCCCGTGGCTTTCGAGCGCTTTTTAATTGGCGATGGGCTCCAGGGAGCTGCTGCTGTGCGGCGGCGATGAGAGCTAATTGATCGTGTCGGAGGGCTGGCTGGACGGGGTGTTAGCTGCCTGTTTATTTGTACACGCGCGTTGGCAACGAGGAGACACTTTGTAGCCTGCACAGTAACACTGGAGTACAGTGCTCGAAGGACAGAGCACTGGGACTATTGGAATTCGGTGCTGTCTGGCTTCATTTTTGTAGTGGCTCTGCGGACCAGGGAAAGTCCTGCTGCCTCATCACACCTTTGCAGCTCTCGCATTATCGCCTATCTCGGTAAATGCACAACATGCCTCGCTTTCCAGGCATCAGACTGGCCCCGGTTGCATTGGCCCTGGCCGAGGACTGCTGCGGCTTCTCGGGAGGTGGGCTGGCTGCCCTGCGCAGCTTTCCGGGACTTGCCTGCAGGGAGCCCTGGTCATCGGGCGGAAGAACTGGATGGAAGGCAGCAAGGGCACGTCTGAGCACGGCAGAGGCTGCCGCGGAGAAAGAGAATGGGAAAGGTCGGGACAAAATACTCACGTTGGAGACCATGAACCCCCTGGTGAAGGCGGTGGAGTATGCCGTGAGGGGTCCGATCGTCCTCAAAGCGGGCGAGATCGAGACTGAGCTGGAGCAGGTAAGTGAGTGGCCATGGTGACTTGCCTGCCAGTGCCACAGTGGGTCTTCCACCTGTGCCAGGGTCGGACTTGGGGTACACGGGCCCGCCTGGAAAATAAATAGGGGAGGGCCCAGGGTGGCACACACGTCAGTATTCCTCGTAGCTCTCAGCTGTACCACATCACCAGGAATGTTCCTCATTTTACTTCACAAAAGCTCTCTGTTCCACATTGTGAGGACTAGTTCCACATTCAGTATTACAATTTTAAAGCAACAATCTATAGTAAATGATGCAACAAATATATTAAATTAAAAGACTTTCTGAGCATAAATGCAAACATTTTAACAGTGTTCTGAGCCTCCTAGGTAAAGATTTGATTAAGTGTTCCACATTTTGCTCATTTGCTCCACATTTTGAGGCAATGTTCCACATTTAGGGGAACAACGAGTTGAGAGGTACGGTAGTCCACTTCAGTGTGGTATACTAGCACTGTGTTTGCATCTTACATTTGCTTACAGGACCCTCTTAAATAAAAAAATAGATGATATAAAGCCAGAGATTCTCAGAGTTTAGAAAGTGACCAGGTACTCAACAGAGGTGGCCCACCTGGAAATGTCCAGGTATCCTGGCGGGCCACTCCGATTCTGACCTGTGCTGGCTGACTGCCACATCTGTGCCAGGGCAGGACAGCAGGTGAGTGATGGAGCGAGGAAGTGATGTGCTCAGAAAGAGCATAAATCCAAATAATGGGTAGCAATAGGGTGCCATCCCCCCAACACACACATGCTGTTTGATTATAAAGGGGTTACTCAGTGGCTTGAATAACAGTTAGCAGTTAGTCTTTAAGTGTTAGGGCTGAAGTACACAAATGGCGGAGGTATGAGTGAGTTGTGAAAGTCATGCCCCTTCACAAGTAAGCAATAACACATCACAGGATGTGGTTTAGTCTGGATAAATGCACGCCTGGGGCATAGTGAAGCACATGGCCGCAGGCAAGTGCCTTACTGTTCCTAAAAGTGCATTTATCCAGACTAAACCACAAACCGCAGTGTGTTATAGCACTTATAAAATCTGTGCATGTAAAGAAATATTGTGCACAGATACACATACAGTAGCTAGAAGGTGACGGCAGATAAGGACCATGTGGCCCTCCTAATCTGCCCCCTTCTCTACCTAATGCATTACCGCATACCCTAATTGATCTGTGGCTTACCTTCTCTTCCCTATTGTAAGAGTACTTTTATGTCTGTCCCATGCATTCTTAAATTCCCCTACTGTTTTTTGCCCCTACCGCTTCTGCAGGGAGGCTGGTCCAAGCATCCACTAGTCTTTCTGTGAAAACGTTCTTCCTCACGTTGTCCCAGAGCCTACCTCCCTCTAGCCTCATATCATGCCCCTTGTTCTTGTACACCTTCTTTTCTGAAAGATGCTACCCTCCTGTACCTTGTCTATACTCCTGATGTACTTGAATGTTTCTATCGTATCCCCCCCCTCTCTCCTCTCCTCCAGGGGATATCTACTAAGGTCCACTGGTCTTTCCTCATATGACTTTTGGTGCAGTCCTTGCACCATTTTTGTTGCCTGTCTCTGGACTGCCTCTGTTTTGTCTATGTCCTTCCAGAGGTGAGGCCTTTAGCAACTTTTTAAACAAAATAAAAAGTATTAAAATTCATTATCACTAGGAGTGCTGGAGAGTGAGATTACCTTCCAACATTTGTCTGCCAGCCCTTCTTTATTTATTCTGTGCAGGCTTTTTTCCTCCATTCCCTTTCATTCTTTATTCAGGTGACTACAACCCACCTTCCTGACTGCTGTAGAGCACAACTATGGTGGGTGTTGTTGGCAGCACGCTTCCCTCTGCGGTAGTGTGTCTTGTACGAGTGCTGGTGGTCTCACTCTCTGCCAGTCAGAACCGAGAGCAAGTGACAGCTAGTGACTTGGGTCACAACAGATCCATTCGGGTCTGAGATAAGGCATTTATTTCTCTCTCTCTTAATTTTTTTTTTTCCGGTACATACTAATTTTTGTGGTTTGAATGCATTGGACATCACTCGCAATGAAAAAAAAAACAGCGACTATGTTACTGCATTTGATCCTTGGCTCACAGATTCCAGTAAATAAACAGGTCACTTGTAGCGGGCCTTATTTAGTGTGGTGTGTTAAAATTTAAAAGCATGGCTGGAACATCATCTCAGACAGTTGGGTTCCTTTTACTGTCTCTACCCATGTTATAAGTGATGATAAACCACTGACTTTGATTCGGGCCATTGTGTTATCGATTTGTACTAGTTGCAAAGCTGCCATTTGTGTGAAGATATAACTGTTTCTCTTGATTTCAGCAGCAGGTTTTAGTGCCATACAGGGCCATCATGATGTACACAACCTTTAAAAAAAAAAATGTGTGGCCTAGCCAATAGCAGATACGTCAGCAAACATTACATGATTTTTTTGCCATTGTATTTCCAGTTGTGTTATATGTGTGTGTGTGTGTATGTGTGTATATATATATATATATATATATATATATATATATATATATATATATATCATCTCTTTCTCTCTCTCTCTTTCTCATCTCTATAACATGTACATAAAAGTCCTAGAACCACTCCCAAGATGCTAATGTATTTTCTGAATCCTGCAGTTAATAAAAAAAAAAAAAAAAAAAAAATGAAAAAACCTGCCATTTACTTAACTCGCTCTGTCCTGGGAGGCCATTCTGTGTCAAGTTAAGCAATGTATGGTTTGGACTTCATACAAAGCTACTGGAAATAACGCGTGTTTTGGGTGTGTATGGGGCAGTTCATTCTGTATAAGGCCAAGGCACATGAGACCCAAAAGCTCAGGAAGTGTAATTACAGTATTGAGCAAGATTATTACAGTTGGTCTGTAGTCGTATGGTTCCATGTCATGATAGCGATCACAAAACAGCGATCGCTATCATAGCGAATGTATATTGCAGAAAAGCATTTCGTCGATATACAAACACAGGTGACCCAACTTTAATTTTTTTTCAAGTGTTTTTGCATGGGGGCTGTGCCCCCCCGCACCCTCCTCGCAGGGTGCTTTGCTCCTGCACCCTGAATGATTAACTCCTGGGGTTGTCGATGAGGGCGCAAAATACAGACTAAAAAAAAAAAAAGCCACAAACAGCGCCGAAACAACTCCTCCCAGCAGGTCCTGAACCCCGTTCTTGCTGCATCGTAGCCAGCCACTCTCACCACCACACCACAGGGCTGGCTTGGCTGCAGCAGGATCCCACCACCCATACAAACCCTCCCCTCCACCTCCCTAACCCTCCCCTTCCGGTTGCTCTGCTAGGGTTGCTACCCTAGCAGGGTAGCCGTTCTTGATAGCGCTATAAATGATTTGCTGCTTCTACAGTCACTCATTTTTTATTATTGCTATCATCACTGGCTACCTAGTCGTATTTCCTCCAGTACAATTATAGAAATTTGTGTTGCAGTTTGAAAGCCATTTTGTGTAGTTGAAAGCAAGCGTGAGTGGTAAGAATGCAGTTGACTGCATCAATCAATCAGTCAATCTTTATTTGGCCGGGCGAAACATCGTTAAGAAGAACTCATTTACAAGATGGACCTGGTAATAATTACATACGAGACAGAATAACATTGGAGTATACAACAACACATCCTCATAGAGGAGATATTCCAAACAATTACAACAAACGGCTGTTTATACAGATTGATTAGGATATATACAGATTTGTTGAAGCAAGGTACAAAAACAGAATACAATAGATATTCTGTTGGCTGGATTGGTTAAGATAAACACAGATGGGTTTAAAGAAAATACAATTCACAAACTACTCAAGCAATTCCGATAGCTAGCTGTACCGGTTTATACTGATAGTGTGTAAACTGACTGGCAGGATGTCAAGCCAAAGGTCAGGTGTCAAAGGTCTGCAGGGAGGAACGGTCACCTCTGAAAGTTGAAAAACAAATATAGATCATAGAGTAAGAGCCCAGGGTAATAGCTATTTGAGGCACTGTAAATATGTGGGTCAGAAAAAGTAGGTATGTTGGATCACTTATAGCAGAAGTAAAAGGCAGTGAGAAATCATAGTGGTGTGGACCTGAGGTAGGAAATAAATGAAAAGTGATTGCATAGGGGTTACATGAAGCACACTTATAATTTTCTGTAACAGTCCTGACTAGTAGATGTAGGCAGGGAAAGGAAGAAAAGGAGTTAGCTGAGGGATTTTATGATGCACATTTATAATTTTCAGTGGCTGTCCTGGCCAGTAGCAGGGATTTATTTAACTCTGAAAATTGATTAGCGTTTTGCTCATAAAAGTGCTAAAACTTTGTGAAAATATATAGCTCTTGCCTCACAGTGTTTAATAAACACAGCACTTCTAGAAAATCTAAATAAATGCTTTCTCAACAGTTAGTATCATCCCAAGAAAAAAACTGCTAATCAATTATTTAAAACCCTGCAGTAGGGTTTTGAAAGTAGCCAGTATAACACAGTAAAAACTGATAGGTTAAGAAAGCAAGTGAGTTGTCTGGAACCCTTGGACTCATTGAGTATGCAACATATTTTCCTTGAATTTTTGTTGTTGTGGGTGTTTATCAGAAAAGCCCAACTGTGCCCGAATGGCAATGTAATGTACTGCTATCTCCATGGCAACTGCTGGTTTGTGGTTCCTCAGCAGTACCAGCATTTTATAAAAAGTGTTGCGTGGTGGTGAAGTACCTGTCTTTGCCAGCTCTTCTTTTTCCCATCTAGTGACTTTTCAGAACTGTGGCCATCCGTGGCCAGCTTGCCATTAATCTCAGCCAATGGCTGCTTCTACTGTTAATAAAAAGGCCACTGCGTCTTTAAAATAATTTACACTACAGTTTCCAGATAAAATGAGTCTGAATGCAATAGGGCTGCTGTTAGTGATACCAGTATTTATGCAAGTCATTTGTGTTGGTTTTGGGGTACTCTTTGACTGTGTAATTTACTGTGTGGCAGTTTTGTGGACTGCCTGAGATGAGGCATTGGAACATTCATGAAACCGGCATTCTGTGCTGCTAGTCATAACTCTAAATGCTATAGCTGTACGAGTGAGCCCTGGTCAGGATGCATCCATGGGTGTCATTCCCTTTGACAGCATTGAAGCTAACGGACGAAGAAGTTAGGGTGATATTGATAGAATTCCTTCTATTAGTTACTTCCAGTTTACCGTTGTTCTCTCAACCTGTCGGTGATAGCAGTGTAGGCCCCTGTTAAAAATGTTACATGGAGTTCTCCGAGTCTGTGCTTACTGAGGCAATGCCCCACAAAACAAGAAATATATTTGGATGCAGTACCCCAAAGAATAAGCAAATTCTGAATTTGAATAGTATAGGAGCTCATGGGTCCAGACTTGAAGCGGTACATCGAGCAAACCGGTTCTTGTATGGCTCTTCTCAACTTACAGTACAGCACTGAAGCCTTGAGCTGTTGAGTAGACCAACAGATTGTAGCTTGTCAGAAACTGTGCTCAATACGTTGTGTTTAGTCTGTCCCATGAATAGTTTTTAGTTCTGATTTGTTGTGTATGTTACTTTGCACAGTGGTTAATCAGCATTTATAAAGTGGCATGGGAAACTGAAGTGGTATAATTAAGCAATATGCCACGAGAAAGTGTGGGTGATGGCTGGATTTTCCCACGCCTGGACTGGTGCCGCACTCACAAGGCATGGCTGAGTGAGAACCACACCAGGCGTGGGTAAATCCTGCCATCACCCAGGCCCTCTCGTGGGATACTGTGATTATACAAGGCCCCCCACTTTTATTTATTTATTTATTTTTTAATGTGGTATCCCTTCCCCCCCCGGTCCTAGTTGGCCCTTTCTCCTCCTGTCCACCCAGCCCTGTCCCCTGACCATCTGGCACTTACCTCTCCTACTCTCATGGCTTGCCCTCCATGGCAGGGAGGTGGGAACCCCAGCTCGACCCACCAGGAACGAATCCAGTGTTCGGGAGGTGCCTTATTGGGGGAAGTGACTGTGGCAGACAGCTATCATGCTGCTTGACTGTGACAGCCATTTCTTTTTTTCTGCAGAGGGGAACGTGCAGTACTGACAATGGCCGAGCATACCTCTCAACCTCTTGCCTCATAAATCAGGGACAAGGCTTAAAAAAATCAGGGACAAAGACTCCAAATTAGGGACACATATTAAAAACTGGTACTACACACTCAGAAAGCTGACAGAATAAAGGGATGTGTGTTAAGATGCATTTTCTGAAGGAAAACAAGTCCGTAACTTTAATGCTTGACATTATTTTGTGCTTCTAATCCCCACTGTTCTGTCACAAAAACACAAATATTACGAAGGACAGAGGAAGATTTTGAGGCCAAATCAGGGACGTCCCTGAAAATCAGGGACAGTTGAGAGGTATGTGGCCGAGCTGTGCGTCCGCACGCAGCATGCTGGTCGGCTACTCCGCCTCCATACCCCACTGTACAGGACCTGGCGTGCCAACACCTAGGCTCGTCCGCCAGGTGTCAGGCAGGTGCCAGTTGCTGTTCCCCCACCCTCCCCAGGAGAGGAGAGCTGTCCTCAGGACACTTGATCCTCTCCCACTCTGCCGACCCCATGCGACCCACATGCACTGTACACACGGGTCGCCAGCATGGCAAGGGGTAAGGCATAGTTTTTTTTTTTTGTGTTTGTTTTGTTTCCGAACCCCTCCCTCTGGACTCCACGCCCCATGCCCAGGCTAATTCTCGCTGGCGGGCCACCAGGGAGATTCCTACTTCCTAAGGACATCATTGGCAAGCCTCTGATTACTCCCCCGGGTCGGGGCCATGAGAACAGGCCCCCCTGGTGGGCTTTGGAGGCAGTGGATGGTAGAGCAGGCTGTCATGCTGGGACCTGCATTTTTCTGTTACTTGCTTCCCTGTGAGGGCCGGGGCGGGGAAATGCAGTGACATCCAGCGTCTGCTCTGCCCACTTGACATACTGGCACTAGTCACTGTGGTGCCCCCAGCCTCCACCAGGGGTCCGTCAAGGGCTGAACACTCTTCCCCTCCCTCCCGCCGGAGAAGGACAACAGTTCGCAGGACACCTTAATCCTTTCTTCCATGTTGGCCCTCCGATTCCCGGCCTGTTCCCAAACCTGGCCATCAGCTTCGCAGGCAGAATTCTAACTGCTGCGCCGGCGGGCTGGCCTAAGGCATTGCTGCCTCATCCCTCCACCTCACTGGGTCAACAATGTGCCACTTTTTTTGTGAGAAAAAACAAATCAGTTTTTTTTTTTTTTTTTTTTTAACTTCACATTATTTGTACTGATCTGCCAGAAAGAAATAGTTCCCACAAGAGTGGGGTGTGAAGGGGGGATTGAAAGAGACTGGAAGCTTGGATGTCGTGCATTAAACCACAGTGGGCTTCCAATATGCAGCATCCCTCGCATTTACTGCTGCCGTTCTCGTGTTAACTCCAAGACTCTCCCCCCTCCCCGGCTTTTCATTGTCGCGGAGCAGCTTCACTTACTATAGCAGCTGCTTTTTCTCCTCGAACCCGCCGAAGGCTTTCAGTTTAGGCCCGGGAGCAGCGTCACTGGCTGGTGGCTCCTACTGCCCAGCTCACTTTCTCCCTGCTCCGAACCAAGCCGGAGTGGGTTTACCAGGTGGCAGCTCTTTGCAGCGTTTGTTCACCCCAGACGCTTGGTTTTAAAAGGAGCCCCGTAGGGCATAAATAACTCTGGTCGAAGCGCGATTCAGGAAGGTGGGATGAGGTGGTTTGCCATTACTGGCTGAAAATAATATGGCGGCCGCCAGCCTTTAAGTGTTTGTATCGGAGTGATCTTGGTGGGGAAGGTGGATACGGCTGGCTGGGACTTTTTCCTGTTGAGTGGTGACACGATTTACACGTTGTAAATTGTATCAGCCAGCCAATCTGGAGCTAGTGTTTATCGAGCCATTGTATAATTGTCAACGGACTACAGAGTTGTGCAGTTATCCTAGAACAATTACACACAACTCCCACATGATCTAATAACTTGTTTAATCCTTATAAAATCCATTTTATGTAAGAAGACTCAAGAGTCTGGGTTATACCCTGTTAACATCTCAAGAGGTGGGTTAATTCGGTACGGTCGCCATAAATGGTGTTGGCAGGGTGTAACCCACAAGCTTCAGTGTCTGATTCTGCTTATAGAATGGTTTTTAGGAAAAAGTCTATTAGGTTTTTTATTTGTTTGTTTTGTTTTTTCCATTCAAGTCCATAGGATAGGACTAGAAATGCTAGTGTGCCTGTAAGAGATTTGCCCGTAGTAATGTAAGGGCTGTTGTTTACACATGAGTGGTTGGATCCAGTGACATCACATCCTGAATTTGGAAAGGCTTGTTCCTAGGAGCAGGTTGTTTGTGTAGTGTGGACCATCTGAGATGCAGCAGGTTCTGGTCCGTTCGTGAACCATTCTTACTTCAGTTTGTATTGCTTTCCAGTCTTTCTTTAGATGTTGAGATTGTGTGTGGTTTGTGTTGAAGTTAGCAGATAGTGCAGTGATAGTATGCAGGTGAATGGGGCAGTCTTTTTGTGCTCCACCTTATCTCCCACACAGTTGTGGACAATTACATTAAGGCCTACCTTATTGAGTGAGGGCATGTTGGCCAGGATGCAGGCGTGTATCTCTTTATTTATTTTTTATTCCAATACGTTCTGTGAGAACTTTAGATGGGACGGCACTTCCAAAAGTACAGCAACTCTTGGATACCGCACTTCAGTATCCTCACTGGTTATGAGCAGGGCCACTGGGAAATTGCGGAAAAGGTTATCCGAAATTGCGGGGATTCTACTATAGACCCTGAGTGCTTCACAATAAATCTTTTAATGTTTTCTGCAGCATATATTAGTCGGTATAAATTGCTAAATGAATACACTGACACCTGAATATGTTTAAAACATAAAAAAAGTTTAAGTTCTTAAAGAGAATACTAAACTGATATGCTATCGTAAGCATTGCCAATCTTCCAAAATTTAAAAGCATCTGCCTCATACAGTGCTAAATAAGTTATATAAAAGTGAGCCACAGCAAATCAATATTAAATGAAACCAGAAGAAATATATTTTTTGTTTCTGGCTGTAGAATAATGCAGCCTAATCAACAGCTGTTCACAGCGCTCTACCAGCTAGTCACTCATTTTGGTACAAGAAAAAATAAGCAGACAGAGTGGTGAATAATTAAGTTTTAGTAAAATGTTGATAAAGTGTTTAATGGTCATAACTTGTACTGTAGGTACTGTACACTATTTTTGAAATCCCATATTTAAACATTAAATCTGGGGGTTATTGGGGCTGGAAGGATAATCTAGAGGATAGTGTAACAAACTGTGAATGAACTGATGACATCTAGCAGACCAGGGTTTGATTCCCACAGCCTCTACTTGTGTACTGTGCGAGTCTGAGCAAGTCACTTAACCTCCTCAGTGCTCCTGGGTTGTACCTGAAAACAGGCACTTGTGCCTAGTGGGCCTTACCAGGTTACCAAAAAATGTAAAAAAATACCAATGTATATTTATTTCATCATATAGTAGTCAGGGTACCCTGTAATTTTCCTTTGTTTTACTCTGGCTGCAAGGATTTTGCTTAAAGATAAATATTCAGATACATTTTGTGTTTTTATAAGCTTGTTTTTTAGACTTTAGTCAGGTTTTTATTGTAGTCTTTGCATGTGAGCATCTGGGGGTAGTTGCTAAGAGTGAGATCACTGTTAGCTACTAGCTTATTCAAGTTTAAAATTGGCAGGACCATCCAAAAATCCTCAGCTGTTTGAATCAAAACTAGTCTGAATGAAATTATGCTCACAAGGAAATACTTCCCTGCCACTTACAAAATGGCTTCATAGTTTGCACCCCATTTAAGTGAATGGGATCATTTGCACCTTTTATACCATCTTTTGTTTCAGTCTGTGTGGCAACAAAAAGTTTCCTGATAACACTTGTTCTGTGTTGAAGCAGTCTAAGTGTTAAAGTGTACTTATGCTTGGCCAGTGGATTTTGAAACCAAACAGTACAAGGATTCAAAAGAAATCAGTGTCACATAAACCCCTTGCACTGCATTGTTTCGGTCAAACCCAAGTCTGCATGCAAAATTATCAATATATTTCAGAGTATTTTATTAAAAATGTTAATGCTTTTTATACAGTTCAATATAAAAACTCATGAATTGCAAGAAATTGTGGAACATGTTAGTTTTTACGGAGAATGTTAAAAATTGCGGATTCCGCAAAAAAATAACGGGCGCAATTTTCCAGTGGCCCTGGTTGTGAGCCCAAGTCCCTGGTGCATGACTTGAACTTATGATTGTCTGGATCAGAGGAAAGTGTGCTTCTAGCTTAGCCACTCTAACACTATACAACTAGTTTGTCTCCTTGGGAGCCATAGGACAGATGGGTGAGAATTATCTTTTCTTAGTAATTTAATCATGTTTATCTCATTTTGGTATTAAATTGCAGTAGACATTCTGTGAAACATTCAGTTAGCTATCTCACTGAGCAGTGACTACAGAGTACTTGTGGGGCTTGGCATACCGGTATTTCAGCCCCAGCTGCCTGCTATGTCAGGCATCTGCACTGCTTTAAAGCAAAACACTCTGCGTAACTCTTGGAATGTATGATCTTCTTCAAGGCAGTCTCTTGCAGCAGGGTCATTATGTGTGGGATATCAGCCGCAGGTATCATTTCCTCCGGATGAATTTCACAGCAGTGGACCCTGGGACCTCCCCCCCAGCACCACCATATGGTGTTCACCTGGCAAGTATAAAAGGGGGAGGTCCCAGCTACTCCTCAGTTCTTTTCAACTGCAACCTGCATGCAACAAGTCCTCCTTTGGAGCTCCTGCTTTCTTGTCATCAACGAAGAGTTCTACCAACCAAACTTTCATTTTTAGCAAATTAGTTTAATGTCTTCCAATCCTTTATTCTGAAGTTGTTCCTGTGGCCACAGAATCACCAAGGAAGACCTCCACGAAGTTTGTGTTCATTGCCTTGGTCCTGAACGTGACTCTGGGGAGTGTGTCTTCCGCAATAGGTTCAACAGAGACAAAAATGCTGAAGGCTTCAGCAGCTCCGTGAGTTCCTCATGGAGCAGAAGGTTGCTCTCCTGTAGTAGCAGCCACACTCCTCAACCAGAGAATCCTCAGCGTTCTTCTCTGAGTCTCACCATTCTCGTGGGGGACTCCTCCATGTTGACAGAGGTCCTGGTAAGAAACATGCATAAAAAAAACTAAGCATGCTTCTATCATTCCTTTGTCATCAGCAAAATCTACACATAAAGTGTATATTGAGAATGTAGTTCCTATCACATCGTCCTTAACATTGTTGACAATTGTGGGGTCCTCTGTTCCCTCGTTGATGGCTCCTCCGTCATCGGTGGGTACTGGGGTTGCTTTGCGGCTTCCAAAGCTGCCTCCCCCTTCAGTGCTATCTAGCCATCGTCCATCGATGATGGCTTCAGGCTTATTGACTAGTCTTTCATTGACGACCTTGCCTTATGGCCCTCCGATCTTGTCGTTGACGACAATTCATGGCAGTCCGATTCTGTCATCGATGGTAGGGACTTTAGGCCCATTGCCGATCCTATCGTCAATGACCGGCCTTGTCCCAGAAGGCTTAATGCTGGCGCCCTCACCGATGATTCTGGGGTCCTGTATACACCCCTTGTCGATGGCTGCATGTTTTGTACCACTGCCTACTCCCATTCTGTCAGTGGTTCCCATGCACTTTGTCCAGTCTGCCACGGCTACTTCCACTGGACAGATGGCCATGGTAGATGTCCAGGCTCTGGTAAATACTGTCCTGGACATGTTTCTAACCCCTTGCCTCCCTAGGGTCTCTGCTCCCTCTCAGCCTCCTTCGATCCAGCAGACTGCCAGCTCTTCCCCTGTCTCCCTGGTTCTGTGCACCCAGGACGTGGACATAGAGGACCCTTTCCTGCAGGACTGGGATCTGGAGGATGAGGATGACATGGACTACGAGGAATCCCCTCAATCCTCCTCTAGTCAAGGGGAACCTACCCCTGAACTCCCTTGTTCTCTGCCCGATGACCCAACTTTTTTGGATATTATGATCCACCATCCAGAAAACATTTGGATCCCAGGGCAATGAGCAAGATGTGTCTAAGAAGAAATTGGCTCAGTACCTGGGTGCCGGAATGCCCCACTCTGATCATTCTCCCCCTCCCCCCTCCAGTGGACACCTTTGAAGAGGCTATCATGGCTGCATTGAAGAAACCTTTCAAGATTCCCCCTAGTTCGTGTAAGGGTGATAGGATTTATCAGGCTCCAATGGATCACCCTTACTTCATGTCTCCACCTCAGGCGGACTCGGTGGTGATCAGTGCCGCACATGATGGGACCTCTAGGCCTCAACACATGAGTGCTCAGCCCCCGGATACGGAATCCAAGAAATTGGATGTCATAGGGAAACGGGTTTTTTCCTCGACCACCGTATCTCTACGTATACTTAATAACATGGGATAGCTCCTGAAATACCAGGAGGAAACCCTAAAGGCCTCCCAGGTGACAGTCCAGTCCCTCCCGGTGCTTGCTGTCGAGGAGGAACTGATGGTGAAAATGTCTACGGCAGCGGCAGTGTGCCACCACCTGTTGAGGGCCACTTGTGATGTCGATACTACGGCTCGTACGTCCACCTGTCTCAGACGACACGCCTGGTTCAGGGTGTCAGGATTTTCACAGGACATATAGCAATCTATCCTGAATGCTCTCTTTAAAGGAGTCCAGCTGTTTGGTCCACAGTCGCAAGACATCTTGAAAGATTTACAGGACTCCGGTCGTACCCTTCAATCGGTAAGGACCCTTTACTGTCATAAAGCCAAAACGGCCTTCAAAGGCTTCTCAAGGGGCTGCCCCTACAGGGGTTGTCCATCAGCTCATAGGCAACCTGCCAATAAGAGATGACCTCGTTACTATTGCCAGCTCATAGAAATGCTCAGAAACCCCATTACATCCCTGCCCCCAGCAGGGCCAGCCTCCTGCCTGAAAGTCTTCCTCACGTCGTGGACGGGTCCCTACCCATGTCAGGTGCTGGATTTCCCTACATCTGCAAGGGTTGCAAGCTATCTCTTCCGACCCGAAGACGGGACACACACTGGAGTTCATGGAGATGCCTCTTCCTTTCCAACCCAGGGTCTCTCACAACCTCCCAGACCAGGCATTGGTCCTACAGACCGAGATAGATGCCTTGCTTTCGAAAAAGGCCATCAAACCAGTTCCTCTTCCTCAGAAGAGTGCAGGATTTTACTCCTGCTTTTTCCTGGTTCCCAAATGGATGGGGGATTTACGCCCATTTTGGATCTGAGATGTCTCAACCTCTTCATCACTTCCCAACAGTTCTGCGTGGTGTCTCTTCCGACACTTCTCCCTTTGCTGAACATAGGGGATTAGCTCTGCTCTCTAGATATGAAAGAAGCACACCTCCATATCATGATGCACTCGGCTCACAAATGGTTTCTCTGTTTCATGTTCCAGGGTCGTCATTACCAATTCAGGGCCCTCCTGTTTGGTCTTTCCTGGGCTCCGAGGGCATTTACAAAATGCTTAGCGGTGGTCGCAGCAGCTCTCAGCAGCGAAGGCCTCTGTCTTTCCCTACCTTGACGACTGGCTCCTGAAAGCATCCACCAGCCAACAGCTGTCTCTCACGCTTTCTCAAACCCTACAGTTGTTTTCCCAAGTGGGGACTGCGGTAAACTATCTGACGTCCAAGATGGACCCTACACAATGCCTCCAATAATCGGAGCCATGCTAGACAGCTCTGTGGGGAAGGCATATCTGCCCACAGCTCGGGCGGATGCCCTGATTGCTTTGGCATGCAGATTAGAGTCCAGCAGATTAGTTTCCACACGAGACTGCCTCCGCCTCCTGGGACATTTGGTGGCCAAAATATCAGTGGTCCCCAATGCCAGGTTAAATATGAGGGTCCTTCAGTGGTCCCTCAGAGTCCAATGGGACAAGAAAAAGGACTATTTTGATGCCCCGGTCCTGATGTCTTCCCCAGCATTTCGAGCTCTGCAATGGTGGAAGACCAGAGACAATCTCATGCGAGGCATGTCGTTCTGATGTCCTGTCCCGAATCTCATTCTGACTTCAGATGCCTCCTTGACAGGGTTGGGTGCTCATCTCCTGCACGTCAGGTCACAAGGATCTTGGACGCCAGTGGAGGCCCGCCACTACATCAGTGTCTTGGGGCTAATGGCAGTTCTCTATGCCTTACAGGCATTCGAGACTCACCTCACTCCAAGTTGCCTGCAAGTGCAATCAGACAATTCTACAGTGATTCCCTACCTAAACAAACAAGGAGGCACCCATTCATACCCTCTCTGCAGAGAATCGATGAGGGTGTGGTATTGGGCGATCCAGAGAAATATACGTCTTCTGGCAGTACACATCCCAGGGGTGTCCAACACCCTGGCGGATACCCTGAGCAGATCCACTGCCTGGGCCCACGAGTGGGAAATCTTATCTGACATTGTAAACTAAGTCTTCTACTTGTGGAGTCGACTGGAGTTGGACCTATTTGCCTCTATGCAAAACTGCTGCTTTACTGCTGTTTCGTGCTAGGTCCTGGAACTGTGTGGTGGGACGCATTATCTCTTTCCTGGACAGGAAGATTTCTTCATGCCTTCCCGCTTGTACAGAGAGTATTACTCAAACTGGGGAGTCTATGATTCTTATAGCGCCATTCTGGCCAAGACAGTACTCTGGCATACTGGGAGCCCATCCTAGTGTGCAAAAATCTGTGTTATGAATAGTTTGCCTGAAAAAAAAAAAAAAGAAAACTGTCCTAAATGCGTTTCCTAGGCCCCTCCCCCAACCGCACCTTCTCCTGCTCACCCCATATCCCTGCACCCCCCACCCCTACTTACCTCTGGAGGTTGGGAGCAGCGATCTTTTGTGGACCGGTAACATGTCTGCACTTTTCAAAAGCTGACCGCAGACTGAAGAAAATCATGGTAAGCCCTATAATGGCAATCCGTGGAGGGGTTTCAACTTAGGTTGATATCTCAGCCACTTTTTTGAGTTTTGATCCCAAATTTTCAACATGGGGTTCTTGGGAGCCCACTTTATGAACACGGTCACTGTCATTTTGTTTCTCAGTCCCGAAAGGTGATTTTATGCTCGCTGCACAGACCAATTAACGAAACAACTGTGCCACTGTTCATGAGGTGGGGTCCCAAAAAGCCCTTGTTGCAAATTTGGTGAAAAAAACTCCCCAAAATGACTGTGTTATGGGCGTCCATTGCGCAGTTTCTACGCATGCTTGTAACGTCATCAGTTTTTAAGATTTCCACTTCAAATTTCCAACAGCGCCATTTTTTCACACCCTCTAATGAAAAGAATAGCTTTCATTTTCTGCATCCTTCCCAAAACGTGTGTTTGCACCTGTGGCGCAGAATGGCGCGGTTGCTGTGCGAAATCAACTTTTGGGACAAATTAACGAAATTCCAGTGCAACTGTTTATGAGGGAAGGTCCCAAAAAGCCATGTTGAAAATTTGGTGAAACATTTCTAAAATATCATATTTAGCGCGTATTGTGTTTCTAATGCCATTACCTGTAACTTTGCTACTTTTTCATATTTTGACTTCAGATTTTCAACACTGCTATTTCTTCACACCTTCTCATGAACAATACAGCTGTCATTTTTCACATCCTGCCCAAAATGTGTTCGCACCTGTGGTGCCGAATGGCACACTTGCTGTGCGAAGTTACCTTTTGGGATTGAGTAACGAAATAATACTGCCACTGTTCACGAGGTGGGGTCCCTAAAAGTCCATGTTGAAGATTTGGAACAAAAGTACCAACAAACGCCCGGGGCGTTAGGGTTTCCAACCGTAACGCCCACCCTGTACAGACTGACGGGTGTCGGGAATGTGACTTGGCGTTGTCGGCTGTAATGCTCACCCCATTCCATCCCCACCACCCTGCAGTCACTAACAGGCATTGAGGTATGTCATGGGGTCTTTGGCCCCAACATTCACCCCGTTCTCCTATACTGCACCCATCTCAGCTTATTTCCTTATGGAATGGGGTGAGCGTAAGGGCCGAAGACCTTAAGGAACACTGCAAGATTGGTCGGTGTCTACAGGGTGGGGTTGAGGTGGAATGGCATGAGTGTTATGGCTGACGACCCAAAGGCACAGACACCCACAATGCCTTCAGGTCTCTGTAGGATGGGGTTGGGGTTTGGCATTACTTCAATATTTCACTGCCATTCCTATTATACATTTATCTAACTCTTGCACTACCAATGCCAATACCAGTAAGCAAACATTTGGCATTTGCAAATGCTTGTTTTTCTAATGAAGTAAACCAGTGCTGGAAGAACATAAGAAATGTGTGTTGAGAGTGATGCCTTAAAATGCAAGGTCGAGGAATATACACAGAAAATATGGGAGGCATGTACAACAGCAATACCAACAGTGAACTTTTGGCATTGACAAATGCTTGTTAAAAGATATTCTGCACCTACATCCCCTACCTGGGATTCAGTCCCTGTCTGGGATTTGAATTTTGTGCTTGAAAAATTGATTACTAGTCCATTTGAACCCACTGAATCCAGCGACCTCTGTTATCTTTCATGGAAAACTATATTCTCTCTCTTAAGTTGGTCTCTGGGCTTTCTTACACTTGAGCTGTACCTCCCGATGCTGGTTGTCAGGCAGGAAACAAAGATCTGTAGCAGGGGGCATCCAGCCCTCCGCTTTTGGCTATCACCAGTTTACGTCTTGCCTTCAGTGAAGCAGGTACTCTACAGCAGAGCCCTGTCACACATGTCAGTACTGAAAAGACTGTTAATCTTAAAATCTTTTATTCTTTCACTAATTCTCAGACATTGACTACAGGAGTGATTTCCAAATGCTCCTGAGTGGGTTCCAGTCTCAGCCTTGCAAGCTGCACAGACTGGCTCCAACACTCAGTGGCTCATTGTTTTACCGCAAGTTCGGCGATGGCAAGAGGGCAGAAGAGGCCTTCAGTAAGCACTGGAGTGTTTTTCAGCGGCTCAGACAGCCGCGTAGTACATCCCCATCAAGCGGCTCTGGTCAAAGTTTCAGCCGCTCATCAATGACATAATCATCGGCGCTAATTCTCCAATTCGCCAGGCTGCTCATTGCCCATCAGCTCACTTGTCAATGAGCATGAAGAACCTTCAGTAGTGTTGGAATAAGCGGGGAGACTAGCGCCATCGACTATCACTTCTGTTGTCGACAAGTGCGAAGAGCACTTCAGCAGCGCTATAGCGCTGGGATAAGCAGGAAGGCTCGTGGGTTCCAAGGACATCAGCTCAACAAGAGCAGCGCCCCCCTATACTTAATACAGCAAGGAAGACAAAGTGCCTCAGAAAAGAGATTGTCACTTTCAAGGGCTCTTAAAGGAAGCGCACCAAATTTCAGCAGCACTTTAGGATACTTCGGGAGGGGGTGAGAGTCGCCAGATAAGGCAACCATGGCCTCAGAAGAGGTTTACTTGGGGCAAAAATGTCAGTGCTGCAAATCCTCTCTCGCGATCACCTTCGCTGGCTCACTGTGCCTGGCATGCAAAAAGGAAGTGGACGCGAATAGGGAGAACTCAATGGATGCAGCCTTTTCCTCGACACAGACAAACACCCAAGGAAGGTCGGAATGACTGCTACTTCCAGATCAGAGAGGGCAACAGCAACCAGCGATACCCAGGTTACTGCCCCCCTTCCTGGTTCCAAAACTTATAGACAAGCTGAACAGGGCCTTTGCTCTGTACCCCGCATGCTTTGACTGGCAGTCTTCAGGGTCCCCTGATATGAGACCCCACAACAAGGCAAAAGGAAAAAGGACCTCCTCCCCATCCTCTTCCGATTATGGGGTGGTTTTCCTCACACTGCTCTGACAAGAAGAAAAAATCAAAATACAGGGACAGGTCATCCGAGGAGGATGATCACCATTCCTCACGCTACAGGAGAAAGAAAAGGTCTCATTCCCGAAGTAGATCTAAGGGCACGCACAAAGGAAAATGTCTCCGGGGACATTCCCTGAACTCCTCAGATGCCAACTTTTCTCCCGAGAAGTGGGAGAGTGTGGGCTCATCCTCGGACCTGGACGACTCCTCATCCAGAAACTTTGATCTGAAGGACATAGATTTTTTTTTAATTTTTTTTATTAAAGGTCAAATCTGAGATCCACCTTGGGTCTTCTCCAGTTGCCCCTTCACAACCGAAACAGACTTTTTGCCTGGCATTTACCTCCAGACCGGCCACAGGCAGACTGGCTAAATCGCCAAGGTGTCTTACCAGGGGAATGGGAGTCGGAGGACACCACCTTCCACCTCCTAACACAGCAGTGGGGCGATCCCCAGGTAGATCTGTTTGCATCCAGGTGAAACTCTAAGGCAGGACAAGTCTGCTTCCTGGCCAGGGATGAGCTAACAGTAGCTCAGGACGCCTTCTCCCTAGAATGGGATCAGTTCGTCCTTCTGTATGCCTTTCCCCCGATTCCACTGCTTTTCAGAGTTCTTCACATGGTGGCCTGGGACAGAGCAGAGGTCATCCTAGTCTGTCCTCTATGGCCTTGCCGCCCTTGGTTCCCGTTTCTCATTCAACTGTCGGTGGGTCCACCGATATCCTTCCAACACAGCCCGGACCTTCTCCAGCAGGGTCCGGTTCTGCACTCCAATTTGAACAATCTATCCCTCTTGGTGTGGAGAATGAGCGGGAAACGTTCAAGGAGCTAGGCTATTCAGCTCCGGTAATTGAAATGATGATGAATGCGTGTCGTCCCTCCTTTTCTAAAGTGTATTATAGAATCTGGAGAAAAAAATAGTTCTGGCTTCAATCTAAAGAAATGCAACACCAGCCAGTATCATTGCCTGTGCTATTGCAGTTTCTTCAAGAGTGGTTTGACAAAGGGCTGCAACCAGCCACCCTAAGAGTTCAGGTCTCAGCCTTGGGGGCGCTCTTGCTAGTAGACTCAGGAGACTCACTGGGTTCACACCCTCATGTCAGGAGGTTTCTAAGGGCGGCAATGTTAAAATGCTCCCCAATCAAGGCAACAGTTCCACCTTGGGGACTTAACCTGGTTCTCAAAGCATTAACAGAGGCGCCTTTTGAATCTCTTAAGGAAACGTCCATCGTGCATCTCACAATGCAGGTGTTTTTTCTGGTAGCTGTTACATCAGCAAGGAGGATCAGTGAGCTGGGAGCGCTGTCCACCAGAGAGCCATACACGGTTTTTCATCAGGACTCCGTGGTACTTCGTACAGGTCCGGGGTTTTTACACGAAGTCGTGTCTCCTTTCCATTGCAATCAAGATTTTAGCCTCCCTTCCTTCTGTCCGCACCCCAAAATCGAGAAGGAAAGGGAATGTCACACGCTAGACCCAAGAAGAGCATTAAAGATGTAAATCAAGAGAACCGAAGATGTGCGCAAAACATCAAGCTTGTTCATTTTAACTACAGGCCAAAACGGGCAAAAGAGCATCAAAAGATTCAATAGCCAGATGGATCGGATCAGTCATTACCACGGCTTATGACAAGGCCTGGGTACCTCTGGTTGACTCAGTAAGAGGCCCATTCCACCAGAGCTATGGCCACCTCATGGGCGAACTTCAGAGAAGCATCTCCAGCAGACTTATGCAGGGCGGCCATTTGGTCATCCAGTTACATGTTTGCAAAACTTTACAAGCTGGACATGACATCCTCGGTAGCGGCATCCTTTGGCCACAGAGTGCTTCAGGCAGTGGCGGAGTCTTAAGGACAGTAGACATTCTCCCCCTCCTGGGGCATCTGGGGATGTACTGCTTTTGTATATCCCAAGTGATAAGGAAGCCCAGAGACAAATTTAAGAGGGAGGGAGGGAGGGAGAGAGAGAGAGACAGGACAGAGAGAGAGAGAGAGAGAGAGAGAGAGAGAGATCTGTGTTCCTGTAAATTTTCTTTCTCCGGCTGATCTCCAGGCTTAGGATTCCCTCCCAGAATGTACATAGTGGACTGGCCTTCGGGCCACGGTTGTCTTAATCTTTCTTGTGTTTTTGTTCCCAAGTTCTCCTAGTGTTACCTTATTGGAACTGCTGTTGGAACTACTGGTGATAGCCAGAAGCGGAGGGCTGGATGCCCCCTGCTGCAGATCTTTGTTTCCTGCCTGATGACTAGCATCTGGAGGTACAGCCCAAGTGTAAGGAAGCCCGGAGACCAGCTGTCAGAGAGAGAAAATTTACAGGTGCCCAAATTTTTATTTTTTAGTTGCTATTACATCTGGCAGACGTGTATCAGAGTTACACGTATTAATGTGCAAGCATCCATACTTATCTTTATGCACTAGCCAGCCGTTGTTGCTTAAGGTTGTGTCTGAATTTGCTTTAAATCAGATAGTTCAATTACCAGTGTACTTTGTGGAGCCCCAGAATCCAGGGGAAGCCCTGCTTCATACTCTTGATGTGCATAGAACATTGAGTGTTTACCTTCTCCACACTTAAAAGTTGTGAAAAACTGAGTAACTTTTTCTTTCTTTCTTTCGCCTCTGGAAACCAGAGCGTTGGTGTTTCAAAGCAGTGCTTGTCCACATGCTTGGCCAACTGCATCACATTTGTTTTATGCTAAATATGAAAAACTTCTCACAGGAGTCGTAAACCACATTCTACCAGAATCATGGCCACCTCTACGGCGTGTTTCCGGGGCGTTTCTGCATTGGATATTTGTGAAGCCGCCACAAGATCTACTGTACATACCTTCACCAAGCATTATAATCTAGGCATTGCTTCCAAGAAACTGTTTTTGGATGGGCCGTCCTGCAAGGCCTACTGTCCTAAACCTTCATGATTCACTTCCCCCTCCCACTGGGTATAAAAACTGCTTGGTAATCTTTCCACACGTAATGACCTGCTGCAGCAGATTGCCCTGAACAAGATACTACGGTTGTGTAAGAACTTACCGTAACAGTAGATCTTCAAGAGTGTTTCTTGCAGCAGGTCCTTCCTCCTTGCTGTTGCTTTAGAAGGGTTCCTTGCTCCTGTCTTTCACGACTCCACAAGCTGCTGCCTTGATTTCCCGATTTCCCTCCTCGGTTCCCATCGGAGGCCTGAGATATGTTTACACATTTGATCGCCAGAATGGAAAAGAACTGTGGACTAGTTGGAACCTCCCCCTTTTATACCTGTCGAGTGAACACCAGGTGGTGGTGCTGGGGGGAGGTCCCAGGGTCGACTGCTGAGAAAGTTATCCTGAGGAAATGATGTCTGCGGTTGATATCCCACACATAATGACCTACTGCAAGAGATGCTCTCAAAGAACTTACCGTAACAGCAAATCTTACGCAACCGTACTTTCTCCCTCTTGCACTCGCACATTCAGTACTGCTCATCCCTAGGTAGGCAGCATATATGGCGTTCCTCTATTAGGGGATCCAGGCTGCCTCTAAAATATCTACACTTTTTTTGCATTCGTAAATATCTCTATCTCGATGAAGTACCCCTTTTGGGCACCTGGCCGATCAGAACGTGACTGTTTTTATGGCATATCCGACAAAGCAGTTGGAGCATGTGATGATCTGCATGCACTGACCTCGCTCCAACTTCCCCTAGTGAGAGCCTACATTTGGGCCCAGCTACTTCACACTTCAAAATTGGACCACGCTACTCTCACGCACCACAAGGACCATCGCCCTAATCTGGTTGTATGGTATTCCACAGCCTGTGGTCCCCATCCCGGGGTCACCAAGGTGTCCTGGACTTTTGCAGCCTCTCCCTCTTGCTGTCAGTACCTCTGCTGTGGGCACTTCTTTTGGTTTCCTTGTGTGCTTCTGTCTGATCACATCCTCACTTTTTTTTTTTCCATTGCTTTGGGGGACTATTCTCAGGCCAGCATGTTGTCATGTTGCCCCCCCCGCCCCCTTGAAGGGGAACCCTCAGTGGTCACCACACCCTCCCGTTGGTCCTTCTGCATACTGCTTATATAGGGGTATTTGCTAATAAATCAGATCTCGGATCTTAGGCTTGAAAGTGCATAGATTCCTCCTTTTCTTTAGCTTCTTTTGCCCTTTTTTATATCCTAAGCTTCTCTCACACCCCTACCACATCAGACTTGGCACCAAACGAACAGTCTCGGGTCGGCACCGCAGGGTGAAAAAAATAAACCACCACCCCCTACTGGTAGGATGGGATTGTTACACTAGGATGAAAAGAGGATAAACTTGTCATCGGATAGAAATTGGCTACCAAAGGTGTAACACCGGAGGAAATTCGACAACGCCATTTCTGATGTAATGCACCACATTGTGTCAATTCCTCCAAACTAAGATTGAAAACGTACTCAATTTCATCTTGTTTCTCGAGCTCTGATTGTGATATTGGTTGAAATGTACAATTTCTCTGTATTTTCCTTCTCAGCTAGCTAACGGGAAAACTTTGAGATACTGGCATATTTATTTATTTAAAAGTTTCACCAGGAAAGGCATACTGAGCAGCAATTGCTCATTTCCAGATGCCTCTTGGGGGTAGAGGGGATGAGGTTACAGTGAGTACAGCAGCAAGACATAAACAATAACGCAATAGTGACAGTACAAAGGGAACAGTATATATGCGCATATCAAAAACAGGATGACAAAGTAATAATTGATTTGTAACAAACTTGGGAAGTGCTAGGATGTTGTATAAATACAAGAGTAATGTAGGAGGAGTGCAAGCCGGCAAGTGAATACAGAGGCAAATGGAGCTAGGCTATAATTAATTAAACACAGCTATTGGGGGGAGGTCCTTAAGGAGGGAGTTGAGAACCCTAGGGGAGGCAGCATGGTGGACGGGAGGGGGAAGGGTGTTCCAGAGTTTTGGGACATGATGAGGGAATGCTGCCTGGCCAGCTGAGGTGGAGGTGGACTTGGACAGGATGATAAAAATGCAGTAGTCTATGGTTTCTAAGTGAGTGAGAAGAAAGTGGTTTGAGGGAAATGGAGGGTGCTAGATGGGAGGAAGAGAGTGAAACAAGAATTTAGCAAGAAAGTTGGCACAGTGGATGTGGCTTCTGTCAGGTAGTTAAGGAAAGAGACTTGTACGGGGTGCAGTGATGGGTACGGAGAGCACAGTCAAGGGTGAAACGACAGAAGAAGTGAAAAAGAGTCCTGGTTAGGGAGGATTTGGGAGTGGCACTGTAGACTACATCACTGTAGTCAAAATTTGTTTTATTATAATTTTTTTGTTGCCGTCCAGTACTGTACATGGCACATTTGTTACTGAAATGTACAGTGTTCCAGCATGTACTGTATGCAGGACACTTCTCTGAAGAAGCTCAAGTGTACTTGAAGCAGTATTAAAGTGAAGTAATGTAGAAGATCACCGCTGTGTAGTGTACATTCTCTTTGGCTGGCAGGTATTCACTGGAATAGTGTTTGAGCTGATAGGGCATCGTGTAGATAAAAAGAGGAACTATGTAACTTGGGCATTTGTGCTCTGCTTCATTCCAAAGTGGGTCATTGGCTTGCTTGTTCTATTCATTGGTGTGTACCGGGGCGTTTCAACAGCGTACATAAATTTATCCATTTGAACATCAACTGCTAGGAGTTTTTATGGCATTGCCCTTAATTATATCAGCTTATCTATTATAGTCAATCCAGTTGGCATTGCTGGCCACCACTATCAACAAAGCAAACATCCATCAAAAAGAGAGTGCTGTTAACTAGCAAAAATCAAAGATAGGACACAGCACTGTAACAAAAAGTTTAGACATATATACTATTATGACTTCTAGGGCCAGATATTCAAAACGTAGCCCAGGCGCTAATGGGTGTTTGCTCTCGCTACCTGGCTTTTAAGCCTGATATTTTTTTTTTTGGTGTGTCTATATTCAGACCCCACCACAGTGTGGGCAAAACCCATTAGTTCCTCAGTGCTAAGTTACCGCTGTGCCAATGCAAATGAGGGGGTCCACCCCTGCATACGTGTGCAGCGGGAAATTCAGAGGTTTGTACAGGTGGTAAATGCCACTGGAACAGATACGGGGTTACTGCCTTAGCAAACCCAGATTTAATGGGATGCAAGGCTCTGGTGGTATGCAGCAGTACTGCAACCACTCCCTGAACCCCTGGCCAGTTTGAAGCAGTGACAGCCATGGTGTCTAGTGGCACCCTTCCCCTTCCGATCCTCGTCCCTGTATGAAGAATAATGTCCATGGTGTCCTGGCACCTCCGCCCGCCAATTGCTGGCCACTGAAGTATTAAAGAATGTCCTAGTGACTAGTGTCACTCCCCCCACCCTCTGATTGCCTGCCGCCGTATTAGGAAAGATGTCCCTGGTGACTAGTGGCACCCCTGCCTGCCAGTGATCCATTTCAGTGCTCCCTCCAAGCAAGCCCCGATTACTACCATGCATACCACCTAGCACCCCCCCCCATATGTCTTGTGAAGGGGCCGTGGGGTGATCCCGATATGATGACCAGCTGATCTATCCTCTCACCTGCTCAGCCAGCCACTGTATGAGATGACAGGGAGTCGGCATGACCACAATTAATACGGCAACACCATGGTAATTAATGCAGTGGAGGGACTATTTCGCATGAAATTAGATTTTTTTTTTTTTAATTGTTTTTCAGAAAGTCACAGTTTCTCAACATATACCCATTTTTAGAAGAGCAGTAACACACTGTCGTGTGCTTTATGCTCTATGCAAGCAATAATACCCGATAGAGTGGGCGGTATTGGGCAATACCAGACTGCTCAGGGGTGTAATGAGGCCCGATGCCACAGGCGGAGGGCCTTATAGCCCCTGGAAGGTCTGGTGTTGTCCATATCGCCCACCCTGGAGGGGCCCCAATCTGAAAAATCTCAAAGTTTCAGTAAACACTGAAAAAAATTAAACATTTTCTCACAACTTGTTCTTTGACATTTTGACCCCACATTTTTAACACAATTGTCTTGTGCCTCCCCCATGAACCAGATAGGTGAAATGTTTGAAGTTCTGTCTGAAACATGATTTCCAGAGTGACTGAGAAAACATGTTCTGTGGGGATATTTGAAACATTTCACCTAGCTGGTTCTTGAGGTGGGGTAGAAAAAATGCTTATATTGAAAATTTGGGGCACAAATATGTACAACAAATAATGGGCAAGGAGCCGTTAGATGGTAGTGACCATTGCATAGTGTGGTTCAAGTTGGAAAGCATCCCCACTAAGAACAAAATCCTGGATTTAAGGAGGGCAGACTTCAGGAAGATGGGCGAGGTGCTAAAGCGGCGCCTGGTGGGCTTCATAGCGGATATGAAGTGGCCCAAAAATAGTCCATCATTAAGGATGGAATAATGGTTGCCACAGAGGAGTATGTTAGGCTCAAGGGGAAGAATTCAGGGGGCAAAGCATCCGGCTGGTTCAGTTCTGAGAGTGCCCAGGTGGTGAGGGACAAGAGGTCAGCCTATAGGAGATTCAGAAAGACCTAGAGAGAGGTGGATAGGGAAAATTGACTAAGGTTGGCCATTGTGGCAAGCAGGGTAGGCTGAGGCACAAAATGAACTTTAGGTAGCTGAGGGAATCAAAAAGCGGAGAAGGCTTTCTGTCGCTACATAAGTGAGAAAAGGGACAAGAAGGACAGGATTGTAAGGCTCTGGAAAGGGGAAAAGTGGGTAGAGCAGAACGGGGGAAAGGCTAAGGTACTGAACAGTTATTTCTGCTCCATTTTCACCAGGGGGAAAAGTGGACTGGTGCCTATGGGGGAGGGAAAGGGAGCACCCATGTGCTAGAGGAGGATAGAGTGAGGGAGCGGCTGTTAGCATAGAAGGTGGACAAATCACCAGGCCTAGACGGCATACACTCAGGGGTGCTGAGGGAGCTGGCAGGAGAGCTTGTGGGGCCACTGGTTGGCCTGTTCTGTAGTTCGCTGGAGTCAGGTGTGGTACCGCAGGATTGGCACATGTGGTGTCCCTACATCAGAGTGGACCCAAGGATGACCCAGGGAATTAAGCTGGTCAGTCTGACCTCAACTGTGTGCAAGCTCATGGAGACCATAATTAAAGAAAGGTTGGTAGGGTAGCTAGAGGGGAATGGTCTCCAGGATGAGAGGCAGCAAAGGCTTATGGCAGGGGGATTGTGTTAAATGAATCTGATTTGACTTCTTTGACTGGGCCACTAAGTCAGTGGACATCCTTTATCTGGACTTCAGTAAGGCTTTTGACTCTGTGCCCCACAAGAGGTTGATCAGGAAGTTGGTGGATCTCAGAGCTGGGGAGGATATGGCCAGGTGTGTAGAAAACTGTCTGAAGGACAGGACCCAGAGGATGGTGGTGGGAGAGTTATGTAGCACGAGGGAGGTCACAAGTGGGGTCCTGCAGTGCTCAGTGCTAGGGCTGGTGTTGTTCAATGTCTTCATCAGTGACACTGGAGATGGAATTAAGGGCAAAATGTGCCTATTTAAGGACAACCCAGGTAGATACAGTAAGACTAATATGGGACCTGCAGGAAGACCTGAGAGAACTTGAGAGGTGGTCCAGGATTTGGCAGCTTGGCTTCAGTGCCAAGAATTGCAGAGTTATGTACATTTAAACCAGGAATCCAAGGATGGAGTACTACCTGGGAGGGGTCTGGGTAGCAGCAAAAGAGGAGGAGAAGGATCTGGGAATGATGATCACTAGTGACCTGAAGCACTCCATGCAGTGCAAAAAAGCAGTGGCAAGGTGAAACAAGGGACTCAGGACAAACAAGCAACACAAGCAGCTCACCTGAGGAGCTGAGGAGGCCGAATCTCCAGTCTGATAACTTTTGAGGTAAAAAGAGCCTCTTCTCTTCATCTGGACACCTGCAGGAGGGTGCTACCTGATGAACACTTATATTTTATGAACTTTGTTCCCTGTTCACCTCTGGGTGGGCTTGTTATTTGCTTCTCTTTGTGTTACTAATGCTGAAGTGTAAAGCTAGGGACTCGCTGGGTGTCCTGGAGTTGCCTTGCTGATTATACCTTAAAGCCAGATATACCAAGCAGCTAATATAGAGCAGACTTGTTTAATATTGTGGTATTGGATCTAATTGCTGATTATACCTTAAAGCCAGATATTCTAAGCAACTAATATAGAGCAGACTTGTTGAATACTGTGGTATTGGATCTAATTGTGCTTGTAACTGAAGGTATTGGGATAGCTGGGTCCTAGTGTGACCTCATTTTGGAATAGCCCTGTTTGCTTAGAGCGGAGCTCTTTTGTGAAAGTCACAACATATTCTCCTGCATAGTAATGAGAGGCTTTGTTTTCTTCACTACATAGGCAGCCCCCCTCCCCCCAAGCTAGGCACTCGGGACAAACGAGCAACATAAGCAGCTCACCTGAGGAGCTGAGGAAGCTGAATCTCCAGCCTGATAACTTTCGAGGCAGCCCCCCAAGCTAGGCACTTGGGACAAACAAGCAACACAAGCAGCTCACCTGAGGAGCTGAGGAAGCCGAATCTCCAGTCTGATAACTTTTGAGGTAAAAAGAGCCTCTTCTCTTCATCTGGACACCTGCAGGAGGGTGCTACCTGATGAACACTTATATTTTATGAACTTTGTTCCCTGTTCACCTCTGGGTGGGCTTGTTATTTGCTTCTCTTTGTGTTACTAATGCTGAAGTGTAAAGCTAGGGACTCGCTGGGTGTCCTGGAGTTGCCTTGCTGATTATACCTTAAAGCCAGAAATACCAAGCAGCTAATATAGAGCAGACTTGTTTAATATTGTGGTATTGGATCTAATTGCTGATTATACCTTAAAGCCAGATATTCTAAGCAGCTAATATAGAGCAGACTTGTTGAATACTGTGGTATTGGATCTAATTGTGCTTGTAACTGAAGGTATTAGGATAGCTGGGTCCTAGTGTGACCTCATTTTGGAATAGCCCTGTTTGCTTAGAGTGGAGCTCTTTTGTGAAAGTCACAACATATTCTCCTGCATAGTAATGAGAGGCTTTGTTTTCTTCACTACATAGGCAGCCCCCCTCCCCCCAAGCTAGGCACTCGGGACAAACGAGCAACATAAGCAGCTCACCTGAGGAGCTGAGGAAGCTGAATCTCCAGCCTGATAACTTTCGAGGTTAAAGAGCCTCTTCTCTTCGTCTGTATGCCTGCAGGGGGGTGCTAGCCCCATGACGCTTCGCATCGCCTGCCCCGCCCACCCCACCCCAACCACCCACCCACCCAGGGCGGCTGTCAATTTAAGGATCCACCCTGTGACATCACATCCGGTGACATCACGTCCTGTTGCCCAGAACCTATCTCCCCACTTTCCCATTTGCAGGTTATACCTGCTGGCCACTAGAGGGACCTATGCTCCCTCGCTACTTCTACTCCTACCTGTACGGTACTACTTCCCTTGGATCTTGCTCACCACAATGTATTGGCCCTGCCTCACGCTCTGCCTGTGCCTATCCCCACTAGCAGTGCACTTGCCCACTTACTCATCTGCTACTCCGCACTGTGCCCTGGCACCCCTTCTTCCCCTTGCTCCTGAACCTGCTGTCCTGCCCCTTGGGACCTCTGTGTGTCTCGGTCCTCCCTGCCCTCCCCCTAGCTTCCTCCTCACCTCAGGCACATCTGGGTGTCTTCTTATTCTTGTCTTCCTTCCTGTACCACTCTGCCCACCCCTGCTCCCTCCCCATGTCAATCGTAGGAAAACCTCTCACCATCTCCCAGCCAGGGTGTTAGTCATGCTACTACTCCTGTCAGGGAACATTCATCCAAACCCTGGCCCGGTTCCCAGGAGCTCCCCGACTAGCACCACAGGCCTATGCATGGTCTCCATGAATATCTGTAGCCTCCTAAAAAAGTTTGACTCACTACAATGCCTGGTCACATCAGTTAACCCTGATGTCATCGCTCTGGTTGAGACTTGGCTGTTGAAATCCTCCCCTGACTCCCAAGTCTCCCTTCCTGGTTTCACCTTCTTCCGGTCTGACCGTGTTGGGAGACGGGGCGGCGGCTGCGCTATTTATGTCAAGGGATCTCTCCCCCTACTAGCCCTGCCTGCTCCCATCCTTGACTGCAGGGCCCAGGCGCTTATGCTGAAACTAACCCCTGACCCTTTAAAGGGACCCCTTTATCTGACTACTGCATACGTGCCCCCCAGGGACCAAATGCAGGCAATTGCCTCTCTTACACAATACCTTTCCTCACTACCTCCTTCCGCTGATCAAATTCTGGTGGGTGACTTAAATGTCAACTGGCTCAGCCCCTCTTCCTCCTCTACCCGAGACTCCTTTTCTGCAGTAGACCTAACGCAACTAGTTACCCACCCTACCAGGACTAACCCCAAGAGAGGCTCCAGTACCCTGCTTGATGTGGTACTCACCAACCGCCCTAATCGGATCCCCAATGTACAAGTCCTCCCAGACTCTCTTCAGTGATCACTCCCCCATTCTATTCCATTGGTCATCCTTAGTCCCCAAACCCATAGCACAATCCACATGCCAGCGGCGTCTAATACCTGATGGACTGAAAAAACTTAAGGAACTTCTGTCCCAAATTGACTAGTCTCCTATACAGGCAACTCCTGACATCGACACAGCTCTCTCCTTCTTTACCCGAACTTTTAATAATGCCTGTGATATCTTTGCCCCAATGTTGACCCGCCATTCTAAAAGGCAGAATGCCCCCTGGGTAACCCCAGCTTTGATCCACCAACTCAAACATAGGTACTACCTATAGCACCATGCCATTGAGACTGGCTGGCCCAGTGACAGGCAGTTATATGCTGCCGCCCGAAACAAGCGCTCGCAGTCACCTCCTCTATCCTGTCCCTAGTGGACTATGGACTGCCGGTGTGTGGTGCTGCTGATCAGACCACACTCCATAAAACTCACACTACTCTGAATAAGGCCTGCAGGTTAATTACTGCAGTACCTAGGCTAACACACAACTGTCTACTGTACGTTAAAGCACTGGTACTTGATCTTGACGAGCGCCTCAAATATCTGACCTGTACCTTTACAAAAAAGACCCTCCTTGGGCTATCCCCGCCAGGATTGACCACCACCATACGCCGCTCTGTCCCACTAGTTCATACTCAGACCTCTGGGAAAACCTCTCTTATTATCCCTAGAGCTAGGACCTCTCACGGCCAAAGAGCCTTCAGCTTTAGGGCCCCCTCCTGGTTCAACAAACTGCCCCCCTCCATCTCGGAAGCTCCAACTATATCGTGCTTCAAAACTTCCTTACGTAGCCACCTTATTAACACCTGAAGCTGTAATTGCCACTAGTCAAAGTCGTACTCAATACTTATGACAAAGCTTACTACTAAGCTGCTACGGACAACATAACTCTGGTATTGTTTGTATCAATCCTAGCTGTACCAGCTTGTTTGTATATATGTCTTAAGTTACTGTTATACTGTGTTGTACTGTTTTATACTGTGTATTTTCGTTTGTCTTACTGTGACAAGGTACCTTTGTAAATAAGCCTATGGCTCAAAGGTTTTCCAAACTGCTGTCTAAACAAATAAATAAATAAAATTAAATAAAAAGATACCAGGTTGTATAGTCTGAAGAATCAGCAGTAGTCGAAAGGAGGTTATACTGCTCTTGTGCAGTATGGAGTAAGATACTGGTACCCACACCTTAAGAAAGACATCAACCTTCTGGAGATGGTCTGGAAGAGGGCAACAAAAATAACTGTAGGTCAGCAAGGCAAAACATATGAAGAGAGGTTGAAGGCCCTGAATATGTACTCCCTGTTGGAGAGGAGGGAGAGAGAGGGGATGTGATAGAAAATTTAAAGTACTTGAAAGGGATAAATAGGGTGGATAAGGAGGATCTCGTCAAGCTAAGTGGCAGCCAAAACACAGTCTAAAGCTGGGGGTATGTTTAGGAGGGAGGTTAGGAAGCATGTCTTCATGGAGAGGGTGGTGGCCAGTTGAAATGTGCTGCCAGAGGAAGTGGTCTCGATGAAGACTGTGGGCAGATTCAAGAGCGGCTGGGATAAGCATAAGGAGAAAGTATAGGTCATAGGAGGACTGGGAGGGAAGGGTCAGTAGCGTAAGCTGAGGAGCCTGCAGTGTGAGCAGACTAGACAGACAGAATCACCTTATTCTGCTGGCTTCTTCGTATTTTCATTACATTTGGTTTTGCAGGAAAGATTCAGACTTCATGCAGTTCATAAAACGGGTCGAAATTGGCACTGGCTGCTAGCCAAATGCTTGTAGATTTTTTTATCGGGCTAGTAAGATTTTCATTAACTAGCCCTGTGGGCTTATACTGGAGAAGGCAACACTACAGTACATACACCAACTGGGCCAGTGGAAATGTCTGTGGGGCCACTAGATTTTCCCAGTCACTTGCACTGCTGGCTAGAGGCTGTAGCACTTAATTTTGACCCCTGTAAAAGAGGGGTCAGTAGTTTTTTCACCTTTACAGCCAATAGATGTTTGTGCATGGAGCAATAACAGTGCATTTTGCACCATCTATTCATAGAACATAGTAAATGAACACTCAATGGACTAATTACTGAATATTTATCAGACTGTGTTTAACATCCTCTGTAAAAGGTTTGACTTCCCCTTGGAGTCTGGATTTGCAGTTTGAGAAACAATTGTCTAGTAGCCTACGAAATATTCCAAAGTAGAGCCGGTGATTCAAATGCAAACTCTGACTTCCCATCCATGTCTGGGTTGAATGATTGTCCTGCTGAAGTACTGCTAGTTCATTCATTGTAACTCAGGCAAGTGATGTGAGCATGTTGTTCAAATGTTTGACTTCTAACCTAGGACTAGGTTGAAATAGTAGTCTATCGACATATTAATAGAAATTTAATGGGACTCATGTCAGGGGAGTTCAGGAGTGGCACCACATCCACTACTTATTTTTCAGTTTATTTAAACTTGTTTAATATAGTATCCCAGCTGAGCTGAATAGCTTGTTTACAAGAGGCCTTTCTTCTGTCAAAAGCAGCTTATAAACACGACAACAAATTATATTGACCGTGGCAGTACAGCCACCAGTGCTCCTCCTGATAGAAAATTGTTTTGAAATGTTTGGGACCCATTATATGAATTTGTTTAAGGGTTTCACTCAAGGGGAAATAAAGGAGTGGGGGTTGCCACTGGATGCCAGGAAGTGCAGGACATGGGATATGGAGGGGTGCCACAGAATGCCACGAAGTGTTGACGTGGGACATGATGAGGGGGGTGCCACTGGGCACTAGTGAGTGCTCTGCCCAGAATGAAAGGGACATGGGTACCACTGGATGACATGAAGTACTCTGGATAAGACGAACGAAAAAGGGGATGCCCCAGAATTCCAAGGAGTACTTGGCATGGAGGAAAACGCAGGGTGCCACATGCAGCAAGAAAACAAACTGTTGCAACCTCAGTATCGTTATAACAGTGGCACAGGAGGCTGCATTTAGGCAATCAGTCACTTTTTAATGGCAAAAAGTGCCAAATACTGGAGCCATAGGATGATTTAATTATTTATTTATTTTATTTATTAAAATGTTTCACCAGGAAGTCACACTGAGCAACAAGTTGCTCCTCCTCTGGTGCGACCTGGTGGGTAGGGGAACACGAGGATAGCATACAGAGGTTCATTCAATAAAGTAAGTAGATTATACTGAAGTACCGAAAAGGAGAAATGCTAACAGGTATGAACTAGACGGAATACAATGCTAACAGTCTTGGACTAGATAGATACAATAGCACAAATATCTTTGGCAAACACTTGATGGGACATAGCTTTGTAATTAGAAAATGGATAGAATACAAGGAGGTTGTCAACTTTATCATGTTATTGTTATGTGAAGTTTGTATCGTCTATATGTTTAATAAAGTATAATAAATTAAAAAAAGAATACAAGGAGGTGAAACTAGGGCAAGATTGCGAGGAGAGATACAGATAGAACAAAATTTGCAAGGTATAACAAAAGTGCAAGGTTGACTAGAAGTGCATTAGAGATTAGGGATTAGCCAGTAACTACAGCTAGGAAGGGTGGGAGGCATAGGCAGAGAGTGGGGGGTGGAAAGGGGGATTTGGAGAAGGGAAGGCAAGGGGTGGAGGAGAAGGGTCTGCCAGGGGCCTGATCCCTCCAGAATGCTGGGGATCCTGCCTGCACCAGGCAGAGGTCAAGCATAAACAGGAGGAAAGCAGGTTGTAGGCAGTGGGAGTTAGAGCACATCAGGAAGGAAGAGAGGGGAAAGAGAAGGGTCTGCTGGGGCCGCAGAGATAGAGCATGACAGGAGGGAAGTAGGCAGCGATGGGGAGTAGGCTTCAGAAGGACTAAGAGAGAGGGAAGTGGGAGAGAAGAGTGGCTGAGACCCAGCCCTTTCAGGAAAGAATGGGGTGGGAGTAGAAGGCGAGGAAGGTGTTTGCTTAGGTTCTGGACCTCTCCAGGATGCAGAGAACCCTGCCAGGGGCCTAGACCAAGCAACGGCGAGTGGGTAGTGAGGGTAAGCTGGTGTACAGAGGAGGGAACAGTGTGTGTGTGTGTGTGTGTGTGTGTGTGTGTGTGTGTGTGTGTGTGTGGTGGAAAAGAAGGGTTGCTGAGGGGAGGATGTGGGGGAGGGTTTTGCAGGAAAGAGGTGGGCGTGAAGCTGAAGCAGGCTCATAGGGGAACAAGTTAAGGAGGATTGTAGCAGGAGTAGCTAGCAGAGAAAAAGTTATGTAAGATAGAGACAAGGGAGTGGTAGGAGGAGGAGGAGGAGTGTCGTATTTGAGGTGGGAGGGAGTTCCAGATTTGGGGGAGGCAATGGGAGAAGCCTGATTGGCCAATGAAGGTGGTACGACGGGGGACTAGCAGGGTGTGGGTGTCTGAGGGAATGAGAGGAAGGTGGGGGGGAGCATGAGAAGTAGGGAGGAAGTACACCAAGCCAAAGTTTTGAAGTCAGCTTAGTACTGTGAGCCATCATGTGTCTGTTAGCAAGCAGGGGAAGGCCAGGGCACAGTAAAGGTCACAATGATGGATTCGAGATATGGTTCCTGTAAAGGGCTTCAAGCTTGGGGTGCAATTTTTTTCAGAATGACGTCAGTGTGGCCAGAAAAGATAAGGTGTTGGTCCAGTCAAACCCCAAGGTATCTGAAAGAGGGGGATGTCCTCAAGGATGGTCCCATCAAGGGTGTGGAAAGAGGGTAAGGGGTGGAGCCTATTGGTCTCTGCTTAGTGGCAAAGGTCATGGAGACTATCTTTATGGCATTTCAGAATAGTTGAAGTGAGGCAAACCAGAGCTGAACCTGGTGGAAGTCATGCTGTAGAGTGGTTGCTACATCAATGGTGGTTTTGCCAGAGGTGAACAAGACTGTCATCGGCATACATATAGATAGAAGAGGAGGGGGAGCAGACTGAGGGAAGGTCATTTAGGAAGATGGAGAAAAGGATGGGGCTGAGCACAGAGCTCTGTGGGACTCCTGTGGTGATTAGGGGGGTGGCGAGATTGCATCCTGAATCCTGACTGATTGTGTTCTGCCTGTGAGGTAAGCTCTAAACCAGGTAAGTGCAGGAGTAGACAAACCAACAGCTATAAGGGAGTCAAGAAGGAGGGTATGGGAGACTGTGTTGAAAGCCTTGGCGAGGTCGACAAAGATGGCAGAGGTGATGAGGCTGTTGCCCATCCCAGTAAGGATGGAGTCAGTGAGCTTAAGGAGGGATGTGGTAGTGGAGTGGTTTTATATAGAAAACTAGATTGGAACAAGGTGAAGGAGGAGGGATCGGCAAGAAATGAGGCCAGTTGAGAGAAGAACAGCTGTTCTTGGAGCTTTACAAGGGTGGGGAGGAGGGAGATTGGGCGATAGTTGGCAGGGGAGGAAAGATCACCCCCCTTAGGGAGAGGGAGGACCACCGCATGTTTCCAGGGTGTAGGGATGGATGAAGATGTAAGGGAGAGAGATTTAGAATTGGAGAGAGAGGGTAGACAGTAACTGGGGCTGAGAAGTAGAGAAGTTTAGGGTCATGGTCATCCGGAGAGGAGCCTTTGGAGGGATTGAGAGAGAGGAGGGTTGTTAGTGTCTGCTCAGGGGAGATGGGACAGAATGAGAAAGGGGGTGGGTATGGGGGTTGAGTGGTAGGAGAGGGAGAATGAGTGGAGGAGAGGCTTGAGGGGAAGGATTTTAGAAGGGTTGAGACACAGTAGGTGTAGCAGGAGTTAAACTCCTGAGCCACTATGCAAGGTTCAGATTCTAGTGTGTTGTTTATATTCAGCACGGGGGTGGAGGATGCAAGGGGGGGGAGAATAGTGAGTGGTCTACTTTCCAAAATTTGGAGGTGGTTTCAAAAAGATTTATTAACAGTTACACTTACCGAGCACTTGAACTCTGAATGAGTGTTCATTAGGGATAGTGGCATGGGTCTGGGCTAGGAGATGCAGCTGGATGGCAGGTAGTGTGGAGGATGGGGCAGAGAGGTAGAGGTTTTACCGTTGGAGTACTTAGTGTACCAGGAGTGCCACTGTACTCCAGAAAGTACTTGTCACTGGATGACGTGGGGGTGCCATTTGATGCCAGGAAGTTCTTTGCACAGTATGGGGAGAGGTAGGGGTGCCACTGGACACTGGGATGATTGGCATGGGATGAGGAGAGGGCAAAGGGTGCCATGAGACACCAGGGAGTCTTGGTCCTATAGTGCTTCTGGACACCAGCGTGTGTTTATAAGTGATGGGTAGAGAAAGGGGATTGCCGTGAAATAAAAATAGAACAAAATTGAAAATCAATAATTAGGTGTCTTTACAAAAAATTTATATATTCTGTTAAAGTGCCTGTTACATTTCTGTTCAAAAACAATGAAAAAACAATGTTATACAGCAGCAAGAACAAATCCTGAAACCTGATTGGTCAGCTGAGAACTTGACTCGTGATGTTATCACAGCACAGCCAGGTCGGACTGGAGTACTGGAGGCGGCTCTACGTTGCCGGTTCAACAGCTAAGTTGTTGATGCCATCAAAGGGAGGGATTTATGTCAACCACAACTTGTGGTTGACAGAAATCCGACTGGAGACCCTGACTGTTGTTTCATCTATAGGATTCAAACTCCAAGTTGGAGTTGGATCGGGGAGGGGGTGCAGGACTGGGAGACCGAGTTCTGGGGTCTCGGGTGGACTGTTACATTGAAAACGTTGATGTTGTTGGCATCAACATTTTCACTGTAATAGTGCCGCCGTACAGGGGGTATACCACTGGGGGCCCACCTGGAAAGTTGACAGGGGGCCTGCCTGGAAAATTTATTGGGGAGGGCCCAGGATGACACACTAATCGGTATTCCACTTCAATGTAATATACTAGTTCCGCGTGTTTGCATCTTAGTGTCTTACAGGGCCCGTTTTTAATTAAAAAAATAAATGATAAAGGGTGCCCACTTGGATTCTCCAGGTATACTGGTGGCAAGAGAGAAGGAAAGTGGCAATCAGTGATGTTACCTTATATCCTGAACTGTCCTGGACTGTAATTACTTTACCGATGCCCACTGTTTTGAGGTGTGCTCAGCTCTCACTGACTTTTTTTTATTTTGAGACTGTCTGAACTGTGTCTGTTTATATTTGGCGGACTCCCTTTGTTTTATACTTAAACCAGAACTGAGTGAATTTTTTTTTGGGGGGGGGGTTAATATTACCGTAGTCTCGGAACATACCTAGTATAACCTGATGGGCACAAACTAAACCCTGTGATGCATAGGAACTGAACATGCCTATCCCAACCCGATTCCGTGATGCACGTTGTGCGATATATGCTCGTACAGTCGAGGTGTGTGGGCTACAGTAGTGGTGACAGTTTAGTGAGGTGTAGCAGGCCTTACATTAGGGTTGAGAAGCAGGGGATCAGAAGCCAAAAGTTAGGGTTCACTGCCTCAAAATTTTGATCTGTTGAGAAATAAAAATGTCAATGTCTTTGATTTAGAATGTATTGTGTATCTGTTATACTTGTCTGTGGGTGGACAAACTATTTTTAATGGGAGAAGTACTGAAGGCGTCACTGTGGTGATGATCAGAGATGCTTTGCTTCTTCCTTTATGGCCAATGATATTTGTATCCCAATTGAAAACAGCAAGACTTCTGTTCTCAGTACGGTTCTGTGACAGGGTTGAATACGGCCCTGTCCCAGTTGTTACGAGGAAAGAGTTTAAATACAAGAATCTCTTCTATTCTCTTCTTTTCTGTCTCTTCTCTGTCTGGTTACGCAACCAAGTTTTCTCGTGAGACGTAGTATTTGAACTCCCCAATGGTTTTGCAATTCTCTGCCTCTCACTATGTCTCTACCCTCACTTGGTGTTCTGTCTTTTCTTCCCTCTAGCATATCAGCAGGCATACAAATATATGTGAATCATTTTGTGGAAATGTAATTGATACTGGGATCTCTTTGTTTAAAACTGTATGTAGTTATTCTGTTGAAATGATTGCAAAGCTAAAACTATATATAGTGATAATGTTGAAATTAGTGCAAGGCTTTTTGGAACTCAGGGGGTTAACCTGAGGTGTAATTTTTAAACCTTTTATAGAAGAGGTAAACAAGAGGTCAGTTCTAGTTCACAATGTTCTTTTTGCTACACCTGCTGAAACTGACAAGAACATTGGAAACTTACAAGAACATGGTGAGAGAAGCATGCTGTTTTCTTAATGAGCTCCTGCACAGACTTATAAAAAGGAGCTGCAGTGTTTTGCCAAAGAGCAGCTGAGACTGAGATTGAAAATTGAGACGAAAAACTAAGAAGGACTCTGTTTTCTATGTTTTTACTGCAAGTGTAAATAGTTATTCTGAACTATTTTTTTTTATTTTACTGTTAATAATAAAACTCTTGTTACGAATTTTACAATTACTCCTGGTTTTCCTATGCTTCCTGACCTGCACCTCGATGATGGATGGTGTCAGCCTAAGTGGGATTTATGCCATGCATACTCTAAGCCAGGAGTTTTGTACATGGGCACTAGACCTAGTACCAGAGAAGCATAGAAGAAAGGTATGGATTCTGCAGCAGCAAGCCCAGCTGTGATTACCAGGAGAATTGAAGTCCAAGCTGACTGTTCAGCTAGCACCAGTTATGGAAAAAGAAACAAGGCAGTGACAGAACCTGAAAGCCTGACTGCCTTTTACAGGTGGTGGGCGGTATAACAGAAAGAGATGGAGAAACAGAGAAGAGAATAAATGCAACAACTCAAACAGCAGAGGAGAGGAGAGAAGCAGCGACAGTAGCAGTGGTTGCTAGATACCTTGCAGGCTATCAAAGGTAGAGGATCTGGCACAGATCAAGATGAGCAGCAGGACATGGGCAACTTGAAATACATTAAACTTACAAAGTTGTGTTCCTCTGATGATGTCGAAGCGTATCTGACAACTTTTGAAAGGGTTGCCGCAGCCTGCCAGTGGCCAGAGCAGCAATGGGCAATAAGACTGGTACCCTACCTGACAGGGAAAGCCCAACTTGCCTACAGCAATATGGACACTGCACAGTCGGAAAACTATGACCTGATGAAAAGCGAAATCCTGAAAAGGTATGACATCTCAGGAGAGACCTACAGGCAGAGATTTCGGTCTCTGAAGTACAACTCAGTCGACAATCCTCAAGAAGCCTTCACCCAACTCGGGGAACTCCTGATAAAATGGCTCCAACCAGAGGGCAAAACAGTCCCACAGATCATCGACACATTTCCAATGGAGCAGTTCATCAACATTTTGCCTACAGATGTGCGGCTTTGGGTAAAAGAACACCAACCAGAAAGTGGTGAAAAGGCTGTTTCTTTGGCTGAAGACTACCAAATGGCCAGACAGATGCCACAGCAGCGAGGTAACAGCCAATCACCAGTAAGACATTATTTTTCCAATTTAAACTCCAAATCTGATAAGAACTCTGGTGGGGGTAACAAATCTGCACCCAACAACTTTATGTGCTGTAACTGTAATAAGCCAAGTCGTATTGCAAGACATTGCCATAGTAAGAAGAGTGACACTGGAGCAGACTTGTCCTTATCAAATTGGGGCAAGTACTTAACAGATGTGAAAGTGGGAGATAAGACTGTGAAGGGACTTATAGATTCGGGAAGCAGACAGATCCTAGTGCATGTTGGAGTGCTAGGAAAGCAGTGTCCAAAAGGACCAGGTACTGGTGTCATCTGCATCCACAGGGACACTCGATACTACCCCATCAGCCAAGTGACTCTGAATATTAATGGGGTGTTGCACCAGATAAAAAGGGGGTGGTAGTACCTAAGTTACCTGTACCTGTGATGTTTGGAAATGACTTTCCATGATTTACTGAGTTAATCAAAGAGGGAGTAAATCCTGATGTTTCAGTAGCTGTGGTGACAAGAGCTCAAGCAAATAAAATCTCACATGGTGGGGACTCTTTTCCTTTCACTGATTTTGATTCAGACTTGTTTGACTACAGCTCCAAGATCTGGAAGTCCAGGAAAGAAAGACAATGCCTGAAGAAACAGTGGCAACAAAAGACTGATGGACACAAGGGGTTAACGTATGAAAATGCTGAAACTAAACTAATCGGTGATTGTGATTTTCTTTCAGAACAAGCTAACAGTGTTTTTCTCCAGAGTTATTTTAAGTAGCTGGCGTGAAACCAAAACAGGGTGAACCTATGTTTAAAAAATGTAATGGCCTACTGTACAGAGTTTGGGTTAAAGCTCAGACACAGGACCAGATAGAACAATTGGTTATACCACAAACGTATAGACCTGAGTTATTACAGGTAGCACATGATAGTCCTATGGCTGGTCACTCTGGGAGGGGTCGCACCCTTACCAGATTGATCGCTGTACAGATTTTACTGGCCTGGAATTCAAAAAGGTGTTGCTACCTATTGCAGTTCTTGTGCTGAGTGTCAGGAAGTAGCCCTAGTGACTAAAAAAGACAAGGTGCCCCTGGTGCCCCTACCCTTGACAGATGTGCCTTTTGAGAGAATTGCAATAGATATGGTTGGCCCCTTAAACAAAAGCAAAAAGGGAAATCGATTCATTTTGGTAGTATGTGCCTATGCTACTAGATACCCAGAGGCTTTTCCTATACATACTGTCACAGCCCCAAACGTTGCAGCAGAACTTGCCAACATTTTTAGTGAGGTGGGCATACAAAAAGAGATGATTACTGATTAGGGTAGTAATTTTGGTGCTGCATTACTAAAGGAGCTGTACAGATTTCTAGTCTTCACCGCCATAAGAACCTCCCCTTAACACCCTCAGACAGACTGTCTTATTGAGTGTTTTAATCAAACCCTAAAATGCATGTTAAAAAGGTTTGAAAAAGGGGAAAGGAAAGACTTGGACCAGTACTTACCTTACCCGCTTTTTGCTTACAGAGAAGTGCCACAGGCATCAACAGGTTTTTCACCATTTGAAATGCTGTATGGTAGACGACCTAGAGGGCCACTAGATGTAGTCAGAGAAACATGGGAAGATAACCTCACTCAGAAACAATCTATTATAGCTTATATGTTTGCCGTTAGAATGAGGCTGGCAAAAATATATTGAAATCGCCCATAGTAACCAGGACGAGGCTCAAAACCTGCAGATGGTGTACTATGACCATGGGGTGTAAGAAAGAGTTTTTGAGCCAGATGAAAGGGTCTTGCTGCTGTTACCCACTACAGAAAATAAATTGTTAATGAAGTGGCAAGGGCCTTATAAAGTGCTTGGACATACTGACACAGTTGACTATGAGATTGAGACCCCTGATAGGAGAAATCCTACTAAGATATACCATGCTAACCTCCTCAAGAAATGGGTTGAAAAAATACCAAAAGTTGTTTTGCTAGTTTTACCAGAAACTGATAAAGAAGATACTGATGTAGCTTATGATAGACTGGAACAAACTGGAACTGCTGAGGCTGTAAAGGTGAATGTTTCCTTAACCTCTGAACAAGCCACAGAAATTCATAACTTGCTAAACACCTTTAAAAGTACTTTTACTACAGTGCCAGGCTGAGCAAAAGGGGCCGAGCATGTAATAGTGACAAGGAATGCTCGCCCTATTAGACAAAAGACATACAGATTACCAGAGCGGTTAAGAGCAGACGTGGTTAAGGAAATACAAAACATGAAAGAACTGGATATCGTAGAAGAGTTGAGAAGTGCTTGGTCATCACCAGTGGTGACTGTAAACAAAAAAAGAAGGGTGTGTAAGAATATGCCTTGATTTTTGGAAACTTGATAAAGTGTCAGAAATAAACAGTTATCCTATTCCAGGAATAGATGATTTGGTGGACAGACTGGGGAGTGCCAAGTATATTAGTACCCTCGATCTCACCAAGGGTTACGGGCAAATCCCCCTAGCTACAGAATCCAGAAATAAAACTGGATTTGCCACTCCTATAGGATTCTATCAGTTCACCACCATGCCCTTTGGTTTACATGGTGCACCCACTACATTCCAGCAGTACATGGATGTAATTTTATCCCCTCACACGGGTTATCGTGCTGCATACCTGTGTGGCATCATGGTATACAGTCCAGACTGGAAAAGCCACCTGGAACACCTACGAGCAGTTATCCAAGCAATCAAAAAGGCGGGTCTGACAATTAATCCTACCAAGTGTGCATTGGGCATGCAGAAAACCAGATATTTGGGCTATGTTTTAGGAGATGGAGAAGTCAAGCCAGAGGTTTCCAAGATAGAAGCTGTAGCTAACAGCCCTGTCCCCAAAACCAAGAAACATGACAGTCAGGCCATTTTTAGGGCTGGCTGGTTATTATCAGAGATTTGTTCCCGACTATGCTGAGTTAGCTACTCCCCTCACTGAACTCACAAAGAAACGATAACCAAATAATGTGGAATGGACCCCAGAGTGTGATGAACCTTTTGGAGCCTTTAAGGTTGCATTATGTTCAGCCCCTGTTTTAAGAAACACAGACTTTGAGAAACAATTTCTGTTACAGACTGATGCATCAGAGGTAGACCTAGTTGCAGTCTTGAGTCAGCATATAGATGGGAAAGAACATCCTATTCTGTACATAAGTAGGAAGTTGCACGACAGAGAGAAAAGGTACTCCACTATTGAAAAGGAATGTCTTGCAGCAAAGTGGGCCATGGAGTCCCTGAAGTTTTACTTACTGGGAGCTCACTTTTTACTTGTAACAGATCACAGTCTTCTCTGTTGGGTTAACCAAATGAAGGATAACAATTCTAGAATCACACAGTGGTACCTGGCACTGCAGCCATTTAAAGTTAAAGTGATGCACAAATCTGGTAAAGAGAATAGCAATGCTGATTTTCTGTGTAGATATGGATCTGGAATTGAGAATTCTGAAGGATGAAAAAAAAAACAAATGTGTGAGTTTAAACTTCAATTTTTGGCTGTATTGTTATAAAAAAAGGATACTGCATATGTAGAGAACTGTAAAGGTTGTATGCTTATGTTAGATGATGCCTCCACCCAGAGGTCAGGGTTTGCAATAGTTAAACTTACTTGGTCACAGCCCTCTGGGACACTGCAACCCCCCTTTCTTCCCACTAGTGGCCCACACAATATATCAGAATTACCTTCACAGTATACACTTACCCCCAGGACTAGTTCCGCACTGGGACCTCCTGTGAAATAAGATACAGTGCAACAATCACAGTACAGTACTTTAACATAGACAAACACCCAGGCAGTATAACTTTGCTGAAACAAGCAGCCTGATTTATTTAGGGGATATAACAAGGACAGGGGAAATCAGGTTAATTAGCTTATCACTTTACTATCTACCTATGGCTCTGTGCATAGGTCTATCCCTACCAGTTACTGTCCCTGGGTACCCAAGCCCTAGTGGCTAGTCCAAACCGTGGCAGCTGGTAGGGCCCTTTCACACAGTGAAAAGAAAAATTAGTTTAAACAGTCAGCAGTACAGTGATTCCATTTGGATTTAATGTGACAATTCAACAGGGAGCGACCCTGAATTAGTACTCACGACCTCCAAACAAGATAGGGTCCTTCAACGTCAGCAGGGCTACTCTTGAGCTCCACGAGACTCTTCACACATTTATATGGTAAAAAGAAAGTACTATACCAGGCAGGCTGCTTCTATCCCGATCGCAATTACTGCACAATACCCGGAGAACACACAGCAGATTCAGTTCCTGACAGACCGAGTGCAATTCAACAATTTCTCCAGTCTTCTACAGGGTGAGCCTGGTTTCTACTCTTCAGAGATCCTTTGATTCTTTTCACAGGACTGATTCAGTCCTAACAAGCAGTTACACAAGCTGCAGACCGGAACTCTGGGCCTTACACACGCTTTTTGACTGAAACTGTGCACTGAAGGAGCACATGGTTTTTCCCTTCACTCCAGAGCTAAACTGAAACTCCAACAGACAAAACCGGGCACTTCCTTTGAGTTCCTCCCAGTTCTTGACTGGATTGGCTGTCACCACAATAGACTGCTGCTGTTGGTCCAAAAGGCCAAGTCTAAACTACATCTCCCAGAGTCACTGCCCATACAATCCTCTTGTGGCTGGCTCAGATTATGAGTCCAAGTTCTGATTCGTCCAAGGCACCATTTTAGAGCTAGCTTACCCCACACTGATTGGTCCAGTTCAGCAGTTCAAAACCAGAATGGGGAACTAGGCGGACACAGTTCTGACTGTAAAGAAAGCAGGTTAGACAAACTGTAATTTCATTATTACTGTAAATGATTTCTGGCAAACAGTTACATCTTTCAGATAGGTTCCTTTGCACTCCTAGTGACTGCAAAATGGAGTGAATTGGCAGCAGCTCGAGTGGTACTCAAAAGAGAAGCACACAGTCCCCCATACAACTAATTATGTCTGCAAGCAGACAGCTCTTAAAGAGACAGTACCAGAGGCTCTAAAAACACTCACTGATAAATGGCTTAAACGCCAAACACCATTCAGGCTTGGAGCATTCAAGCAAGCTCCTGGAAGTCTTTTGGGAACCCCCATTTGCAGGGGGGTTACACCCTTCCTGGCCTGGGAAAGCTTGACGTCCATGTCAAGCAAGTACCCCCATAAGTTTTAACTGCAACCATACACATTTGCATTAGGCTCACACATGTAATCATCAGTCAATACATCATTTACCAAGAACACATTTCTGAAACATTGCAGTACGTCACTCTTTACACAGTATTACACACACATTGTACCATAACTCAAGTTATTACCTCTTGTACATGAAACCTGAAGAGAGGGGGCCCTTCCCTGTCAGTTACCTTGGGGCTGGACGGGCAAGGGCACCATACTTAGAGGGCAACACAAGTAACTTGGAGTTAGCACTGACGCTCAGTTTGGGCAATGAGCTGGGACACATACACCCTTTATGGACAACATTGAGAGGCAGGTCCACTGGCCGGCCCAGGGAATCATAACTGAGGTGCACCACAGGCTTTACAGCTCGACCAGTCTTTCTAGGGGGAACTGTTACAGTCTCTGCACTCTGAGCCTCATTTTCAGCATTGTCCTCACTTGTCAGGGGAGTCTCCATGGGTGTAGAGAGGCTAGAACTTGTGGCACTTTCAGCTCCAGGAGTTACAGTTTCTGAGTCCACAACATTTGGCTCGCATGGAGAGCTTTCGGACACTGGCAGTGGACTGTCAGGGCACTCAAAATACTCTTCTTGTTCTGGTGTATCACCAGTCTGCCCCTAATCCATCATTTTCCTCCCTGAAAGCTCAAACAGTTCAACCATGCACAATGATTCCATTTCATCTGATCTGATGCTTGCACCTCACTTTCTGGGAGCATTGGCTCCAGGGACGAGCTGGGGGCTTAGACAGTCCAGAAGGCCCAGCTTCGCTCCAGTATTGACTAGGGGATTGCCCCGAAACAATTGACTCAGTTCGTAAGAAGGATAGTATTCAAAGTCACTATCACTTTCTTCTGATATGGACTGACAGTCATGCTCAACTGGGACTTGTGGAGGGGAAGACTTTAACTCTGCTTCTGTAGGTACAGACTTTCTTGATCTTTTCTTAGCAGCAGCTCTAGTCACTGGTCCAGAGGGGGCATCTTCTGGGGGCTCTGACTCAATCAAGATTTGTCCAATGGGTAGTAAATGATTTCTATGCATTGTTTTTACATCTTTTGAATTATTCTCAGGCCTTACTTTGTACACTGGCAGATCATCTAGTTTGCCCACTACAATGTGAGGGAGATGGTGCCATCTGTCAGCAATCTTGTGTTTGCCATGCAGTCCCAGATTTCTTAGCAATACCCGATCTCCCTCCTGGAGTTCCTGTAAGTCACATTTTTATCATACCTTTCTTTGTTGGCCAGATTTCTTTTGGCAGCCATGGTTTGAGCCAGTTGGTACGCATGAGTTAGCTGGGCTTCTTTAACTTTTGCACATACTGTAAATAGTTGTCAGCTTGAACCCCATCAGGAGAGACCCCAAAACACACATCTACCGGTAGTCGAGCTTCTTCCAAACATCAGGCGGTAGGGGAGAACCCAGTGGCATCACTTTTGTGCAGTTATAAGCATGTACCAGGGTGCTAATTTGTTGGCTCCATCTAGGCTTGTCCTTTGGGTGCAGGGTGCCTAGCATATCTAGCAAAGTGCGGTTGAAACGCTCAGGCTGTGGGTCCCCTGGGGTGGTAAGGAGTGGTTCTGGACTTGCACTCCCCACAGAGAAAGCATCTCTTTGATCAGACGACTCTCAAAGTCTCTCCCTTGATCAGAATGGATTCTTTGTGGAGCCCCATAGTGAACAAAAAGTTTTCTACAAGTACTTTGGCCACAGTGGATGCTTTCTGGTCTTTGGTGGGGAAAGCTTGGGCATATCTCGGTGAAATGGTCAGTGACCACCAGCACATTATTGATATTTCTTTGATCTGACTCCAAACTCAGAAAATCAATACAGACCAGCTCCATGGGTGCACTGGTGGTGATGTTAACAGGGGGCAGCCCTCTGGGGCAAAGCTTTCCTCTGTAAGCAGCGATCACTAAGTTCGAATGTGTTGCTCCACATCAGCCCCATCTTAGGCCAATAGAATCTGGATCTCACCAAGTCAAGTGTTCTGTCTATACCAAGGTGCCCTATGTGGTTGTGCAAGGACCTCAGTACCCAGTCTCAAAGGCAGTGGACAGCACTAGTTGTTGTTTGTCTACTTGTCCCCTCTGTCTACTGTTTCTCTGTATAACAGTTTATTGATCAGTTTCAACTTAGGACCTTCTTTGTATAACAGTGCAGTTCTCAAATCAGTGGAGCGTAATTTGGACACATCTTTTTCCTGCATAGAGGGCTTCTAAAGCTGCTTTGATTATGGGATCGTGGATTGAGCCCGCCAATACTGTCATTGTCCAGCTGAGGCAGTGCACCAATGTCTATTGCAGAAAAGTGGCAATAAGCAGCAGGTATGCAATTCTCAGAGGGTCCCAAGCAATCCACCATGCAGTCCACTGCGTCCGTGGACATTTGTTCCTCCCTGTCAAACTTCCAGCAGAGTGCCCGAATGTCAGGTTCTGCCAATCGGACCCAATCATTCTGGGGAATAGGCCTCCGGGAGAGAGCATCAGCATCTATGTGGTTCAGACCTACTCGGTATTTGAGAGCATAGTCATATGTAGATAATGCAGAAAGCCACCTATGGCCAGTGGCATCCAACTTAGCTGAGGTCTGCACATAGGTCAAAGGATTATTGTCAGTTTTTACTAGTATTTTAGCCCCATACAAGTACTCATGGAATTGGTCAACAATAGCCCACTTCAAAGCTAGGAACTCTAACTTATGTACAGGATAGTTCTTTTCGGATGGGGTCAGGCTTCTACTGGCAAAGGCCACTGGTCTCAGGCCATTCTCGTGCTCTTGGTACAACACAGCCTCCAACCCTTGCAAGCTAGCATCAGTGTGTAGGACGAAGGTTTTCTTGGATCGGCATAGGCCAGCACTGGAGCATGGGTAAGTTGATATATGATCTCATGAAAAGCAGTCTCACAATCAGAGTCCAGCGGGCCCCAAATACTTCACTGGATGAAAATACACTCTTTCAGTCTTGAGGGACGCTGACTTTTGGTATTTTTGTGGGTTGGGGATACCCTTGAGTAAGGTTAAGTAAAGGCGGATCACTCTTGAATAGTCCTTGATGAAGCGCCGATAATAACCACAGAATCCCAGGAATCTTTGCAGTTCTTTTAGATTTTGGGCTGTGGCCAGGTGGTCAAGGCCTCAACTTTACTTGGGTCGGTCTCTATTCCTCGTGGATACTATGTGTCCCACATACTTTACTGATGTTTGAAAGAATTGACACTTATCAATGGACAGTTTAAGGCCAAAGTCCTCCAGTCGGTCCAATACCTTAAATAATCTGCTCTCATGTTCCTCCAGTGAGCTGCCAAACACAATAACATCATCTAGGTATACCAGGCACTCTAGTAAGTTCATGTCCCCCACTGCACGCTCCATCAATCGTTGAAAAGTGGCTGGGGCACCTGAAATCCCTTGAGGCATCCTCATGAATTCATAGAAGCCAAGCGGACAGATAAAGGCTGTCTTCTCACGGTCCTCTGGGGCATCGGGATCTGGTAGTACCCACTGCGGAGATCCAACACAGAGAACCACTTGCTCCCGTTTAGGCAGTCCAAAGCATCCTGAATGCGGGGCATTGTGTACTGATCAGGGATAGTCCGCCGGTTTAAGGTGCGATAATCCGCACACATCCTTACTGTCCCATTCTTTTCCTCACTACCACAATGGGGAAGCATAGGCTTCTGGATTCTTGTATTACACCAGCAGCTAACATCTCTTGCAGATGCCGCCTCACATCATCTATGTCAGCAGGTGCCAGGCGTCAGACCTCTCACTAAATGGTCTTTCATTATGCAGCCGGATATTGTGCTCAGCTCCTGCACGCATCCCACGTCCCATTCCTTTAAAGAAAACACCTGGTCTCTCTGGGCAAGCTTCTCACTGATCCTCACTTTCCATTCAGCTGGCAACGGGGAGTCGCCGAAATCAAACAAGTCAGGCGTTACTCTGTCATTCTTCCTCGAACTCTTGCTGCTGGGTAGCACTGCAGTGTCTGCACAATGCACATTAGCCAGGATGCAACCTCTATTTACTCGAATGTCTCTTTCAGACACATTATGAACTTGGACCATTACCCTTCTGGCATAAGCATGGGCTCTAGCGGGCAAAATACTAGGCTTGACCAGCAGTCCCTCTGGCAATTTTCCATCGCCTGGTGCATCCAACATTAATATTTTATTCTTAACATCCTTTCTGATACGGACCTCTCCTGTAAGGTACACTGGGCATTTGGCACCAGGATCAGAGACTCAGGATCCTTCTTCCATACAATTCCGACCGGTTCCTCTGGTTCTATTTTTCAGCATCTCTGTGCCTCATAGGCCTTCTTAATTAAAGCTGGAACTCTTAAAGCTCTACTAGTTTTTGACCCTGTTTTCATAACACAACTGTGCTAGCCTTCCGAACATATGAGCATTTGTTCCAATCAACAAAGGGACACCATCATACAGTCCAGTGGGGACACACTAAAGCTAGAGTCTCTACTTGTTCGCCACTCCAGCCACGGAGGTGGGGAAAGACAGCCAAATTGGATATACCGGAATAGGGGTAGGCCTTCTCACTTAACCCCCATACATGCAGTCCTTCTAATGGTTGTAAGGGTACGTCTGACAAATGCTTCTGATACCAATCCTGGAACATAATTGTCACTTGGGAGCCACTGTCTAATACAGCTCTTGTAGACACTCCATTCACCTTTACAGTGGTCTCCATGGAGGGACCCACTATTCTGGACCAGTCTGGAGAGGCGATAGTGGGGCCTGGGCAACTGACCTTGCCACAAAAGGACGTGAGTTAGCATTTTTGGTGCCCTCTCTGGGATCATTTTGTGCACCTCTTAACCACTGATTTGTTCTCCGAAGCTCTCCTTGTAGCCTATATGCAACTTTGTCAGTGTCTTTTGGGGACCGGCATTCCTCTTTTCATGTGCCCATCCTTCCTCAATTATAGCAAACATACTTTCTGGAGTTTGAGCTGGCCGAGGCGCCACACTGGGAGCCAGGGCGGGTATTACTAACTGGAAACCTTGGTGCCATCTCTGTCTGCGGGCGTGATAAGCATTTGGAGACATCTCGTCAGTTTCTCCACTTCCATGGTCAAGGAATTGAGTTTGGAGCTGTTATCAGCAGGAGATACATGGGTGGGTATCCCAACCCCCATAGCAGATGCAGTCGGATATAGGTCGGGGCCCGTACTTGCAGGCGTGGCCTTCATAAAGGGACTGTTTTTGAATTCCTGGATCTCTCTCAACAGTTCGCCCCATTGTAGCATATCTTTTTCCTTATCAGAGCACTCATTGACTGCCAACCTCTGCCCCTGAACCTCACTTGATGGGCCACCCTCAGTCACTCGGGTCATAGCCGCAGCTATTGGTGCAGGTCCCTCCCGAGGTCGCCTTTTCTCAACTCCTCGAATTTCTCTCATTAACTCATCATAGGAGGGTGGGGATTCCAGTCGATTTGCCAGGCGTAACTGAAGCAACAGCAGTTCTGAGAAGGGGGCAGACTTAAGGATCCTGTCCAGCCTGGTTCGGACCAGTTCAGTCGCTGGCAAACTACCCTTTCTGAGGCATTCTTGCAACAATTTTTCCAGCCGAGATACATACACAGACAACAACTCCCCTTGGTACTGTTGTGCATTTCTTACTCTCCACCATAGGTCCTCATCAGAATCTGGGCTCCATACACATTCTCCAAGGCCTCAAGATAGGCCTGTGCAGTCGCTTCAGGGTTACTGGCCGTTTAGCATGGATGGTAGCCAGGGCAGGACCTCGAGGCTCTCACTAACCCTCTTTCGCTGCTTCCCGAGCATTGCCATTCTAGCACTTGGGGCAACATAGTTATCCAGGTCTCCCAGTCATCCTCCCCTGGGGGTGGGGAGGGTGCCAGAGAAGATCCTCAACCTCGGTAAGAGTCGTGACTAATGGCAGGTGCAGAAATAGGAGTCTGCATTGGTTCAGCCACCATTACAGGCACTGGGCGGGACAGGGTGTTGGGGAGGAACACCCCAGGTGGCAAGAATAGTTTCTTCAAGTCCTCCACAGTTTTCCTTCTCCCAGCAACCATTTAGCAAATTTCTCCTCAAAAGTTTCAGTTAGTGGTGGGGGCTCATTTCCCCCCCGGGTCTTTACTGTCCTTAGTTATCACTCTCCAAGCAGTGAGGGCTCCTCTGGGGTAATGGTCTGTGGCACTTTGGAGCTATCTATGGGATCCTTAAACTCTACTAGGGCCAGAAAAGTGTGGGTGAGCAGATTAGCATGCCACCCACCACCACAGGGTTTTGTAAACCTTCCACCTTGGAAAGTACTCCCTGTACAGTGTCCGTATTGATACCCAGGGGATGTCCAGGATAAGCATAGCATTTTGGGGTCAATCTCTCCCAGTACACCACTCCAGCAGCCGTGCACAGCCACTTCTGTCGGGTACCCATTTTTTCTTAACAGTGGTTCGAGAATATGGCCACTAGAGGACACACAATCCCAGCAGTGAGCCTCCAAGATGTAACCCCTAGATGGCGCCATCCCAGGGGCTACTACCCCTGCCTGATTTGCCACTAACAGGTTGAGGGGCCTGGATCCAATGGCGGTGCCTCCACCCAGAGGTCAGGGTTTGCAATAGTTAAACTTACTTGGTCACAGCCCTCTGGGACACTGCAACCCCTTTCTTCCCACTAGTGGCCCACACAATATATCAGAATTACCTTCACAGTATACACTTACCCCAGGACTAGTTCCAGCACTGGGACCTCCTGTGAAATAAGATACAGTGCAACAATCACAGTACAGTACTTTAACATAGACAAATACCTCAGGCAGTATAACTTTGCTGAAACAAGCAGCTCTGATTTATTTAGGGGATATAACAAGGACAGGGGAAATCAGGTTAATTAGCTTATCACTTTACTATCTACCTATGGCTCTGTGCATAGCCTATCCTACCAGTTACTGTCCCTGGGTACCCAAGCTCTAGTGGCTAGTCCAAACCGTGGCAGCTGGTAGGGGCCCTTCACACAGTGAAAAGAAAAATTAGTTTAAACAGTCAGCAGTACAGTGATTCCATTTGGATTTAATGTGGCAGTTCAACAGGGAGCGACCCTGAATTAGTACTCACAACCTCCAAACAAGATAGGGTCCTTCAACGTCAGCAGGGCTACTCTTGAGCTCCACGAGACTCTTCACACATTTATATGGTAAAAAGAAAGTACTATACCAGGCAGGCTGCTTTCTATCCCGATCGCAATTACTGCACAGTACCCGGAGAACACACAGCAGATTCAGTTCCTGACAGACCGAGTGCAATTCAACAATTTCTCCAGTCTTCTACAGGGTGAGCCTGGTTTCTACTCTTCAGAGATCCTTTGATTCTTTTCACAGGACGGATTCAGTCCTAACAAGCAGTTACACAAGCTGCAGACTGGAACTCTGGGCCTTACACACGTTTTTTGACTGAAACTGTGCACTGAAGGAGCACAGGGTTTCTTTCCCCTTCACTCCAGAGCTAAACTGAAACTCCAACAGACAAAACCGGCACTTCCTTTGAGTTCCTCCCAGTTCTTGACTGGATTGGCTGTCACACAGACTGCTGCTGTTGGTCCAAAAAGGCGCTCAAGTCTAAACTACATCTCCCAGAGTCACTGCCCATACAATCCTCTTGTGGCTGGCTCAGATTATGAGTCCAAGTTCTGATTCATCCAAGGCACCATTTTAGAGCTAGCTTACCCCACACTGATTGGTCCAGTTCAGCAGTTCAAAACCAGAATGGGGAACTAGGCAGACACAGTTCTGACTGTAAAGAAAGCAGGTTAGACAAACTGTAATTTCATTATTACTGTAAATGATTTCTGGCAAACAGTTACATCTTTCAGATAGGTTCCCTTTGCACTCTAGTGACTGCAAAATGGAGTGAATTGGCAGCAGCTCAGTGGTACTCAAACAGAGAAGCACACAGTCCCCCATACAAACTAATTATGTCTGCAAGCAGACAGCTCTTAAAGAGACAGTACCAGAGGCTCTAAAAACACTCACTGATAAATGGCTTAAACGCCAAACACCATTCAGGCTTGGAGCATTCAAGCAAGCTCCTGGAAGTCTTTTGGGAACCCCCATTTGCAGGGGGGTTACAAATGCATGCTGGCAGCTGTGAAATAAATGGGAGCAACAGAAGAAGTGCTATATCAAGTGCAGACACAGGGGAAACCAACATTGTGTCAAAAATGTAAGTTTTCCCCAATGAAGACATCAAGTAGTGCATTAACGCGAACCCAGATGTAGCACCATGTGCGCCCTTGCAAGATGGCGGGTTGATTTTTCTCTCCTTGAACCTCAGTGAACTGGTGCAGCTAGGGGAAAAGCTGTCACGCCCTTGATTAGTTTACAGTAATTAGTATTATACACTGGGGTAAAACATGAGTTTAATTGGACCCACTAGTGTAAAAATGTGGGTCTAAAGAGGAACCTACTGGGTCAAAACATAATCACTGGCAGATTTTGAACAGTTCACGTTCCCTCCCTTTAGATAGTGTTACAGAGTAGGTACATCAGTTTGGACCCACCGGCAAAGAAAAAAGGGGTAATTTCTGGGCAGGATGCAACTTTTGCCCTTTTAATGCATGTTAGCACTGCTCCTAATTAGTAGTAGTAACTTTCATTTTAGAATTAATAGTAGTACCTTTATTGTTATGACACCCTTCCCCAGAGGCTCAGGTGCCACTCTCGAGGATTCGATAGTTCACACAACCAATATAATTTTTCCTTCTGCCTATTTGAATTTCAGGCTTAGCACTTGTTCTCCGTTGTGCCTTTTAGGTGTTTGTTCACGTGTTCTTTTTCAGCAAGTGATCGGTGTGGGGGCCTTGGTGTTGTGATACCTGCGTCAAAGTTTATTTTTCCCATACTAATGTTTTGATAGTAGCTTTTTGTCTTTAATGCAAGTTCTAATGAGTTTAATGCTTACCCATGTTAAACTGTCCCCCTCCCACCACTCCTTTAAGCGGTCACTGTTCTCTCACCTCTATGCATTTGGAACCTGAACCTGTAACTGTCTCCCCTATCTAATTCTTCTGTTTTGAGGACGTTCAGGCGTTACCTATCTTGTTGCATCTAGTTTTGTTTGTTATATCGTATTGTGTACTGTTTAGCTATTTATATCTTACTTCATCTAGTTGTTACAGTGTATTGTGTACTGTTTAGCTGCTTATATCGTATGTGTTCCTCCCATACTGTTGTGACTGTATTGATTTTTACTGTCTTGTTTGCTGATGTCATTACTGTATTATTTTGTTGTACTTTCCCGGGTCGTGCCTGAAAATAGGCCGGACTGTTGCCTAGTGCACTTACTCTGTTACCAAAAGCTTATAAATAAATACAATAAATGGAATGGTCTGCAGGCTTTAGGGCAAGGGATTGAATTGTGCAGGTTAAATGTATCCTAATTTCCATAGAGCATTGGCTGCTTAAATGGCTCCTCATGGGGTTACTGTATTTCAGGAATAACTGTGCCAACCCTCCATGTGGTTACAAGAACAAACAAGTCACGCTTGTACCTTTATTTTATTTCGCTGTATCAGAAATGCCTTGCTGTTTCTGGGATACGTTTTTTTGCATGCACTTTGTTCATTAAATGTAAAAAAAAAAAAAAAAAAGATGAGATACAAAAAAAAATTTACATGAATATTCTACGTGCATAGAACAACACAGTCAAAAAGTGGAAAACCATTGTTCTTGGTCACCTTTTTAAACACGCAAAACCTAAGTATAATCTTATTTATTTTTGACAGATCTTCATGGGTGGTAGAGCAGGATCTGAATTTGACAGTTGCACTATGTTTGAACTCCGTACGCAACATGTGTGAAGTGTTTACATGGCAAATACTGTTTGTGATATGCAGATTGGAATATTTGTGTTGGGAGGGTAGTTTCCATACCAGTTTGTTTCCCTGTTGTACCCTTATCCTTCCTTCCCTGCCAGCTCATGTAGTAGGGTATTCGCCCTCATACAAAGGGACCTGAGGCACACCATAACTTTTGACTGATAGGTAGGAGGTGCTCTCACATCATGGATATGCTCTGCTGTTCCTGTGCATACCTCAGGTTTTTGTCTCCACGGGAATAGAGTGTGTTTTTAGCTGTATTGGGCGTGTCTTTGGGGATTAGTTTAGCTAGTGTTATGTTTCACGTGAGCTTGAAGGGGTGGCTTGTCTGAAGTGTCTTTGTGTGCTTATGAAAACAAGCCCAGGGCTTGGTATTGAGCATTTGGGCAGGGTCATGTAGGCGGTAGCCAGTAAGTTAACCCAGCAATGTGAGAGGCTCTAAATTCCTTTGACCAGCCTGCCTTTGCTGTCAATCCTTGGTGCCTGCACTTATCGTACTGGGGGAAGGGAGTTTCCTGACTGACTATTGTAGCTGCTAGTATGCCCCATAGGCCGAGGTGAGAAAGATGGCAGCAGGTGGTGGGCTGGCAAAGTTGTGCAGCTGCAAGTGTCCAGACTGTGGGGAGCTTATGTAATGTCCTCAGTTTGGGTCTTTCTGTAACTGCCAAACTGAACAAGATGATGATACATGTGAAGTAAGTATTTTGCCTCCAATAGGGCCCAACAGCAGTATCTTGGCAGCCAGGGACCAAAAGAGGGCATCCAAAATTACCACCACCTCCATCTGCCAGGAGACGGAATTTACAAATTAAGTCTTTTTTAGGGCTCAGATGGGTAGGACCACTAACATAAGGCTAAGAGCTACCTCACAAGGACATTATTGTTAATATTCTTAACAGCAAGGGGAGTTTGGGGGCACACACAATAATAATAAAGAAAAAATTGCCGGCCCGGTGGCTCTGAGGGTTGAGGCGCTAGACGCCACACCTCGTACCACGCTGGCGATCCGAGTTCGGAAAGCCGGACTCGGGTCGTCGAGATCGGCGAAGTGGGGAGGAGGTGGGCATTAGCGGATGCTCTCCTCCCTCAGAGAGATTCTCAACCCCAGTATGCGGTGGGAGCACCGGCGCTCGGGGAGGTTGAGCTCCGTCACCGAGGTCGGGAGGGGCGTGGGCGGCAGGGAGGCGCGCCAGCATCGTTGCCCTCTAGGACGACGTCCTTGTGTGCCGGCGTCCCAGGGGCCGGGGCAGGAAATGGGGAGAACAGCGGAAAATGACAGTCCTCGGTGTCCCTAGATGAAGACTGCCCCATCCTGAGCCCACCTAGGACAGACCCCGCTGTGCAAGGAGAAAGGAGAAGGTAAGGGCACTCTAGGGGCAGATCCTGAAAGGGGGGCTTTGGGGTATGTGCAGTCGGAAGGAGGGGGACACCGGGGACAGAAGGAGAATAAAGAGATAACACAAAAAAAAAAAAAAGGAAAAAATCTAGACTGTCCCTGTGGTCCACTCAAACTCCTCTCTGTCATCCCCCACCAGTACAAGTCAGCTAAAAGTGCCAAGGCCTACAGATGCAGGTCCACATCAGAATCGGGCTCCTCCTCTTCATCATCCTTCTTAATGTGCATTAGCCCGGCCCACAAATGAACAAGAGGCCAGACATATTGTATTGGAGGATGCGCATGGCCAGCTGTTCATCGTCCATCTGGAGCTGGTCCAGTGATTCAGAAGGGAGTGGCTGTCACTCAGGAAGACACCAGGCGTTCCCAGGTCTTTCGTGAAGATGCATACATTTCTGCAGGATGACCTTAAAATGCTTTTCACAGTCCCTAATGCTGACTCGGCTCTGGTGCCCCTGTCCAACAAGTCAGCCCTTGCAATCAAAAGGAATGCATGCCCTAAGGACCCATGTGATTAAAAGATCGATACGCTGCTTTGCAGATTTCATGACCTCCTTGCAATGAGGTTAGTAGCCACAGACCTACTGTCTTGTGACACTGCCTCTAGGGCTGTACTGGTTAGAAAATGTGTGGCCCTAGATTTTTCTGGGTGTGCTTAACCTGTTCCTGCTCCTTTCTTAATCTAAGTCAGGAAATGGGTCTGAGTCCAAGATTTGCAACTATGGCCACATATGCTGAAAATACTGTCACCCACGTAGACATTAATGACATGAACTCTGCAAGTTTATTTTGATTTTTTTTTTTATACATTTTTTCTTCCTTCGTTCAGACTGGTGGCTCTTCAGCCTTGCCCATGTGTTTTTATGATTGTCTCCTACCTCCTCTAACTCAAGGGTATTCATCCCATGTGGATCCTCCCCCCTCAGCAAGGCCAGAAGGGAAGGGCCATTCTCCCCCCAGATGACATTTCCAGAGCTGAATGGGCCCCAGGGAGATGGGCAAGTCTTTGTGGAGCCCATCCTCCTATTTTCCATTTTCTTGTCCTGTCTGCTGCTGTGGTGCCAGTACGTGTGCGTGGAGGTGCACATGTCCTGCACAGCTGCAGCCACTCCCTTCGAGTCGCTTGAGCCTGCACTGGCGCTTCAGCAGGTGGCAGTCATGGGATGAGACAGCTTGCCACCCCTTCCCTGGGAGAGGAGAGCAGTCTCTGGGACACTCAATCCTCTCCCACCCCGCTGACACCCGGCAGCCCATGCTTGTTTCTGAACACAGGTCACCAGTCTGGCATGAGGTAAGACACTCTGCCTTAGCCCTCCACCCCACTGTGCAGTTCCATGCAGTCTCATTTCTAAAGGTGTGTCTGCACAGTACTGGAGTAACCTGTTGGCTGACTGCCTACGACATTTTGTACTGTAGTGGGCTGCATCCAGCCTAGACAGGTGGGTCAGGGGGATAGCTAGGGAGGTGGTTAGCACTGTCACTGGCTCGGCAGGTTGCAAGCTCGCTTCTGAGGCCACAAGATCAGAAGACTGTGGGTTCTAGCCCCACACCCGGCACTTGGGTTAAATTCCAATACTGACATTGTAGTGCAGCATGAGGGGGGTGCTGCATTCCTGAGGTGCCGTCTTTCGGATGAGATGTTAAACCAAGGTCCTCTCTGCCTATTCTGGTGGTTGTTTAGGTGGACATTAAAGATCCTGTGTCACTTCTCGAAAAGAGTAGGGGAAGATTTCATTGAAAGAAAAATTTATACAACAATTGGTATAATCAATATGAACATAAAAGAAGGGGGGGAAAAAACTAAAACTACAAAACAGGTTTAAATACGGTTAATTCACAAATCGGGTAATTAAGAAAGAAAAGGAAAAGTACATTAAGGCAAAGCAGTCAAAAACCATATACAATTTTTTCAGTAGTTTCCAAAATTAGGTAAAACTGATGTTTTCTCAGCATCATAAATACATCGCAAATTTTGCAGTATAGGAGTCACAATCTGTACATTAGTATAACATTTTTGCTGTAAAAGATAAGCACACCTGGCTTGCCACAAATAAAGTCTACACAAGTTGGGTTGATCAGTTTAAATCTCATTACCTAATATGATCTTAACAATGTTGGTCATATATGGTATTATGGGCTCACCCTCGGGGTACTGGTTCTGCTATTTCATTCCTGATATTTTTTTTATGTAGGATACTGTAGGCATGTTACCAACATGATAAAATAGGCATTTCTTGTTACCTCCTCTAGCCGTATCCCTGTTAAGCTCTGTGCTGCTATAAAGCTGTGGTAATGATTATGAGAAGTAAAATGTATGTTCTGGTAACTCCCCCTGTGGTGTATCTTACAGGGAGGGTATCGAAAGTTATCGTTAATAAGAGAATGCTGTTGTACCATGTCTATATCCATCCGAGGAATTTTATTGTAAGTTTCTTGATACAACTTTTATAAATTAAGTTAAAAAAAAAAAAAAAAAAATGACCTGAACATACACACAGTACAGTAATCTACAGAATCCAGCCCCTTCCCTGCCCAAGGTTGGCAACATTAGGGTCAGACTTGATAAAGTGCCTCCTACGGTCCCTCTGTGTTTGTCAATTTCGCTTGGACCATCTGGGAGACATAGTGTTACATTTTTACGGCATTATTTATATCCGGGTACTGGTGAAGTTGAGGTGGCTGCAGCTCTTGGTGACTCAGAGACTTCTGCTGATTGTCTGGGATTTTAAACTGTAAAAACTGTGTGGGTGTATGCTGAGTTTCCTGTGGTCCTGCAGTCCATCTTTGTAAGTTTCATTCTGACTGCAGGTAAGTTTCAGGCTGGAGTGAATAAATCAAGTGCACTGTTTAAATCAATCAGTTGGGACATTTTAGTTTTTATACTTATTGACTGGGCAGGTACTGTACTGGGTATGCTGAGTTTTTCATGGTCCCTCTTTGTCAGTTTCCTCAGACGCGAATCAGAGGCATGGTTAATAAAACCTGACGAGTTGTTGGCAGGGTTACGTTTTGGGCATTTTTACAATGCAAGCTGACTTTACTGATTGAATTGGTCAGGTACTGTATCGAGTTTCCCGCGGTCCGTCGTCGTAAGTTTCACTCAGACCATGGGGAAGTTTCAGGCTGGAGTGAATAAATCACCACCTCACCACAGCTGTAGATACAAAGTACTATAGAAGCACGTTTTCCATGCTGAATGGCACAAATTAAACAATTAAATCCACCTCACCACCAATGTCTTGTTTTTTAAAAATGTTATCTATGCAAAGTATTACTCCTCTATTATCTGCCAAAAAGTTGGTGCACCAATGTTGGCGGATAATAGAGGGTGCACTGTATATAGCGAAGTTGCGCTGGCAACATATACAGTAATATATACAATTGTTGTGGTGCTGTAAGAAGAGAGTGATGGAAGTATCTAGGAATTATCTGACCAGGGCAGACAAGTATAAATTAAGCGTTGGTGTGCAGAGGGGCAAGAACACACATCACAAGATAAGGTGAGGACATGGACAGTCTACCCTGGGCAATAGCAAGAGGGAATGAAAAGGAGTTTGAACTGATGCTTTAGTGAATGATGGCAAAGAGGACAGATAAAGTGGGGGCAGTGGCGGCTCTACACCAGGGCCCACCAGGGCAAGTGCCCCGGTAAATAAATGCTGTGCCCCAGTTGGTGCCCCATATAGTGCAGAGCTACCCCCATAATAACAATATATCAGTGCCCTGGCTGCCATCTGTTGTGCCCCAGTTGTGCCCTGGTAACCATTTGTGGCTAGAGCCGCTACTGAGTGGGGGGAAGAGATTGTTCCAGATAGAGTGGAGATGGAAGGAAGAACAGATTGCTCAGCAACAGATTGGGAAACGGGAAAAGAGAAAGTGTGAGAGTCCCTAGACCAAAGTGAGAAGGAGGTGGAATGGATGGGCGAGATGAGGACCAGTATTTGTATTTAAAAGGGAAGATGTCCAGTGAATGAGGTGGCAGGAAGCAAGAAGTGGGATAGAGAGGTTAGTGTAATGGCAGAATTTATTGTAGTGTGTGTCCTGTCTAGTGAGAGAGGAGATGGGTTCGGGATGCCTCTTTTTTGGCTCCTTAGAGGCTTACTAGTATGTAGTAAAAGCACAAAAGATTTGTAGTGTGTGCATTAGTTTACAAATGAACCATTCTTCCAAGCCTGATAGTTTTCTCATGCCACTTAATAACGTCTGTTGATTTCCTTTTCCTGCAGGGCATCAAAAAACCTTTCACCGAGGTGATCAAAGCAAATATTGGTGACGCACATGCAATGGGACAGCGGCCCATCACATTTCTCCGTCAGGTAAGAACCTGTTAAAATACACGTAGTGAAGCTTGGTAACAGAAAATCTAAATGCAAAACAACGTATTTTTTTTGTCATAAAGGTTCTTTTCACATTTATGATTTTTTTTTGTGTGAGAAAAATAGAATTCGCTTCAGTGAAATAAAGTACAGCAAAAGATGGTTTATGAAAGCGAAGAAAGTGAAGAACATTAAAAGGTGCTGCTCCTTTCGAATATTTAGTTGATTTAATATATTCTACGTGAGATTGAAGCCACCTGGGACAGGCTAGTAGCACACAGCAGGAAGGTGGGTTCTTTTGGCTTGTGCTGCAAATGTAGCTTGTACTAGTATTTTGAGGGTACCCCTGCTGTCTTAAGGCAGACATTCATAAGAGTAGGTGAATGACATTCATTACGTTACTGGCACTGTTATACTGTACATTGGCTCACTCATTCTGCACACGGAGTACATGCATGGTTTGAAATGCTTGCATTAAGTTCAGTTCTGGGCTTTGGAACTGCTCTCATATAGTTGCATGTTAAAATGAACTGCTGCCTCAGTGAACAGACCTTGTAAACAGGTCCACTTACAGTATTTACTCTCTAGCTGTTTACACATCTTCTAACAGGGATGCATTCTGGCACCGACATTGTTTAATTAATATTATATATTAATGCAATATTGACACAAACTACTGACCTTGAATTCCATGTGCCCATAATTAATAACTCAAGAATTGATACTCTTGCATATGCAGACAACCTAGTGCTTCTTTCTACATCTGCATTGGGTCTCAGACGAAAGTTGTGCCTTTTTGAGTCTCTTTGTAATCAAATGAAGCTTACAATTAATTTGGACAAGACCAATATTTTGATTTTCGGACATAAAACAGGGAATCCAGCCAAATTCAAGATTTATGGGAAAGAAAGAGGACATGCTAATAGCTATGACTACTTGGGAGTTAGATTTGCATACAATTCCTCCTGGACTAAACATCTGGAATGGGTACAAAATGAAATTATCTCTTCCACAAATGCTTTAAAAATTTTTAATGCCAAAATGGGGAGAACGTCTGTAAAGGGCATCCTGGGAGTAATAAATGCCCAAATCAAAGCAAGTACGATTTATGTGGCTGAAGTCTGGGGTTACTCTAATATCAGATTGTTAGAAATGATCCTTAAAACATATAGATACATTCTGATATTACCACAGGTTACACAAAATTGTATACTCAAGCTACAGTGGGGTCAGCATTCCCTGATAACATCAATTAGGGAAAGATGGGTGCTTTTTTTGCTTAAAACCGTTCTCTTGTCAGAACGAAGGTACCCTAGAATGTGCCTGGAGAAAACTATTAGATTTGCATCATTAGGATTTGTGCACCCATCCGCCCATCTTATTCAGAAGACCTTTATGTCAGCCGGATTGGGTCACCTTCTACATGTGATTTATATTAGACCAATGAGGGAAAGAGTCCAGGATATCCAGCTAAGGCTCCGAGATTTGGATAATAGTCATCTTCTTAACCAACTCTCATTGCTTAAAATACATGATTATTATAAATCCTTCACGGTGGTATGAGGATATGAGGGGTACCTAACTCAACTGCCTTCCCAAAACTAAGAAGAATCTTTACAAGGTTCAGAGCAGAAGGGTATAATGTGTACTTCATTTTATATAGGCAGAAAAGAAGTGGGTTTGTCACGTCATACAGCAAATGCAGGTTTCAGGTTGTTGATGATATTAACAAGCATTTGTCAGTGCCAAATGTTTGCTTATTGGTATTGGTAGTGTAGAAGTTAGAGAGCTGCATAATAGGAATGGCAGTGAAGTATTGAACTGAAGCCAACCCCACCAGCACCCTGCAGAGACTGACAGGCATTGAGGTGTGCCTGTGGGTCGCCAGGTATTACGGCCACACCATTTCACCACACCCTACCATGCAAACACTGACAAGTGTCATGGTGTGCCTTGGGGTTTTTGGCCCTTATGCTCACCCCATTCCATCAGGAAATATGGTGAGATGGGTGCAGTATAGGAGAATGGGGTGAACTTTGGGGCCGAAGAGTCCCAGGCACACCTTGATGCCTATCACTGGCTGCTGGGTGTAGAATGGTATGAGCATTACAGGCGAGAATCCCAACTCATACCCCGGATGCTTGTCAATCTGTACAGGGTGGGGCAGTGTGGTCAGAAACCCTAACGCCTCAGGCGTTCGTTAGCATTTTCACTCCAAATTTTCAACATGGGTTTTTTGTGACCCCCACCTTATGAACAGTGGCAATATCAGTTTGTTACCGAAAGCTTATTTTGCACAGCAACTATGCCATTTAGCACCACAGGTGCAAAAACACATTTCGAACAGGATGTGAAAAATGACAGCTGCACTGTTCATGGGGAGGTGAAAAATGGCAATATTGAAAATCTGCAGTGAAAATATAAAAAAAAAAAAAAACTGGAAGTCACGAGCTTGCATAGAAAATGTGCAGTGCACACCCATAAGGCAATTAGTTTGGGGATTTTTTACAGCGGATTGTCAACACAGGGATTTTGTAACCTTTACACATGAACAGTGTCACTGTGATTTTCTTGATCTGACCCGAACAGTGATTTCCTACAGCGACCACGCATTTCTGCGCTGGAAGTGTGAAAACACATCTCGGCCATGGTGTGAAAAATGACAGCTGTACTGCTCATAAGGAAGTGTGGAAAAATGCCAGGGTGAAAATCTGGACTGAAAATATTAGAAATCCATGAACTTACAAGGGTGCATGGAAACTGCGCAATGGTCACTCGTAACAGTCATTTTTGGGAATGTTTTCACCAAATTTTTAACATAGCCATTTTAACACCTCTGCTTATGAACAGTGTCACTATGATTTTCTTATCTGTCCCGGACATTGATTTTACACACTGACTGCGCCATTGTGCGCTACGTGCGTGGAAACCCATTTTGGGCGAGATGCGAAAAATCACAGCTATACTGCTCGTAAGGAGGTGTGGTAAAATGGCAGTGTTGAATCTGGAGCGATAATATTGAAAATTCGCAAACTTACAAGCATGCGTAGGAACAGCGCACGAACGATCAGAAAGCTTTTTGGAGCTTTTCACAAATTTTTAACATCGGGTTTTTCGGAGCCTACTTCATGAACTGTAACACTGTCATTTTGTAAATCGGTCCCGAAAGGTGGTTCCGCGCAGTGACCAGTAAATCACCTTTCAGGCCTGATTAACAAAATGACAGTGACAGAATTCATGAGATGGGGTCCCAAAAAACCTATGTTGAAAATTTGGTGAAACAATTCCCCAAAATGCCTGAGATATGCGTCAAAGTTAGAAAAAACCCTATTTATTCCATTATACAGCTTACCGGCATTTCCTCGGTTCGCAGTCTGTTTTGAAGAGTGCAGACATGTTCCCGGTCCACCAAAGATCGTCGCACTGAGCTCCAGAGGTAAGTATGGGGTGAGGGGGGTGTGGGGAGGCAGGGTGCGCAGAGGGTAGGCGTGGGTGGGGGGGTCAGGACAGTCAGCGAGGAAAGGTTTTTTCTTCTCAGGTGCTTTTCTTTTTAGGAGGATGACGCGGGACTTGTGCCACACTGGGGTGGGCTCCCAGCGTGGCAGCTGGAAGGCTGTTTAGGGGGCAGTGGAGCTGATGGAGGACTGAGCACCCCCGTCGGCCATACGGACTGTTGTCACTGTGGGGTGGGCTCCCAGCATGGCACCTGGTAGTCTCTTGGGGGGGTGGGTAAACAGAGCCAACGGGGGATTGGGCACCCCCATCGGCCATACAGAATGTTGCCATGCTGGGGTGGGCTCCTTGCGTGGCACCTGGAACTTTGTTGGGGGGAGCGCAGCAGAGCAGATGGGATTGAGCACCCCCATCGGCTGTACAGTGTGTGCATGTGGCGGGGACGCATGAGCACGCAATATGCGTGTGTGTGTGTGGGAGGAACGCATGAGCATGCACGACCTTATCGCTGCTCACTGAAGCGGAGCTCTCCCTTTCAACTGTACGGCACTGCATTTTCAGTTGCTGTCATAGACAACTGCAGCATTCATTGGCGAACTGTGGCCGCGCCTGCAAACACACGGACTGAATTGGAAGACGCGGTGCCACACCTACGAAAATTCGGATGACGGCACTATGTTTCTTGCATGTGTGTGCAAGCAAACATAAAAATTGGTACTAATTTGCCCTCTCTGAGATTAGTAGGAAGGAGGATGGGTTGCTGGGTGGTCTGTCATCCCCCCCCCCCGCAAAGATCATAGAGTATCTGTTTACCTCCAAGGATAGACTAATCCTGGAAGCTACTGCAGAATTCTTGCTGACTACTCATCTCTAGTAATACAGATTATTCTGCGGTCATGGGTTATTTGGATATTGATTGTACTTATTTCTTAAAAAGATGTTTATATCTTTGCTGGCAAATCAAGTCTTAGTGTGCCTTAATGGTTTGCACTAAGATTGTATTTATTATCTGTTTTATGTAGTATATTGTAATGGTTTATAAGCTGATCAATACATTTTTACCTACCTACATCTAACAAATTTGCTGCAAATTTGGTGACATCCAGCAGACCAGACCTGGGTTTGAATCCCACAGCTTCCACTTGCATACTGTGTGACCCTGAGCAAGTCACTTAACCTCCTTGTGCTCCCAGGTCGCTCCTGTAAAAAAAGCTTTCAGCTTAGTGTGCTATACCTGGTTAAACAACTAAATAAAAAAAAAAAAAAAAAAAAAAAGGCAAGACAGGCTCCTTTCTGAGGTGTATCCGTGGCTGATCTGACAGCCTGATGACTAGGACATTGGCTTACCATGTTGGGGCCCTGGATTTGCATGAACCTAGGATCGTAATTAAGCCAGTGCAACGTCCCATGTAGTTCTTCAGGAACTGTCTTGGAAGTCTGTGTGACAGCCCCACTGCAGGGTGCACGGGATGGCGATGCACACTATGTAGAACTTCTCCCTCCCTGATGGTACAGTGAGATGCTGACATTGGAAACAAAACCATCCATTCACACACTTGTGTTCGGTTGGGGGGGTGATGGGAGATGTCAGGCTGATTCTTCCACCAGTACTGAATGCAGTTTTCACAAGATGCAGACTTTAAAAACCTCTGTCATCCGTTCACACACTTGTGTCCGGGGGTTGACTCCTGCAACCAGTACTGAACACAGGCTCTGCAAAATCATGACATCAGAAACCTCAATGTCTTTCATTTACACACTGTGGGGACAGCTGTCTCTACTCAAAGAGTCCCCAGTAGGGGGTAACACCCACCATCAGACACAACAGATGCAGGTATCGAGGAGCAGTCAGGACAAACGGGTAAATGCTGGAAACGGTACAGTAAAAGAATGTGTAGCACCCCTTTTCATTATACACGACTACAGAAAAGATAGCGACTCTCTACTAGTGGCATTACAATCTGTGGAAAAAAGGCAGTGGTGTATGTGGCCCATGTTATCACCCTGTCAGGGATCCCAAACAAGCAGGGGTTATGTGCGTTGTTGGGACACACTGTGACTTGACTTCTCAATATCTTCAGACCCAGGAGGAAATTCTGTGGTGTGTTACTATGTCACACCATACCATGTTATACGAGTCATTTTGCACGCGTTCTTCGGGCGAGAGAACAGTGAAGAGAAGCTGAACTATCTCTCCTTGACTGCCGCAGTAATGAAAACTCTCTCATACAGCAAGGAATGACTCTGTGGGATGTATTAATAATACTTTATAGGTCGAGCTGGAATGCTAGTTTTTACAGTAAGAGACTCTCCAGGGCAGCTACGTGTCTTTCTTTGTGTCTCGTGCAGGGGAGTTGACCACTTACTGGTCAGCAGCACTTCTGTGACCTATAAATTTATGCTGGCTAGTTTCTGTTCCAGTTTTGACAGGTCTGTCCTAAAAGCCAAAAAAGTTCATTGCTGTTAAGTATCCCAGCAGCCCTTGACATGTTAATGTAAGTGCTGCCTTATTTACTATCCTAAAGAGCTGAGGCAACATCTTTACTTCCCCTGTTTTTCCAGATCTGTTTCCTCCTCTTCACGTCCTGTACTTTCCATTTTCTGCAGTGTCTGAATATTTTTTTATTTACAGATGTGTGTTTTACAGCAATTAAACACAGGATTCCATTTCACTGTTGTTTTTTCACTGCTCATGATCTGCACTATTTGCAGTAGTCTGCTAAAGTGGATCCTCTTTCAGCCTCTCATGACTATGCTGTTTCAGACAGCTGGTGCACTCATGCTTGTTGGAAATATTCCAATGTTCCGAGGATTCACCGGGTAACAGAATGCTGAGTCTGCAGAGTCTGAGTGTTACTAGTTTGGGGCATGCTTTGCTTCTTCCAGTACAAACAAACCAGGGGAGGCTGTCCTATAAATCCACTACCATGGTAATAAAGAAAAATGTTCCACAATTTCTCCTGGTATTGGTATTTATTGAATTTTATCCTTTTTCTTGTAGTTAACAGCTTGTACAGCATCACATAATACAATGCAAAAATGGCTTTATGTGGCAGCACTTTCAGTTGCTTTTCTCTACCCATCCCTATTTTTAAGTGCAGACTTGCATCTGTATCCAGCTGAGTTATTAAATAATCTACAGGACGGTGTTAACTGCTCTGCCCTTTGATTCATTTTCTGTTCTAATTTGTGCCAAAAGAAACATACAGATGAAATTTACATAATTTTTGTGATGCAAATTGCATGTTTGTGTCACAAATGGATCCATTTTTGTTTTTAAATAGGGCTGCAGGTACAGACTGCTAAACTGATGCAAACACAGACGCAGCACATGCAGGTGTTGAGTGTGCGTCTATCCTTTTGAAAATCCCGACCGTTGACTTTAGATGAGTCTGTTCTATCGTTTGTAGAGGAATAGAAGCATTTAGGTGAATATCTTGACTCATCATTACCACTGTTTTCTTTTTATCAGTTCTGGAAGGAAATCTTACAAACTGGGTCCTCATTTAGTATAGACCACAAAACTTGACATAGCAATACATTACAGCAGAATACACAGTATTATAAAGCAGTTGAACTGCCTCCACCAATCCGAGGACAGCATTACTGTACCTCTTATTCAGCGTACAGTTGCTGCCTCGCGCAACTCTGCACAGCTGATTCCTGCGGCGGTTACATGAAGGTGGAGCTGGGAGACAGTCCGGTGGTAGGTGGCGTAGGGGATGAGGGTGGCGGCAGAGGGGAGTCCCTCCTCAGCCAGGAGGGGTTCAGAGCAGTGCTGGGACAGTGAGCAAAGCCGGGGGCTACCGGGCAGAGGAGGAGGAGATCGGAGAAGGAAGCATGGTGGTGGGAAGCGGGAATGCTCCACCATAAAAGGGCTCCCTGGAAATTTGAGGCATTACTAGCAAGGTCAAGATGATGGGAAAGCGCGAGGGGAGCGGGACGAGGGATGGGCGGCAGGGCAAAGACAGTAAATGTTAGCAGAAGAAAGCAGACAGACGGTGCCGTGGCACAGGCTGACCCAAGTATGTACCACTACCAAACAAACACAGCAGGGGAGACCACTAAACCGGGACAAAATAAAATAAAAATTCTCAGCAAAATGTGTGCTCTTTTGAGACGGAAGCAGTCCGACTACGTCATAATATATTAATATGTATAGTGAGGGGTGTCTCTTACGGGATAAGAATGTTATCTTGTGCTGTTTTGGTCTGACAGAACCGCTCAGCTTTGCTTCGCAGTCCTCTCGCCCAAAAGAGCACACAATAACATTCTTATCCTTTAAGAGACACCCCTCACTATGCATATCAACATATATAAACTACCTTGTGTTTTTTTCTTCAGGTGGGGCACAGGACTATAAAAGATACAGCAAGATTTAACAGGTGCCAGCAAGGCTTGTCTTGTTTTATGCTGATTTTTATATATATTTTTTTCTTTGTATGCCTCCTTTGTTACTTCATTACCTGTTTCCCTCAGATGCTGTCATGGAACATTTTTGACCTCAGCACACTTTACATGGTGTAGCCTGTGCCCTCCTGAGAGCCAGGCTTGCACCCAGGTGAGAATGGGAGTAGTAGGCATTTACTGTGAGCTTCCTTGTTTGGTCAGACGATGCATATGGTAGTGCATGGGGACCCGGCTGCACCATGTTTCTTTGTCTGCCATTCTGGGGCCAGTTTCCTGTGTTTTGCTCCCCATCCTCTGGATGTTGTAACTTATGCAGCTCATGCAGAAGCGCACATGGCAGTATGCTGACCACGAGCCCAGCCAACTTCCATCTGCCAACTCTGCTTTCCACTGCATTACCGACTGGTCACCTAGGTGGCAGCACTGCAGCAGCGGCAACAGACCTCTCTCTCTCTCTCTCTCTGGAAGAGGTGTGTGTCCTCTGGGACGCTGAATCCTCCTCCCCTGCTGCCCTTCAGAAGCCAAGGCTCATTTCCGAACTTGGATCACCGGCATCATGAGTGTAGTGCACCGGCTGCACTGATGGGACAACTTTTTATGTTGATCTTTGTGGATATTATGAATTTTTGTAGTATTACAGTTATTTATGTAAGGAAGTATATATTGCACATTTACACTGCAATTGATCATTGGTAGTGCAAGTAACGTATGCTGACAAGTGGTGCAGCCATTATGCACAAGTAACTTATATACTGATAGTGTAGGGAGTGTATGCAACTACGACAGTCATTACACAGCAGTAAAATAGATACTGATGCACAGGAACGGTATGCAGACAAACACTACAGTTATAATAAACCAAGATGTTATATACTGGCTGTCCAGAGACTGCATACAGACAGTACAATCATTACATGCCAGTGAGTTTCCTTGGAAGTATCATGCTCACAAAGACATGCTCACTGCAACACACACACACACACACACTTTACAACCCCCTCAAACACACCATATGAACCCCTCTCAGGTATAATATATACATAAAGTAGAAGAATACTGTACAGCATAGCCTAGATATCCCCCAACATACACACAACACACATACACACACACACACACACACAACCAGAGACAGACAAACCGAATGATGAAAGACTAGAGTCTGGGAACCATAAAAGGAACCAGCCAGGAACTGGATGTGTATTTACCCAAATGCATGGCACCCAAGTAGCAAACAGGAAACGCTGATCACTATGAGGGAACTGGATATAATAGAGATATGGTGGGATGAGAATGATCTCTGGGGGGCCAGTCTCTCAGTACAGCAGTAGCTCTGTTGCCGCCTATGCTGGTGACCTGGATTCAGGAACAAGGATGGTCAGTGGCCAGCTGGGGGGGAGGTAGGATCGAGCATCCCAGTGGCCCATTTCCTCCTTCAGGGTGGGTTGATGTCAGTTACCACTATGCGAGTGCTGCCTGGGTGACCACAGGTGGAATTGCAGGCAGCCCTGCAGGAAGGGAGGAAATCGACTGGTGCCATTCTAGCATGCTTACATTTGCACACTTGTGCACCATTAGCCACCAAAGTTCAGCAGGAGTGTGGAGCCAAAAAGCCTGGAAAACCTTGACTGATACAGAATGACGACGATCCCTTGCAGGCCCTGCACTGCTGATCAGACTCCAATCTCTTCCTACACACGGGCTCTACAGGGGCTTAGGGCACACCTGCAGCCCAGTCAGGGAGGACAACCCCTGGAGGAACTGAGGAGTGAGTAAGTTCTGGAGATGGCAGGTGACATGGCTGGGGCGGGTCATCAGACAGGTGCAAGTCAGTGATGAAGGGATTAAAGACTGTAACAAAAAAGAAAAAAAAAGGAATGGCCTCTGGGGATTGAAGATGGCCAATTACAAATTATTCAGAAAAGCTAAACCAGGTTAAAAGGGAGGTGGGCTGGTACTATACACTGGAACGCAATCCAGAAAATGTGGGTTCCCTCCCAGTGTAGAATCTGTCAGTTGGGGCCTGGTGGGAGGACAGTCATAAAAGGTAAACGAAAAGAAGTAGCCAGCCACGCCTAGTAAAAATTCCAAAATTTATTTTTTTATTTTTTCTTCCAATACGATCCTTGTACCCCAACGTTTCACCTTAATAGGCTTCTTCAGGGGAAGGATCTTAAATAGATATAGTGGTACAGTCTTTTACAGTCTTTCCTTGTAGGCAGTCGGACTTTATCCTTTGAGTTTTTTCTACTATTTCACCACCGTCAGTGCTATTAGGTTTTGTCTAAATACACTTTTCTTGTCTTTCTTGAATTCTCAGAACTTGAAATTAACAGTTACAGTTGCGCCCATAAGTTTGTAAGAACTGCATCACTCTCCTCTGACTTCCTAACTCTTAGTTTTACTACTCCTCCACCCAATTTCAGGTGTGGCTTTGTCTATGCAATACATGCAAATTTTCTTCCTCCTAGTTCATGCTGTGTGTTTTGGGCATCCTCAGCAGAAATTGGGTGGAGGAGTAGTAAAACTAAGAGTTAGGAAGTCAGAGGAGAGCGATGCAGTTCTTACAAACTTATGGGCGCAACTGTAACTGTTAATTTTGCAAGATTTGCCGCGGCTTCAACCAGGCCTCCCAGCAGCCCCGTCAGAAAGCCCTAGAGTCTTTCCTCCTGGAATAAAAGGTAGCCAGAATGGAGAAGGAGCTCCAGGCCAGAAGCTCTTCTGCATCGCCAGCACCGTCCACAGGTTCCTGTTCCTCTGAGGCTTGGGACAGATCTGCTGGGAAAACACATGCGCTGGGACAGGGAAAGAAGCAAGGAAAAATTCTCCTTGGTATGCTGTCGGTTGCTGCTCTGGGTGTCGGCTGCTGCAGCATTGTCGTCCGCTTTGGCAGTGACCTCTCCTGCTGCCCACACCCTCACCTACACAGGGTCAGCGCTGGCAGTGATTCCCACCAGGCCTTCCATCGCTGGCAATGGCTCGTCGACGGGTCTTTTAAGCCCCACGGATGCTGCAACCACTGCCGCTTAGACCCCCTGTTCTCTCAGGGGCACCAAGCAGTAGGTTCTGCCGGACCTGCTTCGGCTGGTGATGGCCAGTCAAAGTCGGGGTTCCTACCTCTCCTGTCGACACCTCGGGTCGCTCCGTCGATGCAGGGAACGCAGCCTCCCCCGTTAGCACCACAAGGCACTCTGGTGACTCTGACACCCGTTGACGCCCAGACAATGTTTTCCTCCTTTATGGAGCTTATTCAGGACCTTCTTCCTCCTCCGGGCCCAACGATGATGGGGCCTGCTGGGTCAGCCCCTGTGTCGACACCTTCCACGTCGATGCGCCCTACTCATTCCAGGGCGTCAACACCTTCATTGCTTTTCTCCACCACTTGGAGTCCATTGATGAGGATCAGGAGTATGTCCCTGATCTCATCCCACAGGAGGAGGAAGATGGGAATAGGAGCCCATCTAGATCTTCCTCCACTGTTTCCTCTGAGAGAGCGGACTCTACCAAATACACCCCAAGGTCCCCTTCTGATGTCCCCTCCTATATCTCGGTGATGAAGCAGCTGCAGACAGCTATGGGCTTTGATGCTGGGGAGCAGGACATTACCATGAGAACCCTGGTCAGATTTCTGGAACTCCTAGACTCTCCTCTTTTGATCATTCCTCCTCTGCTAGGTGCCTTGGAGAATGCCACCATGGCAGCCTGGTACAAGCCAAATATGATTCCTGCCATGCCCTGTAGCAGGCTCCCTCAGGGAGGCCTTTTTTCTCTGTACAACCACAGGCTGATTCAGTGGTGATAAATGCAGCCCATGATAGATCCAGGAGACCTCAGCACCTCATTTCTCTTCTTCTTCTTCCAGACAAAGAGTCGAGGAAGCTGGACATTATGGGTAAGAGGACATTTGCCTCTGTGGGCCTCAGGATAGCCAGTTACCAGGCCCATATGTTAAAATTCCAGAACACTCTCTTGAAAAAGGCCAAAGCAGCAACTCAGGCCTTTCCAGAGTTCCCCATAAGCAGGAGATGCTTAAGGTCCTTCAGACAGAGGCAAATGTACGTAAGCACCTCTTGAGGTCAACCTTTGATAGTTCAGATACCTCAGCCAGTGCAGCCGCAGCTGGCAACTGCCTCTGAAGGTACTCTTGGCATGGTATCCTATCTGGCCTACAGGCCTCAGGAAGGACCCGGCAGTCAGTCCATTTTCTTTACCACACCCAGCCAAAAAGTGGACAGAGGGTGCCTTTGTGCCGTGCCACCCATAGATCCAAACTGGGCACCAAACAGTCAACCAAGTCCAAAACAGGGACAGCTTTGCATGCCCCTACCTACACCACCGGCAAAGCCCCCAGAGGTGTGATGCGGCCCTGCTGCAAGTTCAGCCTCCACCTGACTCCTTGCCAGACCCCACTCCTCTGGCACTGCAGGAGGTGGTGGGGAGTCACTTCTCTCTCTTCACCAGGACAGGTTGAGGGACATCGCAACAGTTGCTTGGGTCCTGCAGCTTATAGAGCATGGCCATATGCTAGAACTTCTGGATTTGCCTCCAGGACTGCCACCAGTTCCCTCCACTTATCCTCTAGACCATGCACCAGTGCTGCTGGAGGAAATCCATACCCTGCTGCTCAAAAAGGCAATAGAATCAGTTCCCTGGGAGCAAACAAACAGGGGGTTCCACACTCATTTATTCCTAGTCCCCAAATCCACAGGACTTGAGGGACCTGAACTTCTATACTGAATACAAGAAGTTCAGAATGGTCAACCAGCAAGGCCTGCGGCCAGTACTGCAGCAAGGGGACTGGGTATGCTCCCTGGACGTGCAGGATGCATACCTGCACATCAAGGTGTGTCAACCCCACAGGAAGTATCTCGGGTTCCTGTTCCGGGGGGAACAGTACCAGTTCAGGGTATTGCCCTTTGGTTTGTCATCTGCGCCACAGGTCTTTACCAGATGCTTAGCAGTAGTGGCAGCAGCCCTCGGGAGGAATGGGATTGTACGTCTCCCCTTGTCCGGATGACTAGTTGCACAAAGCTCAGTCGAAGGAGCTACTTGTCTTACACCCTAGTGCGTATCAGGCAGCAGTTTCATGCCCTCGGGATTATGGTCAACCTGTCTTGACCTTTTTTCAGCATCTCCAGTACATAGCAGCGATACTGGACACTGCTCAGGGGTCAGCCTTCCTGCCCCAGGACAGGGCAGAGCACCTGATAGCTCAGCCCCAAATTCTTTACAGCAGGAGGTATGTCATAGCCGGGACAGTCCTCAGACTACTGAGCGTGTCGGTGGCAGCAATCTCCTGGCAGGGCTGCACGTGTGGATTCCCAAGTGGACACATTGGGCCCAGTGGGATCAAGCCACCGATGATCTAGAACAAATGCAGCCGGTTATGTCGCCAGTAAAGAATGTGCTTCAGTGGTGGATGGAACCCAGCAATTTTCTCAAAGGGGTTCCATTTCTAATCCCTTCCCCTCATCAGATGCTCACCATGGACGCTTTGGGGATGAGCTTGGGGGAGCACACTTGGGCCCTCATCAGACTCGGGGTACTTGGACTATGATGGAGAGTTTCCTCCACGTAAATGTCTCACAGATGAGAGCCATTCTGTATGCTCTGAAAACCTTCCAGAACCACCTGTCCCTTGGGCCTCTGAAGTGGACAGCAACAGTGTGGTACACTACATAAACAAGCAAGGGGGGACTCATTCATACCCCAGTACAGAGAAGTGATGAGGGTTTGGTACTGAGCTGTAGAACATGGTCTAGAACTGTCAGCCATCCATGTTCCAGGCATCCAAAACCTCCTGGCAAGCAAGCTAAGCGGTTGCAGTGCAGAATGCATGAGTGGGATGCTGCTGACCTCGGTAGTGGAAAACCTGTTCGAAAGGTGGAGTTGCCCGGAGCTGGACCTTTTTGCATCCCCACTCAGTACAAAACTACTGCTTTTCTGCTTGCTTGCTACAGGGCCTGGAGTTTTCTGGCGAGATGCATTGTCCCTCTCTTGGAAGGGGAAGTTCCTCTATGCCTTTCCTCCCTTCCCTCTCATCTCTCATTCAGAGGGTGCTGATCAAGCTTCAGATGGAAGGAGCAACTCTGATACTTGTTACTCCCCTCTAGCCTCATTAGATCTGGTTCCCCTTACTGCAGTGGTTGGTGGTGGATCCTCCAGTACTCCTGCTCGTATACAAAAGCTTGGTTTCACAGGAACAGGGAACCCTGGTTCATCCGGACCCCAGGTCACTCCATATTCATGTGTGGCTCCTGAGGACATAGCCATGGCTAGAATCGGGGTATCTCAAAAGGTGGCCAAGGAAGGACATTAGGTTACTGAATAGGGTGCGGCGCAAGGCAACAAAAATGATCCAGGAGCTAGGGGACTTACCCTACAAGAGCAGGCTGAGTGAGTTGAACATGTACTCCCTGGAGGGAGGAAGGATAGGGGGGACATGATTGAAACCTTCAGGTACATGAAGGGTATAAATAAGACGGGCACAGAGGGGCTTATCAGATTAAGGAAGGGAGGGGACACTTGAGGGCACGATCTGAGATTGGAAATGGGGACGCAGGGTTTTAAATAATTGATTAGCAGTTTTTTTCTTGGGACTATACTAATTGTACAGAAAGTATTTATATAGTTTTTCTAGAAGTACTGTGTTTGTTAAACACAGTGAGGCAAGAGCTGTGCATTTTCACAAAGATTTAGCACTTTTATGAACAACACGCTAATCAATTTTTAGAGTTAAATAAATCCCTGGGACGGTTCAAGAGGGAAATGAAGAGAGACTTTTTTTACAGAGCGGGTGGTGTCTGGGAGGAACACATTGCCAGAGGAAGTGGTATCCTGTATAACAGTCGGCTGCTTCAAAAGGGGATGGGACAGAGTCTGGGGGGGTAGGTCACTGGGGGGGGAGGGAGTGGCAGCTGCAGTATAAAGGCTGCTAGCTGCACAATTGAGCAGACTTGATAGACCATAAGGCCTTTGTCTGCTGGTAATTTTGTATGTTTTCATATGTCCTAGTGGCTCCGAGAAAACCCTCCACCAGAGCCACTTATTCCATGAAGTGGAAGTGGTTCGCTCTGTGGGTGGCTTCTCACCACTTGGATCCCTTCCCTTTCCAGCGAATCAGATTCTGGAGTACTTGCTGTCCCCTTCTGATGCTGGACTGTAATACTCTTCCATTAAATTGCACCCAACAGCCATTTCAGCCTTCCATGTGCTTGTAGTTGGCTGTACGGTGGCACAGCTGGAGGTGTCCTGTACATTTTTGAGGGGCATTCTTCATTTAAAGCCTCCCATCTGCAATCCAGTCCCAGCCTGGGACCTGAATTTTGTTTTAGAGAAACTTATGTTGGCTCCATTTGAGCCAGCCACGAGTTACAAGTTACGCTTTCTGTTGTGGAAAGTGTTATTTTTAGTTGCTGTAACTTGTGCTCGAAGAATTTCCGAGCTTTAGGCTCTTATGTATGATTTTCCACAAAGACAGGGTATCTTTGTGTACCAACCCTAAGTTTCTTCCAAAGGTGGTGTCTGAGTTTACTATAAATCGATCAATCCATCCACCTGCCTGTTTATTTTCTGGAGCATACTAATCCATGGGATGCATTGCTTCATACTTTAGATGTACATAAAATGCTCTGATAGTAAGTTCATTGCATGAAGGACTGCAGAAAGTCCTTGCAGCTGTTTGTTTCCTTCGCCCTGGTAAAGTGGGCATACCAGTCTCTAAACAGTGTCTGTCCAGATGGTTGGCCAACTGTATTACTGTACGTTTTGTTACAGGAAGTACAGTAAGGAACTTCTGGGGCTGTTCGTGGCCATTCAGCCAGAGGCATGGCCACTTCCACTACCTGTTTCAGGAATGTTTCAGCTGCAAAAATTTGTGCTGCTGCAACCTGGAGTAAAGCCCACACTTTCAGTAAACACTACAATCTGGGCATTGCTTATAGAAGAAGGGCAGACTTTAGCCTGCTGTGGTTCAAGGTCTCTTTTCATAGGCCTATAGCCTCCAGCCACCCAGACTGGTTCTCTGTCAGAACTGCTTGGGACTCGTTCCATAGGTGTGTCCTGATGCAAGAGATATCCTCCAAGAAGATAGTACAGTTATGTAAGAACTTACCATAACTGTGGATCTTCAGGAGAATCTCTTGCATCTGACCATGCTGTCCCACCCTCTGTCTCCTTGACTTTAGGACTTCTCTGTTCCTGTCTTTCTCTCCAGGACGGTCTACCTTCTGTTTCACCTTGCCTACTGGCAGGAACCTCTTGCTGTCCTTTGGTTCCCCAAGAGAAGGCCCTCTGTTTATGGTCTCCAGCGGGGGAACTGAGGAGAGCATGGAGCTGCCCACGTTTATGTGATGGAGGATGTCGGCATCTGATGTTGTTGTGGGCAGCCCCCGATAGACTGCTAGCTTAAATGTTTCAGTGTGGTCCTAGTGCCTGTTGGCTATAGTTCCACTGGTCTGGTGTGATGCAAGAGATTCTCTCAAAGATCTACTGTTACGGTAAGTTCTTATGTAACTGTACTATCCTGCTAATGGCCAAAACTGGAAACAGATGATAGAATATAGTCTACCACCAGAAAAGGCTGTCAAAACATGAAAATGCCAGGATTTAAACTATGAAAATCCTGCTTATAATATTTTAGAGTTCTTGCTGTGGTGAAGGGATAGAAAATTAGGTGAAAGGTTTCTACTCCGTTTACTTAAGCAAACCAGATGGCTAAGTCTTTAGCTGTTTGCCCTCTGATTGACAAGGAGCTCTGCTTGTTCACTGTTACATCTGCCAGAGATATTAAATGTATGTTACTGGTAAGTGGATGCCCATTCCTAACAGAGACAGAAAAAATAATTGCATTCCAGATTAGGAGTCGAAATACAAGGCTGTATTTTTAGGAGCACGTCCTATTATTTTGTAGAGTTTTCTTCCCCCTGCTCCCCAAGTTTCTCCAACTCTCTTCACCTTAGTACAAGTTTCCTAAAAGGAGCAATGTACGTGACACTTTTCCATTCCTTTATATTGATTACAGACCATTTAATCCATCTGAGGTATACACTGAAAAAAATCTGTGCCACACAGTCTCGCTATAGCAGAGATGCTTGGCGCTACACTACCGCCTCTTCAATTCTTGGATTCATAAGTCACAAGAGTAAATAACTCTCTGCAGTGGGGAAGCATTCCATGACTTTTATGCATTGAAAATTGAAAGACTGGAAGTGAGCTACAATGGTGCTCTGGCTGGGGGGTGGGGGCCAAAAGCATCATGAAGGGTAGATACTTAGCTCACAGGAAGAGAGAGCATGGGCCTTCCTGCATTGGTCTACTATTCCTGCCAGAGAAAGGGGCAGCCGTGGCAGGTTTATTAGTGTGTGTGAGTGTGTGTGTGTGTGTGTGTGTGTGTGTGTGTGTGTGTGTGTGTGTGTGTGTGTGTATGTGTATGTGTGTATGTGTATGTATATATATATATATATATATATATATATACACACATATATATATGTGTGTGTGTGTGTGTATATATGTGTATATAAAATGGGTAGGAAAAATTATGTCTGCTGATTTGTTGGAACACATCACATTACTGTACGTATATCAGAGCACGACTGCACACCTGCACTTTAACCCCCCCTCCAAAACAATTTTGATATTTTATAAGATAGACAAACCACTCTTGAGGTGTGCAGTCACTCTCTGATATATGCACGCCTTGGGTGGTTGATGCACTCTGCCTGCGGCGTCGTGCATAACAACGCACACCAAGGCGTGCGTATATCAGAGTGCGACCGCACACCTCAGAGTAGTTTATCTATTACACACGTGTGTGTGTATGAACGTGAAACAGTTTTAACATTTTTTAAAGAAAACCAATTTCCTGCTGGCCTAGCAGCAGTCATTGTACTTGCAACACTGATAACCTAGGTTCATGTCCTGAGCCTGGGATGCTGTATATCAGTCAGCAGAGGCAGGGAGGGAGGGATGCCTCTCCTGCTGTTTTACTGCTGCTTAGTGTTGGTGGGGAAATGTAGGAATTAATAGGTGCTCCTGTGTCTACTACTTGGTATTCCTGTCACTTTGCATGTTTTGAAAATGTTGTGGTGTCCTAATCCAGTGCTGGTTCCTGTGCTGTGTTACCAGACATATGGTGGAGTGGCACTCTGCCCATTCTTATGTCAGGTGGAATCTCCCATGGGTGGGGGGATGGATACGACAAATAAAACAAACTCTTGTGGCAAAGTTGATCAAATGAAAGCCTTACCTCTGCCCCCTTCCCCCGTGAGGGCTAACAAGATTGCACTACCCCCAATGCGAGCTTCTCACCATGATCAGTCTTTACTGCACCAGATTCCACTGTTCTCGTGGGTGTTTGCCACTCCTCCTGAGGGCGTGCCACAGAACGGTAAGTCATCGAGGGATATTGTGCCGCCTGGAGCCTGGGAAATTAATAGAGTGATGGCAGAAGAGCAATATGGGGTAAAGTAATTTCCTGAATAGGAGTGGCTTTGGTATGATGGAAGGCGATAGACTTAACACTTATGAAGAAATTGTCAAAATAACTGAAAAGTAAGTGTGACAGTCACGTGACATTTTTGTGTGTTGCAGGTAGTTGCTCTTTGCACATACCCAGAGCTACTAAACAGTCCAGATTTCCCAGAAGATGCAAAGTGGAGGGCAAGGCGGATCTTGCAGGGGTGTAGTGGATACAGCCTGGGTAACTTGCTTATTTCATGTACAGTAGTTGTATATGACTTGTATTAGTAGAAATGTGTACATTTGTGGTGATAAGTTGTCTAAGATAATGCATGCTGTCTTTGAGGTTGCATTTATCACAATGACTATGACATAACAGCAACATAAAAAATTATATGTGATTTTTTTTTTTTTTTTGAGTTTAGTGATGGAACGTAAAAATCACTGAGTGGTGCAGTGCATGATGACATCATAAAAACCTGTGCTGCTCCCAGACCAACAGCTAAACTTGAACAGAAACAGTTAAATCTTCATGTAAAGAGCCAATTTAGACACTTTACTTTGTGCACCTATGTGGTGTATGCTGTATATTGAATACACAATGGCTTGACAAAAAATACACACTTAAGCACGGATTGGGATGAGAGTTTGACTTTTCATAACTCATTTGTGGTGGTTATGGTCCTGTCCCCTCACTCTGGAAGATACATTGTATACTACATATTTTTAAAATGGCCATGGGAACTCATCTGCTGTGATTGTTGTCTAGGGAATTTGTAGCTCAAAGGGGAGTACAACTAAATGTTTATTTTTACCATAATTGGAAGTGACCAAAGGCTTACCTGAAGCTCACATGCAACAGCCTCTCGCACAAAACTAAAATGCAGGATGCATGGATTGGTGTATGAAATGATCTTCACTGTTTCTCAAACAAGAAGATACATTACAAGTATCTAGGCCCTAGTCACAAAGCCCTGGCAATGGCACAAGGTGCCTGCGCTAAACATAAATGTGGCATGTGGCAACTTGTGCCTGACACAGCCATCAGAGCTATTCTCAAAGGCAGCCTGTGTTGCACGCAGGCTGCCTGCCACAGATGGGGCATGCATCTCCTGGACTGCGACCTGGCGCGAGGGTGCATGTGGCAGGCATAAGCTACCACATCCCTGAAAATGAAATTCACAGAACTCTTCCAGCGGGAGAATTTCTAAGTATCATTAGACAAGCCAGGGCTGGTCTAAGGGACTTGGAAAACCCACCACTGGGAGAGTTGTCCTGTATGCGGCAGTGTGCCTCTGTCCGCGAATCCCCACGGTGCCAGCATGTACTCATTAAAGTATACCCCCCCGAACTCTGATAATACCAGTAGTGAAATATATAAATGGTACCCACACCCTCAGTGGTCCAGTGGCCCCCCTTCCCCAAACCCTGCTCCTGCCATAATGTAAATATATTAATAATACCCATATCCCTGGTGGTATAGTGGCCTCCCCACCCCAGCAGTTAGTGTCCACCACCTCCCCTCCCAACACAACCCAGTTTGAAGCTGGCGACCAGCACAACCCACCTCACACCTCCACGGCTGGCTGCCAACTGGACTGTCATTGGGAGTACTGTATAGTGTACAAACTCGCATATACATTACAGTACTGCCAAAGGCAGTCCAGTTGGCAGCCAGCCACGGAGGTGTGAGGTGGGTTGTGCTGGTCACCGGCTCTGAGCGGGTTGGGGGTGGTAGGGTGGTGGATATTACCTGCTGGGGGGGGCACTGGACCAGCATCATTTTAGGAGAAACTTGCCTGTTGGTGACCTTGGATATTGAAGCGTTGTACACGTATGTACCGCACGAAGGAGCTTTAGATGCAGTTACATTTTATTTAGGACAAACACAGAATGAAAAAATGCCATCATTGGAATTTTGTTAAAATGATTAGAGTATGTCCTGAAGTGCAATGCTTTTGTTTTTAATCATGTTTTTTACAGACAAGTCTCGGGTACCACTATGGGGGCAACCTGTGCTCCATTAGTAGCTAATTTGTACGTGGGGTGGTGGGGAAAATATTTTTTTGCAGGATGTTATTAAGAATCCCTGTTTCTCTAAGATTCGAATGTGGAAACGTTATATTGACGGTATATTTTTATTGTGGGATGGTACTGATACAGAGCTACAGGAATTTGAGTTCTTACATTCGACAAATGATAATTTGAAGTTTACATGTACTTGCCATCATGACAAGGTCCCTTATTTAGATTTAATAGTTTCCAAAACACCCGAAGGCAGTAATGATACAGAAACATATCAAAAACCAATGGATGACAACACAACACTGATAGCATCAAGTTGTCATCCAACACACGTCATTAACAATATTCCTAGAGGTGAATTTTCACGAATGAAATGAAATTGTAGTACAGATGAAAGTTAAGAGAGCTGATGAATTGCAGCAGAAGTTTTTAGAGGGGGAGTATAGTAAGAAGAAAATCCAACAAGCTAGAGACTCTGGAGACAGTGAACAGGAAGTCTCTTTTAGAAAACAAAGAAATAAGGGAAGCAGGAGAGGGGACCAGTAGAATGAATGTAGTAACCACCTATACAACACACACAGGTTTGTTCTCGGCTATTGTAAATAAACATTGGAATGTTTTGGCAGCAGATCCAAGTTTTAAGGAAGTAGCGACAGAAAGACCAAGGTTTGCTTACAGGAGGGCAGTAAGCTTAAAAGATATGGTAGTACACAGCCATTTCCAAGAGAACAATTTTTCTACTACATGGCTGACTAGACCTAAGGGCCGCTATAAGTGTAACAGCTGCATCTACTGTAAGTATATCCAGACTGGGAGTAATTTTGGAGTGATTAATACTGACAAAACCTACATGATCAAACAAGGTAACAGCAAGTGGCATAATATATCCGGCCACTTGTGCATGCAATGCCTTCTATGTGGGCAAAACCACCCAATGTTTCAAGAAAAGGGTGGGTGAATATCAGAGAGCTATTGAGAGCGGGGATACAACATATGCTACTGCTCAACATGTTAACAGTAAAGATGGTTTGGAACACATTTTTACATATATGACCATTGAGAAAGTAAGCGTGAACCCTAGAGGTGGTAACTATAATAATATAGTTCTAAAACGAGAGACCTCTTGGATTATAAAATTAAGGGCCAACAGACACCCAGGTTTAAATAAGAGCTTTGATATCAAGCCATACCTGGAAGAGAAATAATAGAGGTGTGGGTTTGGTGCCCTCTGTGCATATCCCCCCCCCCATTTCTGCTGCTATTTCCCTGTCCCATTGTGTTACTTGTATTCTGTTTACAGCACTGTTTTTCCTAACAGGTTATAAAATATAAAATTGTTCTTGTAAAGTTTTTTCTTTTAATGTTAGGGTATTATGTATGTATGTATACTAATGCATTTTACGAAGGTATATTTATTACTATAGATGTTTGTAATATATTTGGTATTTATTCTTTATGACTGCTCTCTATAGGTATTATTATCATATCTGGATGTTGCAACTAAATTGGAACAGTCAGTTTAGCAACGTGTATTAGCCAGTTTATTTGATAGGGTGATTGAATGGTGACATCACTACAGTATGATGTCATGGAGATCGGACTATAAATGTTGCCAGTTTTGTATTCAGCTTTAACCTTTGAGAAAGGCTCAAGTATGCAACCTGAAACACGTCGGGTGGGTGTTTTTATCATGAAATAAATCTTTTTTTAATCATAAGATGGTGTCAGCAATTAATGTGGAGGTGAATGCCAAGTTGTTCCTGTGTTCATGCTTGTTTTACTTGAGAGCACCACAGCCTTGTGCACACTGTCTTTTCTGTTTTGGAATAGTGCTTATATGCTAGCTTCCAGGGTGTGCAGGGAACTCTGCCTTGAAAAGCAGTGGTCTGAGGAAGGATCTGTTTAAACTTGGTATACACAAGCTGTCCGAGCCATATACTAGTGACCCTGCTCTCCTAGAGTAAGACCGGTGACTGCTTGGGGGTGGGGTGGGGGGCTTAAAATACAGGTTGAATTGGACTCACTGGTGTAAAAAAATGTGGGAAGTTGACCAGTGGTGGTGGTGGGGGGGTTGGCAAACGCTGGTAGCAGGTCCAGGATTTAGCTCAATGTCCCCAGCGAGTAGGAGTACTAAAGTTAGTACCAATTTTAGGTTTGGTAGTATTTTTATTGGCTTGCAGTGGGGGTAAGGGAGACTGGGGAGGCTGTGTGAAAATGGCTGAGGTGTGTAGTTTTACTATGGCCAGCCCTGTGTGGAAGGATGGGGGGATGATGGATTGGCCAGGTATCCAGGAGCAGTGTGCCCCACAGGGGAGTTGGCAAATTATGGTGGTGGAGCTGTAGCTAGGGTGGCAATAGAATGGGGAGAGGTTTGGGGGGGCCTGGCTGTGGATTAGGGTAGAATGTGGGTGGTAGGGATGCAAGTTTTGCAAGGAGTGCTATCCCCAGCATTGTTTTTAAAGCTAAGTGTAGCATGGCGGTCCAAGAGGTGACTTTAGTGCAACAAGAACAAAGGGAAAACGCTGTAGTGGCCGCTAGTGGTGAGCTCTGATAATCTGCAGATGGGAAAGTTGGCTGATTGGTTAAAACAGTCACCTGATGAGTACTATATAATGGAGTGCTCACCAAGGGTGGTGGGGGCGGCGGGGCAGCAAGGCGTCAGCGGGGAAGCAACAGTAGAAAACTGGAGTACTGCAGCATGGTCCCTGATCTGGGAATTGTTGTACCTGGGCAAGGCTTTTATGCGAGTCCTCGGGGGAGGGCAGCTCCATGCACCCTCACGACCGCCAACGAGGCTATCTCTGTGGGGCCTCCTGGAAGGAAAACTAACACACAGGTATTTAAAGGGAAAAATCAAAACCGTGGGCTTTTTTTTTTTTTTTTTTTTTGGGGGGGGGGCGTACGATTACAACTAGTCAGGTAAGGTTTAACAAAGTGATAGGCTTATTATGTTTTTTCTAAACAATTCGTGATAGGCTTCGCTTTGTTTTATGTGCAGTGTGAGAAATATGGACGTTTATAACAGTGAAAAAAAACTGAGCAATTTGATTGGCTGTGAGAGAAGTACAGGAGTATAATTATGAAAGCATAATTACACCCCGGTGCTTCTTTCATAGCCAAAAGCCTAAGCACAAGCAACAGCAGAAAATCCATACACTGCACTCTACTTTCGAACCCGACAGCAGCTGTTAACGCTGGAAAGAAAATGTAGGAAATGACTGAATACTTCGTCTATTCACAGTTAGCAGCTCCAGTCAGCAACTTAGCAAACCCTCCCGCTGTGAGCGCCACTGCAGAAATAGCCGAGATCACGCCTGACAACAAAATCCAGCATCCGAAGAGCAGCACAACTATGCAGAACTGTACCTTCACTAGTGATGTTGTCCACTTTTATTGCCTCTGTTGCACAGTGTAAGGGCTCGGTTGTACTCTACCTAAGTCTCTACCTACTTGTAGTGGCTCCGTTTCAGGGACTATTTAATCATAAATGACTTCTGCTTCTTTTCAGCTCTAAATTTGTTGTTTTCAACTTGTTTGTTGACCAGAATGACTCTTTTTTTTTTTTTTTTGCACTGTGTTATAAGTGCCATAAGACACTTCATGGATGTGTAAATATGCTTTCATAATTGCACTTAGCTCTCGGGTGTTTAACGGCAATCGGCGCAAGGGCCTTGTGCCAAACAACACCCTCGAGCCGTGCAATTATGAAAGCATATATCAGGGTTTTAAATAATTGATTAGCAGTTTTTTTCTTGGGACTATACTAACTGTGCAGAAAGTATTTATATAGATTTTCTAGAAGTACTGTGTTTGTTAAACACAGTGAGGCAAGAGATATGCATTTTCACAAAGATTTAACACTTTTATGAGCAAAACGCTAATCAATTTTTAGAGTTAAATAAATCCCTGATATTTACACACCCTGGCGTGTCTTATTGCATACTTAAGCAGTTCCTGGTAGGCTTTTCTTTAATATGTACTGGCTAGTATGTAGGTGCAAGCACGCACTCGCGAACCCTGAAGCAGCCCTCCTAGGCAGCCAGCAAAAACGTCCCCTACTGCTTTAGTCACTTGCACTTGCGTATTAGGAATAGCCTTAATAAGGGTTAGTAAGACTGGTGCACCAGGGGACAGGTGTTGCAATTTGGGAAAAAAGAAAAAAAAAAAAAGAGCGAGAGTGAAGCGCTCCGTTTAGAAACAAAACCTACTCTCTCTCTCTCTCTCTCTCTCTCTCTCTCTTGCAGTCCACTTTTATTTATCTTTTCTTTATTTTTAATATACCATTTGCAACAGCACTTAGATTGTGAAGTGGGGGGTGGGGGGTAACGAAAACAGAAAAGGCAAGGCACCGAGTTTCTAATGGAGCAGACAAAGAAGTGAAAGTAAAAGCCGCTCCGTTCTCTCTGCTTTGTAATGCAAATAGCATTCTTTGAGAACAACAGGATGTACCTTCCAGGCAAGGCATATCTCTTTTTAAGCATTTACTGCCTGGTGCTTAGCTTCATTCCTGCCTACAATATGATAGGCGGCAGCGCTGGCTTTCAAACAGACTGACTGTCGGCTTTGCAAAGGGAGCAGCTTGAGTGCATAAAAGTGAAAGTAAAGTCGTGTGTCTGAAGCTCCTTCAGGCAGGGCATTTGGATACTTTTTATTATCTTCTGCAAACATTTTTTTTTTTTTTTTTTTAAGATTTTTATCAGGCAACAAGTTATTATGTATAGAGAACCTAGATAAATAGCATTCCTCTATGCATGCACCTTTGCACTTTCAATTTATAAGCATTATAGGTTATGTGTAGTGTTTCTAACACGTTAATACAGTATTTATTAAGCACTACACACCTTAGTACATCACGCACTTTATTGTATCAATTTCCAGGCATTTTAAATAAAATCTGCCACTATATTTGTTTTTTAACCATAGCTGCTATTTCACTGGGACTGCAAGACATTTTGTACTAGAGTGAGGGACTGAAAGAGAAGTGGAAAAAAAAATCAAGGAAAGTCTGAAACCGATTTAGGGAGAATAAGAAAAAGTACGGTCGTAGGTGGCCAACCTACTGCAGTTTGAGAAGAGTCCAGAATAGTTTGAGGTATTGTTGTGCAACAAATTTAAAAAGAGGAGAAAAAAAGAATATGGCAAATATGTTCCTCTACCCAAACATCTTTAACAGGTAGAACACAGGTCTACCACACACCCTGTCCTGACCTAGCCAGTCCACCCTTTTAATCTTTATTGCAAAAGGGTGCCTCCAGTGAACAGAAGCTGTCTGTTTTGTGCTGATCTGAATGTTTCAGTTTTTGGTTTTGAGAGTCTGCTACATTTAAAGGGAAACCACCAATGCCCCCACACCTGTGGGGCAGTCCCCGATTTGGCTGTTCTAGACTTAATGTACTGTCTCTGGTGTTTGGAGAATTGTATTTTAACCTGTTTGATCATGCCGTCGTCCTGATGGCATTTTGTAGACAGTGTGTCTTGTGTTGCACCCCAGAACCTCGCGCGACTGACGTCGGAGGGATCAGCAGCGGAAGACATAAATGATGCATGGAGTAGTGTTTTAGCTCTCAGGTTTGGCACTGCTGGTTCCTTTCATTCCATACCTGGCAACTGTGAGTCTGTGGTGCTGGACCAGCAATCCGTGACCAAAACCAGTGCTAGAAGTAATAGTACACTGGTGCTCATGGCTGCAGTTCCCAGTCCGTACCATCCAGGGGCTGCAGTTCCCAGTCCGTACCATCCAGGGGTTTCGGTGGCGCAACAGCACAAGCATGATTGTTAAAATACTGTTGGAGTGATGGCAGCAATTAGATACAATAACATTTTTTGAACCGTAGAGGAGGGAAAATTAGGTGAAAAGCCCGTTCGGGTCGGGGACTGCTCCCCAGCGTATGTGGGCATGAGGGTGTTTGAAGCCTTTAAAAAAACATTTTTTCTTCCTTTTTTTTAATATTCCAGCTGACTGAGTCTTGACTACAATGTGCAGTATGTTGTCAGGGGCCAGATATTCAAATCTAGGGTCAGACTGAGGGGGGGCAAAGCTTTGCACTGTCCTTTAGCAAATGGGCAGGTGTCCAAACCTGCTTTCAATCTTAATAGCACGTTGGCGCTGTTCGACTGATATATTAAGGGCCATTTGAGTGCTAGACAACTTAGCATCGTGCGAACTTGGCCCTTGTAATTAGTGACGGCACAATGGCTTGCCCCCGTGCTAGGCAAATGAGCCCATTGTGAAAGGTAATAAGGGGCATTTAGCGTGCTCGGTGTGCTGTTTGATCAGAGCGAGGCAGTGCTTGCGCTGTGCTGCCCCTGTTTGCCCAACCTGTTCCCTGAGAGCAGCCTATCTGGACGGTGTTAGAGTGGTGCCCAGTCTCTCCCCCTCGCTGATTGCCAGTCCTATTATAGAAAATGTTGCTCTGGGGTCTGATTCCCCCCCCCCCCGTTCGGGTGGGTAGTGGTCCATTCCTCCCAACACACCTGCATGTATGCCCGCAGAGGCCATAGGTATCCCCTGGTAGATAGTGGTGCTGCCCCCCCCCCCATCTGAACCCATGCCATGTTGTGTTAGAAATTACCTGGTGGCTAGTGGCCCTTCCCCCCAACTTGAACCCATGCCAGGTTCCAGTATGGGGAAGGAAGCCGTTGCGATCATCGGACAGCAGTTGGCTGGGGAGGGGGACCACCAACACCAGGGACCACTCTGTTAGGGTCCAGGAGGGGCATTTCACTTCTTCCGCCAACTGCCAGGCTTGAGCAGGAGTAAGTCGATAAGACAAAGAGACAGACGACTTGTTTTCTTTTGTCAAATGTGTTTATTTTGGGGGGGGGGTTCATAAAGACATTAGTTGTATTTCAAATATTCTAGCTTTAAAAATATGAAAATCCATGGAAATTGGTCGGAATACCAAATTTCCAGGCGGAACTCCAAAATTCTTAATCTGGTATTCAGCCAAGAATACCCTTTTTTCCTTAAATTCTACCCCGGGTTATTATATTAAGTCGACCTGGTGTAGGCAACTCCAGAATATTGATGGAAACCAGGCGCAGCATGGGTACACTGCATGCATTGTTGTATTTAGGTGTGTAGTCGTGATTGTATTTTTGTCTGTGTGTATTTTTTGTTTTGATCTGAAAACATAATAAAACTTACTATTAAAAAAAAAAAAAAAAAACTGTCTTTCCAAGAAAAGCACATGCTTTCCTGAGCCACCTGTGAGTAGTTAGGAACACGTGGGGTTTCTGCATAAAGACAGTATTGCCCACATCTTACAAAAGGACACATTTGTGTTGCATAATCTTTTTTTTTTTTTACCATTAATAAGTTTTTGTAATTATGATTCCTTATTTTCTTCTAGGTTCCTATAGTGCCAGCCAAGGTTTGAACAGCATTCGAAAGGATATTGCACAGTACATTGAGCGAAGAGATGGAGGAGTCCCCGTCGATTGCGACACAATTTACCTTACAACAGGGGCCAGCGATGGAATTGCTGTACGTGTTCCTGGTTCAGATTTCTTAGAATACATGCCTTAGTTTGCATGTGCAGATTGTTTAGTATACCTGCTTGCCGCCAATTTGTGACATTGCTAGTGAGCAGCCTTGTAAAAACTACTCGTAATAAATCACAAGCTGAACGCCTGCCTCGTGACATTGTACACGTATTAAGAAAACATCTGTTTGTTTACTGAGTATTCAGTAGAATTTTATGGGATAAGCCTGTTTGAGGAGAGTAGCCCATCTTAAGTGAGTGTCGGGGGGGGGGTGAGGCAAGGGGGGCATACACTTTTCTCCATAGGTATAGAATAATTAACCCCCATGTGTTTAGGACGGGCTGACTCTTAACACCGAGTGGGTTATGTGACATCACGAGAGCTTGAGAGACCTGGATGACCCGGAACCCATAAGGTGAAAGAATCTGCCCAGTCTTGACATTTGGAGGTTTTTATTTTGTATAAGACAAGAGTTACGTAGGTTGGTAGAAATGTATTTTGGAATATACTGCTGCATCTTGCAGAAATCAAGAATCAAACTTCTCTATAGATTCCCGCTCTGTAGTCTTAGAATGGAGGCAGCAGGACCCAGTGGGAACCAGGACTTTTGCTGCATATTCAGTGTCGTTTGCTGGAATGAGTAAAATCAGGAACTAGCTAACAGCCTCTGCATACTTTCAGCTGATTCTTGAGTTTTACACATTCATATCCCATATCGTATTACTTTAAAACAGAATAGATGAGGCTGGGGGAATATCTAACCTGTAATATGCCATCCTTATTGTCTTCTTCATTCGTTCCTGCTCTTTCCAGTAATGCATTATGGCCATCTGACTCCCATGTGTGTTGCCTTGCCTCCCTTCATTTTCTTACTGCCACCGAGTCACTCCATTGCGCTGTGTGATGCCCTCCCTCTCGTCACTGAGCTGCTGATTGTCTCAATCAGCAGTAAGGTGGGGCTGTGGGGACTTTGTCTCCCTCCCACTTGTCTACCAGCTTGCCCGCCTTTGCTCGTCTTTCTTTATAATTGCCACTTGCTTCCACTTTCCTCAACTGGCTGACGCACATGCACTTTACAGCAGGAGGGACCGAGTAAATCATGACTGAAAGGCAGCAAAGCTGCAGATGCGCGGTGAGAACTTTTTATTTAAAGCATGATGCCACCCTAATCGATGCATTTCAGGCTCTAGCCATTCTGCAACCAGTCCTCCAATTTTTAAGTCAGAGTCATTTCAGGTACAAAAGGGACCATTTGTTTTTTTTATCCTTGTTGAGAATTTCTAAATTAACTTATCCGTGGATGAAAAGTTAACAGTTGGGGAATATTAGTCTAAGTAAAACCGAAGAGACTTCACACAGTTTTGATCTCAATGTTGTTTTTTTTTTAATTTTATTTTCTTGTTAACACAATAACAACATGCGCTCATATAAAGCAGGAGGTACATTGAATGGCTACTTGAGCCATTACTTACACACATTTGATATTCAACATCATTTCACTTTATATTCTGGTACATTTGGGGTGCAGTTACAATTATCATTTTTTTCCCAATAACGTCCAGAAATGCCATCCTCTTCATTGGCTGTGGTGTTGTACATTAGGGAGAATGAGGAAGGCAGAATTCTGCAGCCTACCATGGGCTGCTATTTAACCAAACATTGTGAAAAAATTAAGGGAAGCTTAAGTCTACACCTCAGTCCCTTCCCCTTCTCCCATCGACAGCCTTTTCCCCATTTTTTAAACACATAAAACGTAGTACTTTCTCACTTATATCACACAGAACAGAACCCAAACATTGGAATCTACATTTGATTAACTTTATGTAACTAGTCAAGCTCTTTAACGATCTCTCATAAACACCAAAAGACGGTGCAGATTGTGGACAATGGTAAATTAAAACCTATGTGGAGTAACATTCCACCATGCAGTAGACGCCATTTGTAATCCTGAAAATATTAACCTCCTGTTCCCACAGCCTGATAACTTCACTCATGTGAACTGAACATAAGCACTTTAAAATGTAATGTTTATGGCATCATACTCCGGTCTTATGCCCCTTGTAAACCATCTTTTAACTGAAATGCCAGTGTCTCTAACATCAAAAATCCTCACAACAGGTGAGGTAGATATTGGAAAAGAGACTATGCGCATTGTCTCTCTCAAAGCAGATCAGTCTCCTTCCGATTCATCCTCTTGGGTTTCTGCTACAGTCTTGGTACGTGACTGAAATTTGGACTCGTACTTTTCCAGCCACCTACCTGTATCTTTAGGGTCGGTAAATTGCCACAACTTACCACCATACACAATCCTAAGACGAGCTGGCAATTGAAATGAGTGTATTATTCTCAACGCTCGGAGACTGTGTCTGACAGCATCGGAATTCTTGTACCTGGCTGTAGTCTGGAAGGATAAATCTGGGTAGATCTTCACAATGCTCCTCTCAATCTCCAGGGGGGTATGCCACTTTCACTGCTGCCAGCACCACATCCTTTACTTCTATCCCAGTGTCTTTATTATGATGGTGTAGTGCTGTGAGGCGTTTTGTGAAGCCGCTTGTTGGTTCACTCTGTAGGCTTTCCTAAGTGTGGAGGGATCAAAATCTTCTGGTAGTCGGGGTTTGCCCAGAAGCCAGTCTTTGAGGAAGTTTAGTGTATGCGGTCCTTCCGTCCCTTCGGGGACACTCATGATGCGGAGGTTCCCTGCTCTGCTCTCATTCTCTAAGGCTTCCAATCGACTCCTTAGTTGGCCGTTGTCTTGTGTGAGGGTTGCCACCGTGGAATGTGTAGAGGTTGTCCGTTTTTCTACTCCTTCCACTCATTTACCTAAATCAGTAAGCTATGCATCATGGCTCTCTGGTTTTGATCAAGTGCTTTCAGTTTTTGTGTCCATGGTCTGCATGGACTCCAAGAGTGTTTGCCATGGAGGATCCGCCGCACCTGTCGAACTGCTTGGTCCTGCGTTTCTCAGTGGGCCCAGGGCCTGCCCTTGTTTCTGTTGCCCCGTATTCCACAGTCCCAGCTGCTGGTTTTTCAGATGCTCTATTTCAGGTGTGGTATCAATCAGTTCCACACAACGTTAGATGTATTTTCGTAATATTTAATCTGCAATTTGTGCAGTGAGAAAAGTGCTATTTAGCTATCAATGAGATTAGGGTCTAGAGCCCTCATGTAGACCGCCCTGCCAGGAAGATGGCTCTCTAGCGCCCCCGGTCTCAATGTTTTTAATGTAGAATCATCTGTACAGTCATCTTCAAGGCATGAGCATCCAGTCTACAAAACCTAAAGCTTTATATATTTCGTTTTTTATTGACCAGGTATGCAATTAGACAGTTAAAATGCCTATTTTCAGATGCGACCCTGGAGAGTTACGTTGTAAAGCAATAGAGACAGCTGTGTCACAAATAGTGACACAGAAAAATTAAAAAGTTGCAGGAAAGCATTGTGACTTAACATGAAACACGGAATACAATATCATAAACAAACTTCCAGTGTACAGTGGTAACCGCAGAGATCAAAGCGTTATATTGTACAGTCACTAAAGAGATTCACCAAGCTTTCTAAAATGCGATTTGCACCACATGTTGTGGTGCCTTACCTCAGTGATATGCAGTCTGACTATGTGTCATAAACAATCTGTGCCATATTTAAGGGTGGAAGGGATCATAAATTTGTTTCCAGTCGATCTCTTCAATGTCCCGGTCGTGGGACTTGCTGAAGTCCCGCCCTCACACTCAGGCACATAATGACATGTGCCCAGGGAGAGCCTGGGGACGCACTCCATGAAAGTCTATGGGGGGCAACTTTTACAATGTTTTTATATATTGTAACGATCGTTTTGTGACTAACCAAGGGCACCGGGTGACTAGCAAGCCCTTGTTAGTCACCCGGTGCCCTTAGTTAATCACAAAACGATCGTTAAGCTTGTGACAGAGACTTACGATAATCCATGTCAAAAGCTATTGAGAGGTCCACAGAGATTGCCCATGAAAGCCTCCTGCAGTCCATAGTGGCTCTTGTTGCAGAAGTGACCGTGACAAAGGTAGCGTAGGCGCTGTGTCCTTTCCAGAAGCCATTCTGCTCTGGGGCCAGCAAGTCCTAGGAGTAGAGGTTAGTTGAGGGGCTACAACCTTCTCAAGTAGCTTGCTGATCACTGATAGGATCACCGTGGGACGGTAATTCTCCATAAGTCTTGGGTCACTTTGCTTAAAATATTGGAACTACCCTGGCAACTTTCCATACACCTTGAACAACCCGAGAGAGTAGGGATAGGTTATGGGTAGGGCAGGTAAGGGGGCACCTATTCAAATGAGTTTATGCTTCATGTTCTCAAAGTCAGCACTGGTGTAGGGGAACAGACCACCAAAATTCTGGCAGTGTCAGATACTGTGACAGTTTTAACTCTTGCTGTGCCATGGACTGATACATTAGTCCAGAATTTCTATGCATTCTAATTCTGTTGGCAGCCTAAGGGTTAAGATCGAAGGGGATTGCAGTGGAGGAGAATGGGAAGGAGTCACAAGTGAGCCCTGAGTAGGGGGAACTAGAAAATGGGTAGTTGAGGGAAGACCAGTCGGAGAACTGCCTGTTAAACATATTGGCTATCATTAATGGATTGTTACAGTTGACCCCATCCTGGAGTTTGTTCATGCATTGTGAGGCAGAGCCACCAACAACATTTTTGATGTTCCGTCAGAAACTACAGGTATTCCTGACTGAGCCGAGGAAAGTTGACCTACAGAATTAATTTTTTCATTGTATGGCCTTTTTTGCAGACATTCCTGAGTCGCCTGTACTCGAGGAACTCCACCATGGCATGGGTGGGCTTAAATCTAGCCCAGAATTTATCTCTGGATTTCATAAGGAGTATCTGGCCATTATAGTGACTGTTCCGCCTGCTCTCCTTTTGATAAATGGAACATGTTTGTCCTGCAAGGAGAAGATGGTGAGGAAATTGATGAGAGCAACTGATGCATCAGCAGCTGATAACACAGATCAGTCGTAGAGTGCAGGGTCACTCAGGAATGAGTGATCATCCATTTTTGATAGGTTTCTAAGGGAGATGGCCTTGGGAGGGACTCTGGGCAGGTTCACTTTCCACTCTCAGAAAGCTGGAGTGTAGTCTTTGGTAGCATCTGGGAAGGCCCAGATAAGGGTATTCTCTCCAGTGTAATAAACGGGATCCAATCCAGGAAAGGAAAGAGTACTGACGCCCCCTAAGGGGAGTGTCTGGTGGGGGAAGAAATAAGTTGTTTAAGTCCCAGCCCCGAGAGGCTCCTAATTCTTAGCATTTTTCCCCAGACCCGTTCAGGTTTCCAATAACTGACAACTCATTTGTGCCAACCTTTGGACTAATGGCATCCAAGAAGTAGCTTAGACTACGTACACCCTCGCCCAAGAGGGAGGATCTTGGTATTTCTGAAGAGGAGTAACACATGCATAAATTCACAGTCTGAAGGTATGGTAAGGACATGTGAAACCAAGGAGATGTTCAGATTGGCTTTCATAATACTGGAGAAGGCCACATCCATGCTTCTGACCAGGTTGGTCAGACCTAAAAAGGTTGAAGCAAAGGACCGCACAGGCAGCATCTGAGACAGAGGGCTTAAGTGAGATGTCAGGCTGAGTATATCTGGGCTATAGTGACCCTACCCAAGCAGTGAGCTCTACCAAGTTAACATACTGCGGATATTCAGATATGCTATTTAAAGGCATTCAGTGTTATGCCAGGCAGGGAGACCTGCATAGGAGGAGAGTTTGGCCCAGTATAGGTTCCACATCCCCAGCTATTGCAGTCCACAGGACCGCAGCAATTGGGGATGCATCAGGACTGGCCATGTAAAGGCGGCAGCAGGGGCAGCACAGTCTGCACATAAGAGAGTGGCTCAAGAATGTAAACTGTTTTCTCTTAAGTAGGAAGATGAGGTCCAAGGTCCAATCGCATGATGCAACAAGATTAGAGGAGGAATAGTCATCTAGGACATCACAAAACAGGGGTGTTCTGTTGGGCACAGGGGCAGGGAAAGAGATTGAGGTGACTAGCAGGGCAAGCAGGATCTCACCAAGACAAGCAAACAGTAACATTATTAGCAGTTTTGAGGCAATAGAACAACACCAGTACCCACCAATAAGCTAGACTACAAGAACAGAGCAGCAGTAAAGCTAGCATAGCATAAGGATAGTATATTCGGCAGTACAACTTTCTCGACCCCTACCCTACTACTTAACCAGCAGTGAGTAAGCTCTGTCTTTTAGTGAATTTCACAGTGCTTACGTACAAACTCAATAGGTCCAGCTGCATTACCAGCCCTAGTCCCTGTTGTCCCAGATGACTTTGGCAAGCTCAGTCCCTATACTTCAGCTGTCCCGCTCACACTGGACCCATGCACGCTGACCCACATGTGAGAGGTGGCCATTTAAACCCAGCCCGATTCCACCTACGAGGCACCTGGTTGGTGTGCTCTTAAGTCCTGAGGGAGCCTCCTGATTGGAGGGAACTACCAGGATCCTGGTAAGACAGTCGCAGGAGACTGTCTATAACTAGGAAGTCGGTCTGGAGACGTACTTGCAGGAGACCGGAGGAAAAAGCTGCTCTGCCAATGCAAGGCTGGTGCTGGTTGAAGGTCTTGTAGAAGTGGCTTGTCCTGGCCATGTGGGGATCGTCAGCTGGAGTCCGGCCACTTGGTGAATGGAAGAGGCAGCAGTTTGTCCAGGCCATGTGGCAAATGGCAGCGTGATACGCATCATGATATAAATATAACAAGCTCTTTATATGCCTTTAATGATTTAAAAAAAGGTTTTTAATTAAATGTTTGATACATACCCTCTCACCCTTCATCACTTAAATCTGGGACACCTCATCAAGTCATGGAGTTATTTCAGAACACTCTGGAAAGTGGGGCTTTGGTCTGAAGAAAGCTTGTTGTTCATTGAGCACTATAGATACCTACTATAGGGCCTATCTCAGGAAGTGGTGGATATGAATACAATGCAAGGCTTTAGACAGGCATAAGCATTATTGCCGGGGCCATCTATGTAGACTTAACAAAGGCATTCAACACGGTCAATCATGATCTTCTCATCCAAGTCCTGCCACAACTAAATGTGGCTGCTGAGGTCTCGGCCTGGTTCAAGGACTACTTCTCGGGTCGCTCTCAGCAAGTAAGAATCAACTCCACCATCTCCAACCTCAAACCTGTATGCTCAGGCATTCCACAGGGGTCTATTCTGGGCCCACTGCTTTTTACACTCTTCCTTAACTTTCTCCCCAAAGCTTGCAGCAGTCATCTCCTACTTTATGCTGATGATGCTGTTCTTTACTGGCAACACCCTCAGCCTGACACCCTCCAGCTCTCCCTTCAGGGATTTTTCAGGGAGCTGGAAAACTGGTTTACTGCTCACCGCCTGATCATTAACTATTCCAAAACCAAGTCCATGACCTTTGCCCATCGCCAAAGCCCACACAGCCAGATGACACTCCAAATCTCAAACTTGGATGGTACCCATCTGGAACATGTTACTCATTTCAAATATCTAGGTGTCACCTTAGATACCTCCCTCTCCTACCACAGACATGTACGCCTCCTCTCGTCAGCAATTAACTCCAGAATTGGTACCCTCCACAGGATCAAGAATAGCCTGCCTGCTCATGCCATGCAGATAGCTGTCACCTCCTCCATCCTCTCACTTCTCGATTACGGGATTATCATCTACGGCACTGCTGACAACTCCACCCTAAGTAGCTTAATCACAGCACTTAATAAAGTCTGCCGCCTCGTTACTGGCTGTGACAGACTCACCCACACCTGCAATCTGTACACACTAACAGGTTGGCTTAATTTCCATCAAAGACTCAAATATCAAACCTGCATCTTAGCAAAAAAGATCCACCTCCAGCTTACTTCAGCCGGTCTACTCCCCATTGTCAGCCCGGCCCCTCACAGGCGGACTACCGGACAGTCGGCTACCTCATCCTTCACGGTCCCCCCATATCGAACGTCTCTAGGGCAGCGATCCTTCCGCTACCGTGCCCCCAAATGGCTCAACACCCTCCTCCCTTCTCTCTCCCCCAGACCCACAGCATCGCACTTTTCAAAACCGGCCTTCGAACCCACCTCTTTGAAAACTCTGAATGTGAATGCCAATAAGGCCTGCTCTCTCCTCCTTCATCCCCATAACTGACTCGGGGACTTCCTAGTCCCTACGAACCTCCCTCCGCATTTAGCTCTGTCTTGGGCCCACATGTATGCCTCCCAAAGCTTTTAAAATGCCTCTCAACTGCCATGTCAATTTCTGTAACCTGTAAAAAATCAAAGTGTATAAAAAAAAAAAAAAAAAAAATCTGTTTCTTTTAATGCTTTATATTGTCTCGTGTCTCTCCACCCCCTGTAATCACCGTGGAGCCATTGTATAAATACTGTTTGTACTGAAACCTGTATATAATTGCTCGTTCCGTCTGTCTTCCTTGTACTTTCGTTCTCCCTCCACCCCCTGTAAACGACGTGGAGCCTTTGCAAAAGAGTCTATGACTCAAAGGATTGTAATTCCGATTATACAGTAAATAAATAAAAATAAAAAAATAAAATAAGGGAGCAATACAGATGAGTATGACTAGATAGGCCATTGACAGAGGAAAGGCCTGTGGCACATTCATAAGGTAGAAAAAATGGGCAGACTGAATGGGGCTTGTAGTCCTCATCTGCCGTCAGCGTCTATGTTCTATGTTTCTAAGAAACTCTGTTTTAAAATCTCAGTGAGCAATGTGGTACAGGAGTCCCGAGTCATAAATGAGAGAAGGCCATCCCAAGGGTGGGACAACTGAGTGCTGAGATTTCATAGAAACACTATTATCAGTAAGTTGGTGAGGGAGCCCTTAGTCTGTTTCAGAGGCTGTTTTTCTGCCTTCTAAATACCCAACTGTTTGTTCTGATCTTTATTTAGAGTACACCCCTCTATGTTTAATTATTTAGAAAAACTAAGAAATACACTCCTTCATAAGGTTTAAATAATATTATAATGCAGTAATCTGAATATTTTTATAATAAAGTAAAAAAAAAAAAGTCACGAGGACAGTTATATAAATGTACCTGTTGGTACATTGAAGACTTGGTCAAATAATTTTTTTTAAATGTGGGATTTATTTAATTTATTGATTTAAAAATTGTTATGTGGGTAAATTTTATTTGTGTGTGAGAGTTTTATTTTACAGAAATGGTGGTGGAGCCATGGAACAGTCTCCCAGCTGATGTGGTGGGTGCCAAAACTATCAGTGGTTTCAAACGCAACTGCGACAGAGTGAAGGGCTTAGTGGTTGATCAGGGTGACAGGGGTCGGGCAGGGAGCAAGAGGTTGAAGAGTGTGGGTTAAAACCCTGTATGTACAATAAATGGGTCCTGGGTTTATGGGTAGACTGGATCTTTTTCTGCCATCATTGTCTATGTTTCTGTGTTTAAATGGACTGGTCAGACACTCCATTAATAACAGTCAAGTTCTGGAGCAGTACAGAAGGGGCCAGCAGCATATCATAATGTCCGTCAGTCCATATTATTTATTTATTTCTTGGATCATCGGTTTACAGACCTTTGAGTCAGAGACTCATTTACAAAGGCACCTCATCAAGAGAGCAGTACATCACAGCAAACAAAACAGTACAGTACACTACATGAGATTTACATTAAAAGAGCAAGTGGTGTTACAGAAATACACTGGTGGTACAAGCTTGGTAATAGGTAGGTCACAGTAGACATAATGTAGGTACACCAGTACCACGTCAGGTAAACAACCAGAGATATATTTTATTATATTAGTCAACAGATGTTGCCTGAGACCCCAGATATTTACAGCAAAAGTAGACAGGGCATACCCAGCCTAGGGGTGATGGTAAGGGGCAGGTGGGGGGAGTATGTGCAGTTGCAGCAGCGAGTGCTTATCAGATGGCTTCTGAGGGAGACCTTGAAAGGACCAAGCTTAGTGGAGTCAGCTGTGTTGGCTGGGAGGGAATTGAACCAGGAGGGAGCCCGATAGCAAAAGGATCTCTGGGCCATAGAGGTCCTTACCCTGGGGACAATAAGGGAGGTTTTGACAGTGCTGTGGGTGCAGACTGAGGGGGAGGCCTGCTGCAGGGAGGTGACGACCCTGGGGGAGAGAACCCTAGCAGGGTCTTTTTTACAAGAAAGCAGGTTTGGAAGTGGAGTCTTTCTTCAAGGTTGAGCAAGTTGGTGGCAGAGTACAGCAGACACGTCTGGATGCGCCTAGGGGCTCCCAGCATTAGCCTGCAGGCCTTGGTTATAGAGAGCTGGATTCGTGCAAGCGTAGTGTTGTCGGCTGCAGCATAGGTGGGCAGCCCATAGTAGATTAGTGACAGGACAGAGGAGATGATTGCCAATCTAAGGGCCTCTTGTGGAAAGCAGTCCCTATGGCGGTATAACAGTCCAATCCTGACATTGGTGGCAGCGGAAAGGGCATTGATATGGAAATGGAAGGAAAGTGCCGAATCAAAGGTAATGCCCAGATACTTGTAGGAGGAAAACTTTGGGTATTCATTCGATTCATAGATCAAGTTTTCACTGGTGGCATTTACAGATAAATGTTAGATGACCATTGGACTAATATTACTGTTAGAGCCAGGTTGGCGACACATTTTTGTCCTAACTAATTTGATTAGAAATTCTAGTTCGTTATAAGAAACTTTAAACCCACTATCTAATTTTATGTTTGAAGCCACACCGCAAAACTATGATGTTTTGTGTAGCAGGACAATCAACAGCATGCCACTTTATCTTTCCATCTCCTTTATCTTGCAGACTATTCTGAAACTGTTGGTTTCTGGCATTGGAAAATCAAGGACCGGAGTGCTGATTCCAATCCCACAGTATCCCTTGTATTCCTCAGCCATCTCAGAACTGGGTGCTGTTCAGATTAATTATTACTTGGATGAAGACAACTGCTGGGCACTTGATGTGAATGAACTTCTCAGATCTGTGAATGAAGCCAAACAATTCTGCAACCCCAAGGTCCTTTGTATTATCAACCCAGGAAATCCAACTGGTATGTACTGCCAGTTTGCTAATCAGATTATTGGTACTAAGGTAGATATGTAAATGGGCAGACAGACAAAGCAAGCTATATATGAATTTGTGTAGGAGTGGCCTGTGACACTGGCAGACTGGGTTTGTGCTGAGCCCAGGACGCCAAGAGAGCCAGCAATCTTCCCAAAGAATGTTCTCTGAGGGCGATACCTCATGGGGGTGGAGGAAGTATGTATTGTGCATTGACTTGCCAGTATTCACGCCCTGTATATCCCCAGGAGACAGGGCCATGGAGAAATGGTGTAAAGAGTCTTACCCAGATGATGAAGAAGTCCCAACCACCCAACTAGGGCACCTAGATCTTGAGCCCTTTCTCCTCTTTCCTAATCATGAATTCTGACTGTACAGAATTTTTTTTAAACATAGGCAGTTCAGATAAGGCAAAGTCCTTTATCTGAGGGTGCTTCCAATTCTAAATTTCAGTGTCTCTCCCTCTAACAAAAATATTGCTGCTTTTTTTTTTTTTTATAAGAAGGCTGTGCTTGGCAGTTAACTTGTGCATTCTGAGCTCATTAAGATGTCTCCTGTTGCTCAGAAAATGTATCACAACTTTGCCAGTTTCTTTCCTTGCAAGTGCACCAAAATAGAACATTGTGTCCCAGAACTGAACTCCTGTTGACAACTCTGCAAATAAGATTGTAGAGGTCAAACTGCATCTCAAGGTTAACCCCCTGAGTTCCAAATAGCTTTCTGTGATTATTTCAACAATATAACTATATACATTTTCAAACCAGAGATCTGTTTCACATAAAGATCCACACATATTTTTTATTACCACAGATAATCAAGGGGGAGGAAAGGTAGAAACCACAATAAACAGCAAGGGAAGGAAGGGAGATGGCGGGAGGGAGAGAATTGTGAGACTGCCAGAGTGATCAGTTCCTATGTCTCACAAGAAAATGTGATTGCGCAATCAGTCAGTTTCTATCAACTTAGTTCAATGATTTAATAGTTTGTGTGTCCAGAAATAGCTCTTATATTATGAGGAACATCAGTAAAGCTATGCAGAGCAAGGGTAAAGTTGAGTGTGAAAATCATAGCGCTATGCAGAATTCATAGCAGTTGAGAGGTATGATCATATTCTCTCTCTGGGCTCTTTAGTTGAAGGAGAGAGAGGGAGAGAAGAATTTATGATCTTCTTCAAGGATATCTCTTTCATCAAGCCACGCCTATGGAAGTATAAGCCACCAGGAACTAGGAGCACACGGAAACTTTTGAAAGCAGTCCATTTTGGGCCACCCATGACGATATCCGATGACGCCTCTCCCATATTATCGTGTGCGGCCGGCTGGCCCCTTCCCTCCTCTGTTTTTTTCCTGCCGTCGTCCATACTCATGGGGCCCTACACAGAGGTGCCACCATTATAGTGGATCACGTTCTCATACTAATATTCTTCTCTCCTTAGTTGACCATCACTTTTTATAAAGTGATTTTTTGATGTTGTGTATGTCGACTAAAAAGCCATCAAAACTTTTTCAATACTGTGAATGCAGTGAGAAAATATATTCGGGTGACTCTCACGATGTCTGCGTGTGCTGCCTCGGCTTGTCCCATAACATGAAGGCCTGCCAGATTTGCAGAAACTTCAACACTGCTTCACGGTGATGCTGAAAGAATGCTTTACAGATGCACTTTCTGAAGCAGCAGGTTGCCAGAATGGAGAAAGAGCTCCAGGAGAAAAGCTCCACTACATTGCTGGCCTGCTCCTCAGTCTCTCATTCCTCTTAAGTCCTGAGAGAAGAGTTTGGGGGCAACATATGCATAAGCACTGGGAGAGGGAGTGCAACAAGGACAAGGCCACCTCAGTTCGCTCACAGTCACCCGTTCATTCCAGTGCGACTGGCTGAGCGCTGTTGACTGCTCTGGTGGTGATGCTGCCAGCTGCCCAGACCTTCGACCCTCAAGGTCAGGGCAGTGGGGGCTTCGCCTCCTCTGTCAACACCATCCAGCATTCTCATAGACCACATGGGCGCCGGTGTGCTGGTAGTACTCGCATCCTTTATGGACATACTTAAATGCCTGCTACCTCCTTCTCCTGCAACAGGAGATACATCGATGGGGTCTCCACGACAAACCTCAGTATCGATGCCTGGTAAGTTGATGCTCCAGCTCCCATCTCAAGCGCCGATCGAACATGTCGATGATGACCAGGAGTACAGTCCTGACCTTATTATGCAGGATGAAGAGAAGGAGGAGGAAGAATATGTGGAAAGCTCCTATGAGAGGACCATTTCCACAGTATCCACAGGGAGTGAAGGCTCAGTAGTATACACACTAAGGTCCCCCTGAAGATCCCTCTTATCACCATGATGCAGCAACTTCAGACTGCCATGGGATTTAATTTGGAGTAACAGAACATCACCAAGAGGAACCTGGTAGAGTTTTTGGAATTGTTTTATTCCCCACCCCCCCAATCATCATTCCTTCTCTCCTACCTGCCTTGGAGGATGCCACCCTTTCTGCCTGGCATAGGCACAGCATGATACCTGCCATACTTGTGAAAGTGGACAAGATGTATCAGGCCATCTCAGGCAAGCTTTTTATTGCAGGCCAGACTGAGGCTGATTCATTTGTCATAAGTGTTGCCCACAACAGATCTAAGGCACCGAAATATCTTAATTCTCTCATTTCTGATAAGAAATCCAGGAGGCTAGAAGTCCTGGGCAAAATAACTTTTGCCTCTGTTTCTTTGGGCCTTAGGATTGTAAATTACCAGGTCCATATGGTTAAATACCAAAATACCCTCTTGAGGAAGGCCAAAGCACCTGCCCGAGCCCTCCCAGAAGGTGCACCTAAACAGCAGCTTCTGAAGGCTCTAACAGCAGGGGCAGATGTAGGGTAAACATCACCTATGTTCCACCTGTGATATCTCAGATGCCTTCGCCAGGGCAGCAGCCTCTGGAATATGCCTCAGGAGGTATTCCTGGCTCAATAATCCATTCCCTCAACACCCCATATAGAGGATATAAATTGTTTGGCTCAGATGTACAAGATATCCTTTCCAGTTTACAGGCCTAACATAGACTTTGACGGCAGATAAGGACCGCTAGGCCCATCTAGTCTGCCCATTTCCCTACCTACAGGATAGGCCGCAGATCCTAGTTAACCAACAGCCTATATCTTCCTGCCCCCCACAAGAATTGCCTTGTCTGTCCCATGCATTCTTGAATTCTCCCACAGTTTTAGACCCAAGCTTCCTCAGGAAGGCTGTTCTATGCATCCACTACCCTCTCTGTGAAATAATACTTCTCACATTGCCCTGAACATGCCTCCTTCTATCTTTAAATTGTGTCCTCTTGTTCTTGCAAGTCTCTTTTCTGAAAGATACTACCCTCTTGGACTTTGTTGATTCCTTGAGGTACTTGAAAGTTTCTGTCATGTCCCCTCTCCCTTCTTTCCTCAAGGGTATACATATTAAGCTCCTTTAGTCTCTCCTCATACGGCTTCTCTTGCAGACCCTGCACCATTTTAGTTGCCTCCTCTGGACTGCCTCTATCCTGTCTATGTCCTTGCGGAGATGGGGTCTCCAGAACTGGACACAGTATTCCAGATGGGGTCTCACCAACTGTCTGTACAGAGGGATAACAACTTCCTGTTTTCTGCTGCTGATGCCTCCCTATACATCCCAGTATACCCCGGCCCTCCCTACTGCCTTCTCACATTGCTTGCCAACCTTAAGGTCATCTGATATGATTACCCCAGGTCCCTTTCCTGTTTTGTTGTTGTTACTACCTCCCCACCCATTGTGTATTCTTCCCTGGGTTCTTGTTTCCCAGGTGCATTATTTGCACTTTTTGCATTGAATCCTAGCTGCCATCGTCTGACCATTCCTCCAACCTTGCCAAGTCCCTTTTCATCCTTTCCACGCCTCCTTGTGTATCAACCCTGTTGCAGATCTTTGTGTCATCTGCAAAGGCATACTTTTCCTTCCAGTCCTCTGCAATGTCACTGATGAAGACATTAAAAGGATTGGACCCAGTACTGAACCCTGCGGTACCCACTAGTAACCACCCTTTCTTCAGAGTGGACTCCATTTACAATTACCTTCTGTGTCCTGTTGTCCAGCCAATGTTTTACATAGGCTACCACCCCTGGGACCCACTCCCCAGGCTGGTTAATTTGACTATCAATCTTTGTGTGAGACTGTGTCAAATGTCTTGCTAAAGTCTAGGTAGGCCATGTCCACAGCCCCTCCCTGGTCTACTACTTCGGTCACCCAGTCAAAGAAATCTATTAGATTCGTCTGACATGACCTTCCCACTGTGAACCCATGCTGCCTTGGATCCTGTGCTCCACTGACCTCTAGGTACTCAACTATTCTTTCCTTCAGAAGTGACTCCATCACTTTCCTACCACAGAGGTCAGACTGACAGGTCTGTAGTTTCCTGCCTCTGTCTTGGTCCCACTTTTGAGAGGGAGTCACATCTGCCTTCCTCCAGTCCTCGGGTACCACACCATCCTCCATGATTTATTAAAAGAGTAGCCAGTGGTTTCACTAGTTCCTTCCTTAATTCTTTTTAGAATTCTGGGTGAATTCCATCAGGACCCATTGCTTTGTCCACCTTCAGTTTTAGGAGTTCTTTCAGAACCCTTTCTTCTGTGAAAGGACTGGGATCGACCCCCTATCAAGAGTGCTTCTGTTAATTGGATTAGGCACTTCCCCTCCTCTTTTGTGAATACTGAGCAGAAATATTCATTCAGTATTCCTGCTTTTTCACTGTCCCCTCTGCCCACCCACCGTTCATTCTATTCAGCCTCACTATCCCTCTCTTTGTCTTTCTCGCCGCTGATGTACCTATAAAAGGTTTATCCCTTCTTAACTGAGTTGGCTATCTTTTCCTCAGTTTGGGCCTTTGCTATTCTGACTTCCCTCCTGCTTCTTTCTGCCTTAACTGGTACAGCTGTCTGTCCTGCTCCTTCTGTGTTTCCTTATACTTCGGAATGCTATCTTTTCTTCCTGACTTTCACAGCCACCTCTCTTGAGAACCATAGTGGCTTTTCTTTCGTTTGATTTGTTTATCTGCTTCACACAAAGACTTGTGCCTCTGTGATGGCAGTTTTGATAATTCCCATTGTTGCTCCACACCTCCTTCTAGCCTGTTTGCTAGTGCTTTTCTGAGGCACTCTCCATCTTACAAAGTCAGCCTCCTAAAGTCCAATACCCTCACTTTTATGGCTTGACTCTGTAGCTGAGTTTAACGTGAACCACACTGTTTGATGGTCACTTGTCCCCAGATGGCAACCTACTTCTAGATCTGAGATCCTCTCACTGCCTCCGCTTTGAGAGTACGAGGTCTAAGACTGCTCCCTCATGAGTGGGTTCTGAAACTAGCTGTCTAATGCCTGCCACCTGTGGGCATCAAGAATGGCCCTGCTCTTGGATGTGGCTGCAGCAAATGTGCCCAGTTAACATCTGGCATATTCAGGTCTCCATCAACAGTATCTCCCTTTCTCTGCCATTCTAAGAATGCCTTCCATCATATCCTTGTCCATTCCATCTCCCTGACATGGGGGTCTGTACACAACCCTGTCGGATTGTGGTGCCTTTCCAGTCTCCAAGGTGACCCACAGTGCCTCCTCTCCTCCCTGTTTACTCTTTTGTTCAGTTGCCTTTATCCCTTCCTTTACATAGAGAGCTACTCCTCCCCCTCTTCTCCCCTGCCTGTCTCTCCTGTAAGTTATGTACCCTGGTATGTTAACATCCCAGTCATGGTTCTCTGTGTACCATGTTTCTGTGACTGCTACGATATCCAGGCATCCCTCTTCCATTGAGGCCACCAGCTCAGGGAGCTTGTTGCCCAGACTACGGGCATTGGTACTCATTACCCTCCATTTCCTGATGGCCTTACCCCCTTTTTCCCCATCCCTGTCCTTCTTGCTTTTGTCACTTTCTTCATTTACCTCTGCCTTCTCCCTATCGACACCTCCATGTTGGTGTTTGCCACACTTACTACCGTGATTGTTTGGGGGCTAGGATTTTCCTGCCTTTCCAGTGCCTCCCCTTGGCTAGTTTAAAAGCTTGCCAATGAAGCATTTAAACCTATCACCTAGGACCCTGGTTCCCTCCCGGACAGATGCAACCCATCATGCCAGTATAGGCTTGCATCACTCCAGGTGGACCCCAGTCCCCAATGAAGCCAAATCCTGAGCTCCACACCAGTTTTCAACCACTGATTGAATCCCATGGTACGGAACACCTAGCCTCTCCTATGCCATAGATGGGTAGCACCTCCGAGAAGGTTACCGTCGTGCTACTTGACTTGAGCCCTCCCCAATTCCACAAACTATTCTGCACTTCTCTAATCCTTTCTTAGCCAGGTCATTTGTCCCTAGGTGGACAATGACATCCAGCTCCCTCCCTGTGCAGCTGCTCCGGCAATCCTGAGGTTCGCTCCTGTCCCTCCAAGCCATGGCGCCAGGCAGGCACCCTACCTCCTCTCCCTTCCTTGCCCAGTTCTACCTTCCTAACAATGGAGTCCCCACCAGGAGTTGTTTCCCCTGCAGGGGCCCCTGACACCCTCCTATGGGTCTCCTTTGTGGAGGTTCCCAGCATCCTCCTTGGTCTCCACTGTAGGTACCTCCAAGAGGAACCACACTTTGCCAGAATGGCATAGGAATTGTGGAGAGGTACAACTGAGGATGTGCCTCTGTTCCACCACCCTCACCTCCCTGAGCCCACTGTGGTCCAACCCCCTCTTTCTTGGCAACCTCTGAGGCAACGGCAGTGGCACTGGTGGTCCCTGGATGGAAGAGGAGGTCCCACAAATCCTGGCCAACTCAGCCTGGAGATGAGCAACCTCCTCCCTCAGCCCAGAGGTGCCTGCAGATGGGACAACACCGCATCCTCCAGAATATCTCCCGGAAGACTGCTGCTCCACAGCCACTGCACTGCACCACTCCAATCATGTCTTATTTCTGACTCCTTAACTGTTTGCAGTCCTTACTCTTCGTCTGTTTTTTCTCTCTCCCTTACTTTCTGCCTGTGTCCTATAAGCTCCTGATTGTCCTGTTCTGAGACAAGAATATCCTATATTTCAGTAGACCACTTACTTGCTCAGAGGCAGACCTCCAGCAGCTAGAGGGGCGGAGGCTACTCTTGCCCTTCTAGGATGGTGGGTCCTTGAGTAGTTCTGTGATCACTCACTTCCTGCCCCTAAACAGGAAGTTCCTGTTGTCAGTCAAATCCTGTGCCTATAAAATAGAACTAGCTTTGGGTGGGGTGGTGGAGGGGAGGGAAGGAGGGCAATATAGTCCCAGTAGAGAAGTTCAGTCACACAGCAGTCCTTCCTCTTGGTGTCTTCTGCCAAGCTATTAGCAGAATCTTCCTAAGGCAGTCTTTAAATGTAGCTTCCTTCTAGCTAAGCCACTCCCCCTACTTACCAGATCTTTATACAAGTAATTTAAACCTCACAGCAGTTAAGTCCTTTCAGTCACCTGAGATTTACACCTAGATGACTTTTTCAGTTACCCATTCAGTTCAGTTAACCCAAACACACACTTTTTTTTTGTTTTGTATGTTAGTTTTTTTACCCTAAATTAAAGGTCCAAATACAAAAGTTCTTCTATTTTAGTCCCAGCAGAGAAGTTCAGTCACACAGCAGTCCTTCCTCTTGGTGTCTTCTGCCAAGCTATCAGGCAGAACCCTGAAATCTGTGCATTCCCTCGATCATACCCAGCCAAGGAGTAGACAGTGGGTGCCTTTTCATCTGGCCAGTAACAGACACCATTCCACTGCCAGACAACAGGGTAAGGGTAGAGGAACAGCAGTCCTGCCTACCCTGGGAGCCACCCCAAGTGCCCACTCAAAAGCTCCTAGAGCTGCCAGTACATCAGTAGCCGGCTCTGCCTGACTCCTTCTCCAACCCCCTGCCACCAATACCTCCAGGAATGGTTGTTGAAGTCACCTCTCCCTCCATCTAGACCAGTGGAGGATGGTGACATCAGATACTAAATTTTTTTTTAATTTAGTATACTTTATTCATTTTGTTCAAAAAACAGCATGAAATACAGATCCTGCAACAAACAAAGAACCATAGAGACTGAGTTTCTAGTACAGTAAAGCAGTTGCAGGAGATAAGACTTCAGTAAACAAACAAAACAAACCGCTTGTTCCCCCCAACCCTACCACCTCCCAGTCCCACTAACCCACATCTCCCTCCACTCCCCCACCCACTCAGAGCCATGAATACCGGAGTATAGTGTACATTTCACAGCTAACAGATAATTGCACTCAACCACATTGAGGTGGTGGAAAAACAAGAAGACCAGCTGCAGGGGCTGAACTTAGGTACACCCATAGGTCTCGTGTGACACTGCACTATGCATATTGACTATCTTAGTACAGAAACTGCAATCTTTAGCAAAGCTAGTGGCTGGCTCCCAGAGCGGTTAGATAATATGTTGTCTCGACACTCCCTTAAGGAGGAATTAGAGACCAGAGGGTGTGCAGCCTCTCCCATCTGACTCGATACAGGGAACGTTTACCATGGAGGCTGGCAGTTGCCTTTTCAATCCTGAGGTTATGGAAAAACTCATTTACCCATTCAAAATAAGAGATAACGTGTTGGTCTTTCCAGTGACAGAGAACAAGTTTTTTGACTGATAGAGATATAATGGCCATACCACTTTATTAGCATGTGTCTGATCTGGAACACAAAAAAGGAGTCTTTACTGGGTAGTTGGAAATATGCCAGCAAATCTGATGTAGCTCCTAGTTTGCCATTGACTACTAAATCACTGACTAGGGCTTGCGAGACTGCACACTCCTTCGGAGCAGAGATCACTTGGTCTCCCAACCTAAAGTTGGGGTTACCGAAAACTGGCTGCAACAAGTCTTGTTGGTTATTATATCTCATGGATTTACATAGTTGTATGTGAACCTTTATTGATGTGTGTATAACCAAGCTATGTAGGGAGTGTGGCAATCTGCGTGGTGTTGTAAACAGAAAACTAGCAGGGGGAAACCCTGCGGCAGTTAACATGTGGTGCTGTACTAGTAGCCAGGTGGGAATGTATGAGAGAGTCCCCATATCCTGCGGTGTGGTAGTCCAGCACATATATTTGGCCATATGACTGGCCAAATAATAGTAAAAGTTGGGAAGTTTAAGACCCCCCTAAATTACGTGATGCACTTAAGCAATTGTATGACCTCCGTGGGGGTTTATGCTGCCATAAAAATTGGGAGATTATACTATGTAGACGACGAAACCAAGTCAAGGGGAGGTGGACACATTCAGCATGTTCAGTGAATAGAACACTCTTGGCAGGACATTCATTTTAACCACACTAACTCTTGCTTGGAGGGACAGATACATAGGAGCCCATCTGTCTAAGTCCTGCTGAATATTCAGAATGAGGTTGTCCAGGTTAAGTTTTTTCATTAGCGATACTGAGGTGGACAGTGTTATCCCTAAATGTTTAAGACAGGTATTCCAGACCATAGAAAATGGGACAATCACATTTTTGGAGAGAGGAGGGTCGAGGGGCATCACTTCCGTTTTATTGAGATTAAGTTTGTAATTAGAAAATAATCTGCAGGGCAGCTCGAGTGGAACTATAAGGATCAGTGACATGAAGGAGGATTTCATCTGCATATACTGACATTTTTAAATGGAACGGCCCTATTACGATACCTTGAAGGAGTGGGGAGGTATTCAATTGACGTAACAAAGGTTCTAAATATAAATTAAATAGCAGCGGTGACGGAGCAACCTTGTTGGGTGCTGAATTTCAGGGGAAAAGTAGATGACAAGACTCTGTTACAGTATACTTTTGCGGTAGGGCAGGAATATAAGGAGCTAATCCAAGATGTAAAAGTGGCTGGAAAACCTAACTTAGACAGGGTACTAAAAAGGAAAGGCCAGCTGACCCTATCAAACGCTTTCTCCGCATCCAGGGATACAAGGGCCATTGGCTGATCCGCCTCCCTGGCTACGAAGAAAATGTGGGCAAGCTTGCAAATATGGTCTGATGAGGATCCACCTTGCACAAATCCAATTTGCTCAGGGCTCAGAAGCTCTTCCCAAACTTTTGTGACCCTAGAGACTAGAATCTTAGAAAAAATCTTCATATCATAGTTAATTAGTGAGATGGGGTGGTAACTGGCGACTTTATCTTTAGGTCTGCTTGGCTTTGGGAGTACCACTATAATTGCTTCTAGGAGTGTCGAGTCCATAGCTCCATATTCACAGATGAACTCAAACAAACGGTGGAGAATGGGGGTCAGCTCTGCCTCAAACGTTTTATAAAAATTGGGTGGAAAACCATCCGGGCCCGGAGCCTTGTCTCTGGGAATGGTCCTGATGGAGTTCCTGATCTCTTGCTCTGAGATGGGATGAACTAAAAAGTTTTGCTGGGCTGCATCGACAGAAGGGAGGGGAATTGCACCCAAATATCACTGGCAAGAGGGGGAGTCTCAGAAGGGCTGTAAAGCTGCTTATAATATTGTTCAAACTCCTTTGCAGTTTCTCTGGGAGTATTTAAAATGGCTTTGGAGGCCAGGGAGGACAGTGAAGCAATGAGACGAGACTCTTCTTGTCTCCAAAGCCTCATCGCTAAGAGGTGACTGGCTTTATCCCCCTGCTCAATGTACTTAGCCTGAGTTTTAAAGAGAGCATATTCTGCTTTTTCTCTTAGGAACTCTGCATATTGGTTCCACAGCAGGGTCAGACATAACACCTCTTCCTCAGAGGGGGGATTGGACAAGGAGGCCTCTAGAGACCTTATATCCTCAAGAAGGGATTTGGATTTTTTTGTCTTGTTGACATCTCCTAGTGGCTGAGATCCTAATAAATTCACCCCAAAGAACACATTTCAGGGTACTCCATATCTGATCAAAAGCTTTGATGGAGCCTTCATTATAGTTCATGAAATGTTTAATGAGGTCTTTAATTTATTTATTTATTTATTTATTTAGTTAAACATCAGTTTAGAAACCTTTGAGCCAGAGGCTCATTTATTAAGGTACCTCGTCACAAAGAGGACATCAGAACAGTAGTACAAGGGACACAGTACTTACAAACAAAAAAATTACAGTTCAATTACAATTTTGTTACAATAGAATACAATCTCCAACGAAGCAAAAGATAACAAAAGGTGCAAAACTTATGGTCGGGGGACAGCTGGTGGGAGTAGAAGGGAGGGAGATAGGGAGGCGGAATTGGTAGGAAAGGAAGAGGCGGCCCAAAGAACATTGTCAGAGTATATATATAATATATATATTTTTTTACACTAGGCTAGCGGCAGTTGCATTTCATGAGAGCTAAGCAGGAAGTTTCTGAGCCTGGGCTTAAAGCAAGCTAAGGTTAGTGAGTTTGAGACACTGGCAGGAGAGTTATACCAGTGGGGGCACGGTGGGGAATGCCTCCTGACCTGAGAGGTCCTGGCTCTCGGGAAAACTAGGGGTAGCTCTTGTGACTGCGGCGTGATCAGGTCAGTGCAATGCAATGGAATGGAGTTGGATAGGCCTATGGGGGATAGGGCCACGAGGGTTTAAAGGTGAGCTGGCATGTCTGATACATGAGCGCCTTCCAGGTTGAATAGGGCAGCCAGGGTGTACAGCTCACATGTGTGAGTGAGTCTGGGAGCACCAGTGATAAGTCTGCAGGCCTCATTAACTGTGAGGCGAACCTTGTTGAGGGCAGTCTGATCTGCTGAGCCATAGACCGGAAGGCCATAGTCAATGAGAGACATGACAGAGGAGGTGACAGCCAGGCGGAGGGTATCAGGAGGGAGGCATTTCTTGTGCCGGTAAAGAATGCCTAGCCGTGAGTTGGTGACAGAATTTAGGGCAGATATATGTCCATGGAATGAAATGAAATGAAATGGAATGGAAGAGGAAAAGGAAGAGGAGACCATTATGGTTTTCCAAAGAGGTAGCAAAGAAAGTGAAAGCCAAAAAGATTGCATTCAGGCCATACAAAAAGACACAGGCAGAAGGGGATAGGGAGAAGTACCAGGAGAAGCAAAGGGAGGCAGGGAGGTCAGTAAGGGAAGCCAAAGCTCAGACAGAAGAACACATCGCAAAATCAGTGGGTAGAGGGGACAAAACATTTTACCGGTACATAAGTGAAAAAAGAAAGGCAAAGGAAGGGATAGTGAGACTGAAGGGGGAGGATGGGGGCTGTGTGGAGGATGACAACAGTAAAGCTGACATATTGAACGGGTATTTCTGCTCAGTCTTTACTGAGGAAGAGGAGGTAATGGGTCTGAATGGAGTACAAGGGCAGAATGGTGCAGAAATGGACACAAGTCCTTTACACGTGAAAGGGTCCTGAAGGAACTGGAAGTAATAAGAGTTGATAAAGCAATGGGGCCAGATGGGGTGCACCCTAGGGTCCTAAAGAACTAAGAGAGGTGGTGGCTGAACCTCTTGCTATCCTGTTTAGCCGATCACTAGAAACAGGGGAGGTACCCAAAGACTGGAGGATAGCAGATGTAGTCCCTTATACAAAAGTGGGAACAAAGAGGAAGCAGGGAACTACAGACCAGTCAGCCTCACCTCGGTAGTGGGGAAGATCATGGAAGCACTACTGAAGGAGAGATTGGTGGAACATCTGGTTGTCAATGGACTACAGGACCCAAGGCAGCATGGTTTCACCAGGGGAAGGTCATGTCAGACCAACCTCATTGAATTTTTTGACTGGGTGACTAGGGAGGTGGATCAGGGGAGGGCAGTGGACATGGCCTATCTGGACTTCAGCAAGGCCTTTGACACTGTACACATGAAGACTATTGCACAAACTGGGGAATATGGGTGTGGGCAGGACAGTAGTGGTGGGTAGGTAACTGGTTGGGCAGCAGGACACAGAGGGTGGTGGTGGTAAATGGCTGTTACTCCACAGAGGGAAGAGTGACCAGTGGGGTACCACAGGGATCAGTGCTGGGACCGGTCCTATTCAACATCTTCATCAGTGACATTGCGCAGGACTTAGAAGGCAGAATTTCACTGTTCGCTGATGACACAAAGCTCTGTAACAGAGTAGACACACCAGAGGGTGTAGACAGAATGAGAGGGACCTGCAGAAACTTGAAGAATGGTCAGGGTTTGGCAGTTGAAATTCAATGCAAGGAAGTGCAAGATAATGCATATGGGGCACAAAACCCTGGCACAATATATCAGTTGGGGGTGAGGATATAGCATGCACCAAGCAGGTGGGGGGGGGAGGTGGAAGGTGGTTACCCTTAATGCTAGGAGCCTTGGGAGGAAAACTGCAGAGTTACAGGTTCTCATGGCAGAGGGAGAGGTGGACATTGCAGCCATCACGGAAACATGGGCCACCCAATATAATGACTGGGACCTGTCTGTACCAGGGTACAGGTTATTTCTAGAGGACAGGGTGACTGGGAAGGGGGTGGCACTATATGTGAAGGAAGGACTGAAGTGTGTAAGGGAGGAAGAGGAGGAGGTAGTACAGAGTCACTTTGGGTGCAAATCCAGTATTCCAAGAATAGGATTCTTAGAATGGGAGTGGTGTACAGGCCACCATCTCAGATGGAGGAGTTAGACAGGGAACTAGCGGGACAGATCAGGAGGACCTGCGAGAAGGGTAGTGTGGTGATTGTGGGGACTTCAACATGCAGGAGTGGAATGGAGCACCCCAACAACCAGTAACAGAAGGGAGCAGGTACTGCTGGATGCCTTCCAGGACAGCTTCCTGCTGCAAATGGTCAGTGAACCAACCAGGTTGGGAATACCCTTGACCTTGTGCCGGCAAATAGGGGACTTTGTGAGAGAACTTACAGTGGAGGAACCGCTGTCAGGGAGTGACCACCACTCAGTATGGCTCACATTGGATATGGGCAAGGAAGGAGGGAATCTGGCAACAAGAGTGCTGGACTTCAGGAGGGCCGACTTTGGGAGGATGGGGAAGTGGTAAAAGGGTACCTGGCCAGGATTCAATCTAGTATGGATACTAACCAGAGATGGGAGCTCATAAAGCTGGGAATAGTGGAGGAACTAAACCTGCTGCAAAGCCCAGAGCAAGAAGGCTGGGGCTAAGAAACCGAGCTGGTTGAGCAAGGAGGTCATGGAAAGGTAAGGAGAAAAGAGCTGCCTTTAGGAAGTACAAGAAAACAGGGAGGGGAGGACAGAGGAGTACTTGACAGAATCAAGGAGGTGACAAGGGTAGTAAGGGAGCCAAAGCATCTACGGAACTCAGGCTGGCACAAGGCATTAAGAAGGGAGAAGGACTTCTTTAAGTATATCAGGAGAAAAGGAGCTGTAAGGACACATAGTAAGGATTAGGAAGGAGGGGTTGGGTGGAAGCGAGAGTGCGATAAGGCAGAAGCACTAAATGAGTACTTGCTCAGTATTTACTAAAGAGAAGAGGGGGTGACAATCCAAGGTGGGAGAAATGGCAGAGCGGAGGGGAAGTGGTGACAGATGGGAAATCATGGAGGCAGAGTTCGAGAGGTTTGAAGGCACTGAGGGTGGACAAGGCGCCAGGCCCAGATGGCATCACTCCAGGAGTACTGAAGGAGCTGGCAGAGGTCCTTGCAGGACCTTTGCAACCTATTTAATGCCTCACTACATTCGAGGTGTGTACCTCAGGACTGGAGGATGGCTCATGTGGTGCCCTCCACAAGAGTGCCCCAGGATGAACCGGAAACTACAGACCAGTGAGCCTCACATCCATCGTGGGTAAGCTAATGGAGACTATCCTGAAGGAGAGGCTGGTGGCCCTCCTAGAGGCCAAAGGACTACAGGACAGCAGACAGCATGGCTTCATATGTGGCAGATCCTGCCAAACCAACCTGGTGGAGTTCTATGACTGGGTAACTAGGCAACTGGACGGGGGCCATGCAGTGGATGTCCTGTATCTGGACTTCAGTAAGGCACTCGACTCGGTGCCACATGGAAGGCTGGGAAGGAAGTTAGTAGGCACAGGGGCAGGTGCAAAGCTGGTGAGATGGGTAGGAAACTGGCTGCAGGGAAGGCAACAGATAGTGGTGGTGGGTGGGGAGCTCTCACACCCAAGGGCAGTGACGAGCGGTGTCCCACAGGGCTCGGTGTTGGGACCAGTGTTGTTTGGGATATTCATTGCAGACATATCATGGGACATCAAGAGCAAGATCAGTCTGTTTGCTGATGATACCAAGGTTGGAGCGGTGGTGGATGACCTAGGGGGATGGCAGGGGTTGCAGGATGATCTGGCAAAGCTTGAAACCTGGTCAGACACCTGGCAACTGGGCTTTAATGCCAAAAAGTGCAAGGTGCTGCATTTTGGGATGAAGAACCCAAGGAGGACTTACCAGCTAGGGGGAGTACAGCTAGCCCAGACAGAGGAGGAGAAGGATCTGGGTGTGCTCATTACAGGGTCAATGAACAACTCTGCACAGTGTAGGAAGGCAGCTGCAAAGGCCAACAAAATGCTGGGTTGTATTGCAAGGGGTATATCCTCGAGGAGGGAGGAGGTGATTCTGCCACTGTATAGGTCATTAGTTAGACCACACCTGGAGTACTGCGTGCAGTACTGGCGTCCATATCTGAAGAGGGACATTAAGTTACTGGAGGGGGTGCAGCGCAGGGCGACAAAGATGATCAAGGGTCTGGGGGACTTATCATGCGAGAGGAGGTTGAAGAAGTTGAACATGTACTCACTGGAGGAGAGGAGAGACAGGGTGACATGATTGAAACCTTTAAATACATGAAAGGAATAAACAAGACAGGTACAGAGGGCTGTTCAAAGTAAGGGAGGGAGGGCCACCAGGGGCCATGATATGAGACTGGAGGCGAGGAAGGTTCAGAAGGGAGATGAGGAGACACTTTTACAGAGGGTGGTGGCTGGGTGGAATCGTTACCTGCAGAAGTGGTATGCAGTAGAACAGTGGACTGCTTCAAACGAGGATGGGACAGGACAAGGGGAGGGTTAATGAGGGAAGGGTGGAAGGGAGGGGCAGCTGCAGAATAAGGGTGCTAGCTGCACATTCGAGCAGACTTGATAGACCTCCGGGCCTTTATCTGCTGGCAAATTTCGTATGTTACGTAAGCAGGAAAGGGATCTTGGAGTTATCATCTCTGATGACCTCAAGGCAGAAACAGTGTGACAAGGCAGCAGGTAAAGCAAATGGGATGCTGGGATGCATAGGCAGGGGCATCACCAACAGGAAAAGGGAGGTCATAATTCCACTATACAAGACACTAGTGAGGCCACCTGGGTACACTGTGCAGTTCTGGAGACCTTACCTACATAAGGACATAGACAGGGTAGAGAAGGTTCCAGAGGAGGGCAACAAAGATGGTGCATGGATTGCATCACAAGTCCTATGAGGACAGGTTGAAGGCACTGAACATGTACCCCTGGAGGAGGGAGGAGAGAGGGGATATGATAGAGACATACAAGTATCTTACAGGGAGGAACAGGGTGCAGGAATGCACTATTTTTAGGAAAAAGATGTTCCAGGACTAGAGGCATGGGATGAAGTTGGAGGAGGACGATTCAGAGAAGCGTGAGGAAGAATTTCTTCACAGAAAGGGTGGTGGACAAGTGGAACACCCTGCCAGAGGAAGTGGTGGGGGCTGAAACAATCACGGGATTTAAGAATGCATGGGATAGACATAAAGGAATTCTGGAGGTCAGGGGTAAGGGGCAACAGACTTCCTGGAAAACATAAACTGAACTTACAAACTTAAATGGGCAGACTGGGTGGGCCATAGGCCCTTATCTGCCGACACTGTCTATGTATCTATGTATCTATGAATGAAAGTGCAGGGTCAAAGGTTATACCAAGATATTTATAGGACTGCACCTGGTCAATGACGAGATTGGGTGTGGAGTGGACAGCTAAACCTGACATAATGGCAGAGATACTGGTGGTTCCACTACCAAGTGCTGCAGTAATGGGAACCAAATCGGACGAGGCCATAAGGGGCAATGAGTATCAGAGTTGAGCCCTGTATTTGGAGCTTGATCAGCACTCTCTGAATTAGAGGGAAGGGAGGGAGGGCGTACAGGAACCTCCCCTTCCAAGAGACGGACATGTCTCGCCAGAAAACTCCAGGTCCTGGTGCAAGCGAGCAGAAATGTGGCAGTTTTGCATTGTGTTGGGACGCAAAAACGTCCAACTCTGGATGACCCCACCTGCTGAACAGGTTTTCTGCAACAGAGACAAGGGGTCAAGACCAGGAATGATCTGGTACTCTCTACTTTGGTCCATGTATCCAGTGTCTGATGAAGCCCCAGATGTGCTCTCCAGTCCAACCCCAAGGCATCTGTAGTGAGAACCCGATGAGAACAGGGGATCAGTAAAGGAACCTCCTTCAGTAAATGGTTGGATTCCAGCCGCCACTGAAGCACCTTTCGGATAGAAGAGGTAACTAGAATTCTCTATGCATTGTGGGATTCTCATATGCAGTCTAGCCAGTGGTACTGTGACATCAAGCCTAAGAGCCTCAGGAATGTCCTAGCTGTGATATACCTGTTATTGTACACCATTCGGGCCTGTGCAATCAGACGTTCAGCCCTGTATTGGGGTAGGAAGGATAAGCCTTGGACAGTGTCCAGGACTGCCCATAAGTACTGTAGATGCCGGCAAGGGGTTAAGATCAACATCGGTACACTGACAGTAATCCCTAGAGCATCGAACAGGTACCTTAGATATTTCCTGTGAGTGGGGCAAATCTTGATATGCAAGTAGGCATCCTGCATATCCAGGGAACAAATCCAGTCCCCTTCTTGCAGTAGTGGGAGTAGGCCTTACAGAGTAATCCTTCTCAACTTGTATTTGATGAAAAAAAAATTCAGGTCTCAGAGGTCTAGAATGGTCCTCAGATCTCCTGTCGTTTTGGGACTAGGAAGTACCGAGAATAGAACCCTGTGTTCCTTTGTTCCCAGGGAAAGGGTTCTATGGCCTTTTTCTGAAGAGGTGTTTAAATTTCAAGGTAATTCCAGAACTTCCTGACTGTGACCATGTGCTATTATTGCTAGGACCTGGACTTCCGGCATGATGGCTGTCTGCTGAGTTGCTCTGATTTGTGGCTCCCTCGCTACCTCCGCTTAAACTGCTCAAATTTGCTGCGTTTGGCCATCCTGTTATTTCAGATTACAGGGCATAATCGCCAGCACCTCATTTTTCTGCATACAGTCGACCATGGACTCAGAAATGAAAAGAGTCGCTCTAAAAACACACACCGCCAACTACGCTGGTGAAAGAGAAACTGATGGGCGGGGCCAAAGCGAAGGAAAGGACCCGGTTTCACACTCTTCACCACAAGATGTGCTTACCGAGAAAAAATTCCTGGAGGAAGTAGCCCCAATGAAAGACACACTGCTGATGCTCGCCTCCGCATTTCGCAATATGAGGGCATCAGTCGAACAACTTGCCAGCTGACAATGAGGCCCGTATCTCATCATTAGATGACTGGAGAATCAGGTTGGAACCTGAGATTGTCCACACCTGACAGAGGCTTAAAAGAGCCGAGAAAAGCTAGAAGACCTCGAGGGACGATCGAGGTGCAACAACTTAGTGGTACAGGGTTTGCCAGAAGGGAAAGAGGGCATTACGGCTATACTATTTGCTCAAAAGCTCTGTGAAAAGTTGGTAGGGCCTTCTCCCAATGGCCCAGCGTACATTATTGAGCGCACACACCGTTCCCAGAGGCCTATGCTTCCCACAGGTTCCCCTCCTAGGCCCTCCCTATTTAAGTTACTGAATTTCCTCGATAAGCAGCATATATTAGCCAAGCTTAAAGATGTTAAGGAAATCCAATGGGCTGACAGGAAAATAAGGGTAGCGCAAGACTTACCATTTACAAAGCGCCAAAAATCGATTCGCACTTCACCCTACTGTCAACAAGCTCATCTCTGCGGGCATTAAATTCAGGGTCCGGTATCCAGCAACTCTGCAAGTCTTTGAGGATGGTCACTGGAATTCCTTTGATACCGTGGAAGCTGCAATCAAAGCCTGCAAGCATATGGTCCCGGACCTCTTCAAATGAAAGAATGAAGCGACACCCAGTGGCCATTTGGTGGTACTGCAAGAACATGTCTCTATAGTGAAGTGATCGCAGAGATCTGTTGTCCTTGCTTACACCCTTCTCGAACTGGACTAAAATGGAGTATTGGTTTCAGTGCCTGTTTAGATTAGCCATGTGACTTTTCTCTTGGACCCTTATTCGCTCTGCGCTCAGTTTTTGTGACCCATTTTTTTGTGGGAAAGACAAGGATAATGGTTTTTCTCCCTTGGACCTAGTGGCGATTTAGGCTTATTAGGTTATGATGGGGGGCTTCCCTGCTACTAATCAGCAAACTGCAGTGATGTCTATGGCCCTTTCGTGTAGGAAATATATCTTGCAAGCAAGTAATCTATCGACATTTTAGACTGTTAATAGGCACCAGGTGGAGCAGTTGCCCCTAATATCAGGGCTTTTGAGACCATCATCCATTTTGTTTATTGGACCCTCATCATTTCTTTTTGTTTTGTGGCTATATGCTAAACTAGTCGGGCCACTATTATTGTACATTGTTCTTCGTGTTCCGTAATGTGTGAGGGAGCAATACCCCTCTCTTTATTTCCTCTCATGTACACTGCTTGTGGATTCTGGTTTTGAGTGGGGGGTGGGGAGATTTAGAGACAGGGTTAGTGAGCATGGACATCATCACGTAAGCAAGGGGTTGGAGTGCAGTCATTAGGACTGAGGATTGGTTTACTCTATTTTTGGTGTTATTTGCATGTTTATGCTAAATGTTCTTAGTAGGGTGGGGGGTTGTTAGGATGTTTTCTATCTTTTGCTTATTTGTGGTGGGGAGGCGGGGGAGGTCATTCAGGGGGGTGGGAGAGAGAGCCGTGTTGTCACAGCTGCAATTGGAGTATTTGATGTATATTTACACCCAAATTATTGCCCATAGCACCACATTTCCTTTATGAAAATCGTCTCCTGGGATATTAAAGGGGCCCGGTCACGGGGTTAAAGACTCCAGATAATCAAACATCTGGCCTTAATGAAGTGTCAAATTGCACTTCTACAGGAGACACACCTGTTAGAGGTGGAAAACAATCTTTTTTGCAGGGGTTTCATAGGATCAGTGCACACTGCAGGGTTCTCCACATCACAATGTGGAGTGGCGATTTTTGATTGCCAGAGGCACCAATTTTTGGAACTGCAAAAGGTTACCGACCCACATGGTAGATTCATTTTCCTAAAGGGGGTGTTGGATCACAGGGAAATCCTCATTGGTTCAATTTATGGTCCCAATAGGAATTCCCCTGTTTTTTTTTTTTTTTTACTAACCTTTCCCTATCCTTAGCTCCCTTCAATGACTTGCCCATTATTCTAGCTGGGGACTGGAATCTTGTTATTGATACCACCCTGGATAGATCCTCTTCCACGAGTTCTAATCCCTTCCCCTTCCCAACGATCTCTTCGAGACCTTTTAGAGACTTATGGGCTGGGCCCTGGCACCTTCTGAATCCTAGTACTAGAGCTGACTTTCTCACACCCCTGTACAAATCCCTTTCCCGGATTGATTTCTTTTTGGTTAACCAGAAAGTGATTACCGGTCTAGTGGGTTGTGGTATCACTCCCAGAGTGATATCTGACCATTCCCTTATCTGGTTAGATATTAACCTGGCCCCAGACATCCAGAAAGACACTATCTGGAAAATAAACTTCCAGCTACTTGCCCATGAAGATATAGTAACTCAAATCAGGTGGGGGCTGTGTCTTCTATTTGAAGGATTCTCTCATGGGGCTACCACTCCCCCGGCCTGACCTCGACCATAAGGCCCAGGCACTTACTCTAAAGCTGTCCCCTGACCCAGCTAGAGGCCCATTATTCCTAACCGTAGCCTACATACCCCCCAAGAACCAATCCCAGGCCCTGGGCAAACTAATTGACTACCTCACCTCCCTACCCAACTCGTCGGACCAAATCTTGGTAGGCGAATATAAACAATCTGCCCCTTTTCCTCCTCCCACACGTGAGGCTTTCGATTCAATTGACCTAACTCAACTGGTCACACAGCCTACTAGAAAAACCCTAGGAGGGTGGACAAGCACCCTCCTGGATGTGGTCCTCACCAACAGGCCAATCCCATCCACAACATCCAAATCCTCTGACTGCCTCAGTGACCACTCCCCTGTGCTTTTCAACTGGGAAACCCCTTGGCCCTCATCCCGGTCAAAACCACCTCTCGAAGCGGCTTAGGCCTGGGGACTCATAGGCCTTAAGCGCTTCCTTGCCCACACTGATTGGTCCCTCTGACCCAGGGCAACCAACATTGACTCTGGCCCTGGCCTTCTTTGTAAGCACTTTCAACTTTGCCTGTGATATCTTTGCTCCCATAACTGCTAGGAGGTCCAAAGTGAAACATGCCCCTTGGATCACCCCTGCCCTACTGTGGCAACTTAAGCAACGCGACAATCTTTGGCACCTTGCTGTTGCTACTGGCCGTTCAGCTGACAGGCAGTCCTATGCTGCCACCCGCAACCAGTGCACCTGGGCCATCCGCAAAGCAAAGGCGGAATACTACCAAGCCTCTCTTACCTCCTCCTGGGGGAACCCCAGGTGCTTCTGGGACATCAAGCAACTGAATGGTCACTCCCAGTCCCCCTCTCCTTCTCTTCTCAACATCAATGGTACGTCTCCTCTGACCCTGCCTCATTGCCACCCACCTCAATAACTCCTTTGACCGACCTTAGCTCAGTGCTTCCTGGTAACTTTTCAGTCCACCTCCTCCATGTGTACCACCACCCATTGCCCGCCCCTTTCCACCTGCGTCGTGTCACCATGCAAGAAGCTAGGCCTTACTTGTTAAAAGCCCTAAAAGGTAACACCACGGTAATGACTCACTTGATCCTGCCTTTTCGTCAGGTCCTGGATCAGGTCCTCTCACCTATTACGTGCATTTTCAACAAATCACTCTGTCTCAGACAATTCCCTCTGCCTGGAAGATTGCCACAGTTACCCCTGTCCATAAAGGTGGTGACAGGACTCTTCGGGTAACTACCGACCCATCTCTATCCTCTCCCCCTCTCTAAGGCGTTAGAAAATTGTGGCGATCCCAAGTCTCTGACTACCTCTGTAGTACAATGTTCTCTGCCCTGAACAACACGGGTTCAGAGCAGGTCATAGTACCAATACAGCACACCTGGAATTTTCCAACTTCCTCCATGCCTCCTTGGACTCTGGTGCCCTGGCTGGTGCTATATTCATTGACCTGTCTAAAGCATTCGATACCGTTCGCATCCTCTTTGCTCTCCACCCTCGACCTAATAGACTTTGCCTCAGGACCTGTTTCCTGGTGCACCAGCTATCTCTCCATCGCTCTCCATGTGTGGAAGTCAGCGGTACTTCTCTGAAACATGCCCCATTCTCTCTCGGGTCCCGCAGGGCTCAATTCTTGGACCCCTACTATTCTCACTCTTTCTTAACTCCCTACCCAGCAGTTGTACAGGTAAGATGCTTCTCTATGCTGATGATGCTGTTCTTGTTGCCTCCCACAATGACCCCATGCTGTTACAGAACTCCCTCAAACTAGTCTTTGACTCTGCAGCTACCTGGTTCACTGAGCACCGACTTGTTATCAACCTTAAGAAAACAAAAACGATGCTCTTCTCCCACCCCCAAAATAAGTACAGCAAGTTTCCTTTAGGTTTAATCGTTATCCCTCAATCGTTATCCCTCAATCGTTCAATCGTTATCCCAATCATTCAATCATTATCCCTCAATCGTTCAATCGTTATCCTTTAATCGTTATCCCTCAATCGTTTAATTGTTATCCCTCAATCGTTCAATCGTTATCCCTCAATCTTTCAATTGTTCAATCGTTTAATCATTATCCCTCAATCGTTTGTTATCCTTCAATCATCTGTCGTTTAATCGTTCAATCGTTATCTCTCAATCGTTTAATCGTTCAATCGTTATCCCTCAATCGTTTAATCGTTATCCCTCAATCGTTTAATCGTTATCACTCAATCGTTTAATCGTTATTGTTCAATCGTTATCCCAATCGTTCAATCATTATCCCTGAATCGTTCAATCGTTATCCCAATCGTTCAATCGTTATCCTTCAATCGTTTAATCGTTATACCTGAATCATTTAATCGTTCAATCCTTATCTCTCAATCGTTTAATCGTTATCTCTCAATCATTCAATCGTTATCCCTCAATCGTTCAATCGTTATCCCCCAATCGTTTAATCATTATCCCCAATCGTTCAATCGTTATCCCTCAATCGTTTAATCGTTCAATCATTATCCCCTCAATTGTTTAATCATTATCTCAATCGTTATTCCTCAGTTGTTTAATTGTTCAATCATTATCTTTCAATCATTTAATTATTTCAATTGTTATTTTTCAATCGTTTAATCTTTATCCTTCAATTTAATCGTTATTCCTCAATTGTTTAATCATTCAATCGTTATCCCTCAATCGTTTAATCATTATCTCTCAATTGTATACCTCAATCATTTAATCGTTATCTCAATCGTTATCCCTCAGTCGTTCAATCGTTATCGCAATCATTCAATCGTTATCCAATCGTTCAATCGTTATCCCCAATCATTTAATCATTATCCCTCAATCGTTCAACCATTATCCCAATCGTTCAATCGTTATCCCAATTGTTCAATCATTATCCCTCAATCATTTAATCGTTATCCCTAATCATTTAATCATTATCCCTCAATCATTTAATCATTATCCCTCAATCGTTCAATCATTATCCAGATCGTTCAATCGTTATCCCCAATCATTCAATCGTCACTCAATCGTTTAATCGTTATTGCAATCGTTCAATCGTTATCCCTCAATCGTTTAATCGTTCAGTCGTATCTCAATCGTTCAATCATTATCCCTCAATCATTCAATCGTTCAATCATTATCCCTCAATCATTTAATCATTATCTCTCAATCGTTTAATCGTTATCTCAATCGTTATCCCTCAATTGTTTAATCGTTATCTCAATCGTTATCCCTCAATCGTTTAATCATCCCTCAATTGTTTAATCGCTATCTTAATTATTATCCCTCAATCATTTAATCGTTATCCCTCAATCATTCAATCGTTCAATCATTATCCCTCAATCATTCAGTCGTTCAATCGTTATCCCTCAATCGTTTAATCGTTATCCCAATCGTTTAATCGTTATCCCAATCGTTCAATCGTTATCCCTCAATCGTTCAATCGTTATCCCTCAATCGTTCAATCGTTTAATCGTTCAATCGTTTTCCCTCAATCGTTTAATCGTTCAATCGTTATCCCTCAATTGTTTAATCATTATCTCTCAATTGTTATTCCTCAGTTGTTTAATTGTTCAATCATTATCTTTCAATCATTTAATTGTTATTTCAATTGTTATTTTTCAATCGTTTAATCTTTATCCTTCAATTTAATCGTTATCTCTCAATCGTTATCCCTCAATTGTTTAATCATTCAATCGTTATCCCTCAATCGTTTAATCATTATCTCTCAATTGTATACCTCAATCATTTAATCGTTATCTCAATCGGTATCTCTCAGTCGTTCAATCGTTATCGCAATCGTTCAATCGTTATCCCAATCGTTCAATCGTTGTCCCAATCATTTTAATCGTTATCCCTCAGTCGTTCAATCGTTATATGATACGTTCAATCGTTATCCCAATCGTTCAATCGTTGTCCCCAATCATTTAATCGTTATCCTCAATCGTTCAATCATTATCCCAATCGTTCAATCGTTATCCCAATTGTTCAATCATTATCCTCAATCATTTAATCGTTGTCCTAATCATTTAATCATTATCCTCAATCGTTTAATCATTATCCTCAATCGTTCAGTCATTATCGTAGTTTCAATCGTTATCCCCAATCGTTCAATCATTATCCCTCAATCGTTCAATTGTTATCCCCAATCGTTCAATCATTATCCCTCAATCATTCAATCGTTCAATCGTTATCCCTCAATTGTTTAATCGTTATCTCTCAATCGTTATCCCTCAATCATTTAATCATTATACCTCAATTGTTTAATCGTTATCTCTCAATCGTTATTCCTCAATCGTTTAATCATCCCTCAATTGTTTAATAGCTATCTCAATTGTTATCCCTCAATCATTTAATCGTTATCCCTCAATCATTCAATCGTTCAATCATTATCCCTCAATCATTCAATCGTTCAATCGTTATCCCTCAATCGTTCAATCGTTATCCCAATCGTTCAATCGTTATCCCTCAATCGTTCAATCGTTATCCCCAATCGTTCAATCGTTATCCCTCAATCGTTCAATCGTTATCCCCAATCGTTCAATCGTTATCCCCAATCGTTCAATCGTTATCCCTCAATCGTTTAATCGTTTAATCGTTCAATCGTTATCCCTCAATTGTTTAATCATTATCTCTCAATCGTTATTCCTCAGTTTAATTGTTCAATCATTATCTTTCAATCATTTAATTATTTCAATTATTTTTCAATCGTTTAATCTTTATCCTTCAATTTAATCGTTATCTCTCAATCGTTTAATCATTCAATCGTTATCCCTCAATCGTTTAATTATCTCAATTGTATACCTCAATCATTTAATCGTTATCTCAATCGTTATCTCTGTCGTTCAATCGTTATCGCAATCGTTCAATCGTTATCCCAATCGTTCAATCGTTATCCCAATCGTTCAATCGTTATCCCCAATCATTTAATCGTTATCCCTCAATCGTTCAATCATTATCCCAATCGTTCAATCGTTATCCCAATCGTTCAATCATCCTCAATCATTTAATCATTATCCCTCAATCGTTTAATCATTATCCCTCAATCATTCAATCATTATCGTAGTCGTTCTATCGTTATCCCCAATCGTTCAATCGTTATCACTCAATCGTTTAATCGTTATTGCAATCGTTCAATCGTTATCCCTCAATCGTTTAATCGTTCAGTCGTTATCCCAATCGTTCAATCATTATCCCTCAATCATTCAATCGTTCAATCATTGTCCTCAATCATTCAATCGTTCAATCATTATACCTCAATCGTTTAATCATTATCTCTCAATCGTTTAATCGTTATCTCAATCGTTATCCTCAATCGTTTAATCATCCTTCAATTGTTTAATCGGTCTCAATTGTTATCCCTCAATCATTTAATCGTTATCCCTCAATCATTCAATCGTTCAATCATTATCCCTCAATAGTTCAATCGTTATCCCTCAATCGTTCAATCGTTATCCCTCAATCGTTTAATCGTTATCCCAATCGTTCAATCGTTATCCCTCAATCGTTTAATTGTTCAATCGTTATCCCTCAATTGTTCAATCGTTATCCCCAATCGTTCAATCGTTGTCCTCAATCGTTTAATCGTTCAGTTATCCTCAATTGTTTAATCATCTCTCAATCGTTATTCCTCAGTTGTTTAAATTGTTCAATCATTATCTTCAATCATTTAATTATTTCAATTGTTATTTTCAATCGTTTAATCTTTATCCTTCAATTTAATCGTTATCTCTCAATCGTTATCCTCAATTGTTTAATCGTTATCTCTCAATTGTATACCTCAATCATTTAATCGTTATCTCAATCGTTATCCTTCAGTCGTTCAATCGTTATCGCAATCGTTCAATCGTTATCCCAATCGTTCAATCGTTATCCCCAATCATTTAATCGTTATCCCTCAATTGCTCAATCATTATCCCAATCGTTCAATCGTTATCCCTCAATCATTTAATCATTATCCCTCAATCGTTTAATCATTATCCCTCAATCGTTTAATCATTATCCCTCAATCATTTAATCATTATCCCCAATCGTTCAATCGTTATCACTCAATCGTTTAATCGTTATTGCAATCATTCAATCGTTATCCCTCAATCGTTTAATCGTTCAGTCGTTATCCCAATCGTTCAATCATTATCCCTCAATCATTCAATCGTTCAATCATTATCCCTCAATCGTTTAATCATTATCTCTCAATCGTTTAATCGTTATCTCAATCGTTATCCCTCAATTGTTTAATTGTTATCTCTCAATCGTTATCCCTCAATCATTTAATCGTTATACCTCAATTGTTTAATCGTTATCTCTCAATCGTTATCCCTCAATCGTTTAATCATCCCTCAATTGTTTAATCGCTATCTCAATTGTTATCCCTCAATCATTTAATCGTTATTCCTCAATCATTCAATTGTTCAATCATTATCCCCAATTGTTTAATTGTTATCTCTCAATCATTATTCCTCAATCATTTAATCGTTATCTCTCAATTGTTATCTCTCAATTGTTTAATCATCATCTCAATCATTATTCCTCAATAGTTTAATCATTCAATCGTTCAATCGTTATCATGCAATCGTTTAATCATTCAATCGTTATCCCTCAATCGTTTAATCATTATCTCAATTGTATACCTCAATCATTTAATCGTTATCTCAATCGTTATCTCTGTCGTTCAATCGTTATCGCAATCGTTCAATCGTTATCCCAATCGTTCAATCGTTATCCCCAATCATTTAATCGTTATCCCTCAATCGTTCAATCATTATCCCAATCGTTCAATCGTTATCCCAATCATTCAATCATCCTCAATCATTTAATCATTCCCTCAATCGTTCAATCATTATCGTAGTGGTTCTACGTTATCCCAATCGTTCAATCGTTATCACTCAATCGTTTAATCGTTATTGCAATCGTTCAATCATTATCCTCAATCGTTTAATCGTTCATCGTTATCCCAATCGTTCAATCATTATCCCTCAATCATTCAATCGTTCAATCATTATCCCTCAATCATTCAATCGTTCAATCATTATACCTCAATCGTTTAATCATTATCTCTCAATCGTTTAATCGTTATCTCAATCGTTATCCCTCAATCGTTTAATCATCCTTCAATTGTTTAATCGGTCTCAATTGTTATCCCTCAATCATTTAATCGTTATCCCTCAATCATTCAATCGTTCAATCATTATCCCTCAATCATTCAATCGTTCAATCGTTATCCCTCAATCGTTCAATCGTTATCCCTCAATCGTTTAATCGTTATCCCAATCGTTCAATCGTTATCCCTCAATCGTTTAATTGTTCAATCGTTATCCCTCAATTGTTCAATCGTTGTCATAATTTCAATCGTTGTCCTCAATCGTTTAATCGTTCAGTCGTTATCCTCAATTGTTTAATCATCTCTCAATCGTTATTCCTCAGTTGTTTAATTGTTCAATCATTATCTTTCAATCATTTAATTATTTCAATTGTTATTTTCAATCGTTTAATCTTTATCCTTCAATTTAATCGTTATCTCTCAATCGTTATCCTCAATTGTTTAATCGTATCTCTCAATTGTATACCTCAATCATTTAATCGTTATCTCAATCGTTGTCACTTCAGTCGTTCAATCGTTATGTAATCGTTCAATCGTTATCCCAATCGTTCAATCGTTATCCCAATCATTTAATCGTTATCCTCAATTGTTCAATCATTATCCCAATCGTTCAATCGTTGTCCTCAATCATTTAATCGTTGTCCCCAATCATTTAATCATTATCCCTCAATCGTTTAATCATTATCCCTCAATCGTTTAATCATTATCCCTCAATCATTTAATCATTATCCCCAATCGTTCAATCGTTATCACTCAATCGTTTAATCGTTATTGCAATCATTCAATCGTTATCCCTCAATCGTTTAATCGTTCAGTCGTTATCCCAATCGTTCAATCATTATCCTCAATCATTCAATCGTTCAATCATTATCCCTCAATCGTTTAATCATTATCTCTCAATCGTTTAATCGTTATCTCAATCGTTATCCCTCAATTGTTTAATTGTTATCTCTCAATCGTTATCCCTCAATCATTTAATCGTTATACCTCAATTGTTTAATCGTTATCTCTCAATCGTTATCCCTCAATCGTTTAATCATCCCTCAATTGTTTAATCGCTATCTCAATTGTTATCCCTCAATCATTTAATCGTTATTCCTCAATCATTCAATTGTTCAATCATTATCCCCAATTGTTTAATTGTTGTCTCTCAATCATTATTTCTCAATCATTTAATCGTTATCTCTCAATTGTTATCTCTCAATTGTTTAATCATCATCTCAATCATTATTCCTCAATAGTTTAATCATTCAATCGTTCAATCGTTATCATAATCGTTTAATCATTCAATCGTTATCCCAATCGTTCAGTCATTATCCATAATCATTTAATTGTTATTCCTCAATCATTTAATCATTATCACAATCGTTCAATCGTTATACATAATCGTTCAATCGTTATCCCAATTGTTCAATCGTTGTCCTCAATCGTTCAATTGTTATCACTCAATTATTTAATACGTTATACTTAATCGTTCGATCGTTATCCCAATCGTTTAATCGTTATCCCTCAATCGTTTAATCGTTCAATCATTATCCCAATCGTTCAATCGTTATCCCTCAATCGTTCAATCGTTATCCCTCAATCGTTCAATCGTTATCCCTCAATTGTTTAATCGTTATCCCTCAATCGTTTAATCGTTGTCTCAATCATTCAATCGTTATCCTCAATCGTTACATTATTCCTCAATAGTTATTTTCAATCATTTAATCGTTATCTCCAATTGTTTAATCGTTATTTCTCAATCGTTTAATCGTTCTCAATCGTTAGATTATTCTCCAATTGTTCAATTTTATTCCTCAATTATATCTCAATCATTATTCCTCAATCGTTTAATCGTCATTTCTCAATCGTTATCTCAATCATTCAATTGTTGTCACTCAATCGTTTAATCGTTCAATCGTTATCCTCAATCGTTCAATTGTTATCCCAATCGTTCAATCATTATCCTCAATCATTTAATCGTTGTCCCAATCATTTAATCATTATCCTCAATCGTTTAATCATTATCCTCAATCGTTCAATCATTATACATGATCGTTCAATCGTTGTCCCCAATCGTTCAATCGTTATCACTCAATCGTTTAATCGTTATTGCAATCGTTCAATCGTTGTCCTCAATCGTTTAATCGTTCAGTCGTTATCCCAATCGTTCAATCATTATCCTCAATCATTCAATCGTTCAATCATTATCCTTCAATCGTTTAATCATTATCTCTCAATCGTTTAATCGTTATCTCAATCGTTATCCCTCAATTGTTTAATCGTTATCTCTCAATCGTTATCCCTCAATTGTTTAATTGTTATCTCTCAATCGTTGTCCTCAATCGTTTAATCATCCCTCAATTGTTTAATCACTATCTCAATTGTTATCCTCAATCATTTAATTGTTATTCCTCATTCAATTGTTCAATCATTATCCCCAATTGTTTAATTGTTATTTCTCAATCATTATTTCTCAATCATTTAATCGTCATCTCTCAGTCGTTATCTCTCAATTGTTTAATCGTCATCTCAATCATTATTTCTCAATAGTTTAATCGTTCAATCGTTATCACGCAATCATTTAATCGTTATCCCCAATCATTTAATCATTATCCCCAATCATTTAATCATCCCTCAATCATTTAATCATCACAATCGTTTAATCATCCCAATCGTTCAATCGTTATTCCTCAATCGTTTAGTCGTTCAATCGTTATCCCAATTGTTCAATCGTTATCCCTCAATCATTCAATTGTTCAATCGTTATCCTCAATCGTTCAATCGTTATACCTCAATCGTTTAATCATCGCAATCGTTTAATCATTATCCCTCAATTGTTTAATGATTATCTCTCAATCATTATCCTTCAATTGTTTAATCGTTATTTCTCAATCGTTATCCCTCAATCGTTCAATCGTTATCCCTCAATCGTTCAATCGTTATCCCTGAATCGTTCAATCGTTATCCCTGAATCATTCGTTATCCCTCAATTGTTTAATCGTTATTTCTCAATCATTCAATTGTTATCCTCAATCATTTAATCATTCCTCAATCGTTATCCCTCAATCGTTCAATCGTTGTCCTCAATTGTTTAATCGTTCAATCGTTGTCCTGAATCATTTAATCATCATCCCCAATTGTTTAATCGTTATCCCCAATCGTTTAATCGTTTAATTGTTATCCAATCATTATGTTAATCGTTTAATTCAATCATTCAATTGTTATCTCTATCGTTTAATCGTTGAATCGTTATCCCTGAATCGTTTAATCATTATCTCTCAATCATTATCCTGAATCGTTCAATCATTATCCTTCAATCGTTGTCCTGAATGGTTTAATCGTTGTCCTCAATTGTTCAATCGTTATTCCCCAATCGTTTAATCGTTTAATCTTACGTCAATCGTTTAATCATTATTCTTTAATCGTTGTCCTGAATCATTTAATCGTTGTCCTCCAATCGTTCAATCGTTATCCTTTAATCGTTATCCTCAATTGTTTAATTGTTATCCCTCAATCGTTCAATCGTTATGCCTCAATCGTTTAATTGTTATCCCCAATCGTTCAATCGTTATCCCTCAATCGTTTAATCGTTCAATCCTTATCCCCAATCGTTCAATCGTTATCCCTCAATCATTTAATCGTTCAATTGTTATTCCTCAATCGTTTAATCGTTCAATCCTTATCCCCAATCGTTCAATCGTTATCCCTCAATCGTTCAATCGTTATCCCTCAATCGTTCAATCCTTATCCCCAATCATTTAATCATTATCCCTGATCGTTATCCCTCAATCATTCAATCGTTCAATCATCCCTCAATTGTTTAATCATTCAATCATTAATCCCTCAATCGTTTAATCGTTCAATCGTTATTCCTCAATCGTTTAATTGTTCAATCATTAATCCTTCAATCGTTATCTCTCAATTGTTTAATCGTTATCCTGAATTGTTTAATCATTCAATCGTTGTCCTTGAATCGTTTAATCATTCAATCGTTATCCCTCAATTGTTTAATCATTATCTCTCAATCGTTTAATCGTTATTCCTCAATCGTTATCCCTGATTGTTATCCCTCAATCGTTTAATTGTTATTTTTCAATCGTTATCCCTGAATCATTTAATCGTCCCTCAATTGTTCAGTCATTATTCCCAATCGTTTAAACGTTTAATCATTATCCGTCAATCGTTTAATCATTATCTTTCAATTGTTATCCCTGAATCGTTTAATCGTTATCCCCAATTGTTCAATCATTATCCCCAATCGTTTAATCGTTATCCCTGATCGTTATCCCTCAATCGTTCAATCGTTATCCCCAATCGCTCAACTCATTCCCTCAATCGTCTTAATTGTTCAATCGCTATCCTCAATTGTTTAATCATTATCTCTCAATCGTTATTCCTCAGTTGTTTAATTGTTCAATCATTATCTTCAATCATTTAATTGTTATTTCAATTGTTATTTTCAATCGTTTAATCTTTATCTTTCAATTTAATCGTTATCATCCAATCGTTGTCCTGAATCGTTTAATCGTTGTTCTCAATCGATATCCTCAATTATTTAATCGTTATCCTCAATAGTTTAATCGTTATCCCTCAATCATTTAATCGTTATCTCAATCGTTGTCCTCAATCGTTTAATCGTCACCTCTCAATCGTTATCCGTCAATTGTTTAATCATTCAATCGTTCAATCGTTATCACTCAATCGTTTAATCATTCAATCGTTATCCCAATCGTTCAATCGTTATCCCAATCATTTAATCGTTATCCTCAATCGTTTAATCGTTCAATCGTTATCCTGAATCGTTTAATCGTTATCCCTCAATTGTTTAATTGTTGTTATAATTGTTATCCTGATTGTTATTCCTCAATCGTTTAATCGTTATTCTAATCATTTAATCGTTATTGCAATCGTTCAATCATCCTCAATCATCCAATCGTTCACTCAATTGTTTATTCGTTATACATAATCGTTATCCAATCATTGAATCATTATCCCAATCGTTCAGTCGTTATCCCTTAATCGTTTAATCGTTCAATTGTTATCCCAATCGTTCAATCATTATACCTCAATCGTTCAATCGTTATCCCAATCGTTCAATTGTTATCTCAATCATTTAATCGTTATCAATCATTTAATCGTTATCCTCAATCATTCAATCGTTATCCTCAATCGTTCAATCGTTATCACTCAATCGTTTAATCGTTATACTAATCATTCAATCGTTATCCCAATCATTCAATCGTGATCCTCAATCATTCAATCGTTCAATTGTTATCCTCAATCGTTCAATCGTTGTCCTAAATCGTTTAATCGTTATCTCAATCGTTATTCTTCAATCGTTTGAGTCATTATTCCTCAATCGTTTAATTATCTCAATCGTTATTCCTTAATCGTTATCTCTCAATCGTTGTCCCTCAATCGTTCAATCGTTTAATCATTATCCCTGAATCGTTTAATCATTCAATTGTTATCCTGAATTGTTTAATCGTTATCCTCAATTGTTTAATCATTATTTCTCAATCGTTATCCTGATTGAGTGATAACGATTGAACGATTGAATGATTAAACAATCGCTTAATTGTTCAATCGCTATCCCAATCGCTCAGTCATTATTCCTCAATCATTTAATCGTTATCCCCAATCATTTAATCGTTATCCTCAATCGTTTAATCGTTATTGCAATCATTCAATCGTTATCCCAATCGTTCAATCGTTGTCCTCAATTGTTTAATTATTTGTCCTCAATCGCTTAATGATTATCTCAATCGTTATCCAATCATTTAATCGTTCAATCGTTATTCCTCAATCGTTTAATCGTTATCCCTCAATCGTTCAATCGTTATCCCTCAATTGTTTAATCATTATCTTAATCGTTATATCTCAATTGTTTAATCGTTATCTCAATCGTTATTCAATAGTTAAATTATTCAATCGTTCAATTGTTATCACTCAATCGTTTAATCGTTATCCCAATCGTTCAATCGTTATCCCTCAATCATTCAATCGTTCAATCATTATCCCTCAATCGTTCAATCGTTATCCCCAATCGTTCAATCGTTATCCCTCAATCGTTCAATCGTTATCTCAATCGTTTAATCATTGTCCTCAATCGTTTAATCGTTCAATCGTTGTCCTCAATCGTTCAATCGTTGTCCCCAATCGTTCAATCGTTGTCCTCAATCGTTTAATCGTTCAATCATTGTCCTCAATTGTTTAATCATTATCTCAATAATTTATTCCTCAGTTGTTTAATTGTTCAATCATTATCTTTCAATCATTTAATTATTTCAATTGTTATTTTTCAATCGGTTTAATCTTTATCCTTCAATTTAATCGTTATCCTCAATTGTTTAATCGTTCAATCGTTATCCTCAATCGTTTAATCATTATCTCTCAATTGTATACCTCAATCATTTAATCGTTATCTCAATCGTTGTCCTCAGTCGTTCAATCGTTATGCAATCATTCAATCGTTATCCAATCGTTCAATCGTTATCCCCAATCATTTAATCATTATCCTCAATCGTTCAATCATTATCCCAATCGTTCAATCGTTATCCCAATTGTTCAATCATTATCCTCAATCATTTAATCGTTATCCTAATCATTTAATCATTATCCTCAATCATTTAATCATTGATCCCTCAATCGTTCAATCATTATCATGATCGTTCAATAGATTGTCCCAATCATTCAATCGTCACTCAATCGTTTAATCGTTATTGCAATCGTTCAATCGTTATCCCTCAATCGTTTAATCGTTCAGTCGTATCTCAATCGTTCAATCATTATCCCTCAATCATTCAATCGTTCAATCATTATCCCTCAATCGTTTAATCATTATCTCTCAATCGTTTAATCGTTTAATCGTTATCTCAATCGTTATCCCTCAATTGTTTAATCGTTATCTCAATCGTTATCCCTCAATCGTTTAATCATCCCTCAATTGTTTAATCGCTATCTCAATTATTATCCCTCAATCATTTAATCGTTATCCCTCAATCATTCAATCGTTCAATCATTATCCCTCAATCATTCAGTCGTTCAATCGTTATCCCTCAATCGTTTAATCGTTATCCCAATCGTTTAATCGTTGTCCCAATCGTTCAATCGTTATCCTCAATCGTTCAATCGTTATCCCCAATTGTTCAATCGTTGTCCTCAATCGTTTAATCGTTCAATCGTTTATCCTCAATTGTTTAATCATTATCTCTCAATCGTTATTCCTCAGTTGTTTAATTGTTCAATTATTATCTTTCAATCATTTAATTGTTATTTCAATTATTTTTCAATCATTTAATCTTTATCCTTCAATTTAATCGTTATCTCTCAATCGTTATCCCTCAATTGTTTAATCATTCAATCGTTATCCTCAATCGTTTAATCATTTCTCAATTGTATACCTCAATCATTTAATCGTTATCTCAATCGGTATCTCTCAGTCGTTCAATCGTTATATAATCGTTCAATCGTTATCCCAATCGTTCAATCGTTATCCCAATCATTTAATCGTTATCCTCAGTCGTTCAATCGTTATCGCAATCGTTCAATCGTTATCCCAATCGTTCAATCGTTATCCCCAATCATTTAATCGTTATCCCTCAATCGTTCAATCATTATCCCAATCGTTCAATCGTTATCCCAATTGTTCAATCATTATCCCTCAATCATTTAATCGTTATCCCTAATCATTTAATCATTATCCCTCAATCGTTTAATCATTATCCTCAATCGTTAAGTCATTATCATTAGTCGTTCAATCGTTATCCCCAATCGTTCAATCATTATCCTCAATCGTTCAATCGTTATCCCCAATCGTTCAATCATTATCCCTCAATCATTCAATCGTTCAATCGTTATCCCTCAATTGTTTAATCGTTATCTCTCAATCGTTATCCCTCAATCATTTAATCATTATACCTCAATTGTTTAATCGTTATCTCTCAATCGTTATTCCTCAATTGTTAATCATCCCTCAATTGTTTAATACTATCTCAATTGTTATCCTCAATCATTTAATCATTATCCTCAATCATTCAATCGTTCAATCATTATCCTCAATCATTCAATCGTTCAATCGTTATCCCTCAATCGTTCAATCGTTATCCCAATCGTTCAATCGTTATCCCTCAATCGTTCAATCGTTATCCCTCAATCGTTCAATCGTTATCCCTCAATCGTTCAATCGTTATCCCCAATCGTTCAATCGTTATCCCTCAATCGTTTAATCGTTTAATCGTTCAATCGTTATCCCTCAATTGTTTAATCATTATCTCTCAATCGTTATTCCTCAGTTGTTTAATTGTTCAATCATTATCTTTCAATCATTTAATTGTTATTTCAATTATTTTTCAATCGTTTAATCTTTATCCTTCAATTTAATTGTTATCTCTCAATCGTTTAATCATTCAATCATTATCCCTCAATCGTTTAATCATTATCTCAATTGTATACCTCAATCATTTAATCGTTATCTCAATCGTTATCTCTCAGTCGTTCAATCGTTATCGCAATCGTTCAATCGTTATCCCAATCGTTCAATCGTTATCCCCAATCATTTAATCGTTATCCCTCAATCGTTCAATCATTATCCCAATCGTTCAATCGTTATCCCAATCGTTCAATCATCCTCAATCATTTTAATCGTTCAATCGTTGTCCTCAATTGTTTATCGTTATCTCTCAATCGTTATCCCTCAATCATTTAATCATTCTCTCAATTGTTTAGTCGTTATCTCTCAATCGTTATTCCTCAATCGTTTAATCATCCTCAATTGTTTAATACTATCTCAATTAGTTGTCCTCAATCATTTAATCGTTATCCCTCAATCATTCAATCGTTCAATCATTATCCCTCAATCATTCAATCGTTCAATCGTTATCCCTCAATCGTTCAATCGTTATCCCAATCGTTCAATCGTTATCCCTCAATCGTTCAATCGTTATCCCCAATCGTTCAATCGTTATCCCTCAATCGTTCAATCGTTATCCCCAATCGTTCAATCGTTATCCCCAATCGTTCAATCGTTATCCCTCAATTGTTTAATCATTATCTCTCAATCGTTATTCCTCAGTTTAATTGTTCAATCATTATCTTTCAATCATTTAATTATTTCAATTATTTTTCAATCGTTTAATCTTTATCCTTCAATTTAATCGTTATCTCTCAATCGTTTAATCATTCAGTAGTTGTCCTCAATGGTTTAATTATCTCAATTGTATACCTCCAATCATTTAATCGTTATCTCCAATATTATCTCTGTCGTTCAATCGTTATACTTGATCGTTCAATCGTTATCCCAATCGTTCAATCGTTGTCCCAATCGTTCAATCGTTGTCCCCAATCATTTAATCGTTGTCCTCAATCGTTCAATCATTATCCCAATCGTTTCAATCGTTATCCCAATCGTTCAATCATCCTCAATCATTTAATCATTATCCCTCAATCGTTTAATCATTATCCTCAATCATTCCAATCATTATCGTAGTCGTTCTATCGTTATCCCAATCGTTCAATCGTTATCACTCAATCATTTAATCGTTATGCAATCGTTCAATCGTTGTCCTCAATCGTTTAATCGTTCGATCGTTATCCCAATCGTTCAATCATTGTCCTCAATCATTCAATCGTTCAATCATTATCCTCAATCATTCAATCGTTTCAATCATTATACCTCAATCGTTTAATCATTATCTCTCAATCGTTTAATCGTTATCTCAATCGTTATCCCTCAATCGTTTAATCATCCTTCAATTGTTTAATCGGTCTCAATTGTTATCCCTCAATCATTTAATCGTTATCCCTCAATCATTCAATCGTTCAATCATTATCCCTCAATAGTTCAATCGTTATCCCTCAATCGTTCAATCGTTATCCCTCAATCGTTTAATCGTTATCCCAATCGTTCAATCGTTATCCCTCAATCGTTTAATTGTTCAATCGTTATCCCTCAATTGTTCAATCGTTATCCCCAATCGTTCAATCGTTATCCCTCAATCGTTTAATCGTTCAGTCGTTATCCCTCAATTGTTTAATCATCTCTCAATCATTATTCCTCAGTTGTTTAATTGTTCAATCATTATCTTCAATCATTTAATTATTTCAATTATTATTTTTCAATACGTTTAATCTTTATCCTTCAATTTAATCGTTATCTCTCAATGTTATCCTCAATTGGTTTAATCGTTATCTCTCAATTGTATACCTCAATCATTTAATCGTTATCTCAATCGTTATCCTTCAGTCGTTCAATCGTTATCATGATCGTTCAATCGTTATCCCAATCGTTCAATCGTTGTCCCCAATCATTTAATCGTTATCCTCAATTGCTCAATCATTATCCCAATCGTTCAATCGTTGTCCCTCAATCATTTAATCATTGTCCTCAATCGTTTAATCATTATCCTCAATCGTTTAATCATTATCCTCAATCATTTTAATCATTATCCCAATCGTTCAATCATTGTCACTCAATCGTTTAATCGTTATTGCAATCATTCAATCGTTATCCTCAATCGTTTAATCGTTCTATCGTTATCCCAATCGTTCAATCATTATCCTCAATCATTCAATCGTTCAATCATTATCCCTCAATCGTTTAATCATTATCTCTCAATCGTTTAATAATTTCTCAATCGTTATCCTCAATTGTTTAATTATTATCTCTCAATAATTATCCTCAATCATTTAATCGTTATACCTCAATTGTTTTAATCGTTATCTCTCAATCGTTATCCCTCAATCGTTTAATCATCCCTCAATTGTTTTATCAGCTATCTCAATTATTATCCTCAATCATTTTAATCGTTGTTCCTCAATCATTCAATTGTTCAATCATTATCCCCAATTGTTTAATTGTTATCTCTCAATCATTATTCCTCCAATCATTTAATCGTTATCTCTCAATTGTTATCTCTCAATTGTTTAATCATCATCTCAATCATTATTCCTCAATAGTTTAATCATTCAATCGTTCAATCGTTATCACGAATCGTTTAATCATTCAATCGTTATCCTCAATCGTTTAATCATTATCTCAATTATACCTCAATCATTTTATCGTTATCTCAATCGTTATCTCTGTCGTTCAATCGTTATCTCAATCGTTCAATCGTTATCCCAATCGTTCAATCGTTATCCCAATCATTCAATCGTTATCCCCAATCATTTAATCGTTATCCCCAATCATTTAATCGTTATCCCTCAATCGTTCAATCATTATCCCAATCGTTCAATCGTTATCCCAATCGTTCAATCATCCCAATCATTTAAATCATCCTCAATCAGTTTAATCATTGTCCTCAATCGTTCAATCATTATCGTAGTCGTTCTATCGTTATCCCAATCGTTCAATCGTTATCACTCAATCGTTTAATCGTTATTGCAATCGTTCAATCATTATCCCTCAATCGTTTTAATCGTTCAGTCGTTGTCCCAATCGTTCAATCATTATCCTCAATCATTCAATCGTTCAATCATTCTCCTCAATCATTCAATCGTTCAATCATTATACCTCAATCGTTTAATCATTATCTCTCAATCGTTTTAATCGTTATCTCAATCGTTATCCTCAATCGTTTAATCATCCTTCAATTGTTTAATCGGTCTCAATTGTTATCCCTCAATCATTTAATCGTTATCCCTCAATCATTCAATCGTTCAATCATTATCCCTCAATCATTCAATCGTTCAATCGTTATCCCTCAATCGTTCAATCGTTATCCCTCAATCGTTTAATCGTTATCCCAATCGTTCAATCGTTATCCCTCAATCGTTTAATTGTTCAATCGTTATCCCTCAATTGTTCAATCGTTATCCCCAATCGTTCAATCGTTTTCCCTCAATCGTTTAATCGTTCAGTCGTTATCCCTCAATTGTTTAATCATCTCTCAATCGTTATTCCTCGTTAATTGTTCAATTTATCTTTCAATCATTTAATTATTTCAATTATTTAATTTTCAATCGTTTAATTTTATCCTTCAATTTAATCTTTATCTCTCAATTTATCCTCAATTGTTTAATCGTTATCTCTCAATTGTATACCTCAATCATTTAATCGTTATCTCAATCATTTATCCTTCAGTCGTTCAATCGTTATACAATCGTTCAATCGTTATCCCAATCGTTCAATCGTTATCCCAATCTTTAATCGTTATCCCAATCATTTAATCATTATCCTCAATTGTTCAATCATTATCCCAATCGTTCAATCATTATCCTCAATCATTTAATCGTTATCCCCAATCATTTAATCATTCCCTCAATCGTTTAATCATTATCCCTCAATCGTTTAATCATTATCCCTCAATCATTTAATCATTATCCCCAATCGTTCAATAGTTATCACTCAATCGTTTATCGTTTGTGCAATCATTTAATCGTTATACCTCAATCGTTTAATCGTTCAGTCGTTATCCCAATCGTTCAATCATTATCCCTCAATCATTCAATCGTTCAATCATTATCCCTCAATCGTTTAATCATTATCTCTCAATCGTTTAATCGTTATCTCAATCGTTATCCCTCAATTGTTTAATTGTTATCTCTCAATCGTTATCCTCAATCATTTAATCGTTATACCTCAATTGTTTTAATCGTTATCTCTCAATCGTTATCCTCAATAGTTTAATCATCCCTCAATTGTTTAATCGCTATCTCAATTGTTATCCCTCAATCATTTAATCGTTATTCCTCAATCATTCAATTGTTCAATCATTATCCCCAATTGTTTAATTGTTATCTCTCAATCATTATTTCTCAATCATTTAATCGTTATCTCTCAATTGTTATCTCTCAATTGTTTAATCATCATCTCAATCATTATTCCTCAATAGTTTAATCATTCAATCGTTCAATCGTTATCACGCAATCGTTTAATCATTCAATCGTTATCCCAATCGTTCAGTCATTATCCATCAATCATTTAATTGTTATTCCTCAATCATTTAATCATTATCACAATCGTTCAATCGTTATACGTAATCGTTCAATCGTTATCCCAATTGTTCAATCGTTGTCCTCAATCGTTCAATTGTTATCACTCAATTATTTAATCGTTATACTTAATCGTTCGATCGTTATCCCAATCGTTTAATCGTTGTCCTCAATCGTTTAATCGTTCAATCATTATCCCAATCGTTCAATCGTTGTCCTCAATCGTTCAATCGTTGTCCTCAATCATTCAATCGTTGTCCTCAATTGTTTAATCGTTATCCCTCAATCGTTTAATCATTTCTCAATCATTCAATCGTTATCCTCAATCGTTAATTTATTCCTCAATAGTTATTTTCAATCATTTAATCGTTATCTCCAATTGTTTAATCGTTATTTCTCAATCGTTTAATCGTTCTCAATCGTTAGATTATTATCTCCAATTGTTCAATTATTCCTCAATTGTTATCTCTCAATCATTATTCCTCAATCGTTTAATCGTCATTTCTCAATCGTTATCTCAATCATTCAATTGTTGTCACTCAATCGTTTAATCGTTCAATCGTTATCCCTCAATCGTTCAATTGTTATCCCAATCGTTCAATCATTATCCCTCAATCATTTAATCGTTATCCCCAATCATTTAATCATTATCCCTCAATCGTTTAATCATTATCCCTCAATCGTTCAATCATTATCATGATCGTTCAATCGATGTCCCCAATCGTTCAATCGTTGTCACTCAATCGGTTAATCGTTGTTAGCAATCGTTCAATCGTTGTCCTCAATCGTTTAATCGTTCAGTCGTTATCCCAATCGTTCAATCATTATCCTCAATCATTTCAATCGTTCAATCATTATCCTTCAATCGTTTAATCATTATCTCTCAATCGTTTAATCGTTATCTCAATCGTTATCCCTCAATTGTTTAATCGTTATCTCTCAATCGTTATCCCTCAATTGTTTAATTGTTATCTCTCAATCGTTATCCTCAATCGTTTAATCATTCCTCAATTGTTTAATCACTATCTCAATGTTATCCCTCAATCATTTAATTGTTATTCCTCATTCAATTGTTCAATCATTATCCCCAATTGTTTAATTGTTATTTCTCAATCATTATTCCTCAATCATTTTGTCGTCATCTCTCAGTCGTTATCTCTCAATTGTTTAATCGTCATCTCAATCATTATTTCTCAATAGTTTAATCGTTCAATCGTTATCTTAATCATTTAATCGTTATCCCCAATCATTTAATCATTATCCCAATCATTTAATCATCCCTCAATCATTTAATCATCACAATCGTTTAATCATCCCAATCGTTCAATCGTTTTCCTCAATCGTTTAATCGTTCAATCGTTATCCCAATTGTTCAATCGTTATCCTCAATCATTCAATTGTTCAATCGTTATCCTCAATCGTTCAATCGTTATACCTCAATCGTTTAATCATCATAATCGTTTAATCATTATCCCTCAATTGTTTAATGATTATCTCTCAATCATTATCCTTCAATTGTTTAATCGTTATTTCTCAATCGTTATCCTCAATCGTTCAATCGTTGTCCTCAATCGTTCCAATCGTTGTCCTGAATCGTTCAATCGTTGTCCTGAATCATTCGTTGTCCTCAATTGTTTAATCGTTATTTCTCAATCATTCAATTGTTATCCTCAATCATTTAATCATTCCTCAATCGTTATCCTCAATCGTTCAATCGTTATCCTCAATTGTTTAATCGTTCAATCGTTATCCTGAATCATTTAATCATCATCCCAATTGTTTAATCGTTATCCCAATCGTTTAATCGTTTAATTGTTATCCAATCATTATGTTAATCGTTTAATTCAATCATTCAATTGTTATCTCTATCGTTTAATCGTTGAATCGTTATCCCTGAATCGTTTAATCATTATCTCTCAATCATTATCCTGAATCGTTCAATCATTATCCTTCAATCGTTGTCCTGAATGGTTTAATCGTTGTCCTCAATTGTTCAATCGTTATTCCCCAATCGTTTAATCGTTTAATCACCCGTCAATCGTTTAATCATTATCTTTAATCGTTATCCTGAATCATTTAATCGTTATCCTCAATCGTTCAATCGTTATCATTTAATCGTTATCCCTCAATTGTTTAATTGTTATCCCTCAATCGTTCAATCGTTATGCCTCAATCGTTTAATTGTTATCCCCAATCGTTCAATCGTTATCCCTCAATGGTTTAATCGTTCAATCCTTATCCCCAATCGTTCAATCGTTATCCCTCAATCATTTAATCGTTCAATTGTTATTCCTCAATCGTTTAATCGTTCAATCCTTATCCCCAATCGTTCAATCGTTATCCCTCAATCGTTCAATCGTTATCCCTCAATCGTTCAATCCTTATCCCCAATCATTTAATCATTATCCCTGATCGTTATCCCTCAATCATTCAATCGTTCAATCATCCCTCAATTGTTTAATCATTCAATCATTAATCCCTCAATCGTTTAATCGTTCAATCGTTATTCCTCAATCGTTTAATTGTTCAATCATTAATCCTTCAATCGTTATCTCTCAATTGTTTAATCGTTATCCCTGAATTGTTTAATCATTCAATCGTTATCCCTGAATCGTTTAATCGTTCAATCGTTATCCCTCAATTGTTTAATCATTATCTCTCAATCGTTTAATCGTTATTCCTCAATCGTTGTCCTAGTTGTTGTCCTCAATCGTTTAATTGTTATTCAATCGTTATCCTGAATCATTTAATCGTCCCTCAATTGTTCAGTCATTATTCCCAATCGTTTAAACGTTTAATCATTATCCGTCAATCGTTTAATCATTATCTTTCAATTGTTATCCCTGAATCGTTTAATCGTTATCCCCAATTGTTCAATCATTATCCCCAATCGTTTAATCGTTATCCCTGATCGTTATCCCTCAATCGTTCAATCGTTATCCCCAATCGTTCAATCATTATCCCTCAATCGTTTAATTGTTCAATCGTTATCCCTCAATTGTTTAATCATTATCTCTCAATCGTTATTCCTCAGTTGTTTAATTGTTCAATCATTATCTTTCAATCATTTAATTGTTATTTCAATTGTTATTTTTCAATCGTTTAATCTTTATCTTTCAATTTAATCGTTATCGCTCAATCGTTATCCTAGATACGTTTAATCGTTGTTCTCAATCGATATCCCTCAATTATTTAATCGTTATCCTCAATAGTTTAATCGTTATCCCTCAATCATTTAATCGTTATCTCAATCGTTGTCCCTCAATCGTTTAATCGTCACCTCTCAATGCGTTATCCGTCAATTGTTTAATCATTCAATCGTTCAATCGTTATCACTCAATCGTTTAATCATTCAATCGTTATCCCAATCGTTCAATCGTTATCCCAATCATTTAATCGTTATCCTCAATCGTTTAATCGTTCAATCGTTATCCCTGAATCGTTTAATCGTTATCCCTCAATTGTTTAATTGTTGTTATAATTGTTATCGATTGTTATTCCTCAATCGTTTAATCGTTATTCTAATCATTTAATCGTTATTGCAATCGTTCAATCATCCTCAATCATCCAATCGTTCACTCAATTGTTTATTACGTTATCATAATCGTTATCCCAATCATTGAATCATTATCCCAATCGTTCAGTCTCTATCCTTAATCGTTTAATCGCTCAATTGTTATCCCAATCGTTCAATCATTATACCTCAATCGCTTCAATCGTTATCCCAATCGTTCAATTGTTATCTCAATCATTTAATCGTTATCAATCATTTAATCGTTATCCTCAATCATTCAATCGTTATCCTCAATCGTTCAATCGTTATCACTCAATCGTTTAATCGTTATACATAATCATTCAATCGTTATCCCAATCATTCAATCGTGATCCTCAATCATTCAATCGTTCAATTATTATCCTCAATCGTTCAATCGTTGTCCTAAATCGTTTAATCGTTATCTCAATCGTTATTCTTCAATCGTTTGAGTCATTATTCCTCAATCGTTTAATTATCTCAATCGTTATTCCTTAATCGTTATCTCTCAATGTTGTCCCTCAATCGTTCAATCGTTCAATCATTATCCTGAATCGTTTAATCATTAATTGTTATCCCTGAATTGTTTAATCGTTGTCCCTCAATTGTTTAATCATTGTTTCTCAATCGTTGTCCTGATTGACGATAACGATTGAGCGATTGAATAATTAACAATCGTTTAATTATTCAATCGTTATCCCAATCGTTCAGTCATTATTCCTCAATCATTTAATGTTATCCCCAATCATTTAATCGTTATCCTCAATCGTTTAATCGTTGTTACAATCATTCAATCGTTATCCCAATCGTTCAATCGTTGTCCTCAATTGTTTTAATTATTTGTCCTCAATCGCTTAATGATTGTCTCAATCGTTATCCAATCATTTAATCGTTCAATGATATTCCTCAATCGTTTAATCGTTATCCCTCAATCGTTCAATCGTTATCCCTCAATCGTTTAATCATTATCTTAATCGTTATATCTCAATTGTTTAATCATTATCTCAATCGTTATTCAATAGTTAAATTATTCAATCGTTCAATTGTTATCACTCAATCGTTTAATCGTTGTCCCAATCGTTCAATCGTTGTCCTCAATCATTCAATCGTTCAATCATTATCCCTCAATCGTTCAATCGTTGTCACAATCGTTCAATCGTTATCCCTCAATCGTTCAATCGTTATCTCAATCGTTTAATCATTATCCCTCAATCGTTTAATCGTTCAATCGTTATCCCTCAATCGTTCAATCGTTATCCCCAATCGTTCAATCGTTATCCCTCAATCGTTTAATCGTTCAATCATTATCCCTCAATTGTTTAATCATTATCTCAATCGTTATTCCTCAGTTGTTTAATTGTTCAATCATTATCTTTCAATCATTTAATTATTTCAATTGTTATTTTTCAATCGTTTAATCTTTATCCTTCAATTTAATCGTTATCCCTCAATTGTTTAATCGTTCAATCAGTTATCCTCAATCGTTTAATCATTATCTCTCAATTGTATACCCCAATCATTTAATCGTTATCCCTCAGTCGTTCAATCGTTATCGCAATCGTTCAATCGTTATCCCAATCGTTCAATCGTTATCCCCAATCATTTAATCATTATCCCTCAATCGTTCAATCATTATCCCAATCGTTCAATCGTTATCCCAATTGTTCAATCATTATCCCTCAATCATTTAATCGTTATCCCTAATCATTTAATCATTATCCCTCAATCATTTAATCATTATCCCTCAATCGTTCAATCATTATACTTGATCGTTCAATCGTTGTCCAATCATTCAATCGTCACTCAATCGTTTAATCGTTATTGCAATCGTTCAATCATTATCCCTCAATCGTTTAATCGTTCAGTCGTATCTCAATCGTTCAATCATTATCCCTCAATCATTCAATCGTTCAATCATTATCCCTCAATCGTTTAATCATTATCTCTCAATCGTTTAATCGTTTAATCGTTATCTCAATCGTTATCCCTCAATTGTTTAATCATTATCTCAATCGTTATCCCTCAATCGTTTAATCATCCTCAATTGTTTAATCGCTATCTCAATTATTATCCCTCAATCATTTAATCGTTATCCCTCAATCATTCAATCGTTCAATCATTATCCCTCAATCATTCAGTCGTTCAATCGTTATCCCTCAATCGTTTAATCGTTATCCCAATCGTTTAATCGTTATCCCAATCGTTCAATCGTTATCCCTCAATCGTTCAATCGTTATCCCCAATTGTTCAATCGTTATCCCTCAATCGTTTAATCGTTCAATCGTTATCCCTCAATTGTTTAATCATTATCTCTCAATCGTTATTCCTCAGTTGTTTAATTGTTCAATCATTATCTTTCAATCATTTAATTGTTATTTCAATTGTTATTTTTCAATCATTTAATCTTTATCCTTCAATTTAATCGTTATCTCTCAATCGTTATCCCTCAATTGTTTAATCATTCAATCGTTATCCCTCAATCGTTTAATCATTATCTCTCAATTGTATACCTCAATCATTTAATCGTTATCTCAATGGTGTCTCTCCAGTCGTTCAATCGTTATCATGATAATCGTTCAATACGTTGTCCCAATCGTTCAATCGTTGTCTCCAATCATTTAATCGTTGTCCTCAGTCGTTCAATCGTTATATGATCGTTCAATCGTTATCCCAATCGTTCAATCGTTGTCCCCAATCATTTAATCGTTATCCTCAATCGTTCAATCATTATCCCAATCGTTCAATCGTTTCCCAATTGTTCAATCATTATCCTCAATCATTTAATCGTTATCCTAATCATTTAATCATTGTCCTCAATCGTTTAATCATTATCCTCAATCGTTCAAGTCATTATCCCAATCGTTCAATCATTATCCTCAATCGTTCAATCATTATCCCCAATCGTTCAATCATTATCCTCAATCATTCAATCGTTCAATCGTTATCCTCAATTGTTTCAATCGTTATCTCTCACATCCTCAATCATTTAATCATTATACCTCAATTGTTTAATCGTTATCTCTCAATCATTATTCCTCAATTGTTAATCATCCCTCAATTGTTTAATCGCTATCTCAATTGTTATCCCTCAATCATTTAATCGTTATCCCTCAATCATTCAATCGTTCAATCATTATCCCTCAATCATTCAATCGTTCAATCGTTATCCCTCAATCGTTCAATCGTTATCCCAATCGTTCAATCGTTATCCCTCAATCGTTCAATCGTTATCCTCAATCGTTCAATCGTTATCCTCAATCGTTCAATCGTTGTCCTCAATCGTTCAATCGTTGTCCTCAATCGTTTCAATCGTTTTAATCGTTCAATCGTTATCCTCAATTGTTTTAATCATTATCTCTCAATCGTTATTCCTCAGTTGTTTAATTGTTCAATCATTATCTTTCAATCATTTAATTATTATTTCAATTATTTTCAATCGTTTAATCTTTATCCTTCAATTTAATTGTTATCTCTCAATCGTTTAATCATTCAATCATTGTCCTCAATCGTTTAATCATTATCTCAATTGTATACCTCAATCATTTAATCGTTATCTCAATCGTTATCTCTCAGTCGTTCAATCGTTATCGCAATCGTTCAATCGTTATCCCAATCGTTCAATCGTTATCCCCAATCATTTAATCGTTATCCCTCAATCGTTCAATCATTATCCCAATCGTTCAATCGTTATCCCAATCGTTCAATCATCCCTCAATCATTTAATCATTATCCCTCAATCATTTAATCATTATCCCTCAATCGTTTAATCATTATCCCTCAATCGTTCAATCATTATCGCAGTCGTTCTATCGTTATCCCAATTGTTCAATCCTTATCACTCAATCGTTTAATCGTTATTGCAATCGTTCAATCGTTATACCTCAATCGTTTAATCGTTCAGTCGTTATCCCAATCGTTCAATCATTATCCCTCAATCATTCAATCGTTCAATCATTATCCCTCAATCGTTTAATCATTATCTCTCAATCGTTTAATCGTTATCTCAATCGTTATCCCTCAATCGTTTAATCATCCTTCAATTGTTTAATCGCTGTCTCAATTGTTATCCCTCAATCATTTAATCGTTCAATCATTATCCCTCAATCATTCAATCGTTCAATCGTTATCCCTCAATCGTTCAATCGTTATCCCTCAATCGTTTAATCGTTATCCCAATCGTTCAATCGTTATCCCTCAATCGTTTAATTGTTCAATCGTTATCCCTCAATTGTTCAATCGTTATCCCCAATCGTTCAATCGTTATCCCTCAATCGTTTAATCGTTCAGTCGTTATCCCTCAATTGTTTAATCATCTCTCAATCGTTATTCCTCAGTTGTTTAATTGTTCAATCATTATCTTTCAATCATTTAATTATTTCAATTGTTGTTTTTCAATCGTTTAATCTTTATCCTTCAATTTAATCGTTATCTCTCAATCGTTATCCCTCAATTGTTTAATCGTTATCTCAATTGTATACCTCAATCATTTAATCGTTATCTCAATCGTTATCCTTCCATTCGTTCAATCGTTATACTTAATCGTTCAATCATTATCCCAATCGTTCAATCGTTATCCCCAATCATTTAATCGTTATCCCTCAATTGTTCAATCATTATCCCAATCGTTCAATCGTTATCCCTCAATCATTTAATCGTTATCCCCAATCATTTAATCATTATCCCTCAATCGTTTAATCATTATCCCTCAATCGTTTAATCATTATCCCTCAATCATTTAATCATTATCCCCAATCGTTCAATCGTTATCACTCAATCGTTTAATCGTTATTGCAATCATTCAATCGTTATCCCTCAATCGTTTAATCGTTCAGTCGTTATCCCAATCGTTCAATCATTATCCCTCAATCATTCAATCGTTCAATCATTATCCCTCAATCGTTTAATCATTATCTCTCAATCGTTTAATCGTTATCTCAATCGTTATCCCTCAATTGTTTAATTGTTATCTCTCAATCGTTATCCCTCAATCATTTAATCGTTATACCTCAATTGTTTAATCGTTATCTCTCAATCGTTATCCTCAATCGTTTAATCATCCTCAATTGTTTAATCGCTATCTCAATTGTTATCCTCAATCATTTAATCGTTATTCCTCAATCATTCAATTGTTCAATCATTATCCCCAATTGTTTAATTGTTACTCTCAATCATTATTCCTCAATCATTTAATCGTTATCTCTCAATTGTTATCTCTCAATTGTTTAATCATCATCTCAATCATTATTCCTCAATAGTTTAATCATTCAATCGTTCAATCGTTATCATAATCGTTTAATCATTCAATCGTTATCCCAATCGTTCAGTCATTATCCATAATCATTTAATTGTTATTCCTCAATCATTTAATCATTATCACAATCGTTCAATCGTTATACATAATCGTTCAATCGTTATCCCAATTGTTCAATCGTTGTCCTCAATCGTTCAATTGTTATCACTCAATTATTTAATACGTTATACTTAATCGTTCGATCGTTATCCCAATCGTTTAATCGTTGTCCTCAATCGTTTAATCGTTCAATCATTATCCCAATCGTTCAATCGTTGTCCTCAATCGTTCAATCGTTGTCCTCAATCATTCAATCGTTGTCCTCAATTGTTTAATCGTTATCCCTCAATCGTTTAATCGTTATCTCAATCATTCAATCGTTATCCCTCAATCGTTAATTATTCCTCAATAGTTATTTTTCAATCATTTAATCGTTATCTCTCAATTGTTTAATCGTTATTCCTCAATCGTTTAATCGTTCTCAATCGTTCGATTGTTATCTCCAATTGTTCAATTGTTATTCCTCAATTGTTATCTCTCAATCATTATTCCTCAATCGTTTAATCGTCATTTCTCAATCGTTATCTCAATCATTCAATTGTTGTCACTCAATCGTTTAATCGTTCAATCGTTATCCCTCAATCGTTCAATTGTTATCCCAATCGTTCAATCATTATCCCTCAATCATTTAATCGTTATCCCCAATCATTTAATCATTATCCCTCAATCGTTTAATCATTTTCCCTCAATCGTTCAATCATTATCGCAGTCGTTCAATCGTTATCCCCAATCGTTCAATCGTTATCACTCAATCGTTTAATCGTTATTGCAATCGTTCAATCGTTATCCCTCAATCGTTTAATCGTTCAGTCGTTATCCCAATCGTTCAATCATTATCCCTCAATCATTCAATCGTTCAATCATTATCCTTCAATCGTTTAATCATTATCTCTCAATCGTTTAATCGTTATCTCAATCGTTATCCCTCAATTGTTTAATCGTTATCTCTCAATCGTTATCCCTCAATTGTTTAATTGTTATCTCTCAATCGTTATCCCTCAATCGTTTAATCATCCCTCAATTGTTTAATCACTATCTCAATTGTTATCCCTCAATCATTTAATTGTTATTCCTCATTCAATTGTTCAATCATTATCCCCAATTGTTTAATTATTGTTTCTCAATCATTATTCCTCAATCATTTAATCGTCATCTCTCAGTGATTATCTCTCAATTGTTTAATCGTCATCTCAATCATTATTCCTCAATAGTTTAATCGTTCAATCGTTATCACGCAATCATTTAATCGTTATCCCCAATCATTTAATCATTATCCCAATCATTTAATCATCCTCAATCATTTAATCCATCACAATCGTTTAATCATCCCAATCGTTCAATCGTTATTCCTCAATCGTTTAGTCGTTCAATCGTTATCCCAATTGTTCAATCGTTGTCCTCAATCATTCAATTGTTCAATCGTTATCCTCAATCGTTCAATCGTTATACCTCAATCGTTTAATCGCCATAATCGTTTAATCATTATCCCTCAATTGTTTAATGATTATCTCTCAATCATTATCCTTCAATTGTTTAATCGTTATTTCTCAATCGTTATCCCTCAATCGTTCAATCGTTATCCCTCAATCGTTCAATCGTTATCCCTGAATCGTTCAATCGTTATCCCTCAATTGTTTAATCGTTATTTCTCAATCATTCAATTGTTATCCTCAATCATTTAATCATTCCTCAATCGTTATCCCTCAATCGTTCAATCGTTATCCCTCAATTGTTTAATCGTTCAATCGTTATCCCTGAATCATTTAATCATCATCCCCAATTGTTTAATCGTTATCCCCAATCGTTTAATCGTTTAATTGTTATCCAATCATTATGTTAATCGTTTAATTCAATCATTCAATTGTTATCTCTCAATCGTTTAATCGTTGAATCGTTATCCCTGAATCGTTTAATCATTATCTCTCAATCATTATCCCTGAATCGTTCAATCATTATCCTTCAATCGTTATCCCTGAATGGTTTAATCGTTGTCCCTCAATTGTTCAATCGTTATTCCCAATCGTTTAATCGTTTAATCACCCGTCAATCGTTTAATCATTATTCTTTAATCATTGTCCCTGAATCATTTAATCGTTATCCTCAATCGTTCAATCGTTTCCTTTAATCGTTATCCCTCAATTGTTTAATTGTTATCCCTCAATCGTTCAATCGTTATGCCTCAATCGTTTAATTGTTATCCCCAATCGTTCAATCGTTATCCCTTAATCGTTTAATCGTTCAATCCTTATCCCCAATCGTTCAATCGTTATCCCTCAATCATTTAATCGTTCAATTGTTATTCCCCAATCGTTCAATCGTTATCCCTCAATCGTTCAATCGTTATCCCTCAATCGTTCAATCCTTATCCCCAATCATTTAATCATTATCCCTGATCGTTATCCCTCAATCATTCAATCGTTCAATCATCCCTCAATTGTTTAATCATTCAATCATTAATCCCTCAATCGTTTAATCGTTCAATCGTTATTCCTCAATCGTTTAATTGTTCAATCATTAATCCTTCAATCGTTATCTCTCAATTGTTTAATCGTTATCCTTGAATTGTTTAATCATTCAATCGTTATCCCTGAATCGTTTAATTGTTATCTCTCAATCGTTTAATCGTTATTCTCAATCGTTATCCTGATTGTTATCCTCAATCGTTAATTGTTATTTTTCAATCGTTATCCTGAATCATTTAATCGTCCTCAATTGTTCAGTCATTATTCCCAATCGTTTAACGTTTAATCATTATCCGTCAATCGTTTAATCATTATCTTTCATTATTATCCCTGAATAGTTAATCGTTATCCCCAATTGTTCAATCATTATCCCCAATCGTTTAATCGTTATCCTGATCGTTATCCCTCAATCATTTAATCATCATTCAATCGTTCAGTCATTATCCTCAATCATTTAATATTGTCCTAGATAGATTTCGTTTTCCTGAATCATTATCCTCAATTGTTTAATCGTTATTCCTCAATCGTTCAATCGTTATCCTCAATCGTTCAGTTGTTATTTCTTAATCGTTCAATCATTATCACTCAATCGTTCAACAGTTATCCTGATTGTTATCCCTCAATCATTATCGTTACCCTCAATCGTGATCCCTGATCGTTATCCCTCAATCGTTTAATCGTTATCCTTCAATCGTTATACCTCAATTGTTTAATCGTTCAATCGTTATCACTGAATTGTTTAATCATTATCCTCAATTGTTTAATCATATAATCGTTATCCTTCAATCGTTATCTGTTAATCATTTAATTATTCAATCGTTCAATTGTTATTCCTCAGTCGTTTAATCGTTGAATCGTTATCCCTGAATCATTTAATCATTATTCTTCAATTGTTCAAGGTCTTCTGTCACAGAAACAGGGCACCCTTGTCCATCCAGACCTCAGATTACTTCACCTTCACATGAGTCCTGAAGATATAGCCACTGTACAATTTGGAGTGTCTCAAAACGTGTCTGATGTCTTGGCTGCTAGAAAACCTTCCACAAGAACCACCTGTTCTATGAAGTTGAAGCAGTTTTCTTTGTTGGCTGCTTCTCAACAATTGAATTCTTTTACCTGTCTGGTAAACCAGGATCTTACTTCAGCAGAGCTCCCGCAGCAGGTTACACCATAAGGACTATGCCGCCAGGCACTAGGACTCCACAGCAAACTTCTAGCCAGCAGTACCCAGCTGGGGACCGCCCCTTACGTTGATCCGCCCACCGACGTCAGCCTGTATGTAAAGGGGGCGGTGCCTGCCCCACCTCAGTTCTTCTTTCGCCCTCATCGACTGTGCACTTTGACTCCTCGGACACCTCGTTGCATCATCGACTGCCATCTTTAGCTTTTGGCCTAGCAGTACCGTTTTTTACCAATTTAATCAGTACTTTCTCGTTTATGTCTTCTTCGTCTTTTCCATCTAAGTTACAGAAATCCAAATGCCAGTGTGGGCGTCAAATACTGGTGAAAGATCATCACTCGCAGTGCCTTTTCTGCCTGGGGCCTAACCACAACATGGATGCCTGCCCAGACTGCACCAACTTTAACCAGCGTAGTTCACACACTCTCACACTTTCCTGATGTCTCAACAGCTGGGGATAACCGTCAACATTTAGAAGTCCTGTCCTTGGCCATGCTAAAGACTACAGTACATTGGAACAATCCTGGACACACAACAGGGTATGGCCATTCTCCGTCCCGACAGAGACAGTCGGCTAAGGGATCAGGCTTCCGAAATAGCTGCATCCAGTCAGGTTGCAGTAAGGACTGTGTTGAGCTGTTGAGTCATATGAAGCTGCCATTCCCAGGTGCAGTTGGCATGCTTGCATATGAGAGTCCCACAATGGAACCTCTGGTCCAATGGGACCTGGGTTTGCAAGATCTAGAACATCAGATCACTATCTCAGGGCTGTTCAACAGGTGCTGTCATGGTGGCTGACATCCCTATCAGATCACCTCACCGAGCCAGACTTTCATCAAGAAGTCTCAAGTCTTGGTTGGGAGCTCATTTTCAAAATCACCGTCATGGGGCACATGGTCGGAGATAGGACGTGTCTCTGCATATCAGCATTTGGAGATGAGGGTGATTCTTCGCCATGAAGGCCTTTCAGAATCATCTTGCAGGGACCCTGCTTTTCAGACTGACAATATGTCGGTGGTGTTTTACATCAACAAGCAGGGGGATGCACCAGTTAGGTAACTTAACACCATAGGGTTGGAACCAGATTGTCACATTTCTGTACTTCTATCTCCTCACCCACCCCCCAAACAGCAAAAGGAAAAAAAATTTGGGTTTGGGGTCTCAAAAGTCTTGGCAAATCAGTGATGGGGTCTTCCTTGGGTTTGTCAACCCTAATGCTCATGCCTCTCTAGCCCTTAGCCTCCAGTCCGAACACAAGGTACAGCTCCAAGCCAGTGCCTCATATGATACACTCTTCAAAGGCAGAGCAGTATGTCTCACCACATGTTGCCAACACAAGATCATGTGTGATGTTGTTTGCTCAGGAACGGAGTTGGCATTAGAGTTGACAGTCCCAAGGAGAAAGACGCCAGTGTCATGAACTCACTTCTTAGGGTCAGTTTCGCTGACCTCACAGTGCCACCCTAAGTGCTATCTGTGACAGTGAGGGAAGCAGGATACCCAATTAGGTGTCGTCCTATAGTGCTCGCTGAAGTCACAACTGAACACTGCCACGAAGTCCCAGGGTCCTCTCTTACTCTGGATCAGGATACAATACTAGACTCTTCTTGGTCGTACACAAAGGCTGTACAACCCTCTTCGGAGGAAGCGTGAAACCTCTGATTCTGCCTTCTCCTACAAGGCTTGCAGAAACCTGGTTCAAATCCCCACAGACCCATCCTTCAGAGTTTGGTATTCCCTTTATCTTTATCCAGACTTTCCTTTTCAGATCCTTTGTTCGATTTGGTAGCTTATGATGGCACCCCTTAGCAATAACAGTTTAGTCACAGATTATTACTGAAACATCCCACAATCACGCATGCAATATAGAAATCTCGCTCAAGCAGGTTTCTTAAACAAAACAAATGTCTTTACTAAATAATTAAATTATCATACATTACAACGGAAAGGTTTGATCAAGTTGGTCATAGAATAACACAAATAAAAAGTGGACATGTATATACAAAAAAAGCCTTAAAACTGTCAGCTAAGTTCTACCTTAAGATCCCAGACCTGCAGGCAATAATGACAGAGGCTAAACTGGACATAGTAGCCATTAGCGAGACATGGTTCATCAGTAACCACACTTGGGAGACTTCAGTACCTGACTATGTACTGTTCAGAAGAGACCAAGGTGCAAAAAGGGTGGGTGGGAGGTGGAGTGGTCTTTTATGTCAATGAAAATATCAAAGCTACAGAAATTCAGAATACACATAAGGAGCCAGAAGAAATGTAGGTTACCCTGGAAACAGGAAATGGGACAGCCATATGAACTGGGGATGTCTACAGGCCTCCAGACCAGGCGGACACAGACACATTACTGTTAGAAGATATACAAAACATGACGGCTAAAGGGAGGTTCTGATAATGGGAGACTTCAACATGCCAGATACAGATTGGTCAATACCAGCAGGAACGTCTGCAGAACTAAACACATAGTGGATTCCTGCAGGGGAGGACCATAAACAACTGGTACAATAACTCACAAGAGACAGGGCTGCCCTAGATCTTTTTACTGACTAACAGGGAAAGGATCCCAGATCTCAGGTAGGTCACCTGGGGGCCAGTGACCATCCACATGGTATGGTTCATTTTAACCACTAGAATAAATCATCCCATTCAAGGCAAAATATGGGACTTCAGAGGAGCCAACTTTGATAAGATGGCCAACAGAGTTAAGCTATCCCTGGCAAAAAGAAATACAGGTGAGGGGGTACAGGCAAAGTGGGCAGGAATTAAGGATGCAATACTTGAAGCAACATCCCATTGTGTTAGAGAGAAAAGGAAGTGCAAAAGAAAAAGGAATCTACTTTGGTTCTCAAAAACAGTAGCAGAAAAGGTCAGAGCCAAAAGGCTGGCCTTCAGGAAATATAAGGGAACACAGCGGGATGAAGATAGGGAGGCATACCAAACTGCCCTAAGGGAAGCAGGGAAGGCAGTAAGGCAGGCAAATGCCCAAACCGAGGACACACTAGCACGAGCAGTAAAAGAAGATAACAAGACTTTCAATAGATACATTTGTGAAAGGAGAAAGTCCAGAGGGGGTATTGCTAAGATCAAAGGGGATAAGGGGGCATGTGAGGAGGAGGACCATGTAAAAGCATCTATCCTAAGCAGATACTTCTGCTCAGTATTTACTGAAGAGAAGGTAAGGCAGGGCCCACAGCTCAGCACCATGGACACGGGAGGGGGGAGGGAGGTGTGCACTAGTCCCTTCACAAAAGAGAGGGTCCTGCAAGAGCTCTATAAGCTCAGGGTGGACAAGGCAATGGGTCCTGATGGCATACATCCAAGGGTACTGAAGGAACTAAGGGTGGAACTAGCAGAGCCACCATCAGAACTGTTTAGTGAGTCTCTGAGCACAGGATGGTCCCTGAAGACTGGAGAGGGCTCATGTGATCCCTTCACAAGAGTGGTAGGGAGGAGGCAGGGAACTACAGACCAGTCAGTCTTTCCTCAGTAGTGGGCAAGATTATGGAGACACTCCTTAAGGAAAGGATAGTGCAACACCTGGAATCCATAGGAGCACAGGATCTAAGACAGCATGGGTTTACAACAGGAAGGTCCTGTCAAACTAATCTCATAGATTTCTTTGACTGGGTAACCAGAGTGGTGGACCAAGGGGGAGCAGTTGATGTCGCCTACCTTGACTTCTGCAAAGCTTTCGATACTGTTCCACATAGAAGATTGATTAATAGGCTGGGTAGGCTCGGGGTGGGTCAGAAGTTGGTCAACTGGGTGGCAAACTGGTTGTCGGGCAGAAAACAGAGTGGTGGTAAACGGTATACAGTCAGAAGAGATGCAAGTCACACGTGGGGTACTTCAGGGATCAGTCCTGGGGCTAGTTCTCTTCAGTATCTTCATCAGTGATGTTGCAGATGGACTGGAGAATAAGGTTTGTCTGTTTACAGATGACACCAAGATCTGCAACAGAGTAGATGATCCAGATGAGGTGGGCAGAATGAGAAGAGATCTGGATAAACTGGCAAAATGGTCGGAAGAGTGGCAGCTGGGGTTTAACACAAAGAAGTGCAAGATCATGCACATAGGGAGGAGAAACCCTGAATCCACCTATAGGCTGGGAAGGGAGTTGCTGGCAGTCACAAGGGAAGAAAGAGACTTGGGCATCATCATCATCACAGATGACCTGAAATCATCCAAGCAGACCACTAAAGCAGTAGGTAAGGCTAGGGGGATGTTAAGGGTGTATTAGTAGGAGGTATCACAAGTCGTAAGAGGGAGGTAATAATCCCTTTCTACAAGACACTGGTTAGGCCCCATCTGAGTACTGTGCAGTACTGGAGCCACACCTTCACAAGGCATAACCAGACTGAGGCAGTGCAGAAAAGGACAACCAAAATGGTGCAGGGACTGCATCAGAAAACATCTGAGGACAGATTAACAGAGCTCAATATGTATACTCTGGAACAAAGGAGGAAGAGGTGATATGATCGAAACATTCAAACACCTTAGGGCATTAACAAGGTGAAAGTGTCTAACATTTCAATATAAGAAAAATTGCAGGACAAGAGGACACGGCATGAGATTAGAGGGAGGCCGATTAAGGGGTAATGTGAGGAAGTTCTTTTTCGCACAAAGGGTGGTGGATGTGTGGAATGGCCTACTTCAGGAAGTGGTGGATATGAATATAGTGCAGGGCTTCAGACAGGCATGGGATAGGCATAAAGGAGCAATACAGATGAGTATGAAGAGATAGGCCATTGACGGAGTAAAGGGCGATGGCACATTGATAAGGTAGAAAAAGAAATGGGCAGACTGGATGGGCCTTGCGGTCCTTATCTGCCGTCAACTTCCATGTTTCTGTGTTTGTTTCTTAAGTTAGTAGTGGATTTAAGTCTAAGAAAAGTAAATGAAAGTTTGCTTCCTTTGATAGCAATCTTGCTTCTTGTGTGTCAGGAGAAGAGTGTTCCTTGCAGTTTCTCAGCAAAACGAGAGAGAGACCCTGGTTTTCAAGCTCTTTATATAGTGTCAGAATCCCTGTTCTTTCCTTACTTTTAGGCCAGTAGATGTCACTCTTGCGCTTTCCCCAACAAGCACGATTTTCTGGCTACCTTGTGATATCCTACTTCCACAGATTTATGACACCTGTAAGAAAATCGCAATAGCCTGCCAGAATGGATTTTTCCATCCTTTCCTTTCATCTCATCAAAGGCAAATGTACCATGACAGTTTCCTGGGACCAAAGCATCCTGCCTTTGAAGTGAAAAAAGGCCATCTCCTGTACATTTTATTTACTTCTGTTTCTCTCAGTTAGTTAACCAGGGAAATACCCATTGATCAGCTAATTCCAAGCCTTTGACAAGTAATTGTCAGCTTTCTGGCAAGTAAGTTGGTTCCTCTCAGGTCAGAGGATGGTAAAACATTTTAAAAATACAGTGTCTCTCGCTATGTGACTCTGTCAGCCATTTTCCTTGTGGCATTTTAAACATACACAAAATATAACAGAATAACACCATAGAACTGTACATCTGACTGGTAGTGGCATAGCTCGCTGAATCCCTCCCTCCTAGACTGAATCTGTGGGAAGACGCCCCCTACTGCATGGTAAGGTTTTCACAAATTCTGTTACTGTTGTAACTGGCGAGATAAGCCATCTGCATTTGATTTGGCTAATCCGGCCCTGTGGGTAATTGTCATGTCGTAGGCCTGTAGGGCTGTACTCCACCTTAAGAGACGACCATTTGTTTTACCCATCTGATTTAGCCACACCAGGGGGTTATGATCAGGCTGTACCTTGAAGTGTCTCCTGTAGAGATACGGCTCTAATTTCTTCAGGATCCATACCAGCGCAAGGCATTCCTTTTCAACTGATTAATCTGCCTGCTCCTGGGAAGTAACTTTGCTAAGGTACACTATGGGTGATCTTTTCCTGACTAGAGGTCTGACTGAGGACTGTTCCAATCCCACATCTGAGACATCTGTCTGGTCAGCAAACTGCCTATTATAATCTGGACTGGCTAACACAGGGCACTGCACAGTGCCTCCTTAAGTCATATGAAGGCTTGTTCTGAGCTGGCTCCCAGTCTACCTTTTTGGGCTTTCTTTTCTTGAGCAGGCCAGTTAGGGGGCTGCCAGGGTACTGTAATTTGGAACAATTTTTCGATAGTACCCTGCAGTTCCTAGGAAGCTCTTAACCTGCTTCTGGGTATCAGGTGTAGGCCACGCCTCTGTTGCCTCAATCTTTGCTTTATTTGGGCAAAGCTGCCCCAGCCCCACTACATGGCCTAGGTATGCCACCTCCGCCGTAGCCACCTGGTACTTTTCAGTCTTGATGGTGAGCTCTGCCCTCTGTATCCTGCCCAACACTTCCTTCAGGTGGGACAGGCGTTCCTTCCAACTGGTACTGAAGATGGCAGTATCATCCAGATAAGCCACTGTGTACTCTTCAGTACCATGTAACACCTGGTTGACCAACCTTTGGAAGGTAGCAGAGGCGTTCTTCATTCCAAAAGGCATTCCAAAATTTTTCAAATGAATTCAAAAATGCATCCATATCCTCTCCTCTTTAAATTCCGCTATTAATTTAGAACTAAATTTATACCCCAGCCCTGGAGTCTCAGGTCTATCCTGCCACTTACCTCCTGTGATGTTTGTCGGTGGAGTCTAACTTCTCCAGTATGAATTCCTCTGGTGCTCTTTTCCTCTCTCTCAGCCTCTGTCTGAAGCTGCTTTTCTCTTTCCTCTGCCCTCTCTGGTGCTGCCATTCCTGCATCTCAGTTCGAACCTCTTCTGCTCTCTTTCCTGCTGGGCTTTTGAACTTTTCTGCTCAGCTCCAATTTCCTCAGCTCAAACTATGGCCTGATCCCTTTGGCTCCAGCTCTGTGACCTTCCCCTGCTGCTGTGGCTCTGTATTCCTTCTGGTCTTGCTTCCTCCTCCCCGGGACTAGACTCTGCGATGGACCTGGCACCCCCACACCTGGACTCTGGTCCTTTTCAGTCAGTGGCCGTGACTCAAGGTTCTGAGCTGCCACTAGCTCATTGGCTGCCATGAGAGCCTCTACGAGATGCTTTTTGGTTCACCCTCATACTGGACCCCTCTTTCCTGACGCAACTTTCTTAGGTAGTCTGCAGTGCGTTTTTTATAGTTGCAAGCCATCTTCTTTCCTAACTATTACTGCACTAGCTTATGCCAAAAAAAAAAAAAACAGGGAAAAAAAGGGAAGTTTATACTGTAACCAATTTTTTTTTTTTCAAATCTCTGCCTTGATTGTGTGTGGATCGTTTTCAGTGTATCAGTCTGATACACTGGCCTTGAATCCAACTGTTATGCCTGTGCCACCAGTATCTCTTGAATTCAACACCAATCTACCAGATCTCTTGGATCTCACAGCTGTGCACCAGATCTGTCACAAACCCACAAATGAGGGTCTGGTCCACTGAGCTCACAGTGCCCACCCCTAAGTGCAGTCCATGACAGGGAGGGGGAAACAGTGGATACCCACCTTGTGTCCTTCTATAGTTCTCACTGAATACACAGCTGAACATTTGCCACAAAGTCCCAAGGTCCCCTCTTTGCTCTGGATCAGGGTAGAAGACTAGTCTTGAGTCTTGTAGCCAAATGTGAACCCTTCTTGGTTGTTACACAAAGGGGAAGATCCAAGCATTACAACCTCTTTGGGGTAGTGTTGTAACCCTGATTCTGCCTTCTCCCTCAAGACATGCAATAACCTGGTTCAAATCCCCACAGACCTCCGTATTCCCCCTATCTTTAGCCAGACTTTCCCTTTTCAGACCCTTTGTTCGATTTGGTAGCTTATGATGGCACCACTTAGTAGTAACAGTTTAGTCACGGATTATTACTGAAACACAGTCACACATGCAATATAGAACTCTCGCTCAGGCAAGTTTCTTATTTACTAAATAATTATCATACATTACACCAAAAAGGTTTGACCAATTTGATTACAGAATAACACAGATAAAAAGTGGACATATACATACATACAAAAAAAAAAGCCTTAAAACTGTTAGCTAAGTTCTACCTTAAGTTCACAGTGGATTGAAGTCAGAAGAAGTATTTGAAAGTTTGTTTCCTTTGATAACAGTATTGCTGATGTGTCAGGAGAAGTGTCCCTTGCAGATGCTCAACAAAATAGAGAGAGCCCCTGGTTTTATGCTCTTTATATAGTGTCAGAATCCCTGGTCTGTCGTAACGTTTAGGCCAGTAGATGACACTCTTGCACTTTCCCAACAACTCAATTTTCTGGCTACCTTGTGATGTCATAGTTCCCTAACAATTATGACACCTATAAGAGAATTCGTAATAGCCTATCAGAATGGATATTTCTGTCCTTTCCTTTCATCAAAGGCAATATACCATGACAGTTTCCTGGGACCAAAGCATCCTGCCTTTGAGGTTAAACAGGGCCGTCTCCTGTACATTTTATTTACCTCTGTTTCCCTCAGTTAATCAAGGAAATACCCTTTGACACTATGGCCAAAACAACAGGAAATGTTTGCTACCTGCAGCAAAACAACAGTTTAGTGTTTTGGGCTGAAAATTTCAGGAGAAAGCCAACATCCCACATATGTGTCTTTTGGTGGTTTGGTGCCAAACTATAACAGGGCTGCACAGTTATGGCACTCAAATTTAACAATTTTTCCCATAGGATAACATATATGGCATCCAAGCGCTTTCGGATCCGTATCTCGAAAATGCTTCAAAATACAGACTTTTCATTGGAAAATTTTAAGCATAAAATTAGCCTGGAAAATCATAAATATGAAATTCAAATTTTTGTCCTCATTGTCACGGTTCCTGAGATATAAGCAATTTAGTATTCAAGTGCTCATTTTTGCTCAGGGCCATTACTATGCACACATTCTTTGTATTCACTGTGCCTAGATACACCCTTTTGGGAAAAAAAGTGTGTGCGTTAGCATTACTGTTACCGTTAGCCTTTACGCTTACATCACCATGTGCGTTACCCTTTGCGTTTTGCTCTTGCGTTTGCATTACTGTTACCATTTGCGTTTGCGTTACCATTTTTATTAGTGTTTACTTTTGCATCACCGTTTGCATTACTGTTTGCATTTGCGCTTGCATTTCTGTTTGCGTTACTGTTTCCTTTGACGTCATTGTTGGTGTTCCCATTACCGTTTGCATGTTTGTTACCATTTGCGTTTCCGTTACCCTTAGCGTTTGTGTTTTTGGTAGCGTTTCCATTGTCGATTTTATTACTGTTTCTTTCTGCGTCGCCGTTGCCATTACCGTTTGCGTTTGTGTTACTGTTTGCGTTTCCGTTGCGGTTACCATTTGAGTTACCATTTCTCTTTACATTTGTGTTTATCTTACCGTTTGCATCATCGTTTCCATTTGCGTCACTGTGTACGTTACTCTTTGTGCTTGTGTTTGCTTTACCGTTAGCGTTAATATTTTCTTTTACCTCACTGTTGCCATTACCATTTGCATTAATGTTACCATTTGTGTTTTTGCATTTTCATTACTGTTTGCATAACCATTTGTGTTTGCATTAACGTTTTACGCTTGTGTTTACATTACCGGTTGCAAAACCATTTCCATTTGCATTAACACTTGTGCTTCCATGGATTTCTGTGACATTTGTAATACTTTATCTACCATAGTGCATCTGTGCATTTACCAATTTTCATTTGACATCTGCATATGTTTTTTGCAGAGTGAAGCGTCCAAACATGTATTTTTCACCACTCATGTGAAGTCTTACGCTCGTGCTGCTCTGTAACTGTTGAAGAGATTTGGATTAGATTTGGTATACGTGGAGTGGAATGGTGCATCTGTTTATTTACCAATTTATATTTTACTGGTCCTTATGATTTTTCGTAGTGTTACCAAAACATTCTGTTTTTATATTTTCTGCACTGTCTTGCACAATGCATAACGCAGCCACTGTGCGGTTGATTGGTCTGACACTTGGCATGTAGAAAGCCCTTTCTTCAAGGATCATGCCAGTTTTTGTTTGGTGAAAAAATGTTGTTCCGTACTGCATTTTTGGCCGTGATTCCCACTATTTTGTGGTGGAAGACTTCTTAAAGGTGCAGAAACTTTAAAAATGTAATATCTCTGGAATGGTTTGATCTTTTCACTTCAAATTTGGAGGGTGTTGAGTGGATGTCCTGGAGATGTGAATTGTGCTGTTTACATGTTGGGAAAATAATTCGCTGGAGAGAGAATGCATGACGCACTTATCATTTTGCACATAGCTTTATGCATGTGCTAGTGGCTTGAAATTTATAGCGTAGGTAGCCCCAGTGGTACGGAGGTGCCTTTCAGTGGTTTGGTTCACATTAACCTTTGTGCCGTTATCTCAGAAACAAAGCGAGATACAGACTTTTCGCTACTGTTGACTCGCATTGTCTTTGTGCCATTATCTCAAAAACGAAGTGAGATACAGACTTTTCGCTACTATTGGCTCAGATCACCTTTGTGCCGTTATCTCTAAAACAAAGTAAGATAAAGACTTTTCGGTACTGTTGCCTTACATCAGCTTGCTGTTTTCTATTACCATTTGCATTTCCCTGACCATTTGCGTTAGGGTTTGCGCTAGCGTTTCTGTTACCATTTGTGTTTCTATTTACGTTTCCATCACTCTTACTGTTAGCATTAGCGGTTACATTACCGTTACCATTACTGTTGCATTTCACGCTTTCATTTGCGTCATTGTTACCGTTACCATTTGTGTTTGCGATACCATTTGCATTACCACTTGTGTTTGCATTTCCGTTTGCGTTACTGTAACAGTTACTGCTTGTATTTGCATTCACATTTATGTTGGTGTTACAGTTACCATTAGCGTTTGCGTTTCACTTGCCGTTACCATTACTGTTAGCGTTACTGTTACGGTTATGGCCCCGTGCTCCCACCAGCACATACCATTCACTATTTATAGTGCACATTCTCAAAAAGAAGAGAAATTCATGGCAAAAAACTCAGTTTAATGCATCCGTTAGGGTTGTTCCACAGTGACAAAGTGAGAAAAATTGGTGTTGGGTTGCCACCCGCATGCTTACCAGCCCCCACCAACAGGCATCGGGGTGTGTGTTGGGGTTGTCTGACCTAATTCTCACCCATTCTCCTATACTGCACCACCTCAACTATTTACACATGGAATGGGTGATTGGACTGACAACCCCAAAGCACGCGATGCCTGTTGGTAGAAGGGTGGGCTGAGGTAACAACCCTAACACCGAGGATGGTTTTCTTTATTTCAGTGGGCTATTCTGACACTGGGTATTGGGCACACCAATGTCAGGCTAATGTTTGAGTAGCACCAGGGTGGACACCCTGATGCCACATGTATATATTGGGAATGGTGGGTTGGTGACCTGGAGGGGTCGGGAGAAGCAGTACTGGAGGTGGGCACCCGGTCCGCTTATATATTTAAAAAAATATATATATATAAATAAATAAGTGTGTGTGTGTGTGTATTATAGGTGCAGTCACGCCCTATAGTTAGGGTTGAGTAGGCACTTTAATGTTAAACCTCAACTTTGCGTTAATAACTTTGCAACTGTTTAACGGTTGCACGAAATTTGGAATGCTCACTCTGGTGTGGTAGATCTCTTGAGTTACCAAGTTACGTTTCAGTCAGGCATCGGTTTCTGCACAGCAAAATGCCAAAAATGCACTTTCACCACTTTTGACATGTTTTTTGCCCATGGTGCTGCGACCACCGTGTGGTCTTTTGGTCTGAAATTTGGAACGTAGAAAGAGATTGGGGCAAGGAACAATCTGGCATTGGTTTGGTAAAAAAAAAAAAATATTAATCCGTTCAAAAGTTATTAAATTTAAAATGTGAGTTCTGAGCATGCTCAGTTCACTCAAAAAGCTATATGTGTATTTTGCAACCTAAGAATTGTCACACAGTCAAGGATTTTGCTACCTATGAAGGAAGATCCTGATCCGTCAGAAAAATGTATTGTCCAGCGAGCCGCTATCTTGTTTTAGTTTTCAGTCAAACAGAATGGCGTAGCTTTGTCTGTGGGTGACTTTTGGGCCAAATGAGGCATGAGTTTTGTTTAGGATGATGCCCTCTACAAAGCCATGCCTTAGTTCATTTTGTCAAAAATGGTTTTAAAAATAAAAATTCTTCTTTGCGACTCACTAACGATCCTAGTCCACGAGCTCACAAAATCCTGGTCCGTGGAGATGATCCTGTCCATGAGCTTTGTCCGCCAGAGGATGACCAGATAGCTGGAATTTCGTGACCAGATGTCCCTGATGAAGTGACTAGATGTCCCTAGTGGACTAGAATTTTTAGCTCATGGACTAGGATTGATCTGATGGCCCAGGATTTTGCTGTCCACAGAATGAAGAATTTTAAAAGTGTAAAACCTTAAATTGCATAGCTCATTAATGGTTTGGTTTTTACTTGAAATTTACAGAGTGTTGAGGGGATGCCCTACAGGTGTGAATTATGCTGTTTAGGTGTTGAGGAATTAAGTGGTTGCATAGATATGCCATCACAAAGTTGAGATTTTCCCATAGGATTACATTGGTGGGTCTGTCACGCCTTTCTCATGCCTGTATCTCGAAAACAAAGTGAGATACAGAGCCATGCTATGGTAGCTTATATCACCTCTAGGTGATGTATGCCGCTGGAATAAAATTTGAAACCATAGAGTAAGCCTGCAGTGTAATTTTTTTCATGGGTAGCACGGTTGAGGAGATATTGTCAAATTACTGTCACAAGGGTTCAAAGAGTGCCTGCACAGTGCTTTTCGGTGCCCATATCTTGGAAACAGTGTGAGATATGGGTTCAGTGGTTAACTGTAATGTGAACTACTCACTGTCATGGTTACAATGACACTTGCGTTTTTTTCTAGCTGTTACGGTTCCCAAGATATGGGCAAATTACTGTTACAAGGGTTCGGTGCTGTATGGCTCTGTAGCTATGCGTTCTGGGCCCGCGCTCCCACAGATGCATATTGTTATGCAGAAATGGGCAACTTGGTGGGAGCGCGGGCCTCCCCACACACACACACACACAGGCCCACACACCCATCCGCCTACAGACTGACAAAGCATGGAGTGCGCCATGAAGCCTAACTGTCACCCCATTCTCCTTTACTGTAGCATGTCAACCTGCTTATACATGGAATGGATTGAGTTGGGCCTGGCGACCCATAGCACACTCTGGCGTCTGTCAGTCTGTGGAGGATAGTGTGTGGGTTGTGTGGGAGGGGTTAGGGGCCCAACCCTAGCATTTCACTTTTGTCGCTTTAACCATAACTGATGCATTAAATGCAGTTTTTGCCATGAATATAAATATATACATACACACATACATTGGGAAGGGTGGGCGGGTGACCTGGGAGGTATTATATGACTCGGGGGGGTGTGACCCAGCCGTTCACTGTTGTTGAATGGCTAATGAAACATAAGCAGTAATGGTGGAGGATGGGAGTTGCCCATCCATGATGAAGCTGTGCATCTTTTATACAGGTTTTATAAACATATGAGTTTGCCAGCAGATACAGGCCTTCACGGTCTATCAAATCTGCTTTCGAGTGTGCAGCAACCAGTTTATTAAACTGCCACTGCTCCCTCCCCTCGGCCACCCCTCCGATTCATTGCCCCTACCTCTGAATTTTCTCCCACCCGCTTCCCTTCAGTTGTGACCTCCCTTAACCCTGTCCCACACCCTCTTGAAGCTGCCCACTGTCCCAAGGGGATATTACTTCCTCTGGCAGTACATTCCAACCCGCTACCACCCTTTCCATGAAACAGCCTCTTCATCTCCCTCTTGAATCTTCCTCCACATTCTGGCTGTGCCCCTGGTGTCCCTCCCCTTCTTAAACAAACCCTTCAGATTCCTCTGTTCATGCTCCTTAGGTACTTGAAGGTCTCAATCATATCCTTCTCTCCCTTCTGTCCTCCAGAGTATACACTTGAGCTCCTGCAGTCTCTCCTCATATGTTTTGTCTCCCATTCCTGGATCATCTTCATCGACCTAGTAGTTTGATGTCCCATTTCAAATAGGGGCACCAAAACTGCATGATACTCAAGTGAGGGCTCACCAGGAACCTGTACATGGGAAGAATGACTTCCTCCCTCCATCCTAGGCGATTCCCTGGCAATGCATCCCAGCATTTTATTCTCTACAATTGGTTCACCATAAGCAGGTGAATCCCCCAGCCAGCCTCATTTTCTCTCTCTTCCCATGGAACCTATTATTTATAATTAGACCTAATCTAGGTCTTATTGTACCCAGGTAATATTATCAAATTATTATTCCCACTCTGGACCCCAGATCTGAATGCTGTGCATGCTTAAAACTAAAGGCACTACAATCCTCCTCCTTTACCTTGGACAACACCTTTTTTTTTTATGTTGGGGAGGGTCAGCCATTCCCAGAACTGATCGGGTTTACATTGAAGCCCTTTTGGGCCCTCCTGTGACTTTAAGAGCTTAGTTCGACTGCTAATGTGTTTAACTTTAAGATTTTATCAAGTTATTCTAGTTTATCTCCTTGCTATATATTTTACTGTTACCATTTCCCTAATGTTAGTAATTTTAAACGGCTGCAATACTGCAGTGTTGTTGGTTCTTAGCTACTAATAGTTCACATTTATGAAAGTAAATAATTTTCTCTACTTCATATATTTATGGTATATAATATCTCATCGCATCAGAGTGGGATCACCCAAGTTACCTCAAATAATGTTAGTCACTCTGGCCAGAAGTACTGGTTAGAAAGAACTTACAGTATTTACCTTTACTGATCATTACACATGGTTTTCTACCTTTATTAAATGTCTGATGCGACCTTTATCATCTAAACGTGCAGGGCCTTAATTCCCCTATAAAAAGGAAAAATATGTTTATCCCATCTTAAAAAAAAAAAAAAAACTGCGAGCAAGACTAGCCTTCATTCAAGAGACAAGACTGCATCATGATGAAGATTTAAAGCTGTAAACAGAATGGGCTGGAGGGGAAATGCATATCTCTGCATTGACTATCAAAAAAGGTGTCTGTCCTCTTCCACAAAAATTTACCTTGGCAGCCAGTGAACTCTTATTCAGAGATAGAAGGTAAGTGGGTCTTGGGGAAATTTTCTACATCCCAAGGACGCCGTATGCTGATAAATACTTAGATGCACCTAATGGTGATTTACCAGATTTCTTCCAGGGATTCTCCCAAAAGTTAGCTGACTGGGGTGCATCAGCTGTTCCTATTTTGTGATGAGGTGATTTCAGTTTAACTATAAACCCAGAATTGGACAGGTCCCCATCCCATACAGAACACCATATTTGCTCACAGCTCACCCTCAAACAAGTAATAAGACTTTTGCAGTGCATGGCGTCTAGTCAGCCTCAGAGAAAAGGACTTCACCTGGTTTTCTCAAACCCACCCATCATTTAGTAGGATTGACCTTTGGCCTGCTTCACCACAGATAACCCAAACTCTTAACAGATATTCAAATTCACCCTTTAGTTGTCTCAGATCATGACCCTTTCTCACTAAACATGCTATGCTCCCCCCCACCATCAGCATCCTGGAGGTTAGTCCCCCCTTTGGCTAAAAGACCCACTGTTCTTACCTTAGGCCAAATCAGAATTCCACACTTATTTAGATTTTAATAATGTTGAGGTCTCTTATTCAACCTCATGAGAAGCATGAAAGGCTGTTTTAGAGGCAGGGTCATATGTTATGTGTCCAGTAGAAGAAAGCCAGGGAGGCTGAGGTTAAGCTACTAGAATCTCAGCTAGCTACTTCTGAGGCTGCACAGAAATAACCCAAATCCAACCCTCAGCAGGTTCTCCAGTTATGTGACCCTGTCTACCAGCTTTACTCTCATAGGACAAACTTACCTTACTCGGGTCACATCACAAATCTGGGAAGGAAGGAGCGTAATAGTAAAGTACTCTCTTACAGGCTTCATAAACAACGAGCTGAAAGACACATTTCTGGATTACAGGACTCATCAGGAAGCTTACATACTTTCCCAAAGACCTCAACAAGGTGATTGTAGATTTTTATACTAGGTTATATTCTTCTACATTACCTCTCTCCATTAACCAGATGAAGGCCTTTTATCTGTTCCCCTCCACATATCCCTCATGATTGGTTTACCTGATTGGACCCCAGTCTCCTAGAAGATATCAAAGTATCCATCATGACAATGAATAAAAACAAATTCCCAGGTGGGGATGGCTTGCCTACAGACTTCTGTTGAGCATTGGTTATGAGTATCGCCTACACTCTGGGCCCCTAGTGTTCTCTTGGCAGAATTTTCTGATTTCTGTGGCAGGGCTCCTTGACTTCTCTGGCAGCATTTTCTGATTTCTGCGGCATGATTTATTATTCATTTCTCTGGCAGAATGCAGTCCTGTCATTGGCTAAATATGATGTGATGTCATCGATAATATCATATGCTGAGCATAGAGGAGGGCTTCAGGATAAGCGAGGTGGGAAAGAAAGCCTAACACTAAAAAAACAGTATATTTATATGAAAATTCATCAAAAACAATGAATTCTAGCATGATGCAAATTCTGTGGCAAATTCCATAACACAGAAGCATGAATTCCAGGAGCCTTGCCTACACTACATGATGTATCACCTACACTAGTAGAGGTTTTGCTTGATATCTTAAATCATGGCAGTCTGCTGCCATTGCTGCCAACCATATCTGAGGCAGTTATAATAGTACTTTCCAGAAAAGGAAAAGATCTTTCCCAACCCAGTAGCTATCAACCTATCTATCTTCTAAATGCAGACACCAAAGTATTAGCAAGCAGACTAGAACCCATTCTTCAAATTTTAATGCATCCTTCACAAGTAGACTTTGTAAAGGGAAGAACAAGCTCAGACCATTTATGCTCCTTCCTAAATTTGCAATACCTGTCATCCTCCCTTACCACCCCATCAGCTGCCTGACTTTATATTTTGAGAAAGCCTTTGATTCTGTTCAATGGCAATACCTGTGTGAGGACCCTTTTTCACCGAAGTACTTAGAAACTTCACATTAACCATTTGAAGTCAGCGATTTTCTCATTAAACTCCCTCTGTACTCATCAGACAATAGCCAACATCCCATGGCAATGTTGTGAGTGGGGGATCTCATACCTAGGTGTCCCTTTCACTACAAAACCACAGAACATCTGTAGAGCTAACCATCACCCCCTCTAGAAACCCTCACTGCAGACTTCCAAAGATGGAAGCTTCTCCATCTGACATTAACTGGGAAACTAGCAGCCATTAAGATGGTGCTGGACCCCAAAGTCCTCCGCCTATCATCTTACCTCCCAATTAAGATCCCTAACATTTGGTTTTCCAAAATTGATTCCGTGATTGGTTCTTTCTTTTGGGAAGGGAAACCCCTTAGTATTATTTGAGCAAAACTAAGACTACATTGGTCCCAAAGTGGATAGGGACTTCCCATCTTCCCCTCTTATCATACTGCATTTGTGACTGCACAAACACTGAAGTAGTTTGCACCACCAGTAGCATTACAGTCACTGTGTGTGTCTTTGAAAAAACAGGTTTGTAAGGGTCTGTCTCCCAGAATAGTTTTGTATGATCAGCAAAAATTACCTAGTAATCACCCGACCATCTCAGTTTCAATTCAGTATTAACACAAAGTGGCTAGGGCCTTACAGTGTACAGAATTACCTCTCCTATTAGCCCCACTCTGGAAAAGCAGCTTTCTTGAACTTGGCACCAAACTCATTTCTGGGGTCAGATGGATAAAGACAGGCATATTATTTGTGAAAGACCTATGCCCCCAGGACCAGTGCTGCCTTCACGCTTATGATGCTCTAATGTCCGTTTTTCATATCCCCGGAAAGGACTTTTGGCTTTACCTTCAATTAAGGGCACTCCCCCACCCCAACCCCATCTTAAAGATGTAGACAGAAACAACTATTCACATCCATTACTGATGTACTCCTTGTTCCAAAGAGCAACACTTGAATTATAGGGATAGCATCCCAGCATCTGTAATCGGAACTCAAACTTATTGGCAAAACAAAATCGGAGTGGATTTTATTGATGTGCAGTGGAGAACAGCCTGGTATCTTGCGCGCATACTGCATGTAGAGACTTGAAAGCTCAGCTTATTCAGCTGAAAATACTCCATAGATGGTATAGAACCCCAGAAATCCTGCACTCCATGGGCCTCTTTAATAACAATAACTGCTGGCAATGTAACCAAGCCCCCAAGGGTCTCTCTCACACATACTGTGGCATTGCCCTGTACTTGTACAGTTCTGGAATCCTATATTCTACTTTTGCAAAACAATGGTCCCACCATTAATAGACTTCGATTCCTCTTTAGTATTATTGGGTATTCCTCATTCCTCAATTCCCAAGTCATCCCCTCATGAAATGGGCTATGATTGCCAATGGACTTTTTTCTCTGAAAGTGGAGCTCCCCTGACATACTAACTTTTAGTGAATGGTTATTGGCAGTGGAACATCAAGCTTCCTTGAAATGCCCTCCACCCTTTGCTGGGGAAAATAGACTTACAGCAAACTAAGGTACTTGGTCCTCTTTTTCTGACTTATCAGTCTCCCCTTAACTGATATGTAATACATATTTGTTTTCATTGCTTTCCAGTACTGCTTATGGATGACCTCTCAAGTAAAGAAAGTACATTATTCTGTTGTACTATTATTCAGATTTGAATGGATTAATATATGTTCTTTTTTGAAGATATATTTATAACCTACATGACCTGCATGTTTCTACAGTATTTACAATTTATATTATTGTAATTGTACTATTTATACTGTTTTGACTGTTTGATGTGTTATTCTTTCTTTAAAACTGTTAATAAAAGTTTAACGTTAAAAAGTTCAGAGTCTCTAACGCTTCCAGAGTTAGCCCATTCTAAAGATATTTTCTTTGAAAAGGGTGAACGTAGGAACCATTAAGGCTAGGAAGTTCTTATTGTAATCTGAGCTTGGAGTCAGGGACGACGTGGCAGTGTCCTGGTGACACACATTGATACATCAGTGCACTTTTAACCATAATGTTCTAGGTTTTAAATGAATCGTCACACCTAAAAAGTCTGAAATCAGCAGGTGTCCAACTGCTCCAGATGGAGGTAGACAGCACTTGATGTAATATTAGCTGCTGCGTCAGCAGATACAGGTTCATCAAGGAGAACCACATTTGGTTTTCTAGTTTTTTTTTTTTTTGTTTTTTTGTTTTACATTTTCACATTTCATCAGTAGAAATGTAAGTGTTCCAAATCCTGTTGTCTTCATTTATCCTCCTTTTCTGTAGGTCAGGTTCAGAGCAGGCATTGTATTGAAGAAGTCATTCACTTTGCATGGCAGGAAAAACTTTTTCTTATGGCTGATGAGGTAATAAAGCAGCTTTCTTGTTTTGTTTGGTTTTGCAAATGTTATGAAAATGTTTTCTAACACTTTAAGACTCACTGGATAGTACTGGCACCTTTTTTTGGTTCATTATAAATGCTGTACACAGATGTTATAATACATACCCTTTTGGCCCACAGAGCTACTTTCATCATTTGCTTTGCAGTCAAACAGAACTTCTTATACTATGCTTGCATTCTGTGAAACCACCTCCTCCATTTAGCTAAAGTACCTTACACTACAGGTCATACAGTGCATGTCTGATCTTGAAAGCTTGTGTACTAAATTACATTTGTTCGATATCTGTTGAGCTAATAAAAGTATCAAACTACTTACTGAATGTCTAGGTTTGAAGAGCCAACAACATGATTACTTAATGTTACTTTTTAAACTATTCATAGAAACTAAAACTTGGTAAGTGTAGGAATTAAAACTAAGGCATGCACCTTCATATTCTGTTAGTGTTTTATTTGCTTGCAAACCTCTCGTTTTGCCATGTTCAGGGAAGATACCAACAGACTGGTGTGCACTACAGTCCTTCTGTGGAATACCAAACTGTAGAGTATTTTGTCGCAAGTCCTGCTATGTGGATATCCCTTATCTTCATCAAGGGTATCTCTTGCAGCAGGCCACACCTATGGAATTATAGCTGCTAGGTGCCAGGACCACATGGAAACTTTTCTAGCTAGTAGTCTTCCAGGGGGCCACCCTCTCCAACATCACATGCTCTAACCGCTCTGGTAACCTGTATGTCTTTTGCCTAATAGGACGAGCATTACTGGTCGCTATTACATGCTCAACCCCTTTTGCTCGGCCTGGTACTGTGGTAAAAGTACTGTTAAATGTCTTTAGCACATTACGAATTTCTGCAGTTTGTTCTGAGGTTAAGGAAACATTCACCTTTACAGCATCAGCATTTACAGTTTGTTCCAGTCTATCATAAGCTACATCAATATCTTCCTCATCAGTTTCTGGCAAAACCAGCAAAGCAGCTTTTGGCATTTTCTCAACCCATTTCTTGAGGAGGTTAGCATGGTATATCTTGGTTGGATTTTTCCTGTCAGGGGTCTCAATTTCATAGTTAACAGTACCAGTATGCGTAAGCACTTTGTAAGGCCCTTGCCACTTCATTAACAGTTTATTTTCCGTTGTGGGTAACAGTAGCAAAACCTTTTCACCTGGCTCGAAAACTTTTTCTTTTACCCCATGGTCATAATATACCTTCTGCTGGTTTTGAGCCTCTTCCTGATTACTGTGGGCTATTTCAACATATTTTGCCAGCTTCTTTCTTAGGGCACACATATAAGAAGATATAGATTGTTTCTGAGTGGGGTTATCTTCCCATGTTTCTATTATCACATCAAGTGGCCCTCTTGGCAGCCTACCATACAGCATTTCAAATGGTGAAAACCTTGTTGGTGCCGTGGCACTTCCTGTAAGCAAAAAGTAGGTAAGACAAGTACTGGTCCCAGTCTTTCCCTTCCCTTTATGAACCTTTTAACATCGTTTTAGGGTTTGGTTAAGCGCTCAACAAGACCATCTCTTTGAGGGTGATGGGGAGGGTCTTATGGCAGTGATACCTAGAAGTCTGTACAGCTCCTTAAGTAATGCAGCACCAAAATTACTACCCTGATCAGTAATAATTTCTTTTAGTATGCCCACTTTGCTGAAAATTTTGGCAAGCTCTGCTGCAACTTTTGGGGCTATAGCAGCATGCATAGGAACTGCTTCTGGGTATTGTGTAGCACAGTTGCGTACTACCAGGATAAATCTATTACCCTTATTAAGTTTGTCTAAAGGACCAACCACATCCATTGCAATTCTCTCAAAAGGCACATCTGTTAAGGGTAGAGGCACATGGAGTACCTTGTCGTTTCTAGTGACAGGGGCTCCTTTCTGACACTCAGCACAGGAATTACAGTAGTTAGCAACATCTTCATGAATTCCAGGCCAGTAAAATCTATAGAGCACTCTGGCAAGGGTGCGATCCCTCCCTGAGTGACCAGCCATAGGACTATTATATGCTATCTGTAACAACTCTATTCTATACTTTTGTGGTATAACCAATTGTTCTGTCTGTTCCTGTGTCTGAGGTTTAACCCAAACTCTGTACAGTAACTCTTTACATTTTTTAAACATTGCTCCACCCTGTTTTAGTTTCTCTCCCAGCTGCTTAAAATAACCCTGGAGAGAAACACTGTTAGCTTGTTCTGAAAGAAAATCACAATCAGTTATCAATTTAGTTTCAGCATTTTCATATTTTAACACTTCATATCCATCAGTCATTTGTTGCAACAGTTTCTTCAGGCTTCGTCTTTCTTTCCTGGATTTCCAGATCTTGGAGCTGTGCTCAAATAAGTCCGACTCAAAATCACTGAAAGGAAAAGTGTCCCCACTGTCTGAAATTTTCTTTGTCTGAGCTCTTGTCACTACAGCTGCTGAAACATCAAGATTTACTTCCTCTTTGATCAACTTGGGAAATCCTGGAAAGTAATTTCCAATAATCACAGGTACAGAAACTTTGATACTACCCCACTTTCATTTAGTGAGACACACCTCAACGGTCAGTCACTTGGGTGGTGGGATAGTATCGAGTGTCCCGTGGATGCAGATGACACCAGCACCTGGTCCCTTTGTGCACAGTGTTTTCCCAGCACATGCACTAGGGTCTGTCTGCTTCCCGAATCAGTGAGTCCCTTCACAGTCTTATCCCCCACCTTCACATCTGTTAAGTACTTGCCCCAATTTGCCAAGGACGGATCTGTTCCAGTGCCACTCTCCTTACTATGACAGTTTCTTGCAAAATGTCCTGGCTCATTGCAGTTATAGCAGATAATGTCTTTGGGCACAGATTTGTTACACCCAACCAGAGTTCTTATCAGGCTGGGAATTTAAATGGGAAAAAGAGCGTCTTCTTAGTTGAGCGGTGGCTTTCATTTGTGTGAAAGGTAGCTTAACTAGGCAGAGTAAAGGTTTTAAAGTAGTCTACATAGTAGACAGCAAGCGCTCGCTCACCCTGGTAGATGTCACAAAACGCCTGAGGGGGCGATGGTAGGCGGACCAGGAACTTGGAAAGGATCAGCTGCCAGGCAGTGTGTAGCCAGGGTTACTATAATTTTCCTCGCTAAAAGGATTGCATTAAATTTTAATATTTTACCACCCACAGACTATCGCTGAGGCAGGGTAATGGTCTATGAAGCCCATAACTGTAAGTGCCAGATCGTACACCTTTACTTTAAGGTATTGAGGGCATGTACATTAAGGCCCACTGTAGATTTTGGCATTTACTGTGTAAGTAGTGCCTGGTTGGGGGGCATGGCTTGATGACAGTATTATATGAACAAATCAGTGATGATTACAGTACTATACTAATACATCGTTGTCTCCAATTTATTTATATGGTTGGTCTACACCTATTGCATAAATATACTTATACAGTAGGGGTGAATGATACATGAGTGTGATTAAAAACCTGTATTTTCTCACTGCAGTGTGATGTCTCACTGTGGTGACATCACCACAGGAGATAAATCATGTCATGACATCACCAGAGTGAGATATCTCACTGCTTCCTGCAGCTAACTCAGTTAGTACTGCAAAACACTCTCAGCTGTTTCCCATACTTTTTCTGACTCCCAGCCCATTACTGTGATACTCTCAGCTTGACTGCAGCAAGAATTCTAAAGGACATTGCTTCAAAAACAGTTTGTTTCTCACTCCTACCTAAAACTAACACAGTTAGCATTGCAAAACACACTCAGCTGTTTTCCCACAGAGCTTGTAACACTGCCAGCCCATTCAGAAAAACTCACACACTTAAAAAGCAAACACAGAAACAGGACAACAGGGTTTTATTTAACTCTAAAAATTGATTAGCGTTTTGCTCATCAAAGTGCTAAAACATTGTGAAAATGCATAGCACTTGCCTCACTGTGTTTAACAAACATAACACTGCTAGCAAACCTATATGAATGCTTTCTGTATAGTTAGTATTGTCCCAAGGAAAAAAAAAGCTAATCAGTTATTTAAAACCCTGGGAAAAGAACACAATAAAACATAATACTTCTGAAACTCCTACCCCTATTATATAAGTAGAATACATTATGTGCAAATTGTATGCTGTGGAAAATATTCTCACTCCCTGCATCACGAGTCTCCAGAGCTTACTCTGCAGGAGTGAGAATATTTCATATCACACCCTGCCCATCATGTATCCTCTATTTATATCTGTCCTGTCATCCCTCTCTCTCCTGACATCTAGTGAGTACATATGAAGATTCATTAATCTCCCTTCGTAGGTTCTACACTGTATTCCTAGAATCATTTTTGTTTTCCATGTACTGTCTCCAGTTTACCCTGTGCCTTTTTCAAATATGGTGTCCAAAACTGACTGTATGCAGTTTTCTACATGTAGCCTAACCAGTGACCTGTAATAATGCCCGGCAAAATATAATTGTTTTGTACTGCTGGTGTTGGACTGCAGCAGCACTGAGATTACAGCAGAAACAATGTCTGTTCCCATTGTTTAGGTCTATCAGGACAATGTGTATTCAGATGGATGCGAGTTTCTCTCCTTTAAGAAGATTCTGTATGAGATGGGACCAGAATATTTTAACAGTGTAGAACTGGCCTCGTTCCACTCAACATCCAAAGGTTACATGGGCGAGTATGTATTTATTTTTTTCATTTGTGACTGTACGACATGACTCTACTGCAGGGTCCTTCATTTTAAGCAAATGTTGCATGTCATGGGTCTGAACCAACCCTGAATGGTAAAAACAGTTCTCACCCCAGGAGTCCTTTAGCGTCAGTAACAGTAGCAGTAAGCTGGCTAGGTTGAACTGCCTTGTAGGTGGAGATTATGGTAATGAGTTATAGGAATTAGCAAATCAGAAAAGAGTTGGAGGGTTTTGGGGGTGGAGCTTGTCCAGAGGGCACCAGAATTATTTCTCCGCATCACTGAGTAACACTGCCTCTGAGGTGCTCTGTCGCTCTAGGCTGAAGAGAATTTCTGCCAAAACTTCTTATATCTTCTCTTCATTTTTTTTTTTTTTAAATATTTTAAAAAGTCAGAGGTTCTCATTTTTTTTCACAGAAACATCATTTTTGCCTTTTTTTTTTTTGCAAGTTTTCATTTCTCTAGTTCGCGGTTTTTCGTTGCGAGGGAACTGACCGCTAAAGCTTTCATTCCCTATTTGGGAACATTATTTTAAAGGTTTTTCTGATGAATTGGCATGTCACAAAGACCAAAAAAGGACTGGATCTACAGGATTTAAAAGTGTTTAAAGTGCTACAAAACAGTGGCTGAAGCAGATGGCCACAATTTGTGTTATTGTTTGGGTCCAGACCATTACTGTGAACTTTGCCCTAAATTTTGTTCAAAAACCATTAAAAAGCGAGCCAAAACATTAGAAAGTATGGCTTCTCGGTCTGCTTCCCCCTCTACAAAAACTACTGAAGAGAAGTCTTCCTATCAACACAACAAAAACCCATAGATAAGACCCCTAGGAACTCTACTGAAAACAAGTCTGATAAAAAAAGTTACAACATCGGTGACCAGCCAAAAAAGAGACATGGAGAGCAGGTTTCTGACTCAGTGCCTGCAAAAGAGAAATATAAAAAGAAACATATCGCTGCCCCTCCCACGGAAAGGCAAACGGAGACACCAGAGACTCATAAAGAAAAAGAGAAACAAAAAGAAAAGCAAACGGATTTGGAAAAAGATTTGCCCTCTGCTGAAGAAATGGCTAAGGCTTGGCACCTTTGTCCAACTGTTCAAAGCTTGGCACCATTTGCAGTGCCCCTTCTACCCCCACTTAACCCTCACAGTCCTGCCCCTTCTTATGGGCCTGACTACTATTATGGGGATGATGACGACGATGATGGTGATGATGAGGCAGATGGTCAGGCTCTAGAACCTGACCAGTAGTTTAGTACTTCTCCCAATGGCCAGGAGGATTTTTCCTCACCTTTTACTTTTTTGCAACATGTGGTGGACACCCTGGACCTTCCAACCCAGGAAACCACTGAGGAAGATGAGGATGAAGCCTATAGAGAAATGATGGGTCTTCCCCCTCCAAAAAAGATTGTTCTGCCTATTTATTTATTTATTTATTGAATTTTGATGACCGGGTAGGCCCGCTGGGCCCCGGAGGTCCCTTTTTCAGGGGCGACTCCGGTGAAAACAACAACTTACAGGTAACAGATCAGTACAGTCAGAGATTGAAAAGTTTTTAACAGTAAGAATACATATGTTTACGGGCAGCAGGTAGTGGAAGACATGCAGGCTGTAAGGACTTAGAGGTTACACATAATGAGACCATTATACATCACAAGTTAGTGATTAGATTAAAGTGCTCTGGAATGGTGAGCAGTAGCTAAAGACCTAGGGTTAGCTTCTGTGTGGGCAATTGGAAGGGGGATAAGTTGGGACATAAGTGCACCCCATCTTTAGGGGGAGGACCGTTATGCTGCCAGGATGGCGAGGTTGGCAGGGTCTATTGAGCTACCAGGGTGGCTGTACGTGGTCAGGTACTGTGACAAAGACATATGCTCCTGTTGAGCAGGTGTCCCTTAAGCTTTGTCCGGAAGCTGGTGACGGAATCGGCCTCCCGTACCTCCAAGGGGAGGTTGTTCCAGATGGAAGGGGCGGTGTACGCAAAGGACCTAGACCCGGCTTTAGTCCTAGTCTTGGGAACCACGAGGAGAGTTTGGCCTGAAGAGCGCAGGCACCGTGGGTTGGGTTTCACCCTGACGAGACCATTCAGGCTGGGGGGAGGTGAGGGACCCAGTAGCTTGAATGTAAGGCAGAGGGTTGGGTAGGAGAGGCGAGCTTCCAGAGACGGCCACCTGAGCCTAGATTGGGCCTCTTTACAACTCTCTTAAAAAGGCTACAGTGAAACTGCTCCAGAATCCTACTTCTGCTACTGGAATAGATAAAAAGATTAACAAAAAGTATCAGCTAGACAGAACTGATGCCGATTTCATTTTTGTGCACCCTAGCCATGAAGGGATGGTACAGGCTGTGGCTTGTAATAAAGACAAGGTCCCACTTTCTTCACAGCCACCTGAAAAGGAGTCCAGAAAATTGGACTCTATGGCTAAGAAGTCATATAATACAGCCTCTTTGCTCCTTCACCTGTCTTTTTACATGGCATATGCTGCCAAATACCAAAAAGCTCTCTGTAATTCAGTCCTAGCCATCCTGCACCAGAACCCAGACAAAGATGGTGCAGGACATTACCGAAACAGTAAAAACTGCTCTTGAGGCAACTAAGTATGAGTTCCACATGGCTGTGGACAATAATGATGCTGCATCTAGAGCTATGGCCCAGGCCATATCTTTGAGGCATTTTGTGCGGCTGAGAACCACAAATCTCTCACAGGACACTCAGTCCGAAGTAATGGATTTTCCCTATGAAAATAATTCTCTGGAGATGGGACAGAAGCTTGCATGAAGAAAATCGAGTAATGTAAAACCACCTACAAGAGTAATGCTGCCAAAGAGAAGGCCTCTACTTCCCAAAAGGTCCAGTACAGGAGAAACAGAGGCAGAGGCTATTATCCAAGGGCTTTTTACTACATGCCTGTGACTATGGACCACTTCCAAATGAGTCTTTTTCAGGGGAAGAGACAGGAGAGGACAGAGGAGAGCTGCCTCCACTCCTACCACTCAGTCCAAACCCTGACTCGAACAACCAGGTCACCGCCCCTCCTCCACTAGGGGACAGGCTCTCCCATTACCTCCAACATCGAGCTCACATTACCACAGACAAGCAGGTACTGGAGGTAGTGCTCAAGGGTCTATCTTTGCAGTTCAAAAGGTTTCCACCCCTTCGGGGTCCCAGAATGTCACAACCCCTAACTCCAACAGAAAACTTATTGTTAGAGCTGGAGGTCAAGGCATTGCTGTCTGCAGAAGTAGTGGAAAGAGTTCCATTTTTGCAGTGGGGAAAAGGCTTCTACTCCAGATACTTCTTTACACTAAAGAAAAATGGGGAGTGGTGACCTATCCTCGACCTGAGGTACTTGAACAGGCACTTACTGAAATCAAAATTCAATATGGTTACTCTCTCAACCATGATTCACTCTCTGCAACAGGGAGATTGGCTAGCCTTCCTGGATCTGAAGGACGCCTACTTTCACATTCCAATAAGACAGTCCCACAGAAAGTTTCTGAGATTCAGACTGACCTAAAGATGCTACCAGTTTGCAGCCATGCCATTTGTCCTAACTTCAGCCCCCAGAGTATTCACCAAGTGCCTAGCGGTGGTGGCAGCTCCTCTGAGGGAACACAGCATATCAGTCTTCCCATATTTGGATGACTGCCTACTAGTGGGCAAGATCCCTCGTCAAATAAGAGAGGCTCTCAGCTTCACAAGACACACTTTGCACACCCTGGGGTTTCACATCAATGAAAAAAGTCCCAGTTGGAACAAACACACTCCTAAATTTCATAGGAGCAGAACTCAACACCCTGCAGGGCAAGGCCTTTCTACCAGCAGGCAGGATTCAGAGCTTCCTGTCAGTGGTGAACTCATTTTCCCAAGGCCAGCCAGACATTTCCTAAGGCTTTTAAGACACATGGCCTCCATGACAGCTGTCGTCCTGGCGTAAGGTTCCAAATGAGGGACATTCGTGCACCATTTGCAAGCACATTGGTCCCAAAAAAGGCATTCCCTGTCAGAACTGGTACCTGTTACCAGGACACTGCTCCAAGCTTTGGACTGGTGGAAGGAAACTGACAACCTCTCAGTAGGGATTCTCTTACAGATGCCTTCCTTCTCGGTTGGGGAGTTCATCTGGACAACCACTCCATAAGTGGCACTTGGACTTCCAAAGAATTTGTAAGCCACATAAATCTTCTGGAACTCAGGGCTGTGTACCTAGCCTTAAAGACCTTTGCCCCACACCTCAAAGGCCACACAGTGCATATCAGAACAGACAGCACCACTGCCATGTTCTACATAAATAAACGATGGCACAAGGTTGACTGTACTGTTACACGAGGTCCCTGCACCCTTATTAGTACCCCCAGAGGTACACCGTGGACAGCTAGTACTTGAGTATATGATATACTAACATATAGGGCACTGGGCATCTACTGTATAAGAGTAGATGTTAGGATATGTATGCATATTATTGTTATATACTTTGCTTTCTAATACATCTATGTATTTCTTGCTTATAAGGTGTTAGGACGACTGTGTTCTTGTAACGATGATGATATATAAGTTGGCATTGCCATCTTTTGCTAATTTGTATTAATACACTAATACATGTATGACTGAGCTTTCTTTGTCTTTACAAAGTGATGACTGCTACAAAATTGTATAATGTTATCTTGGACTGTGGAGCCACCTCTAATTTAGCCAATAGGGCTCATCTCTGTAACTAGAAATATTTCTATCTTACAGTAACCATAGTAATTATCACAGGTATATATTGTAAGACACTAAGTCTTATACCTCGGACATCCCTGGAGACACAAAGAAACCTCGAGGTATAGGGAACGCTTAGCATTGGCTCCCAGTTCGTATTTGGTAAGAACTGCTTAGGGCAACTGTGATTTATTCTTTAGTAGTAATAAAGAAGTTTATTACTCTTATGTAACGTGTCTGTGATTCCTTGCATTCCCATTGTTGCCAAGAACCTGAGAATGAGGCTTAGACCTCCTGACAGTACTAGGCACAGAGGCCATGAAAATTTGGTCCCTGGCCTACTCACTGGACATAAGCCTCTCAGCTATACATCTTCCAGTCAAAGACAACACTGGCAGATGCCTTGAGCCGATCAGCCAAGGCCACAACAAATGGACTCTGAACAAGCAGGTCCTTGCCACAGTATTCAGGAGGTGGGGCACCCCAGAAATAGATCTGTTTGTATCCTGCCTCAACCATCAGCTTCCTCTATATTGCTGCAGGCCTCCAGCACTGGGCACCCTTCCAGCAGATGCTCTAACTCTGAATTGGGCAGGAAAGTTCCTCTACACCTTCCCTCCTTTCCTTCTGATTCACAGAGTGTTGCTGAAGCCTAGAGACCACTCAGCAACTGTGATCCTAGTAGCCCCAGATTGACCAAGACAACCTTGTTATCCTCTCTTGCTAGCCCTATCTCACAGGAAGCCTATTCGACTTCCTCTGAGTCGCTCTCTGTCCTAACTCTACCACAGATAGGGATAACCTACCCCAACCTGGAATCTCTTCACCTCAGAGCCTAATTCTTGAGGAGTTAAGAGTTCCCAGATGCCCAATATTCAGAGCAGGTCCTGAAGATTCTGCACATGGCCAAAAAAACAAGTACTAAGAAAACTTATGCAGCCAAGTGGAAAAGGTTCTCCCTTTGGTGTAAAACAAATCTTTGAAGGCTTCGTCCCCCAGCCTTTTGATTATTTGGTACACCTCACAGGCCTCAGGCCTCATCCCTTAAGGTGCACTTGGCTGCTATTTCAGCATACCTTTCCACAGGAAAGGGCAGATCAGTTGTTTCACAGCCTGTTTTCAAAAGGTTTTTCAAAGGTCTGCTCCATCTTTGACCCCCAATATGAGCACCAGTTCCTCCTAGAGACCTCAATCTCTGCATTTCTAAGCTCATGGTAGCCTCCATTTGAGCCCATGGCCATGGCCCATTTGAAATATGTCACCTGGAAGACAATTTTCTTAGTAGCCATCACTTCTGCCTGAAGGATTTCAGAACTTCAGGCACTCTGCACTGAGCCAAATTTCATCATCCCTCATAAGGATAAAGTAGTCCTCAGAACAAACAGAACATTTTTCTCTAAGGTGGTCTCTGAATTCCACCTTAATCAGTCCATTACCCTTCCTGTATTTTTCACTGACAAATTTACTCCAGAGGAGCACAAGCTTCATAGTTTGGATGTTAAAAGAGCCCTGTCTTACGACCTGGAGCACACCAAACAGTTCAAGGACTCTACTACACAACTTTTCTACTACACAACTTTTCCTCACATATGGTGAGGTAGGCAGAGGAAAACTAGCCACCTAGAGAACTGTTTCCCATTAGATGATCTCCTGTGTTCAGTTTTGCTGTGACAAGGCTGGTAAACAGCCTCCGCAAGGCCTTGGGGCCCATTCCACTAGGGGTACTACTGCCACAGTAACAGTTGCAAGGGATATTCCCTAACTTGACATCTGCAAAGCGGTCACTTGGAAGACTGTCACACATTCACAAAGCATTACTGCCTGATGTACAGTCTAGATCTGATGCCAGATTTAGCAGGGTGGTCCTGCAGAGCCTTTTCCTAAGTAGGTTCTGTACCTGCCTCCCAACTGCACTGCTTTGTAGTCTGCTACTGATACTATTGCTAAAGGACTCCTGGGGTGAGAAGAAAACATTACCATAGTAATACTGTTTCTTCCAAGGTGTCCTTTAGCATTTCTAACCTCCCAACCTTCCTCCGCTAGTAACCTAACTGAAGAGGACTCTGCTCCCTGTGGTTTTGTCAAATTAGTTCTAGCTTTTGACTGCCTTTAACCTATAGGCTGCCAACAGAATTAGAACGCGTAGGAATTTTGGACTGATATATCAGTCCGCAACCCTGCAAGGGTTAGAGCAAAGGTCTGTTTCCTCTTAGTACTGTTCTAATTTTTCATATTTTAAATAGTTTTTAAAGCCTGTTAGGACAGTTTTCACATGGGCATGTTCCCATCATAGCTTCGAAAAAATTCTGGTGCCCTTTGGGCAAGCTCCTCTCAGCACACCAGCTAACTCTCTTCTGATTGGTTAATTCCTATACCTCATTACTATAATCTCCACCTCCAAGGCAGCTCAACCTAGCCAGCTTCCTGTTACTGTCACTGATGCTAAAGGACACCTTGGAAAAAAATATTACTACGGAGAGTCATTTTTTCTTACTGTATCTTTGCTTTGTGGTGATTGGGTTTAGCGAAATCCGTTCAGTGTTTATCCACTGGATTTTTGGAAGTTCAACTCTGATGCTAATCAGGCACTGAAATTATTAGAATAGCGGTAGTAATCAGAATTTCTGAATCCAGTCCCCCACCCACCCGACATTCTGTGAATAGAAAACAAAGCCCTCCCTTTCCCCACTCCCCAGTCCCTTACATGTTGAGAATTGGCCCTTGAGTCCATCTAGACTGCTCCATGCATCAGGGCATGTTAAAAATGTGATACCAACTCGCCCCCCCAACCATTTGTTCTGGCTGGCAGCTGCCTGCCCATGTCCCCACCCCCGATAGGTGCCGACCTATGTTTGTCATTTCTCATACTTTCCCCCCAGGGCCACCCACTGCAGAATTTGGCACCAGCCACTCCACTAGCCCTAGCCAGTATAGCTACATGCCCCCCGTCAGACCGCCGGTTCCCCTCCCTTGAGATTTTCAGGAATCAGTGGCCAAGTATCATCTAGTCTGTAAACACTAAAGTATGAGCATAATAGATTCCCTGACCAGACCGAATCATGGTTCCGCCCCCCACCTTTCTGACCGAAGAACATGCTTGTCTGGCCATAGCAAGCACTAGTCTTCTTAGCAAGCCCAACCATCACTGTCCCTACGGGACCTTGGTAGTTGGCCAGTCACACAAAACCCTAGGTTAGCCAGATGCCATACCCAAGACAGCGTCAGGCTTGGGGGTTTACCCAGGCTTTTGTTGCAGTCAGCTACCTGGCTGGCACCCTGTTAACCGGTGCTCCTATGGGGACAGTGATGGCCAGATGAGTTGGAGTAGATTACTGCTTGTTGCTTCCCCAGACGAGTGCGATGTAGGTTGGCTGAGGCTGTCGACTGACTGTACTGCTGTAGTCAGGAGAGATTCAGCATGATGGAGTCAGGGTGGGATCTGGGATCTCTGGGCTGAGTAGAAAAGATCAAAACAACAAACTGCCTGCCAGGTGCTCATGGGCTACTTGTGTGGCTGGACTGTCATTCGGGAGTGGTGTGATGCTTGCTGATCAGTTGGGGCAGGGAGACATCTGTTCTGTTCTAAAGTTTAGTGCCTTCCCTGGGTGTCATTTACCACCAGTGCGGTACCCGGGCCAGAACAGGAAAACAACATGGCCAAGGTGGCGTGGTGGACCTAAGTGGAGGAGGTCAAATAGAGTCTGAGCCTGCCCTATTGCTAAGGAAGGAGGTAAGGTGGAGGGAAAGGGTAGGATAAGGGGAGGGCTTTGTTTTTCCCTTTATTTTTCACTGTTTTACTATGTGGGGAGAGGCTGAACTAGATGTTAGATGCGAAATTGGAATCAGAATTTGATTTCAGTTCATAAAATCCAGTTCTGGAACTCCATTTTTGGAATCGGGCTTTTCGGACTTAAAATCTGAAAATACTAATTCTGAATTTCACCCCTGAATCTGATTAAATCTGATTCTGGATTGCGAAATCCGATCATTCTTACTTTGCCTCCACTTACCCAGCCCTAAAAATGTTTTAGTATGGTTATTCGAGTTTCCTCAGCTCAGCATTATTGGTTGTCCATGCAGAAGTGAAAGAGATTACAGATGTGCTCTACAGCATACAGGGGCTCCTTGGCTCCCCACCTGAATGTAAAGGTTCCTACGTTTTGCAGCTCAGCCTAAGTTAAATTCTACAAACGTGGATACAGTTTACATCCACACTGTGGCAGTCTTCCTGAAGACAGCTGAGTCATTGGAAGTCTTCAGGCTAAGCTCCTCCTAACACCTGGGTGGTATATCCTCCGGCTCTACCTCATGATGTCAGATATTTCTTTCCGCTGAAAGTGACAGCTCTCCTCTTAAGCAGCTCTGCAGCATTGAAGGATTTTGAGTTGTTCAAGTGCTTTTTTTGGCAAATCTTCGACTTTTCAGGTCAGTGTTTCCACTACAAATTGCTCCACAAGTCTTTCAGCTCTGCTTTACAATTGTGATCGATAGTAGAAAGTAAAAAAAAAACATGGTGTTTAAGTTCTGCACTACGTGGTCTTGTAATGGCAGGGCAATCAACATGACAGCAAGAGATGCAAGTTGTGCCGGGCCATTCTGCCCTCATCCATTTAAGAATGGCAGACCCGAATTGGCCCCTGGTAGGCTGAAAGACCACAAAAAAGACCCCACAGCTGCCAGGTCGACTGTTCACTTGAGGTCACAGAAGAAGGAAGCATCAGTGGCTTCGGTGAGTTTCTCTTTGGTCTCAGCACTGTTCCCAGCAGGGGCCAGCATCAGAAGGTCGTTCTCTGATGAGTTTTTGGAAAAATGTGTGTGACACTCCACACCTTCAGGGAGAGACCTTCTCACCACAGCAGAAAATACAGAAAATGTCATTGCAGGTAGTAGGATCAGGAACGATTACTCTCTTCCCATCCCTTCGACTCAGTTAACTCTCACCTTTGATGGAGCTGTCTATGGTCGAGGGCTCCATGGTTACCCCACTGTCCTGCCAACCTCAATTTCAGTCGAGCAAGCAGTCGACATTTTTTCTCAAGCCTGCTGATAAGCTGTTGGAGGAAATTGATGGGGACACTCCCCCAGACTCCAGTTCTTCCAGTCCTCACTCAGAAGGATGTGATCCAGTCTGTGACCTCAGCTGGGTTGCTTCAGTCACAGCCTCCACCAGTGGTCATACTTCTGAAGCCTCTCGTATTTAACCTGCTGAGGCATGGGCTTTATATCACAATTGCAAACACCAGTTGATGATCAAGGTTGAGGCACCGCTTGCACTCTCAATCCCCCTTGAACTAAAGGCATCACTGTCAACACTCCTTGTCTTCGGGCAAGAAGAGCAGTTGGCAGAAAATACGTTGACACGATGATGAGATCCTCTGGCAATAGTAGACCATTGCTGGTAGGGATAGGGCACTGCCTCCTGGATCTTTGGTCCTTTGGCCTATGTTGGGCATTCCCACACCAGTCCATGCTTCTCAGAAATCTCTTGTGTCTGCTTTTTCATCTCTTTGTGTGGAGCCATCTCCATGGCAGCCCCTGTTCAGGGCTTCAACCAAGGAATCCTGGGCTGTAGCCAGCTTTCTGTGGAGGTCAACCGTCTGAGGATACTAGGATGGTCTATGGTAGAAAACAGTCAAGAACCATGTCCAAGGAATCTTCCAACGACTCCAAAGGTGAGTTGTGCATAACTTTGACTAGGACTCGCATGTTCGACCAGGAATTGGTTGAGGAGTTGACCATCAACCACAGGCTGGTGTCTTTTGGGGTGTTATTCTAGCTAATATTAGAATCCATGAATGTGCCATTGAAGTCAGTCCAGAAGCCAAATACCCATTTACGAACATAGTAAACAAGGACAATTCCCAGGGTAGCCGGTGGCTGAGGCCATCTTGGGACCTTCCCTGGAGCATTAACAGCATCCTGCACGACACCTTCCATTCACATAGTTCACAAATACGCGGTCCCAATGGACTCCCTTTTTGGGTCCTCCAACCACCCCTCCAATTAGGGCTTTTTTGGAGTCTGCCTTCCATAAATCTGCTGGCTAAGGGGTTATGGACAAGCTTCCGGACAAGGAGTCCAAGAAGATTGACCAAGCAGCTAAAAAGGTGTATGCTGCTGTGTCGTGGTCTCCATCAGGCCAGCCATGCTGTCATGATGGCAGTCTTTGTCATTGCCTGCTGGAAGTGTTAAGGACCACCTCCCCATCTTCCTGCTGACAGACAGTTGCGGTGAGGATAGTCTGAGACTAGGATCAATCACTGGTTAAACAGCATCTCTAGATGGTTTGGACATGGGTAACTCCTGTCCTGTGCCTCGGCAGCAGCCATTATCGTGCATCTTAGGGTCTGGCTGAAGCTTTACACTTTTATGGAGGATACTCTGCTTAAGCTGGCCATGTCCCCTTCTTGGGCACAGGCCTCTTCGGTCCTTGGGTGGAAGGGCATCTTACATGGCTTGAGAAGTCCTAGGGGAGGTGAGGGTGACCTCTCTACATGTGGGTGACCCCCCCCCCCGGCAACAAATCCACCGACAGACCTGCATTGAGGTAGAGGAGCTGGCTGACGGACCAGAGTTCGGCAGACCTCCCTTGCAAACCTAAGGAACTCGTCCCCTGCCTGGAGCACGCATGTGCTCTGCACAGACTGTAACTGCCTACAAAAGAAAAGCAAACTTGAACAGTTATTTACCGAAGTGCTCCTTGCTGAGTGGAAGCTGTGTACTGGGCAAAATTCTTCGATCCCCAACCTCGAAACAGCCTCCGAGACCTGCAGCAGCATTCCTGCATCGAACCAGGACTTACCACCTTGCAACTGGAGGAGTTTTTCTCTTCCTTTGTGTTTGGGTGTGAAGTTCAAACTCTCCTGAGACTGCACCAGATTGGACCCCAGTCGGGTCATGATGTGCACCCTCGGGCTGCACAAAGGACTGAATCAGAGCCCCACAGCTGTCAAACAAACAGTGCAGCAAGCAAAGGGGTGGTCAGGTGACTCTCTACATGTGGGTCCTCCCCAGCAACAAACTGGCTTGACAGACCCGCTGCTTGAGGTAGAGGTGCTGGCTCACAGGCCAGAGCTCAGCAGACCTCCCTCACAAACCTGAGAACTCATCCCCTGCCTGGAGCAGGCGTGTGCTCTGCACAGACTGTAACTGCCTACAAAGGAAAAGCAAACTTGAACAGTTATTTACCGAAACACTCCTGTGCCAAGCAGGAGCTGTGTACCGGAGCAAAGTTTCCCCCCCACTGACCCTGTGCCCTCCTCCCCTTAAATGCTCTTTGGCCACTCCCACGAGCACCGAAGGGCCTCTCTCAGATTAGGACAGCAAATAGAAACTCTCCTAGGGGCCCGACCCATAGAGTTTACAAATTATTCTTGCAAATGTTTTTATTGCCTGTACAGTTTCTACTGCCAGGACGAATTACAGAAGGGCTCTCCTATTGATTAGGCTAGCAAACTGAATCTCATGTGGGCCCACCTACAGAGCTTACAAATTATTCTTGCAAACATTTGTCTCTATTGCCTGTACAGTTTCTAATGCCAGTACAATTTACTGAAGGGCCTCTCTCCTTGGGATTAGGCTAGCAAACTGAAACTCTCCTGGGGCCAGCCTCATAGTGCTTACAAATTGTTATTACAAATATTTGTTTTCTATTGTCAGTATAGTTTCTACAGCTAGAATGACTTATAGAAGGGCTCTCTTATTGATTAGGCTAGCAAACTGTAACTCTCCTGTGGGCCTCCTCACAGTGCTGCAAAATATTCTTACATGCATTATATATTGCCAGTAAGACTTGCAGGAGGCAGAGGTAGTTTAAGCAGAATGACAGAATGCCAGCTTAAAGCATGTTACCATATATTCTTGTAATGTGCATATTACTAGCATAATTTACAGTAGGCAGAGGTAGTATAACTACAGAACTGATAGCTCGGTTCCTCGAGTCAAGTCAACATAGAAACATTTGATGACAGATAAGGACAACTTAGCCCACCCAGTCTGCCCATTTTCCCTACCTAATGGATAAGCTGTAGATCCCAGTTAACCAACAGCTTACTTCCTCCTGCCCCCCCCACTAGAATTGCCTTATGTCTGTCCCATGCATTCTTGAATTCTCCCACTGTTCTTGACTCCACAACCTCCTCAGGAAGGCTGTTCCATGCATCCACACAACCCTCTGTAGGAAAATACTTTCTAACATTACCTTTGAGCTGTGCCCCCTTGTTCTTGCACATCTTTTTCTGAAAGATACTCCCTCTTGTACTTTATTAATTCCCTTGAGATACTTGAAAGTTTCTGTCATGTTCCCCCTCTCCCTCCTTTTCTTAAGGGTATACATATTAAGTTGCTTTAGTCTCTCTTCGTATGTCTTCTGGTGCAGATCCTGCACCATTTTGGTTGCCCTCCTCTGAACAGCTTCCTCTCTGTCTCTGTCTTTGCAGAGATGGGATCTCCAGAATTCCACACGCTACTCTAGATGAGGTCTTACCAGCTGTCTGTACAGAGGGATAACAACTTCCTGTCTTCTACTGTTGATGTTTAATATGTATACCCTTGAGGAAAGAAGGGAGAGGGGGGACATGATAGAAACTTTTAGGTACCTCAGTGGAATCAACAAAGTCCAAGAGGGTAGCATCTTTCAGAAAAAGAGACGTGCAAGAACAAGAGGACACAATTTAAAGATAGAAGGAGGGTGGTTCAGGGCAATGAGGAAGTATTATTTCACAGAGAGGGTAGTGGATGCATGGAACAGCCTTCCTGAGGAGGTTGTGGGGTCTAAAACTGTGGGAGAATTCAAGAATACATGGGACAGACATAAGGCAATTCTTGTGGGGGGTAGGAAGAAATAGGCTGTTGGTTAACTAGGATCTGCGGCCTATCCTGTAGGTAGGGAAATGGGCAGACTAGATGGGCCTAGCGGCCCTTATCTGCTGTCAAAGTCTATGTTTCTATGATGCCTCTCCCTATGCATCCCAGTATCCCCCAGCCTTCCTTACTGCCTTCTCACATTGCTTGCCCACCTTTAGGTCATCTGATATAATTACTCCTAGGTCTTTTTCAGTTTTTGTTGTTGTTATTCTCTCACCCTCCCCATTGTGTACTCTTCCCCTGGGTTTTTTGTTTCCCAGATGCATTACCTTGCACTTCTTTGCATTGAATCTGAGCTGCCATATATTTGACCATTCCTACAACCTTGCCAATTCCCTTTTCATCCTTTCCAACCCACCTTGGGTATCAACCCTGTTACAGATCTTTGTGTCATCTGCAAAGAGACATACTTTTCCTTCAAAGTGCTTTCCAATGTCACCTGTAAAGACATTAAAGAGGACCAGTCCCAGTACCGAACCCTGCGGTACCCCACTAGTTACCCTCCTTTCTTCACCGTGGACTCCATTTACTGTTACCCTTTGCGACCTGTTGTCCAGCCAGTTTTTTATCCAGGCTACCACCTTGGGACCCACTCCAAGGCTGGCTAACTTGTATATTAATCTTTTATGTGAGACTATGTCAAATGCCTTGCTAAAATCTAGGTAGGCCATATCCACAGTCCCTCCCTGGTCTACTACTTTGATCACCCAGTCAAAGAAATCTATTAGGTTTGTCTGACATGACCTTCCTGCTGTGAAACCATGCTTCCTTGGGTCCTGTGCCCCACTGGCCTCTAGGTACTCAACAATTGTTTCCTTCAGAAGTGATTCCATCATTTTTCCTACCACTGAGGTCAAACTTAACTGGTCTGTAGTTTCCTGCCTCTGCCCTGTTCCCACTTTTGTAATTGTATTACAGACTGCTAGAATGTAGCGTTTTTGACGTCAGTATAAACTAGTGTTAAAACTTCAGTTAAGCTAAACTGGGCCAGGAGAGTGTAACATACAAGAGTGTACTGCTGACAGTTAGTGTATGAATACACAGGGCTCTACTGCTTTCCATGCATGACTGCTGTGGGATGGGCCACCGACTTTTGTCCACCCGGCCTTGGGCTGCGTGGTGTAGGAAAGACCTGTGCCTTACTCTGCAACAGGGGAGTACTCCTGGCAACACTGTATACTTTCCCTCCTTTGGGTGGACAGGATCCTATGCCGAGGTGACCCAGACATCAGGGGACCTCAGGACTACAACACCTCTCCCATGGACCTCAACAACACCAAGTCCCAACCCAGCATACAAGCCCTCTTGATAGCCCATGAACTAGAAAGAAGGGGCATATGCTATGAATCACTCCATTTTACAAGTAGGAGGCTCCGAAATTACTTAACCCTATCTGCCAGCCCAAAGTTACTTTGCCTGCTGGCGGTGCTACTACTCCTGGCAGGTGAAAGCCAGCCAAACCCTGGCCCTCCTATTGCCGATCGCTTAATATCCTCCCCCCGACCTTCATTGGATATCCTCCAAGGGTTTGAAGATTGCACACATAAATGTTTGCAGCCTCAGACCAAAAATGCAAGCGGTACAAGCCTGGCTTGACCTCTATAAGCCAGATGTTCTTACATCTCAGAGGCTTGGCTTAGCCCCCACATCCTTGCTCATGAGATCATGGCCCTAGGATACAACACCTCCGCAAGGACAGGGAGAGCAAGAGGAGGTGGTGTCATAATCTATGCAAAGGACTCCCTAATGGTGTCATACATAACCCTGAAGCAGGCCCAGACAGTGAATCTATATTCATACAGTTTATCCTCGGCCAATCTAAACACCTCACAATAGGCTGTGTCTACAATCCCCCCAAAGACTGCTTTTCAGTCCCTTGAGGCTATCACCAAAACCACAGCCAAAGACGTCTAAACGGAGCTCCTTGTCCTGGGGGACTTCAGCCTAAACTGGGCCCATGATCCTAACCAAGACCTCAAGTCCCTGACACAAGAGCCAAATCTGGTACAGACTGGGAACCACACCATCCTGGACTGGGCTCTGGTGTCATACTACATCAACATCCAGAAAGCTGGACTAATGTCTGATGCCTTGAGTGACCACTCCCCAGTATTCTTCATCTGGAAGAATAGTGCCCAAGGTCCAACCCAGAATACTTAGCGCTCATGACTACTCAAATTTCATGGCGGCACAATACAGTGTCTACCTCAGCAACCTGGACTGGAGCCCTATTAGGCTCCTCCCTACTTTGGAGGAGGCACTAGAATACTTCCACAACTCATTAATTAAGGCAGCTAACCTCTTTGCCCCACTGAAAAAGCTCAAAGTAAAAGGCAGCTGCTACAAGTGGATCTCTCCAACCCTAAAAGCCCTGATGATCAGCTGGGACAAGGCCTGGAAGAGGTTCAAGCACTCCTCTCTCACTGCCGACCTTGTGGCATATAAAGTCCTGAGAAACGAATGCGAGAGCGCCATTAAACTTGCAAAAAGGGAATACGTTACCCGCCTCCAAAAAAACAACTTAGGCAGCCTGAAACTATTTTCGTCTCACATCAACGAGCTGATCAGAGGCAACATCAAGCGGAACCTGGCCCTATGGAGGTCAACAGTAAACTAGTGAGTGACTGCCCACAAATTGCCTCAACCCTGAACCTCCACTTCACCAGCCTCGATGCATACAAGGCCGGACTACCCCCTCTCACCCTGGCACCAAACATGACTGAGCCCCCAGGCCTGAATCAACCCTTCACCTGAGACTGGTCAAGACAAAAGAGGTACTAACTCTTCTGAGGGCCCTGAAAACCATAGGCTTAGGAGGACCTGACAGGATCAGTCCCAGGCTACTCGAGGATGGAGCCCAATCCCTCTCCAGACCCTGACCTGGCTCATTAATAGATCCCTGCTGGAAGGAACCATTCCTGACTAGTGGAAGTCTAAAAGCTTGTGAAAACATTTTTCAGTTAGTCTGATAAAAGATATTACCACAGAAAAGTGTACCTAGAGTTTCCCAAGAATAACAGGACACCACAATCTGCAGCAGTACTTAATGTAATCGCCTCAGATTAGCCAATTTCTGACATGCCAGATTTTTGCCTTCATGAACAGTATAGCAGTGCAACAGAAAATGGACACTTGCAGCCATTTTTTTCTTAACCTGTTCAATGCAGTGTCAGTCTGTTCATTAGTAGAACAGATATGTTGCAGTGTTTGTAAAATTGTATAACTACATTAATTGCATTAAATGCAAGATGTTTACAGGTCCTGCTGTTCTCCTGGGGCTAGGTATAGTCCTGTGTGACTATACTTCACCCAGGGAGGACAGCAGGATTAGCAAACCTACAAAAACACCAGCAGATACAGGCAATACGGTCTATCCAGTCTGCTCGAGGCGCAGAGCTCCCAGCGTCTAGTCTACTGCAGCTGCCCCCTCACCCCTTACCTGTCCATGTGATTAAATGCCCCCTGTCTGCAACTCTCCTCTCCCCAGCTTCCCCTCAGTTTTGACCTTAACTTTGACTTTGTCCCACCTCCTCCGAAAACTGCCCACAGATTTCAGTGATATCACCTTCTCTGGCAATGCATTCCACCTTGCTACCTTCCTTCCTGTGAAATAGTGCCTCCTCAATTCCCTCCTGAATCTTCCACCCTCCAGTTTCAGACTGTGCCCCCCACCCCCAACTTAATCTAAAAATGTCCTCAGTACTAACCCTATTCATGCCCTTTAAGTACTTGAAGGTCTCCATCATGTCCCCTCTCTCCCTTCTATCCTCCAGGGAGTACATGTTGAGCTCCCTCAGCCTCTCCTCGTAGGGTTTGTCCCCCAGTCCAAGGATCATCTTTGTCTCTCTGTGCTGGACCCCCTCCAGTGGTTTGATGTCCTTCTTTAAATAGGGGCACCAGAACTGCACACAGGACTCCCAAGTGTGGTCTCGCCAGCAGCCTGTACAGCAGCAGGATGACTCCTCTCTCCTGGAGGTGATTCCTCTGCCAGTGCGCCCCATCATCTTATTAACTTTGGCCGCCGCCTTCCTGCAGTGTGCTGAATGATTCATGTCCCCTGTGACTGGTACCCCCATATCTTTCTCCTCCCCTGGAGTGGATAACTGCACTCCCCCCAGCCAGCAGCAATTCCCAGGGTTTCTGTCTCCCAAGTGCATGACTGTACTTTAGCTTTGAACCCCAGCTGCCTTGTGTCTGACCAGTGTCTGCGTAGCCAAATCCTCTTGGAGTACTTGCCTTCCTCTGCCTCCACACAGATCTTTGTGTCGTCTGCAAAAAGGCTGATCTTACTCTTTAATTCCATCTGATATGTCTGCAGTGAAGATGTTGAATAACGCTGGTCCTAATACTGAGGCTTGGGGGACCCCGCTGGTTACAGCTCTGGGAGTCGAGAGTTTTCCCCCTACAGCTACCCTCTGCTGCCTGTCGTGCATCCAGCTCCTAACCCATCCTACCAGTTTCTCCCCTACTCCCGGGTTTCTCGGCTTACTAGTCATCCTTACATGTTGCACTAAGTCGAAGGCCTTGCTGAAGTCCAGATGCAGGAAATCCACCGCATGGCCCCTATTGAGTGCCCTTGTCACCCAGTCAAAAAAGTCAACCAAGATCAGAGCTTATAAAAAAACTCTAATATGCACTACAGGCTTTTGGATCTCCCACTGCTGCATCTGTGCTCGGATGTCGGCTGCAGTGGACTCTAGGATTTGTAGTTACAGAAAATCTCAGCTTGGAAGTCAACAGAACCAGTCTGATACAATCGTCTATACTGCAGTAAACAGTAAGTAAAAAAAATGTTTTGCAGACAAACTGAAAATGGACCAGTCCCCCACACTTGGGTGTGGGCTCTTACAGTTGACTGTTCCCTTAAGCTTCCCACCTCCTAGTTCCAAGCCTGCTTTAACCCCTGCCCTAAACAGACCACTTCTAGTGTACAAGAGGTTATTTTGGACTTCATGCCCATTCAGTCCTTGTCCTGCTCTGTATAATTGCTACCAGTTATGCCAATTAGTGCTAGTTGTAATGCTAATTTCTATGATGTGGAAACGGACAGATCAGCAGAATTAATTTTGCACAGGCTGAACAGCTGTAGATGGTAATGGGATTTCAGGCAACTTGAGTTCCAGCTCAGACTGGATTTAAACTTGTGACTCAGCAGTATGAGGCACTAAACCACAGCCATTCACAGCGCTCCCACAAGATGCTGCAATTTCTGCAGCATTTTACACCTCATCTTTTATTTCTACTGCATCAGCCACTGTGGTTTGGTTTTGTACAGTTTGCTGGATTATGAAGAAGCCTGGCACAGTAGAATTGGTGCAGCAAAGTCACGAACATTCCTACAATCATGCCAACAAATAAAAGGCCTTTGCAGTCTTTCAAGTCGACTCGATTGTACAGTTTCCTATGTATTTACTCCTGTACTGGAGTGATTGTTGGTTTGATTTGATCAGATGTGTAAATATTTCAGTGGGTGCATTACTTAAAGGGGAAGCAGCAATATTAAGTGACATGATTATGAGCATGACTCAGAAAAACGCGTGCCTTTACAGTGGCTTTCTTAAGGTAAATAAATTGGCAACAAAAAAAAATATCCACTGACAGTGGTGAGATGAGCTCCCCTTCCACAGCCAGCACCCCCCACTACAGCTAAGGAGGAGAGCATGCCAGTTACATCGCAGGCAGCACCTTGAGGTCCAGTGTTCAAGGTAGGTTTTGTAAAAAAAAAAAGACTCGCAGAAAATGCGGAAGATTATAAAATCTGTCCAGATGTCAGCTTATATTTCATATATTTCTGTATTTCATAGAAATTTAAACATGAGAGACCATTTAATCTTCCTTACCTATATCAGTCATCTATTCCTTGTGGCTGTTTTACACTAATCCCAGTTTCCCCCTCTCACTTACCATGCTGTTAAATATTCTTCCTTGTTAGGTTATCTTGTTTCTTTCTAAAGGCTCTCATTAGTTCAGCATCTGGTTCACTTACAGCAAAGCATTGCATATCCTGATGACTTTTATATGAATACATTTTTTCTAACTGCCCCTTTTGTACAGCATGACTGGTGCTCAACTTGAGATTATGGGCTGAAACTTTCAGACTGTAAGGCAAATTATTTACTAACTTGCCACAGTCATGGAGCCCAAAGTAATACATCTTATTACTTAAATCCCACCAAGGAGGCATACCCTCTTGGGAATGACTTGTGCCTCTGGTCGCCTACAGGCATTCTTCCCATCTAGTGTCCCCTTGTTCTTGATTTACCTACAAGTGGAAATCATCTCTGTTTAGTCTCCCATGTCCTTTATTAGTTTGAATACCTTAATCACATACCCCTCTCAATCTCCTCAGCTCAAGTGAGCATAGCCTTAATTTCCCTAGCCTTTCTACATAACCAAACACCTCATCATAGGTATAATGTCCTTGTGTTTGAGGAGTCCAAACCTGTGCATTATATTCCAGCTGTAGACTAACCATTGTTTTGTACTGACATCATAACTTCTTTGCTTTTGTATTCATTGCCTCTTAGTATAAATCACATAAGTCCATGTGAGGCCTTTATGGACTTTTTACGCTGTAGTAGGCGGAGCCTGCAGACGCTTTGCATGTACAAAAGGAGTGATGTCATGTTTTCTGTAATGTGAACTGACTGAAGGTGTAAATAGTCCTCCGCCTACCCTCCTCCAAGAAATGTTTTCCGCCCTCAAATAAATACAGATTCATGTTAGTCAATGGTTGCAGGGTACTATTTTATTTCTTAAATGGGTGGTACAAGAACTGGAACCTGAGTAGTGGGAAGCAGCATTAGTTTTTTGAGGGGGCGTAAGATCCACCCCCACGTCCACCTGAGAAGCTCCTAAAGATCCACCCCCACCTTTTTTCTTATTCATGTAGGAGGGGGCATGAAGTGGATCTATCATGTTGGAACAACTGACTATCAGAGCTGCCTGAGAAAGTAATTAAGGAGTGCCTGAAACTGCATCTAGGCATATCCTCAAAAACACACATACACACAAGCTCCTAAAGATCCACCCCACCTTTTTTTTTTATTCATGGAGGGGGCATGAGGTGGATATATCATGTTGGAACAAGACACACTAGTTTGGGACCTGACAAGCAACAGAACAAGTCTGTGGAGTGATCGAGTTGCGGAGCCCTGTATTTTATTAAGGACTAGGAGAACAGAAGAACCTTAATGCCTTCAAATTGACTTAAAAACCCTTGGAACAAATGATTATCAGAGCCACCTGGGGCCTCAAAAGGAAAGAGTAATTAATGAGTGCCTGAAACTACAGCTCCCAAGGAAAGCGATAGACACAGCATTCTGATTCAAGTTGAAAGAGCCACAGGTTTTCTTAAATATGTGTATACTAAAACATAGAGTTCAGCTTTTGGGATTAACAATATTTGTTTACCATATTCAATATAAATTTTATATATATATATATATATATATATATATATACGTACATACATACACACACACATATATATATATATATATATATATATACACACACACACACATATATTATAGCCCCTATATTTAGGGTTGAGTAGGCACTTCTATGTTAAACTAGAAATTTTGCACATTAATAACTTTGAACCCATTCAACAGATTTGCCTGAAATTTGGTATGTGCGGTGGGGCATGGTAGATCTCTTACTTTGCCAAGTTTGGTCAGATGTACAGTTTTGTGCACCAAAACACTGAAAAATTCACTTTTGCCAGTTATGTGGGCAGTTTTTCAGATTTTGTCCGTGATGCGGTGCAGCCATTGTGTGGCGTGCCACTCTGCATTGACTCATCTGAAAGAGCTTGGGTCAAGGGACATGCTGTTTTTCATTTGTGAAAAATATTAATCCATTCAAAAGTTATTAATCTTTAAGTTCCCATTATAAGTCAGTGGGAAAATTTATATGGTTATTTTGCAAAAGAAGAATGGGGGTTTGGCTATCTAGTCCCTCCTCACGATCAAAGAATTTGCAGGCTCGCAATCAAAGAATGTTTGATCGTGAGGAATTCTTGATCGAACGCCATCTTGTTTTGATTTTGCAGTCGGAAAATTAAAATATCTCTGCTCAGGGGTGACTCCTGAAGTAAAACATGGATGGGTTTTTTGGGGGGTGGGGGGGCTTCACTCTATCGAGCCATGGCTGTGGTTTCTTTTAAAATGGTCCAAAAAAATAGTTTTGAACTTTTTTATTCTTTGACCACAATCTTTGATTGCGAGGGCGTGACTAGATGGCCACGTAAAAAAATCAATTTTCTCAGCTCAGGGGTGGCTTATTAAGACAAATGAGGGTGGGTTTTGCTCACGGGGCTTCGTTCTAGTGAGGCATGGTTGTGGTTTCATGTATTTTTGCCTAAAAATTTTATTTTTGATCATGAGCTTGCAAATTCTTTGGTTGTGAGCCTGCAAATTCTGGAATCGCGAGATTCTTTGATCACGAGGGAGGAACTAGATGGCCAGATTTGGAGGGACCAGATAGCCCAATTTTAAAATGTTTTAAAACTAAATATCTTGGAAATGGTTTGGTCTTTTCACTTGAAATTTGGAGGGTGTTGACGGGATGTCCTGTAGATGTGAATTATGGTGTTTACGTGTCGGACAATACATTTTTTGCGGAGATATTGCGTGGCGCAGTTTACATTTTGCGGACAGCGTTTTCCATTGTGATACTGGCTTCAGATTTATATGGTAGCTGTCCTTACTGCCATGGATGTACTTTTCAGTTGTTGGGTGCCTAAAATGTAAACAGGTGTGGAATTCTGCAGAAATTTACAAGTTGGTGGGAGCGCACTCTCACCAACTTGCGTGACTTTCTAGTTTTATAGTCTTTCTCAAAAAGTAAGGAAATTCTATGCAAAAAACTTTGTTAATGCATCATTTAGAGTTAATACACAGAAAGTCAGGAAATGAAATGTTTTGAGTTGCCCCCCCGTGGACCCGCCCATCATCCCGAGATTGACAGCTGATGGGGTGTGTCATTTGGGTTGTGAGGCCTAAATGTCAACCCATTCTTCTTTACTGTGGCTGGTGAATATGGTTACACATGGAATGGGGTGACATTTAGGCATCACAAACCCAATGAAACACCCCATCAGCTGTCAATCTCAAGATGATGGGCGGGTCCACAAGGGGGGAGGGGGCAACCATAAACGTTTAATTTCCTGACTTTTTGTGTTTTAACCCTAAATGATGCATTAACAAATTTATTTGCATAGAATATATATTATGGATACATACTGGCAACGAGTGGAATATGGAAAATATTTTTCATATTCCATGATGTGCACATCATGTCCTGTTGATACAATAGGGGTCTCACTGTTGCAAAATGTACAGTTTACGTTAAGTTACAAGGCTTTCGGTTTAATACGGCTCATGTAGTTAAGCGGATTTGTGGGGTGTAATAAACGGTATTTATTTTTAACTCTGCTGACGCTATCAGATTTATTTCACTGCAGTATGTCTCACCCCATTGTATAAAAAAAAATATATATATATGTACAGTATATAGTTTGTCTTTTTAGTAGTTTCAAAACTTTGAAAGCATTGGTGTTAGTGCATTTAGAAATACTTTTTTTAATTGTCTTTACTGTTAAACATGCAGTTTCATGTGAGAGCACATTTTTTGGGGAGAGGGTTCAGATTAGTTTATTCATGGGCACAGTACATGGTAAACACAGACTTTGATAATAAAGTGTATTTTTTTTTTACGTTTGAGAAGTATGTATTATATGTAAGTGTAGCAGTGTTGTAAATGGGACTGGGGAATGAATAATGGTTAAGTGCCTAGAATTTTTTTTTTTATATAATTGAGTTTATATGTGGCAAGTAGGTTGGGGATGGTGTTTTGAATGTGGCAGTAGGACAGATTTTTTGGGATAAATATATGTCTTGCAAATAAGAAAAAAAATTGTAAGGGATACATTTTACAAAACAGTGATATATATCATAGGGGTTTCTTTCATGTATTGTTGGAAGAAATAACTATGGCTCATTTTGTACTGTCAGTAAACGGAGAGAAGAAAACATTGAAAAAGAAAACCGTTGATGATTTTAAAAGCTATTCTGATCAGAGCTGACATTAAAAAAAATGTCAACTGTATTTTTAATTTTATTTTATTTTATCAGGGACACTAGAAACAGGATGTTAACACATCAGTGAGCACTGATGCCATTTGTCTGTGTTAGGCAAGTTGCGGGTGGAGTTGCCTTGCACATGTTAAAATATACCAGCTGCAATTAACAACTATTTGTAGAAGCAAAAGGCTGGGTGTTTTTTTCCTTCTTTCTTTTCACTGATATTATAAACTGAGCCAGGAAAAAAGTAAGACTGAACAGATCAGAGCTGACATTAAAAAGGTGATGTTCCTAAGGTCTGTTGCATGCACTGTGCTTTCATTTTCTTTGGGGGAGGGATGAGGTGGATCTGTCATGTTGGAACAGCTGACTATTAGAGCTGCCTGGGGAAGTAAATAAGGAGTGCCTGAAACTGCATCTAGGTATATCACCCCCTCCCCAAACATACACACAAGCTCCTAAAGATCTACACCCACCTATTTTTATTCATGTGGGAGGGGCATGAGGTGGATCTATCATGTTGGAACAACTGACTATCAGAGCTGCCTAGGGAAGTAATTAAGGAGTGCCTGAAACTGCATCTAGGCATACCCCAAACACGCATACACAGATGTCATGATTTTTTTTTTTTTTTTTTTTTTTTTTAACCTTCATATAATGTTGGCTTTTACAGTATGGCAAGTTGGGCATAACAATAAAATTTGAAAAAAAAAAGGATCAAGCAGGTGCTTTTCCTTTGTCAGATACATGCAGACAGAAGGTCACAAATCCTGTATGACAAGTTCATTATATGGATGTTTTCCATGTAACATAGAAATGTTGTTAATGTCATGTCTGTAGCATTGTTTGTAGCCAGTAAACTGTATTTTTAATTCAGAAATCCAGTCTTGATAAATTTGTTTTTTTAGCAGTTCTGTAAGATATATGTCTCTTTGATGTAAGAGTGCATAGCACAGAAATGAAAGGGTTTCTGTAATTGATTGTTGTTTGCATGAGAAGTGGGCATGACAGTGGCATGCAAGAGTGAAGTCTAACAATTGTTTCTTGGCCATTCTGGGATCTAAAGTTTAACACTGTTGTGAGAAGAGAATAAAGTCTTGTGTTTTTTGCATTTGAATAGGTTTAGTGCTTTGAAGTTAACGTATATAAAAAAATATATATATATATATATATATATATATATATATATATATATATAGTGTCATGGGCACCTGAAAAGAAGGAGATACTGCTAAAATAAATGCTTTTCTGATATTTTATTTATTCATGTGAGATTTTAAGTGTAGTTTTGCCTAGGTCACAGACACATAAGCTATAAATAAGGATGGATGTATTAGTCAAAGCTTTTAGTAGCAAAATAAAGCAAGAAAAATAATATATATTGTTTTTTTCTTTCAATTTGTTTAACCAGGAGTGGCATACTAAGCTGAAAGCTTGTTTACAGGGGCATCCTGGGAGCATATGGAAGTTAAGTGACTTGCTCAGGGTCACCCAGTATGCCAGCGGGGGCTGTGGGATTCAAACCCAGATCTCCAGATTTGCAATGAAGAGCCTTAAACCACTGTGCTATACTGCCTCCCTAGTTATGGCAGTCATCTGTTTTATGGTTCATGACGGTGTAGTAAGCATACCAACATACAAAAATGCTAGCAGAATAGGCCTAGTGGGCTTTCGTGTCTGCTCGTTTGGTCAGTCCCCACCCTGGGAACTGACCTTGCTGCCCCCCAGCCCTCTCTGGCTTCTCCCTTCCCAGTCCAGGGTATTCCCACTTCATTGGACTTTGCTTCCACAACCCTTCCCCTGTATCTGTCCCACACCCTCTTGAACCCCTCCACAGGCTCTGCCTCCACCAGCCCCCTGGGCAGTGCATTCCATGATTCTACCACCCTCTCAGTGAAGTAGCACCTCCTCCTTTCTCTCCTGAGTCTCCCCCCCCTCCAGCTTCCACCCATGCTCTCTAGTTGCCCCCCTTCCTTCGAGCACCATGACTGTGCCACCCCTATTTACCCCTTCATGTACTTGAAGACCTCTGTCATGCCCCCCGTCCCTTCTCTCTTCCAATGTGTACATATTTAGCTCTTCGAGCCTCTCCCATAGGTCTTTTCCCCAAGCCCCAGATCATTTTGGTTGCCTTCCTCTGGACCCTCTCCAGGAGTTCAGTGTCCCTCTTTAAGTGTGGCCTCCAAAACTGCATGCAGTACTCACGGTGCGGCCTCACCAAGCAGTTATACAGAGGGAGTATCATTTCCCTCCTTCTGGAGTGATCCCCCTAGCGATGCATCCCAGCATTGTGTTGGCCTTGGCCACTGCCCTCCTTTAAGTCTCTGAGTTCATCTTGACATCCACCACCACCTCCAGGTCCCTCTCAGTCATACAGCAATAGCAGCAGTACATTGCATAGCAGATATAAAATGTCAATAAGCAGGTCATGCAACAGATGTGCTGAGCAGCTACTGAAGCAAGAAATGTACAGCTGTCATTTTTTACATCCTGTTCAGAATGTGTTTTTGCAACTGTGGTGCCAAACTCACAGTCGCTGTGCAAAATCTCCTTTCAGCTAATGAACTGATAGTGTCACTGTTCATGCGGTGGGGTCACAAAAAGCCTGTGCTGAAAACTTGGAGTGAAAATACCAAGAAACGCCCAGGGCATTAGGGTTTCTGACCATAACACCCTGGACTGTAGGGACTGGCAGGCATCAGGGGTGTGACTTGGGATTGTCAACAGTAATGCTCACGCCATTCCACCCCCATCCCCACCCTGCAGCCAGTGATAGGTATCAAGTTGTGCCTTTGATTCTTCAGCCCCAAAGTTCACTACATTCTCTTATACTGTACCCATTTCAGCGTATTTCCTTATGGAATGGTGTGAGTGTAAAGTTTGAAAACCCCAAGGCACACTTCGACTCTTGTCTGTGTCTGCAGGGTAGGTTAAGATGAAATGGCATGAGAGTTATGAGCAGTGACCCAAAGACACACCCCAGTGCCTGTCCATGTCTGCGGGATGGGGGTGGAGTTGGCGTCACTTCAGTACTTCACTGCTATTCCTATTCTGCCTGTCTGTCTGTGTCTCTCTCTCTATCTATATGTCTATGTAATTATATATCTTTCTATTAATTGCATGTATCACTATTTTTACCTATGTCTGAAACAAACCTGCATATCACATTTGCCTGCACTCTGAGCACATACTTATGAAACTGTGCATATTTGTACTCCACTTCCGCATAGACCTCATACTTTCCTAATATTCCCATTATCACAAGCATAACTACCTTGCCCTTATCAAAAGCGACCCCCTCTGAAAGTTAATATCACATTTTCTCTAACAGTCCATCATCATTACACCTGATTTCCTGACATCAATGCATTGCTTAAATATAAGTCACATCACCTCATGGACAAAAACCCTGTTTCTCTAAAAAAAGGAAAACAAAAAAAAAAAAACACTGTAAATAATCCCAAGGCTGAACATATGCCAGCCATTACTTTTTCATGTACTGCCACCTTCTGTACCATCATGGGGATTTGCATATGTTTCCCTTGATGCTTTGCATTATTGGGATATGTGCAATTGTTTTCTTTAAAATTTGGCTGTCTGGCCAATATCATCCGGGATAACACATACATTAGTGGCATTTGCTATGGGGTTCTTTTGTAAGCTTCCTATTTCTTCCATTAAAATGTACACCTCCATATATTTTCCTAATAATGTGTATGCCTTCCTTAGAACAGGAACTAAAACAAATCTTACTACTTACAGATCATTGTGTTGTTTCTCCATGCCTCCTTAACAATTCCACACAACTTCACTAACTTCATTATGCCGCTGTGGTGGATCTGACCAGAGTTTGTTTCCTTAGCTACTACTTTTAAAGAACAGCCGACAGCTCTGTTATCCCCAGGCTGACAACTCGTATCAAGGAGCTGCTTGCCCAAGGGACTACATTAGCCAGCATTTGAAAATTTTCACCAGTATACAAATAAATAACTACCTAAAAGTGCAGTGCTTGTTACTTATGAGTGCGAGCTGAGCAGCCGAAAACTATTTTATGCCTCGCCCCCAACAGCATTTGGATGGCATGAAGTGGGGAGACTACAAAAGAGGGGGGGCTTGATTGACTGTGAGTAAGGATCGTGGATTGGGGTCATCCAAAGATAAGGTTTGTTAACTTTGCAGACCATTCTACACGTGATATGGTTAGTTTTATATTTATATACTGAGATACGATGTTTAAACTGGAGTTCTTCTCTTGTTCACGCAGATAAATTCTTCTACATTCTGACCACCTTCTTCCTCCCAGATATAACACAGACCTATCCTCTAAAGTGTTTGTTTTAAGAATAGCAAAACTGACAGCCCAGTAGCACTGTTGCTGGGGGAGCAATTGCCCTACTGGCATTCCCACTTGATACTCCAATACCAAAATGACAGATCAGCTGGAAGAAGTTGATTGTCCCACAGAAGACCCTCTTTCTTCTCTTGGGTGGGTGCATTGCCCCCTGGTGCTGTAAGCAGAATGGTGCTAACTGGTATCCCAACAGATGTGTGTGTTTGGCAGTACTGATTGGGCAAGGATTTGGCCCCCATGTGGGGGAGAACAGTGTGAGCACAAACTGACGGAAAGGGGGAGTGACATGGGCAGATGACTCCTTTGCATCTCTGTCTGTAAGGACTGCCCTGCCCCTTTCCTGTTGCACCAAGTGAGGGTCTGACACTTTCTACCTGTGGTGGTTCATAGGAAAGTCTGTGGTTGCACCTTGGATGAGTGTGTGGGCGGAAGTGGATTTGCAGGTGTGGCGGAGAACTCAGACACCTGGTGATATATAAAGGTTTGTGCTGGCCTGGTGGCTGTCTACCTGCACCTTATCCTGAATATCTTTATCACCACTGTGTATTTATTATTGAAAAATGCTTCCCTTGCATGCTGGACCCGTGGTGTGTAGCATTAGTCATGCAGCTGCTCATGCGACAGTAACATAAATGTCCCCACTTGGGGTTATTGGTTTGAAAATGGTGCTCCATGGTCAGGAAGATAGGTTGCCAACCCTTTTTCACACTTACAGGGGTGTGCACACACACATCACCCATTGCTTATGCCCAATGCTCTTTTTAATTTGGGTGATGTGTGTGCTCCCCTTATAGACATTGGGTAGTATGTAAGTAGATTGGATCTGCATACAGTTGGGTTTCTTTTTTGGGGGGTTGGGGGGGGAACAGCTCCAAATGATAAAAAAACCAAAAACAAAATATGCCCCACCTAAAGGTTGCAAGGTATGGTGACTTTCACCTAGAACACAAAGAAGCTGTAATTTTAACTGAAAGGCAGGAAATGGTTCCAGTATCATATTATATTATGCTCAAACCATCCCTACATTTTATCTGTTGTTTAAAACAATTGGTCAGTAGTTATTGGGATAGTTTGGATGAGAGTTCATGATGTATAACATGTTTTCATGTCTTCCCAACTTCAGGTGTGGCTGCAGAGGAGGCTATGTGGAAGTGATTAACTTGGATGCAGACGTGAAAGCTCAGCTTATAAAATTACTCTCCGTTCGCCTGTGCCCTCCACTGTCTGGACAGGCCGCCATGGATGTTGTAGTGAACCCTCCACAGCCAGGCGATGAGTCATATCAGACATTTGCGCAGGTCAGTCTCTCATTGACTGTTTGCTCCATCATTATCTCGTAACTGCTTTCTTTATTTTACGACATACAGCAGGATGTTTTGTGCTGTAGGAGATTTTCTGCAATCATTCACCACCATATTCTTATACCTTCTCTGTCTGCATATGGCTGAAAATTTGCCTTTGAAAAATAGCCTAGACAGAGCCAGTTGTCTGATTAATTCTTGAATACTGCAGATAACAGGGTCCCAAGTCTTCGAGACAGAATAAAAAATAGTTTATCTATTTATTATATTCAGGCAAAAATAATAAAATAAAAATAAAATATACAAAAAAAATTTCTAGCCCTTTCCAGGTGGCCTGGGCTAATATCTCAAATTTCTTTACAGAGATAATAGGATAATAGAGACACTGTTTTTTTTTTTTTTTTTTTTTTTTGCTTATTCTTTCTATCACCCTACTACCACCACTGCTCCTCCATTCTCCTTATTTCAGGTTGGTCCCTGCTGCTCCAGACATCTCCCTGTCATTGCTGCTGACCTAGTCTCCTGGGAACACTTGACTAGATCCACCCCAACCTATAGTGCCAACACAGCATGATCACTTTTTGCTGGGAATGCAGTTCCCAGCCTAAGAATCTGCTGCAATCTGCTGAACTCAGGGATGGGTGCTGGTGACCTCACTGGCCTTAGCTGGACACACTAGTGGTGCTGCCATCCCTGCAGGGCTATTTTCCCTGTTAGCCCATCCACAAGGCTACCTGACATCACCTGATCGTCATGTGGCATCAGTGCTGTCCAGTAAAGTACAAAAAACAAACAAATGTTCATAAGCACTTCTGAGCTGTTAGTTTTCTCAAAGACACCCAACTTATTATTGCATTGCTCAGTGTTTCAGTGTACATGAATCAGGAATTCCACATAATTCCTCGACTCATAGTCTTTGCATTTCTTCTGATAAATAGGAAAGAAGGCTGTACTGGGCACTCTTGCAGAAAAGGCTAAACTGACAGAAGAGATGCTGAATGTTGTTCCAGGAATTCGCTGCAACCCTCTGCAGGGATCCATGTATGCCTTCCCTGTATCTTTATTCCTCCCAAAGCAATCGAAGACGCACAGGTTAGCAGTTGTCCTTGAGCGTTGTTTGATCCTACAGTTGGTTGTTTTGTGAGAACCTCATCATGCACAGTATATGTTTAAATGTCCAGTGAGTAGATCTCTAATTTTTATCATTGTGTTCTGTGAGCTCTCTTGGTGTGAGAACTTTACAGAGATATAATGAGCAGTTATAGCACCCAAAAGACAAGAGGAAAAAACTCTTATTACTAAAAGAAATGTATGTGTAGGGCTACCCCACTGTGTGGAGACACACCTGTTGGCTCTTGCAGAGCCCACCATGCCATCTGCATTGACCAGCCCTTGCCTCTTTCTGCCCAGTCCGTGCCTGGGGCATGTAGCTGCACATCACATCAGGTGTGGCAGCCAAGGTGGGGATGGCCATATCCCTCACTCCCTAATTCTGACTACCTCTAGCGGACCGTGCTGCCACCCTTATCCTCCCATGGAGCTCTGCGCCCATGTAAGGAATGTGGTAGAGGGAAACCATTTGGTGTAAGTGCCACTAGTGAACTACACCATTGTGGTGTGAACCATCATGGGTTGACTTCATGTGCAAGACATGCTAGCTGACTTGCATTGTGGCTCAGGCCCTTGAATGTTATTTTTGCATGTGAAGCTTTACATTAAAGGAAATGTTTTAGGTGTTGGTGAGGAACATCAGACCAACATCGTATCTGGTCCATGTATACCAGTGTAGCGTAAGAATTTGCGCAGGTACATCATGTCTGAACGTCCTGTGCAGTTCAGCTGGCAACAACTTGCAAAGAATAACAAATTGTTTAGTTGCGGTATTGGTCCTTGTAAGAACAGATCCAGAAGCAAGTGGTTTGATACCTTTTATTGAACCAACAAAGATTTAAAAAGAACATTGAGCTAAAAGCCTCCTGCTTGAAGTGTTCTTATCTTATTCTGGTAACATTTGATACTGAAAGACTCCTCAGCTTAAGGTAAACTGGTGTTATCCAGTTTCTCTGATGCAAACTTCAGTTATGGTTTAAATGAGTATTTTAAACCAATAAGAATTATTTCTGGGTTTTTTATGCATAATCTGGGTGTTAATAGTATGTGATTTTCTGGGTGACTGTCATAAACCTCTGAGGAAGGACTTGATTCGTCCGAAAGCTAAAGTACTTTGTTCTTTTTGTAACATCTTTGTAAGCAAATGGTTTGATACCTTTTATTGGACCAACAAAGAGTAAAGCATAGTAGCAGACATCTTATGCTATAGCATAAATTGAGCAAATAAAAAAAGACCCACAGCAGTGGAGACTAAAAATATATTGTATTTATAGTAATAAGTCAACGTTAGTGCATAGTGAGCGCAACAAGTCTAAGCATTCATACAGTTGATTATTCACTTGAATTGTGGGGCTCGGCCCCCACATCTCCTTTTTTTGGGGGGAAATGGAAGTGGGTGGGGAGGCGCAGCCCCCCAATTCAAATGAACTACTGACTGTTTCATCATTTTGGTAAATTGATCGGAGCGCATGTACGGAGATAGCGGGAGCGCATTGCCTTACGTCATTACGTAGTATCACAAATTTGCTATAGCAGATTGCTGCGGATATTGCGGTGGTCCAATGTTCTCCACCAACGCCATGTTTTATGTACTAGTGCATAGCCTCTCATAATGAAAATGGAATATTTTTATAGAATGTAGAACTTTCAAAATTTTAAGGAAGGGAACTGGTCATTAGTAAATAAAAAGCACAGTTGGCATCAGCATTTCCCAGTTACATACCAATCCAAAATAACATTGGAACTCAAGCCATTCTGTGTGTTAGATGAGGATATGTGTATCAAAATATGACCCTGGTCCTAAACTTCAGATTGTCCTGATGTTGCTCTGGTGTCGTTTCTTGGCTTGTAGCATTACAGTCAGTCCCATAACAACAGTGAGTTATGTCATAAGCAAGGGCTTATGACCTCAACTACTGAAAAACTTCAGGTCAAACACAACTTTAAAGGACAAGGGTTACACTTTTATACATAAACATTTGTTAATGAAGACTATAATAGCACCAAATTCATTTCTGAATAGTAATTTAAGGTTGGAAGGGACACAAGCTCCATCACGTCCCACCACCTTGCTTCATAAGCAGGAACCAACAAGCTTGCTGTTCAAACATGTACTTCTGAAATCATTTATAGGGATTTTACCACCCACCCTACAACCAGGGTACCCGGTCATCCTCTTAGTAAACAGAAGTTCATCCAGGCTTACCTTGAAGGCCTGTGTGGTCTTCATGCCCACTGTCTCCATTGGTAGGCTGTTCCTTAGGTTCACTGAGGCAAAAAAGAACAGCACCACAATGTTTTACTCTATAGTTAGCATAAGGGAAAGAAATGCAGTGATCTCAACATATATATGAATGGGCTGGCCGGTGGCGAGAGGCTGAGGTGCATCACCTCTCCCTGACCGGCAGCCTGAGTTGGGAAGGAGCTCAAGCAGAGAGCCAGCCAGGGGAGGAGTATCAGTATCCCAGAGAACGTTCCCCTATGGGGAGGGAGGGCAGCCAGCTCTGCTGCTGTACTGCTCTTGGTGACCACAGGTGGCAGTGCAGCCAGAGTAGCTAGGGGTGGGAGGACATCAACAGGTACCGCACTATGCATACTTGCATGTGGTCTTGCTTGTTGCACCTAAGCCAAACATGATTGTCCTGCCTTAGTGCCTGGACTATTTTGATTTCTGGGACCTTTCTTCCTCCACTGACTTAAGAGGAGGCTGACACAGTGTGTAGGACCTGCCTCTTCTTCGTCTCAGCCTTGCACCTTGCGTATGGAACATTGTTCAGTTCGACCTCTTGATGTCAACTGATTTCTTTATTTTTCCTCCTGGTGACTGACACACCTGTTAAAGCTGCTAGCACCAGAGTGTTCCGCCATGACACATCCAAAAAGGAGATCCTGGAATGTTTAGAAAGGGGATCCCTCTTATCAGGTTAATGCACTAGCAGTCGTTTTTGCTCCGGCCAGAGTTTGATACAATTGTAAAGGATGTAGAGGTTGGTGGTGGGGAAAACATGGCTGCCAGTTTATATTTTTTAATTCTGTGGACTGTCCGGGGTTGCTTTGATGATGAAGTTCACATGTGTGTTTTTTGGATGAAAGTTTTTACATTCCCATGTGATGTGTGCAAACCAATCAGGATTTTCTCTACCCATTTTTCTAAGTAGTGTTACTTCTCTTCATACCGCATCAGCATTGTGGCCTTTCTCATTGTAACTTCACAAGTGACTAGTCCAGCAAGAGGTACAACTCTTGTTGATCAGGTGTAATGTCAGAGTAAGTGAGATCACAGTGCTAATGTGGCATAAAAAAAATTGAACTAGATATGTTGACGCCCAGATAGAGCAGTGCTCCCCACATCGCACCTACTGTAGTTCTATTGAAGAAAAAAATCTTTTAGTTAGCTAAAAGGAAAAAGATAATGCATTTCAGATTCAGACAAAAGACTGCAATTGCTGACTATTTTTACAAATGAATAATAATTTCATGGGCATTGCTAGCTCGTCAACTACTAGATTAGCACAGCAGGGTAGAAACATAAATAGTGCATACCAGGGTTTTAAATAATTGATTAGCAGTTTTTTTTTTCTTGGGACACTACTACCTGTTCAGAAAGCATTTATATAGGTTTTCTAGCAGTGTTATGTTTGTTAAACACAGTGAGGCAGGTGCTATGCATTTTCACAATGTTTTAGTACTTTTAGCAAAACGCTAATCAATTTTAGAGTTAAATAAAACCCTGCATACAGATGCATTTTTAGTTAGACAACCCATTGATCTGCTTGTGATTGGAATAAAGTACTAGACTGTGTCCTTATACAAGTTAGTATCCTACCTCACAGATTAGACCCCCCCTTCCTGCAAATTGCTTAAAATGTACAATTATGTTGTTGTCTCCATTTTGCTCTGCTGTGAAACTACAGTGTGGTCATGCCCATGTGAATTTTCTTGCTATTAATTTATTTGTTTTAAATTTGGTAACAGGCAACCTGGAAAGGAACACTAAGCGAGCCTTGTTTCCAGGTGTGATCGGGAAGGGCAAATGATTTGGTTAGAATGGAACCAGTGCAGGGCATTGTTGAAGTCCTGTTGGAACAGGTTTGCTGCAGAGAAAAGACCAGAGGTGAAAATTACTGTGTCATCTGCATACATGTGTATATGTGAGTTGACACAGGCAGAGGGAGGTCATTGAAGAAGATTGAAAAAAGGAGGGTCCAAGCATGGAGCCCTGTAGAAAACAGATTGGGTAGGAAGGGAGGTGACAGGAACTCCGAACCTATACCAATTGTAGATGGCCAGATGGGTAAGAGTTGAACCAAGCAATGGCAGGGGCAGAGAGCCAGCATTTCTCAGCTTGTCCAGAAGAAGTGGGTGGGACACAGAGTCAAAGGTTTTGGACAGATTGACAAAATTGCTGCAGTAGTGAGCTCCAGGTCCATCCTGGAGAAGATGGCATCAGTGACATGCAGCAGGGAGGAGATTGTGGAATGGTGCTTCCAGAAGCCAGACTGGAAAGGTGATAGGAAGTTAGTAGATGAGAAGAAATCAGGAGTTTGGCATGGACCAGTTTCTCTTGCAGTTTAGAGAGGGAGGGAGGGACATGGGACAATGTTACCAGAAGAAATTGGGTCACCCCCTTTGTGAAGAGGAGTAACCTTGGCCATCTTCCAGGACTGGGGAACAGTGCAGCGAGTGAAGGAAAGGTTAAGCAGGTGATTAAGGGGAGCTGCAATGGCAGGAGAAAGAGCTGTAGTAACTTGGGGTCAAGACCATCAGGACTGGACTTTGATGGGTTGATGGAAGAAAGGGCAAGTAAGTTTCCTGGACAGTGATGGGGAAGTGATAACCAGGAGGGCTATGAGGGAGGGAGTTAGTAGTGGAGGAGGACGGAAGAGAACAGGTCATGAAGAACTTGTTAGTGAGCTGCAACAGAGGCATGGTCAGACACAAGTGAACCATTTTCCATGAAAATGGGGAGCTGACTGGTCAAGGGTCAAGAAGAGTGTATAACCTTCCAAAATTTAGATGGGGAATTTAGGTTTGACTGGAGGTTGGCTTTGAGGAATTATCCAGTCAGCTAAATCACAGTATTTCAAGAGCCCTATTTTAAGATGTGGTCAGAGGAGGTGGGATAATTTTATTGGTCCCAAACCACGGTCCTGGGACTTGCACAAGTTTATGATATCAGAGGTAATGCAGGAATGGTGTAATGTTTTTACTCTTGAGTTTCGGGATGTTCGTTATTGTCCCAGACAGCGGAAAATTTGGAATGAAAAGAGCATGGGCAGCATCGATATCAGTGGCAGTGAGGATGTCACACCAGTCGGTAGCAGAAGGTCGGACAGTAGAATGTCGATATTTAGTGACCAGAGAGACCTAGCCAGGTATATTTAGGTAGCGGGGTGGGGAGGCGTTGGGCTGTCTTCCATTAGTAACTATATAAATAGAAATCTGGTTTAAGCCTGAAGCAGTTTAAGCTGGATGAGTATTTGATATGGCCTTAGATGGTCTGCAATTGAAACAGGGACCTATTCGTGATCAATTTCGACTTTGACTAGATTACCAAATATTTAGGTTTCTTTTCTCATTTACCTTGATTTAGGCTCTTGAAATGGCTCCTGACATGTTTTACTGCATGGAACTTCTGGAGGAAACCGGAATTTGCGTTGTTCCTGGCAGTGGCTTTGGACAGAAGGAAGGAACCTATCATTTTCGGTAAATTTGCTTTGTTCACTATTTGTACATTTTACTGGCAGAAAAACATTTAAAACACTAAAAAAATCTATTATTTAATAGAAGTCAGTCTTTAAAAAATATATTGATCTGATTAATCATTTTATATCATTCTATTTGACCCAAATGTTACAACTCAGAAAGATGACTTTGTTTCTTAGGCTACATAGAAGGCACAATTCTGTGTTGTTCCATATTGTCACTGTCACATCATCATAGAACCTCTGTCGCTACCCCATTCCGAATCATTTAGCTTAGAAACCTCAGTCTTGGTGTGTTGGCTAAAGGGGCAGACAGCATAGCTTGGAGCTGTCCTGCTTGAAGAAGTTCTTCAAAACCTTTGTTGCCCTGCAGTAAATATTTGTAGAAGGCTGTTTGTTTTACTGACAGAATTTCTTAATTTCAGTCGTGCCTTTTTTTATTTTGCTTAAGTGGTACCTGCTTTAAACCCTCATTCCTGTTGGAGGCTGGGTGCATTTTCATTCTGCTAAATTCTGTCAGAATGCTTCAAAGGGTATGAGATAGTTGTTAAGGGTATTACTGTAGTGGTTGGAATTTAGTCAGGTGCCTAGGTAAGCCTGTATTTTTTTTTTTTTTAGAACAGTTTTCCCTTCCTCCTCTGTATGGTGTATGGTGGAACGTTGTTATTGATGAAGTTCACTAGAAACACAGTCCTGTTATGGTATCGTTCTGACATTCTCTTGCTGTTAACCACCGTAGAACGATACCATAACAAGAAAGAATGTCAGTTTGTGAAATTCCACAGCAGGAGCATTCGGAGCTAAGGAGTTATTCAAACCTCTGCGGCGGTTGTTGAGAGCACAGTACAGTAAAACAGATAAAACGTACCATTATAGAACTACCCGCTGTGTACTAGTTTTGTTTCTTCTTCCCCTCTCTCCAGGTACATGTATAAATATTCCAGTACATGTCCCCGAATGACCCCTCTGGGAGTGAATTGAGACTCCGTGACACTTCCTCAAGACACACACACACGCTCTTGACCCTAGCCACCTGACCTTCCTGTGTTGCGAATCCACATCCGATTGTAGCAGAACTGGAAATCGTAATGTGATGATGCTTCCACTCCTAAACTTCTCACCATACACTATAAAAAAACAATGTATGGGGAGTAGTTAACAGCCGTGTTGAATTCCCATCTTGAGGTTACTGTGGTTACTGTAAATCTCTCTGATGAGAATACAACGTGGTTGTTTACTACTCCCCATACATTATCCTCTATATTATCTACTCAGAGTTTTTTTCTTGGCATAGGCTTGCTCAGGTTGTGTTTCTTTTCCTTTTTGAATTTTGGGTACCCCTGTGGAGTCCTTTCATGTTTATATAGTTTACACATTTTTTGGGAGGCTTGCTCCCTTCCTATAATTGCTGTCACGTTTTGATGCAGTTGTAGGCCCTCTCAAAAAAAAAAAAACACCTGAGTTGCATAATTCTGGTCACGCTTCAGCAACAGCACAAAAGTTTGAAGCGGATTTACAGAATGTATGCAAGTGTTGAATATTGATGCAAGTGCACAAATGTGTGCACTTGAGCAAGAAAATTAAACAAGTGGCTAAATCTTCTGACACAGACCTCCGTTTTATAGTGTCTCATAGTGGTAGAAGAATGAAAGCCCCACTGTGTTCCACAGGCTGTATTATGTTAATAAGAAATGCATTGCAAGCCATAAGACCTTGATGCAGTCTTTACTTGGGATGTTCTGTCCATTCTGGCAGTGTGCAAACTGCACTGACTGCTGGTCAGGTGGAGGATTGCCTTCAAGGTGGGCTTGCTCACCTGTAAAGCCCTATATGGATCGGGTCTGGTCTACCTGTCTGACCTCCTGACACTTGCTCACCCAGTACGCTCCCTACAGTCATCTGCGGAGGGTTTTCTAGTGGTCCAGAGGGCACAATGAAAAACATTGGGAGATCGTGCCTTTGAAGTCGCGGGCCCGGTGCTATGGAATCCCTCCCACAGTCATTGAGGGAGGACTCCTCCATAGAAATGTTTAAGTAGGGCCTTAAGATGCATCTTTCTGATCAAGCATTTAATGCCCACTGATTTTAAATTGAAATTGAGCAGAGTTTTATGTATGTTATGAATGATTATTTATGGTATATTTTAAATTTATATGACCCTTATTTAATAATGTGTGTATTGTTATAATTCTGTTCTGTATTTATGTAAAGCACTCCGAGCCCCGGGATGGGCACTTAGAAATAAGTGACTTGAGAAGACAAATGCTGACTTCCATCACATGGTCCCTAGGTTGGTGGTGGTGAGGTTCATCTGGTTTCATGTTTGGCAGAGTTACACAGATCCCTCCTTAGTTATCTCAAATCTTAGTCGTCTATTCTACAAGGAAGACCTAATGACTAGGGCGCATAGGAGCTTGCCTTATCTTACAGTGATTCACGATAGATTGTTCCTTCTGGAGGGTCAGCACGGGCACCTCCAGATATATTGGGACATCTGTCATAGATCTTGGGTGGAGAGGATGTTCTTTCAGATCAGAGTGTATTTTCAGATCGGTCTGGGCAAGGGAACCCCCATGAACCAGACCTCGAGGGCTCCCATGGCAATACTAATCCTTCTGAACCTTAGAATCCAGAGGACCCAGGATTCTGGAGTGGACGAAGAGGAAGCTGAATGGGTGGAGGAGAATCAGTCTTTCTCGATGCCATCTCTGTTTGATACAAAGCATGTTTCCTTCCTGGTTGAAACCTGTAGGATTCTACATCTACCAAAGAGCGATATACTGCTGTGCTGAATGTTATTCTGGTCTTGTCCTCCTGGAGAGTATACCTAAGTGCTTCCTCGAATTTAAACATTTTACACAGATAGTTAAAGATGAATGGGATAAGAAGTAGTTTTCTAAGTAACTTGTGAAACTCTATACATTCCTTGACATGTTGGTTAAAAAATAGGGAGGCAGCTTCCGCTCTAGAGTCATCTCTCCTGTCATTGAACAGACACTAATGATGTGCATCTAGAAACAGCCTGCAGTGTATACTCGGCTTCTGGTTTACATTTGTGGGTTGCATGCACCTCAGCAACAGTAGAACAAGCACTCTAAATGATCAGTGGCAGTGGTGGATGGTGGTTTGGGGATTCTCCTATCAGAGATCTCCTTCCTTTAGTACATGTGGCAGCCATCTTTTTAGGTGTACCATGATGGAACTCCGACGTGCTTCACTGACAGGTTGCGCAGTTGCTACGGAGGACCTTTGGTTGGATTAACTGGGACGATGTCGATGGGCCATACATCCAAGTCTCACTTAGTGGGCCTTTACAGGTGGCAGGTTGCTCAGCTCGCAGCGGAAGAGATCCTAAAGGGGCTTTAGGAAAGAAAGAGTCTTAGCCGAGTTCCAGAAATCAGGAATCCTCCAAGAGTGGTGTCAAAGGTTGGGTCTTGGCCATGGTTGAACTTCCACGGCAAGTTTCATGCCTTTTGAAAATATTAAACCCAGCCAAGTAGAGGCACATTCTCAGGCTTAACATTCCAGCAGATTAAAGACATCCTGTAAACACTTTGGGGACCCAACAGAAGAGACAGCTACTCCATATGAGAATTTGTGGGCCAATATTTGCCCATACACTTTGGGCAGATGGCTACACAGAGATTTATTGACACGTGAATGCAGAACACATCAGCCGTCTAAATACTGGAGATAATTTTGCAAGTCTGCTTGAGATTTTTATTCTGAACATTCCAGAGAGTGCTTTTTTTGTCCCCAGTTTCTACTGATCCCAGAAATCTTCAAGCAGTAGACCAGACCTTGGATCATCTGCTTAGTATAAGGGCAGGGTTCCCAGTTACTCCCAAAGAAAAAGAATGTGAGTTCTACTCCATTTACTTTATTATCCCCCCAAAAAACAAAATGATTCTGTCTGATCTTGGATTTTTCCAGTCCGAACCAGTTTGTGAGAGCCGTCTGGTTTAAGATGAAGTTCCTGAGGTCAGTCATTGTGGCAGTATGGCTGGGCAGTTTTAAGACCCCAGTAGACCAGACCTATCAGTAAGAGGCACCAGTTTGAGGAGGTTTGTGTCCCCTCCTTTCCCCCTAATAGTTTAGATAGGGGACATAACCATCAGATAATTTCTGTATGTACAGGCAATTCTTGGGTGGGTTGTCAGGACTACTTCTCAGGAGCTCCCTTTCTAGCCATATCTTAGGGAATCTTTAGTCCCCTCTAGACATTGCCCCTCCTCATTTGGTAGCTTCATTTTAGTGTTTCATTTAACACCAGCATTTTCCATTTTAAGTTTTTCTATTCTGTTGCTTATTGTTTGATCATATTCTGTAATTCACAGTTAATTGTAAAAGGTTGTATTTGTATTGTTATAATGTTTTATCTTGTTTGGACATTGCTGTTATAGCTGTAGTAGGTGTTTTATAAAGGCACTTTGTTCACATTCTCTGCAGTTTGTTTAGTGGCATGTGTACTTACCTTTTTTCTTTGGAATAATTGTTTTGCAGTTAAATCCTTCTATGCTGCATATGCACTATTGTTGATTGGGTTTTTAGTTTGTTGTTAAGGAGCCATTGTGTCAGCTTCTGCATGGTTGGGAGGTTGTCTTTATGGTGTTTATTTGCTTTTGTCACTCTGGTTCTTGTATATTTTATAAAACCCCAATAAATAATACATTATAAAATAGACCAAGTAGATATTTATCTACACATTTGGTTCGCGGTAGGTTTGCCATCTAAGAGAAGCACTTTCTGGATCAGGTTCTCCTCTTTGGGTTAGCCTTTACCCCAAGAGTGTTTATAAAAGTCTTAAGATATGGTGGTTCTCCTTTGGTGGGAGGGACCCCACATTTATTCCTACCTGGACAATCTCCTTCCTGATCCAGGCAGATTTGGAACCATTGACTCATTATTCATTCCTCATGATTTTACATATCGTGGAGGAATGTGGTTGGAGAGTGAACCAGGAGGTGAGTTCCCTTAAGCCTTCTTAATCTCTGGAGCACCTCTGAGCTTGCTTTCAGACAGACTTGGTGAGAGTGTTTCTTTCACAGAGCAGAATGAACAACCATATTCAAACAGATTTGGCAAGTCGGGGTGCACAGAGTCCCGTCATCCCACGGGTGTCTTTAGATTTTAGGTTTCATAACCGCTCCATAAAGATGGTTCTTTGGGACATACTGCACATGAAAGCTATTCTTGTCTTCCTACTATCTCTTTGGTCACCAGTATTGAACAGTACCAAGTCCTGATCTGGCTAGTGAGATCAGTGCTCCAGTCATTGCAGTGGTGGGAAAATCCTTGACACCTGTTAAAGGGATCTCCATTAGCTCTGTCCGAGCAACTGTTTCTGTCAACTGATGCCAACCTGATAGTACTGGTTATAATGCTCGAACAGATCCCAGTCTGTTTATGGTCCCTGGAGGAGAAAACTTTCAAATAAATATTCTAGAGACCAGAGCTGTCTTATTGGTGTGAAACACCTAATGTACAGAGTTCTTCAGAAATTGGTAAAGGTCTAGTCCGACAGTGTGGTGACCATCACTTATATAAACAAAAGATGGCATGAGAAACAAAATCAAACACCAATGGGTGCATTTGGGAGAATGGTCTCAGAATTGAGAGATATTTCAGAGTCTGTCGCAGATTCATGTATCCAGAGATAGTTCTCACTGACTCCAAAAGCATGACTCAAGCGGGGGATTTTATAGTTTGTACAGATGTCCAATAGTGGAAGCAATGGACACTCCATCTCAACTGCGGATTGTCAGTAGTGTGCATCTGTTGCTGCCATTCTTCTTCCTTCCAGCAGTTCTCAGAAAGATATTGATCACACAGTTGGTTCATCTTGGTGGCTCCAGAGGGGTCAAGAATACCATAGTTCTCAGACCTGGTCCATCTGGCACTTCAAGTGCCCTTATGTCTTCCACAGCAGCATGATCTTCTGTGTCAAGGTCCTATTCCTCATTGCAGTCACACTCAACTCCAGCTGACAGCTTGGCTCCAGAGAAGTGGAGACTTCTCAGACAAGGATATTCTGAGAGAATTGTGGATATCCCAATGTCATTAAGGAATCGGGCTCCATCAGTGGCTTACGATAAGAGTATGGTTGACTTTTTCCTGTTGAGCCAAAGAGACTGATATTTGACCTAGAAAGGGATCTGTGCCCCAGATTTCTTTCAAGAGGAAGAAGATAAAGATCTGGCCCTTAGTACACTGCGAATACAAGTCTTGGTTTTGGATACAGTACTTTCTCCTTTTGAAGGGGATCCTCTAGTTCCTCAAACAGTTGTCTTTTTAGATCAGAACCAGACTGCTATATGGAGCTCCTTCAGATATGAATGTAGTCCTTAATGCAATATGCCATTCTCCATTTGAGTCACGGTCTCATGTTTTCTAGATGCAGTTTGCCCTGCTAGATGAATGGAAGAGCTTCAGGCTCTCTCATGTGAAGAAACATGTCTTGTTTTTCATCAGGATAAAGTGTGTTCTAGGGGCATGGATACAGTTCACCATCCACATCAGAAGTTCTACTGGAATTGCTGATTCATCCAAACATCTTCAAACTAAGCTCCTCTAACCACCTGTGCAGTATACCTTCTGGCTCTACCCTGTGACATCTGATCTTACTTTCTGCAGAAAGAGTCTGGACACCTCTTGTTCAGCGCTGCAGCACTGTAGGCCACCAAGTGCAACACTGGTGATTTACTCGATTTTCTTTCAAACGTTGACTTGTTTCTCGACTGCTTCTCCTCTCCTTCGTTTCAGCTCTGCCTCATCAACAGAAGATGTACTCTGAGAAAGCAAAGCCAGTTTGCAGGTTCAAATTTTATGTCCTGTATTGAGAGAAGATGTAGAAGATGAACTCACACATGTCTAGCCTTTGCTGTAGGGACAGTGCACGATGTTGCTGGCTGTGGCCTGTGTGGGCGATGCTTCCTTCTTAGTTGGAAGATCATACTGCCCATCTTCTTCTCAGCTGACCAGCCAACAAGGATCCCAAGGTCCAACCAGAGTGACGCATGTCGGCCTCCGCTGCGGCGAGATCTGCTGCTCAGTTTACAGCCATGGAAAAAGCGGTGGAGGTTGCCATAGTAGGCACCTCATTGGCCTGGACGCTGCTCCTGGCAGGGCTGGTGTTGGAGAGTCTTTAACAGAAAATGTCTGGGAGATTTGTTTGGCCCTCCAAGCCCACGGGGGAGGGGGGGGTCTATTTACTGTGGTATGAAAGAGTACTGCTGCCAGAGCCCGTCATGGGATAAGAGATTGTGGTCCTTCTGTTCTCTCAACTCACATGACTGCTCGACACATGTCAGGTGCTTGACTCCAGTCAAGCTGAATGTTGTCAGTGGTTTGGCCAACAGCCTTGCGGTGCCCCCATTGGGCTTGTTGACCTCAGCACCGGCCAATCAGGTGGTCAGTATCATTCTTGACCCTGTTGACCAGTTGTCGGAGATTGACAAGGAGTCCATTTCAAAACCTCGGTTTTCCCGGTTCCCACTCAGGAGGATGTGGACTGGTTGGTGTCCCCAACCAGCTCCACTCAGGATCAGCCACCCCCAGTGCCACCAAAGTCAGTGTTTGTCCATGCACCTCAGCATGTGTTCTGTACCAACCCTTTTGTGGCTTCTCCTCTGCATTGGATCGAGGTTGTGGTAGAGACGCTGCTCGTGTTCTCAATCCTGGGCAACTGGTAGGTACTGCCATCGATATTCCTCATCCTCAGGTGAGGTGAGGCACCAATGCAGGATGCAACAGTGCTACGAGGAACTCCTCTGGCAGCAGTGAACCATTGCGAGGCAGGGTAGATCTCTGCCTCTGGGACCTCTGATCTGTTGGCAGGTACCAGTCATGCCCACGCCAGTCCACCCGACAGATGTCTCGGCATCTGTCTCTCCACCTGTGGGTGGAGCTTCCTGCACTGCAGCTTTTGGTGGGAGCCCCAACCAAGGACATCTGTGCTGCAGTCGGCCTGTCATGTCACCTGTCAGTGGAAATCACCCAGTCTGAAGACACTCTGGTGATCCATGTGACAGGGCTGAATAAAATGGACAGACTGGATGGGCCTTGTGGTCCTCATCTGCCGTCAACTTCTTTGTTTCTGTGTAAGACCCTGTCCCAATGGTTATTCAGAAAGGAAAGATCTTTTATTTCCTCTCTCTTTTTCTGCCGGTACCTTCAGAATTCTCAATTCCTGATCCATATCTTGAAAGAAAATCAGCAGTTACGGTTTGCAGAAAAAGAGGACAGAAAAGATCCTTGCTTTCTAAATAACCATTGGAACAGGGTCTTATGCTGTCACAGTCCAAGGTGGCAAACAGTTGTTGGCCATATTTGAAGAGTCCTCAGGCGGGTAGTCCTTGTTGTTGTCGACACACTGACCGAGCTTAGATTGAGGGCTAACTACCACCCATGGGCTGGTATAATTTGGGGCTCTCTGGCTGATTTTGGAGTCCACGTATGTACCTTTGGAGCCAATCCAGAAGTGGGTTAAATACCCCTTTACTGATATCCTGGACTAGGAGGATTCCCCAGGAGTCCCCTTTACCATGGTTCAGGCCATTTTGGCACTGGCCCAGGAGCTCTGGCAGCATCCAGTATCCTGCCTGGCACCTTCCACCCATATGATCCGCAAGTATGCGATCCCAACTGGGTCCCTTTTCGTGTTATTGGACCATCCCTCTGCCAAAGGACTGGTCTCTGACTCGACTTTCTGGCAGTCCAGAGGCCAAGGGGACATGAACACAAAATGTTAAAAGTGACATTGTGCTAAAGTGTCTACCAGGAGCCTCTGCAAGTAGGGACACTAACAACATAAAGACAATTGTGCAGGAATCCGGGGATGTTACACATATAACAATACACCTTGGTACCAATGACTTGGCAAATCACACAGTTCAGGAGGCCAAGAAACACTTTGAGGGCCTGGCCAACAAACTTTCTTCCCTTCCATCTAAATTAGCCTTCTTAGAAGTGCTGCCAGTGTGGGGAAAAAGGAAAAAGCACCAAGCGAGTCACAGAGATTAAAGTAGGCGAATTCAACTCATGGCTGCATGACTGGTGCCAAGACAAGGGATACTGCTACATAGGGAACTGGCACAACTTTTGGCAAAGAGCTTTTTTAAATACGATGGATTGCACCTACACAGAGAAGGTGTGTGAGCACTCTGACATAAATTTGATGTCTATACAGGTAGTTTAAACTAAATAAAGGGGAGTATGATGCAGCTCACACCCCTGCTTTTGGTGGGCTGGTCATCACTAACCAGAATGCCAGATGCGTGCATACATCCTCAGAAAAATCGGAACCAACATCTGCCTGAACCAGCAACATCCATAAACTCTTGGCTGGAGAGAGCAAACTGGAGCAGTCCAGGAAGAGGATACAACCTCGCACCAAAGAGGATGTACATTCCTGAAAGGCAGTGGTTACAAATACTAGGAGCCTAACCAGCAAACCTCCTGAACTCACAGCCATCTTGGAAACAGAAAGGTTGGACTGGGTGGATGTAACAGAAACATGGTTCACGGAAAGCCACGGGTGGGGATACGGCCATTCCCGTTACAGTCTGTTCAGGAAAGATAGGCAGGGCAAAAAGAGGAGACGTAGCCAGTTACATTTGGGAGGAAATAAAAGCCACAGAAGTAAAAGGGCAACCTGGTGATTTGAGTCACTTTGGCTAACAGGAGACATGGGCAAGGGAAAACCCTTCAGAATCAGCATAGTGTACAGGCCCCCAAATCAAGGAGATAAAGGAGACAATGACCTAATAGAGGAAATCCTCAAAATGTCTGATTAATACTGGTGGGGAACGTCAGCCTACCAGATATTAACTAGAGCACACTAACGGCAGCAACAAGAAGAAGTAGGGATTTTGTTTTGTCATTACAAGGTGCAGGACTGTGCCAGCTTGTCAAAATCCCAACAAGGGGAGATGTCAGTGTCGATCTTGTCCTCACAAACTCTGAAAGGATCAAGGACATCGAAGTGGGTTACCATATGGGCAACAGCGACCATCGCATGGTAAGCTTTATGGTAAACATAACATAGGACACCAGCCACTCAAAGATAAAGGTGCTAGATTTCAGAAAGGCCGGCTTGCAAAAATGAAGAACAACATAAGTAGCCAGTTCATGGAAATAGAGGTTCAGGAGATGGTGGTCATATGGGAGACTCAAGAAAGCAATAAAGACTGCCACAGATTAATGTGCCAGATGGGTCAGCAAAGCAAAAAGAAAAATAAATCCTCTATGGTTTTCCAAGGAAGTGGCTGCCACAGTCAAAAAAAAGAAGACGTACAGCATATACCAGGAAGCCAAAACTGAGAAAGACTGGGAGTCATACAGGGAAAAAATGAGTGTCAAACAAATTAGAAAGGCAAAAGCCCAGACAGAGGAAAAGATAGCAGAAGGGACAAAGAGAGGAGACAAATCATTTTTTAGATACATTAGGGAATGTAGGAAGGCAAACGGGGGGATAGTAAAGATTGTTACTGAAGAAGTGAAATGTACCAGACATGATCCAGAGAAAGCTGAAATCCTCAACAAATACTTCTGCTAGGTGTTTGCCAAAGAGGACCCGGGGGATGACCCAGCCCTGAAAGAATACAACACCCCAGGACCAGGGGTAGACACGAGTCCCTTTACAGAAGCCGAAGTATGGGAAGCGTTAAATAAACTAAAAGCAGACAAAGCCATGGGACCAGAGGAGATGCACCCCAGAATCCTTAAGGAACTGGGGGCAGAATTAGCAGCCCCTCTGGCTCTTCTGTTCATGAAATCCTTGAAGGGCGGTGTGGTACCCGAAGACTGGAAAAAGGCAATAATGGTTCTACTTCACAAATCAGGCAGTTGCAAAGAGGCTAGTAATTACAGACCGGTGAGCTCCACATCTGCAGTAGGGAAAGTAATGGAAACACTACTCAAACAGAGGATCATAGCATTCTTCGCAACTAACAGCCAACAAGACCCTAAACTGCACGGTTTCACAGCAGGTAGGTCGTGCCAGACAAATCTGCTTGGGTTTTTTGACTAGGCTACAAAAATAGTGGACGACAGTGGGGCAGTAGATGTGGTCTACCTAGACTTTAGTAAGGCCTTTGACTCGGTTCCACACAGAAGGCTGGTAAAGAAGCTTGACCACACAGGGGTTGGTCCAGAAGTAGTCAGATGGATATAAAACTGGTTACAAGGCAGAACCCAGAGGGTACAGGTTAATGGAATGCAATCAACGGAAGGCAGGGTGACCAGCTGGGCGCCCCAGGGCTCAGTGCTGGGGCCTCTGCTTGTCAGTGTTTTTATAGCAGACATCGCTGACAGACTGGAAGGGAAGGTGTGTCTGTTTGCTGACAACCCCAAGATATGTAACAGGGTGGACACCTCAAAAGGCGTGAGCAAGATGGATCAGGGCGAAAAGGCAGGCATGAGCAAGATGGATCAGGCTGAAAAGGCAGGGAAACTATTGGCCTTAAGGCTGAGACAACAGGAGGCAGTGAGGACGATCAAAGGAGTGCACGAAGCGCCTACCGACCCGCTCCTTGCTAACCCCAAAGACATTGCTGCAGCCTTTGATGATTACTACCAAACACTCTACATGGCAGATGAGGACGCATCACAGGACCGCACCAGCCTCTTTTTAGAAGCAGCACAATCGTCCCAACTCCTCCCAACCCAGGTAGCAGAACTGAACGCCGACCTATCCACTCATGAAATTTTGAGCACCATAAAGGACCTGGTGCTAGACAGAGTGCCAGGACCAGATGGATTCTCCAGCAACTTTTACAAAACATTTGCCGCAGAACTAGCCAACCCTCTGATCACCCTTTACTACACAGCATTAGACAGGAGTAACCTAGATCCCTCGTTCCAAGAGGCCCACATAACCTTTCTCCACAAACTCAGGAAAGACCCAGAGTGCCTAACTAGCTATAGGCCAATCTTGCTGCTCAACAGTGACCTCAAAATACTGGCCAAAATCATGGCCAGCAGAATTGGAAGGGTATGGGAACACCTAATAGGCCCTGAGCAAGTTGACTTCGTGAAAGGACAGCGAGCAGCAGACCACCTACGGAAACTCGCTCATCTTTTCTCTGCCTTCAGGGACTCCTAACAACCTGCAGTTCTCCTGTCATTGGATGCATAGAAAGCCTTTGACAGGGTTTTGTGGCCCTTCCTATTTCACACACTTGAGCGATTCAGATTCCCGGAGGCATTCATTAAATGGATCAAACTAATCTACTCCAACCCCTCTGCCCACATCAGATGCAATGTCATCAACTCCCAAACCTTTAATCTCCACAGAGGCATCCGACAGGGTTGCCCACTATCCCCGTACCTATTTAACCTCTACCTGGAACCCTTAACACAGAGAATTCTGGGAGAAGGGGACATCTGGGGAACTAAAGCTGGGAAACACAGATACAAACTCTCCACATTTATTTATTTATTTATTGAATTGTTTCACCAGGAAAGGTACACTGAGCAACTTAATGCTCATCTCATGATATGTCCTGGGGGAAAGGGGAGTGGGATATACAGAAGTTAAATACATACAGTCATTACAGAGGCATACAACATGTGGGATACATGTTGGTCAGTGCATACTATAACTTTACCGAGGCATACTACATGGGATACAAGAAACTCACTAAAAGCAAAGGGAGGATAACATGAGTAACAAGTCACACATAGTAAGTGCGGCTAAGGGCAATCGTTGCAAGGACGTAGAGAAGTTGGGAGAAAGAAATAACTAGTAGGCAAGGTGGGGTCAGGAGCATGTACAGTTTGTGTTTAGGTGGTTGAGTAGAGCAGAAGTAAGAGAGCTCAGAGGAGGAGTGGTGGATTTGTGGAGTGAGAGAATTCCACAGTTTAGGCAGATAGTAAGAGAAGGCTTTTTGGCCAGAGGATTTAGATCTGTTGGGGATAGCAAGGGTGCACATACAGTCCATGGAGGATGTTCTCCTGAAACTAGAAAAACTGTCCACATCTATCCTGGATGTTTTTGCCCTCCTGAGGGAATATGGAACCCTCTCCAGATACAAACTGAATTTGGACAAAACCATTATTATGTCCGTGAACTATTAGGCCACCAAAACCCAACTCCAAGAATGGGGAGCTAAATGGTTCCCAACGTCAATCAAGTACCTATGGACACACATTTCCTGCAGTAAAAAGCAATCCTGCCTACTAAACCTTGAAACAGTACTAACAACTATCAAACATGATCTGAACAGATGGTCTAGTCTGCCGCTAACACTGTGGGCTAGAGTCAGTACTATAAAAATGAACATGCTACCCAGGATACAGTACTTTTCCTTCTGGAAATGGTAGACCTGTTCATCCCCATCATGTGGTACAACAAACTTAAATCATTGCTATGCACCTTTTTCCGGGCAAACAAGACACCACACAGAGCATATAAAAAGCTCCCCCCCCCAAATGCAGGGGGGACTACGACTCCCTGATTTCCACCTTTTATACCTAGCTCTGCATGCTGGGAGATTCCTCTGGTGAGCTGCAGCGAATGACAGCTCCAGCAATAATGAATACACCCCGCTCTGGCACCAAATCGAGCTTGACCTATGCCACTCAGGCCACATCAACATTGAGTCCTTATTATCATCCCACATGTGAAGATTGCAACTGCACTCAAACTCACGCCAATGGGGACTTCACATCTAGTAAGTAGGCAACTGCACCGAATCCTCAAAACCAATCCCATCCTGGCCCCAACTCAACCGATTTGCGGTAACCCCAACTTCCGAATCCAACACAAAACCATCTCCAATAATTTCCTCAAATGCCACACCTAATGCACCTGAATCACCTGATTCAGAACGGCTCCTTCTTAACATATAATACTTTCTCCACCCTCTTCCCAGGCATGCAACTGTCACCATTCGCATTCTTTCAACTGAGGCACGCTATATCCGCAGCACTCTCGCGTGGACACACACATCTGTTCGACCTGTTGGCCTGGGAGGAACTTACCTAGGGGCATAGCCACACTCCACCTTGCGCCTTTACCAAAAGCTCCTGATGCTCAGCAGTCCAGAAGACATGGATGCCTGCTCCTATTGGGTGAAGGAGTTCCCAGAACTCCGACTCCCCCAGCAGGAAGTCAATGTGGGAAAACATCTTCAGATACACCAAGGCTGACAGTCTTAAACTGATGCAAATGAAAATTGCCCACATGTACTACACCCCTCAAAGGCTACACAAAATGGGACACCTACATTCTGCAAACTGCAGTAGATGCAAACAGGACAAGGGCAACCTAAAACACATTCGTTGGGATTGCCCCAAGGCGGCTCCAATCTGGACATCCATCCAACAATGCCAAGACCCCTTGCTGGGGGTGGAAAACGCATTCTCACCTGGAATATGCATATTAGGACTCAGCCTAAATCAAGTATTCGGGGGTCAGGAAATTCCACATCACACTCGTAGCAGCAATAGCAAAACAAACCGTCCTTAGCCACTGGCTAGATGACACCATCCCCTCATATCAAGAGTAGCACAAGGCCATGTTTGAGGCCCTTAAAATAGAGAAGATGGCCTGTTCCCTTCGGAACTGTAGGGAGAACTACATTAAGAAATGGAACACGCTTGAATCCCTACTGCTTCTGTCTTGAAAACCAGTCACTCATTGAAGAGAGACCCAGCCAATACAGTAAAGGGACCTGTCCCATCTCCCTCTGCCTCCATGCCCAAGGAGCCTCCCCGAGAGGTTGGGGGGCATAATTCTATTACTATAACTGTAAACACGTCTGACAGAACTATGTCAAACAGTCACAGCCATTTCCCAGGCCTGGTGTAACTTCTATAAATTTGTAACTTTGGAATCTTGTAGACATTACATGTTATCCTTGTATGTACTGTAATGTTATTTTTTTCCATCTTTCTCCTTTTCTTTTTCCTCCTATTTTTTTCTTTTTGTTTTCCTTTTTCGCCGTTGTTTTGTTTGTGATGTTGTTGAAAAACCAATAAAGTATATTATTCTCAAAAATAAAAAAAAGCATCTGCTGGCGAAGTTGGTTGGAGATCAGGGTCAAGAACAGGCTAAATACCAACTCCAAATGGCCTTTGACATGGGCGATGATTGTGTCCGTGCCATGGCAGAGGTTGTCACAAGGCCTGGCTGCAATTGTCTACCTTCACAGCAGACACACACACACAGCACAAGTTGACTGATGTTCCCTTCTGGGGTGGAAGGACATCTCACAAGGATTGAGAAATCTAGTGCCACCCTGGACTCAGTGGCTTTGTCCCAAAAGGACCCTAAGGGCCAGAAACCTAAAAGGGAAGCCCTTTTAGTTTTGATCCTTTCAGTCACAGCAGCCTTGGTGGCAGCAGCAGCAGAGACAGTACCAGGATGCGATTGCCATAGGCCCCAGCATCTGCTGCCCTCAAAGTTGTGCAGTGATGGGTTGGAAGAGGTGTCATCCTCTCGTCTGTACAGTCCCTGACCCAGCTCCCTGTGGGGTGTCAGCTTCGCCACGTTTGGCCACATTGGTCTCTCTCTATCATGGACAAGTGAGTCCTAGAGGTAGTAGATAGAGGGTTGCATCTAGATTACAAGGCTCTTCTACCATACCGATCCCATACTCCTCGAGAGTCCTCAGTGTCACAGGACACGCTGTCCACCCTAAGGGAGGACATTACTCAGTTTCTTGTAAAAGGGGGCTATAGCCCATGTCCCAGACACCCTGGCAAGTCAGGGTTACAAGTCCAAGTACTTTACGGTCCTGAAACGGAAACGGGGCTGGCACTTCACACTGGATCTGCACAATTCAGCCAGCATATGCAGAAATGCAAGTTCAGGATGATAACTCTCTTCCTTCCTCCCCCTTACTCCTGCCCCACCCCTCTTCCCACCTACTGTGCATTACCTCCTCTCACCTTTGCCTTACTCCCATCCCCTCTCCACTCCCCCACACCTCCGCTAAGCCTGCTTTCACTCCGTCACTTTGATCTAATCTGATTTCCTCTCTTTTTACTTCTAACTCTCCACCCCCTTTCTCTCTGCTGTCCTCCACTCCCCTCTCTCCCTCACCCCTTTCATTCCCCCACCTTGACAATGCCTCTGGGCTGCTTGTTTCTCCTTTACGTTCAGCAAAAAAAAACACAAAAAAAAAACAACAATTTGTGAGCACTTTAAGATGATAATCCCTTGCTTAGCTCCAGGTTATTTTTTTTTTTTTTATTATATCAGGCGTACATTGTACAATGCCTGCTTACAGTCTGCTTGTTTTTTCCATTTTCTTTTCCTTATGTAGCTTCCTATTTTGCGGTTTTCTACTGTCCTCATGTCATATTTTTCTTTGAATTGCACCTTGACTATGTATCCTGACGTGGAACCTATGTAAAAGAGCTCATAGGTGTTTCTGAGAGCTTAATAAATAAATAAATAATACCATCACTGGAGCAGGACATGTGGTTCTGCTCTCTGGATCTCCAGGATGTGTTCTTCCACTTCAAAGTCCATCTGTCCCCCTGGTGGTACCAGTGGTTCCCTGAAGAAGGGGTTCTATATCAGTTCCAGGTCCTGCCCTTCACCTCTCGTCCACACCCAGGGTCAAGTGCATTGCAGTGGTGGCAGCCTTCCTGTGGCACCAGGACATGAGGGTGTATCCCTGCCTGGACAACTGGCTGATAGCTGGGCCATCCAAGAAGGCCATGGAGCGGTCCAGTAATCTGGCCCTCCAGACCTGCAGAGACTGGGGACTGCTGGTCAACCTGAACAAGTCCGAACAGATCCCCCCACAAGTAATACAGTTCATCGAGGCAGAACTAGACTCTCTGTGGGCCAACATCTGCCTCCCTGTAGATTGAGCATTGCACCTTACCTACATTGCCCAATCATTTCAGGTTGGATGCTCACACCCTGGCTGGGATTTCCTGCAGCTGCTGGGGAGCATAGCTTCTTGCACCAGTGAGGTCCATTGTGCCCACTGTCAGATGCGCCACCTTCAGTAGGAGTTGGACCATCAGCGGTTCTAACGCCTAGACCATTTGGTCCAGCCAATGTGGCATGCCATCTGGTGATGGCAAATCATCTGGAGGAAGGAATCCCATTTATCCACCCCGAACCGCCCGTCACACTCATGATGGACATGTCTTTGGTGAGGTGGGGAGCGTACATGGGGACCACAGACCCCAGGGGTTCTGGTCATCCAGGGTGTCCCGTCATACATAAACCTGCTGGGGCTCTGTGCAGTGCTGTTGACTCTGACGTAATTTTCCTCTTTAGTCTGGGTTCAGGTCATCTAGGTCCAGATGGACAACACCACTATTATGTTCTACCTGAACAGGCAGGGCAACACACACTCCCTTCTTTTGTGTCGGGAGGTTGTCCGCACCTAGACCCTTGTGTATAGCCTGAGCATAGATCTAGCCATCCATGTTGCTGGAGTGAGCAGTCTGCTGGCCTACGCTCTCAACTGGGTGGGAGAGACATCACAGGAGTGCTCCCTGCATCGGGAAGTGGTACACTACTTGTTCTCCCACTGGGGAACCCCTCTGGTGGATCTGTTTGTCTCCTGGGAGAATGCCAAACTGAGGTTGTTTTGTGCCCATTCCCCTACAGTTGGAGACATTGATGGGGATGCCGTCACAAGGCCCTGGACTTCAGGTCTCGTTTACGCCTTTATTGCCTTCCCCTTGGGATGTTGGTCAAGGCCCGGAAGGACAAGATGCAGATGATCCTAATAGCTTCAGACTGGCCAAGGCAGTTCTGGTACCCAGATCTTCTCAGAAAAAAAAAATGTTTGTACGACTGCTCTGGCTAAAAATAGCCCAACACAAAAGTTATTCCTTCAGGTTCTTTTTTTTTTTTTTTTTATTCAAATAACATGGCCCCAAGTTTCGCTGTGTTCGGCTTCATCTGGGGAACTGTAATCAATTGATAAATCATATTTTTAATATGCATTGTAATAACTTTTTATCAATCATTCCTCATATGAAAAATTATATCTATTATTGCTCCTGGCTTCTCATATCGATCACTGAGCTTCCTATAACACCTTGTACATTTAAATAACATTTTATGTATTTACGTTCACTTTATATTATCATTCAGATTTGCTGGCTTGTTCCACTAGCTTATAGATGTATTCTATGCCTTTTGGTTTATTTTCTTTAGTCTAGTGACATAAAAACATAAAAAAGGGTGGTTATCAAGTGTTTTCTTGATTAAATTGTAATTTTCACATTTCTAGATTGTTTTAAGTGCTTGCTTACTTTCACCACCATTCCTCATGCACTCTGTTGGTGTTCATTATGCGAAAGTAAGCAAGCACTTAAAGGCATAGGATATCAGTTTCTGAAAAGCACAAACGTTCTGAAATTAGAGCGTGATGATTTTTTTCTTACAGGAACTGTGTCTATATTGTAATAATAGAAGCAATGGTATTCTAAAAGGCACAAGAAAGAGGGCCTTTAGAAATACAGGATAAAATCTTGATGTATTGATAGGATTAAGGATAAAAAATAAGCTTAAAGTGTACATGTGAAAAAAAGCGGAGGATCAGAAAAACATGCAATAGAGATTAGTAAAGAGCAAAAATGTATGAAATGTAAGGAAATTCCTGAATAAATAGTGAAATTGAATATCTTGGTAGGACAACATGTCAGAGAAGAAAATATTACTTACCATAGTAATCTTGCTACTGTATCCTGACAAGTGCAGTATGGGCTCACCCCGGAGCTGAAATGGTTAATAGAACCTATGCTAATAGTGGAATGTTAGGCTTAAACTCGGTTTTCAAATCACTGTCCCTGGTTGCACTTCCTGCAACCAACAGATCCTAATGAAGCATGCAGAAGCTAAAAGACACTATCTAACAAAGCTAATCTAACAATTAGTAAAACCCCTGTTAGGGAGAAAAACACCTCTTAAATAACAGAGGGCATCATTAAGACTCAAGTCACAGATGCCCAGTAAACTAATATGTACCCACAGGTTTCGAACTTCAGTTGTACAGACAGTATGCAGTGCCCTGTAGGTTCTAGCAGGGGAGGAGGGTGGGAGTGCAGAATACAGTAAGATTCCCTTAGAAAAAATAAGATTACTATGGTGTGTAATGTTTTCTTCAAACCTCAGGAAATCTTACTGTATTCTGACAAATGCAGACTACCCAAGCAATGCATTTGGAGGTGGGCAGAGGACCGACTTAGGAAATAGACTCATTTCACACCCGATACCTTCCCTGATATCGGAGATGTAGGTGTTAAACAGTAGTGGCCCCAGGACTGATCCCTGTGGGACCCCACTTATGACCTCCCTAGTAGACGAGACCTCCCCTCCTACCACTACCCACTGAGTGTGACCTGAAAGCCAGTTTCCAATCCACCTAACCGTCAGTGGGCCTACCCCCATCCCCCCAGCTTCTCCCTTAGGCCAATGTGAGGGACCAAATCAAATGCCTTGCTGAAGTCCAGGAACAGTACATCCACTGGTCTCCCCCTGTTGAGTGCTGATGTCATCCACTCACAGAACTCTACAAGGTTTGTTTGACACAATCTACCTGGCACAAACCCATGCTGCCGGTCATCCAGGTAACCCATCTCCACCAAGAAACCTCCCAGCCTTTCCTTAATTATGCTCTCCATTACCTTCCCCACCACCAACATCAAACTGACAGGGCTATAGTTTCCTGGCTCTTTTCTCGATCCCCCTTTATGGATGGGCACAACATGCGCCTGCTTCCAGACCCTTGGCACCCTCCCTGTCTGGAGCAATAGGGAGGCAGTATAGCGCAGTGGTTTAAGGCTCTGAGCTGCAAATCTGGAGACCTGGGTTTGAATCCCACAGCCCCCACTTGCATACTGTGTGACCCAGAGCAAGTCACTTAACTTTCCTGTGCTTCCAGGTTGCACCTATAAACAAGCTTTCAGCTTAGCAGGTCTCGCCTGGTAAAACAATTTGGAAAAAAAAAAAAGTTAAAGAGATCCGCCAATGGTGCAGCCAAAACATCCGCTAACTCCCTCAGTACTCTGGGATGAAAAGCATCAGGCCCCAGAGGTTTATCCTTTTTTAGGGACTGAAGGGCTTCGCACACCCGACTACTAGGAATATCAGCATCTGTCCCCACCACCACCCCATTCAGCAGAACCAGCCTGATATCTCACCCCGGCCTACCTCCCCCAGCTGCTTGTTCTTCAGCAGGTACCCCAATAGTCAGGTCTGCTGTGCCTTCTGTGTCCTTCAACCCCTTTTTTGGAAGTTCCCCAACCTTTGAGACAAAGTACTCATTCAGTACCTCCGCCTGCTGTCCAGCCCCTTCCACCCACCCCCCCAGCTGTCCTCAACCTACTGAGCTGGCCCTTGACCTTCCTCCTCTCCACCAATATACCTAAAGAACCCCCTTTTTCCCACCCCATATCCGCAGCGCCAGCCTCTGCTCTTTCCAGGCCTTTGCCCCCTCACCACTCTGATGACTTTCCTGTTTGCAAGCGATAGTTCTCTCTGTCCCTCTCTCCTCTCCTTTTTTGTACCTACTGTAGGCAGCCTTCTTCTCCCTTACTGCCTCCTGGACCTCCTTGGTCCACTAGCATGGCTTATTTGAGACCTACCGCCTTGCGCTCACTCATGTGCAGTTCTGGTGGCCTCCTGTAGCCCCCTGCCATGATCTCCCACCTACCCTCCACGTCCAAACCTGGTTTTATCTCCCTCAAGTTCCCCCATGTTCTGAAAGTCCTCCCCCTAAAATCAACTATCATTGTCCTTGAATGATCCCTCCTCCCCCCAGTTTAAGCCAAATCCAGACTGTGTTGTGATCGCTTCCAGCCAGGGGTTCTTCCACAACCAGATCTCGTACAAGATCCCCATCCGCTAAAACCACATCCAGGATATGACCCTCCCTTGTTGGGTCCATCACCTGCTGATTGAGGAACGCGTCCAGGAAGCCATCCAGAAGCTTCTGCCCTCTGATTACAGTGGACGTCATAGTACCCCAGTCAGTAGCTGGCATATTAAGGTCCCACATCAACACCACTCCTTCCCCTTCCAGTCCACACTGCCCCTTAATGTTAGCCAACAGGCAATCCTCCAGGTCCTCCACTAGTTCTGGGGCCATATACCCTTAACCTTGATCTTCCCTCCAACGGGTCAAGGTGACCCATAGGGCTTCCACGTTGCCCTCTGTTTCCTCCATTCTCATAATCTCGATGTTATCCCTAATGAACATTATACATACATAGATACATAGACAGTGTCGGCAGATAAGGGCCTATGGCCCATGCAGTCTGCCCATTTAAGTTTGTAAGTTCAGTTTATGTTTTTCAGGAAGTCTGTTGCCCCTTACCCCTGACCTCCAGAATTCCTTTATGAACATTATTTAACATTGCTACTGCTCCCCCTCTGTCCACATTTCTGTCATTCCTTAGCACAAGGTACCCACTCAGATTAAGGTCCCAGTCATGGCCAGGGGTAGCCCAAATTTCAGTGACCGCTGCTACATCCACCCCACCCTCAAACAGCGTGACCTGGAACTCAGGCATTTTATTCCCCAGGCTCCTGGCATTTATTAAAGCCACCCTCCAAGCCTTGTCTCTACCTCTCTTTACCATATCCTCCCCAGATCTTTCATACATCCGTCCACACTTCTCCTCTAGGGTGCCGTCTGTCCTCCCCTATGGGGTTGCAGGCCAGTCCTGCCAGTGGTATGGATGGCCAGATCAGCCCAGCAGTGCCCCCCTTCACAAGTTTAAACCCCATCTAGCCTGAATGAAATCCATCATCCCCCATTTGAGAACTTCCTTCCCTACCGGATTTAGGTGAAGCCTATCCCGGGCATACAGTCCCTTGTCTTCCCAAACTCCCCCCCAGTCTCCCAACACCCAAAACTAAAGGAAATGATTGTGGAATATCTTGATTCGAACAGGTGACAGGATCCAAGGCTGCATGGATTCACAGGAAGAGGTCATACCAAACAAATCTGATAGATTTCTGTGACTGGGTTACCAAGGAGTTAGATCACGGTGGAGCAGTGGACATTGCCTTCCTGGATTTCAGCAAGGCTTTAGACACCATTCCACAGAGGAGATGGGTAAGCAAGCTGGGTATCTGGGGGGGTGGGCAACAAGGTGGTAACCTGGATAAGAAAGTGGTTAGGAGGCCGCCCGGTGGCACCGAGGGTTGAGGCGCTGGATGCTGCAGCTCATGCCACACAGGCAGCCCGAGTTTGGGAGCGAGCTCGGAAGCCAGGGGTTGGCGGGGGATGGTAGAGGATTGAGCGCCTTCGAGCAGCTCTCCTCTCCAGGTGGGTGGGTGAGGGATGGCCAGTACCAGCGGCTACCGGTGGAAGCGAGAGCTGCAGTGCGAGGCTGCACACTACACAGCGTGGCTGACGCTGGCAGGCTGTCGCGCCATTAAGTGCTGACATGCCCACGCATGGGGGTCAGAAAAGAGAAAACCGGTCTCGAGGAACAGGCGATGGCACTCTGTCCCCCTATGCCTCTGCCAGGCTTACCCATACTGGCCTTCCAAGTTCCTCCTGCCCTGCCTCACCCGCAGCCAGAGACTGCCTTGTAGGCGCCCATGAGGAGAAGGCGACCCCACCTGGATGCGTTAAACTAAGGGGTGCTGGCGGTGGGAGTGGAGGAGAGGTACAGCTGTGGAGCCTCAGGCCAGGCAGGACAGGGAAAGGATGCCAGAGAAGGTTCCTCGGCCGTGACCGGAGTGAAAGAAAGGTGACAAAAAAAAAAAAAAGAAAGTGGCTAGAGTTAGGAGACAGGGAATTGTGGTAAATGGAGTTTACTCCAAGGAAGGGAGGGTGACCAGCAGGGTACCTCTGGTTCAGTGCTGGGACTGGTTCTCTTCAATGTCTTTATTAGTGAAATAGCAGAGAAGCTGGAAGGAACGGTCTGCCTCTTGGCAGATGACACTAGGATCTGCAGCAGGGTGGACACTTGGGAGTGGGAAGGATGGGCAGAAATGTGAAAAAACTGGAGGACTGGTCAAGGGTATGGCAGCTGGGTTTTAATGCAAAACAAGTGCAAAAATTGCACTTATGCCATATAAACCCGGGGCAAAGTACAAAATGGGGGCAGTGATACTGACAATGACAAAGCACGAAAGGGACCTGGAGGGTGATCATATCGGATGACCTAAAAATGGCCAGGCAATGTGAAAAATCAGTCTGGAGGGCTAGTGGGATGCTGGGGTGCATAGGACAGGGTATCACCAGCAGAAAGAGGGAGTGGTGTTGCCCCTATGTAGATCTCTAGTAAGACCCCCACTTTGAGTACTATGTCCATTTCTAGAAATCACATATCAGGGAGGACATAGAGTGGAGGCAGTCCAGAAGAGGGCTACCAAAATGGTGCAGGATCTGCATCAGAAGCCCTACAAGGAGAGGCTAAAGGAGGCTCAGTATGTACACCCTGGAGGAGAGGAGGGAGAGGGGGATATGATAGAGACCTTTAAATACCTCAGGGGGCTTAATAAGGTACAGGAAGGGAGTATTTTTCAGAAGAAAAGGTGATCTAGAACAAGGGGACATGCTATGAAGCTGGATGGTGGTAGATTCAGGAGAAATGTGAGAATGTATTTCTTCACAGAAGGAGTGAAGACTTCCTGGAACAGCCTTTCAGCGGAGGTAGTGTGGTGAAAAGAGTGGTCGGGTTCAAAAATGCCTGGGATTAGGCACAAGGAAATCGTAGGGGTAAGGAAGGGGGGGTGGAGAGAGAGCACCATAGATCAAGTGGGTCTGCAGCAAAAATGAAGGCTGAAAAAATTGGGCAGACTGGGTGAGCCAAGCAGCCCTTATCTGCTATCAGATTCTGTTTCTGTGTGCAGACTAGGTGGCTGGGAGTGGATCTGAACTTGTCTGCACTTGGTGCGTTTTTCTGATCTTTAACATTGTCAGCAAGAATGATATTCTTGCCTCACTCAGCAGATTGCTCCTACTGCAGTACCATGAACACAAGTAAATAAGACTGGCAATATAGCCTAGAGGTTAAAGTAATGAGCTGTGAATGAGCTTGGTACATCCAGCAGACTGGGGTTTGATTCCCACAACCTCCGCTTGCATACTGCGCGACTCTGAGCAAGTCACTTAACCTCCCCAGTGCTCCCAGGTCACCTCTGAAAACAGGCACTTGTGCCTAGTGGGCCTTACCTGGTTAACAAAGACTAATAACTAAAAGAAACAAAATTCTGCATTTTCGGCAGGGGCAAAAAGAGAAGTATTTTCTTTTGCTTAGGGTGTGTGGCATATGTGTCATGCCCCACCCCCACCCCTTGAAATCTGTGCAGCCGATCTGTGAAGCTGAGCCAATCAGTAACATTTAAAGGGCACTAATTTTATTTTGGAACAAGCATAAGCTAAGGAGAGTGTTCCACAGATTGTCACCAGTTGCTGTTCTTTTATGTGACACATTGCAAAAATGTGAAGTTAATCCTGCACAAAATTTGAAGTGTTGAGTAATCTAGTCATTTTGGAAAAAATGTAGTAAAGTCTATGGCATGTGGTCATCACATCATGAACCCACACCTCAGTAATGTGATCACTTACTGGAAATAAGGAAGGGCCCAACCTGTAACCCCCCCCCCCAGCACTACAGTGACCCCTGATGAAGTCTGTGTTCTAAGCGAAGCACTGAAGTTGCTAGACGTCCATTGTACCAACTTCTTGTTTGCACTTTACAGTTATTTAATCAATTTCTTTTGCAGCATTACTTTTTGTGCTGGTTCTTCTGTGTTCTCTAACTAGAGCGGGCCTGATGGGTTCTAAAGTATGCAAGCAGCTGACTGTAAAAACGTTTGAGTTACTCATTTTTTGCAGAAATTTGAAGATTAAGCTGTTGAACCTGCAGCCTTCCATTAGCTAGCTCAGATCTTTCCCACGGCCCACAACCTCCCGCATGCCATCCCGATTTTACAGAAACAATAAAATGACAGCAGAAAAAGGCTCGCTGGTCTGCTCATTCTACCTATCTGCCCTATGTAGGCTCTATTAGCTGTCCCTCCCTTACCTCTTCCCTCAGCCTTCCAACTATATTTGCCTGTCCCACCCTACTTTGAAGCCATCCACTTTTCTGGCCTTCCCTTCGAAGATATCTCTTACATCAGGCCACGCCTATGGAACTATAGACATCAGGCGCCAGGACCACATGGAAACATTTTTGCTAGCAATCCATTAGGGGCCCACATCGATGTTTTACGTCATCGTCCTCTCTGTATAAATGTGGGCAGTCACTCTCCATCCTCAGTTCTTCTCCCACCTTCGACCATACTTGCCAGACTCCATGGAGATACTGCTGCTACGGTCAACTACTAAATCTTCAAAGTTTTATTTTTTTTCCTCACCCTAGTAGCCGTCACTTTATTTTAAAGTGATTGCCACCATAGTGTATGTCAATGAAAGATGCCACTAAACTCTTCTGATCTTCTTCAAGGATATCTCTTTCATCAGGCCACACCTGTGGAACTATAGCTGACAGACAGTCTGACTACATGGAAACTTTTTTGCTAGCGGTCTTCTAGGGACCACCCATGATGACATCATACACCGATGTCCTTACCACTTAAATGTGGACGGCCTGCACCCTCCCTTAGTTCTTTTCCCGCTCTCGACCATTCACATCAGACTCCACTGAGGCTATCGCTTCAGTCCTCAGGAAGGACTCTGCGGTCAGTCCGCTCACTTTACTACACCCAGCCAAAAAATGAAAGTGGGCAAAGGGTGACCTTTCGTGGAGCTACCCACAGACCCAAGTTGTGAACCCGACAGTAGGGTAAGCAGAGAACAGGTGCAGCCTTGCCTGTCCCCTACATCCACCACAGGAAAAGACCCTGGGGTGGACATGCGGGCCCGGCTGCCAGTTTTGCTTCAGCATGGCTCCTTGCTAGATCCCCACCTTCCAGTACTCCTGGAGGTGGTGGCAGGGGGTCGCTTCTCCCTCCACCTGTCCAGGTGGAGTGAGATCACAACAGATGATTGGGTCCTGCAGTTCATTGAGTAAGGCCACACTCTAGAACTTCTGGAGTTGCCTCAGGATTTTCCTCCAGCTCATTCAGTCTACCCTTCAGACCCACATACCAGTGCTACTGGAGAAAGGTCACACACTGCTGCAGAAGAGGGCCATAGCGCCAGTTCCCGGGGATCAGCGGAACAGAGGATTCTGTTGCCACTTCTTTGTAGTCCACCAGTTCCACAAGGGATTTGAGGCCCATCCTGGACCTGAGAAATCTGACCTTCTATATTCAGTACAAGAAGTTCATGATGATTACCCTGCAAGGCCTGCTGCCCCCACTGCAAAAGGGAGACTGGATATACTCCCTAGACATGCAAGACGCATACCTGTATGTGAAGGTTTGCCCTCCCCACAGGAAGTACTTCAGGTTCCTGTTTCAGGGAGAGCTCTACCAGTTCAGGATATTGCCCTTTGGGTTGTCCTCTGCGCCGTGGGTCTTCACCAAATGCTTAACAGTGGTGGCAGCAGCCCTCAGGAGGGAGGGATTGTATGTCTTCCCCTATCTAGATGAATAGTTGCTCAAAGCTCAGTCCCAGGTGCAACTGTCTCACTCTACTGTGTACCAGACAGCTGTTCAGTGCTCCAGGGATCACATTTGGTCTGCCCAAATCAGTCTTGACTCCTTGCTAGCACCTCCAGTACATCGAAGTTATATTAGACACTGCCCAGGGAACAGCCTTTCTGCCCCCAAGACAAGGCAGAACGCCTGAGTGTGCAAGCCCAGCTCCTTTACAGCAACTGGTATGTCACAGCAGGACATTCCTGCAGATACGGGGCCTTATGGCGGCAGCCATTGTGACAGTTCCCCTGGCAAGGCTGCACATGCGGATCCCCCATTGGATATTGAGTCCAATGGGATCAGCACACTGATGATCTAGAACAGAAGGTTCTAGTAACTTCACCAGTAAAGAAGGTGCTTCAGTGGTAGATGGAACCCAGCAATTTTCGCAAAGGGGTTCCCCTCCTGATCCTTATTCCCTCATCAGATCCTCACCATGGACACTTCGGGGAAGGGTTGGGGGGCACATCTGGGGCCCCACCAAACCAAAAGTACATGGACTGCAGTGGAGAGTTCTCTCCACATAGATGTCCTGGAAATGAGGGTCATTCTGTATGGTCTGCAAGCCATCCAGAATTACATACTAACATACTATGAAGACAGCAGAATAGGCCCTGTGGTCTGTCGAGTCTGCTCGATGGTCAGTGCCTACTTAGGGCACCGTTTGTGACCCCCCCCTACAAAGTCCCCCATTTCTCATTGGGCTTCTGGATGCACCTTCCCCTACACCGATCCCAGCCCTTCTTAAACTTCTTCATAGTAGTAGCAGCCACCAGTTCCCTGGGCAGCGCATTCCAGGGCTCCACCACTCTCTCAGTGAAGTAGCACCTCCTTGTTTCCACCCTCAGCCTTCCCCGTCCAGTTTCATTTAGTGTCCCCTGGCTCCCTCAGCTGAAAGACCCCAAGGCATACCCTGCTCATTCCTTTGAGATACTTCAAGACCTCTATCATTATCTCTCCCCCCCCCCCGTTTCTTCTTCTTCTCTCCTCTGAGTACAGGTTGAACTCCTCATAGGGACTTTCCCCTTGACCCAGTGCCATCCTGGTCGCTGTCCTTACCTATCCCCAGGGCCTCTGCTGTTGCAGACGAATAACATCAACGTAGTGCACAACATAAACTCTGTCTCTGCAGGAACCTGCTGTCCCAGGCTCAGGGGACCCTGGTTCATCCCAACTTCCAAGTCCCTCCATCTGCATGCTTGGTTCCTGAGACTGTAGCCTTGCAAGATTTGGCATGTACAGTAGGGAAACAGATGTTCTAGTGGCTGCCATTAAGTGGATGAGGTTGCCAACTGGGCTGACAAACATAATCTGGACCCTTTCACTTGTCCAGTGAACCAGATTCTGGACTACGCATTATCGCTGTCGGACGTAGGTCTCCAGTACTCCTCCCTCAAGGTGCACCTTTCAGCTGTATTGGTGACCGCACCATAGCTCAGCTGGATGTTTCCCGTTCTTTCTTAAGGGGCATCCTGCATCTGAAACCCCAAATCCATTCCACTGTCCCAGCTTGGGACTCGAGTTTTGTTTTTTCCAAAAAATTGACCGACTCCTTTTGAGCCAGCCATGACTTGCGAGCTATGCTTTCTTTCCTGGAAAGTGTTATTTTTGGTTGCTATTATTTCTGTTCAAAAGATTTCCAACATTCAGGCTGTCTGGTGCGAGGAGCTTTATTTTATTTTTCACTAAGACAGGGTGTCTTTGTGCACAAACCCCAAGTCTCTGCCTAAGGTGGTGTCTGAGTTTACCCTCAACCAATCTCTCCACCTCCCTGTTTATTTTCCTGAGCGTGCCAATCTAAGGGAAGCACTGCTTCACACTTTAGAGGTGCGCAGAACTTTGAAGTATTACCTACTCTGAACCAAAGAATATAGAAAGTCAAAGCAGTTGTTTGTTTCTTTCACTCCAGGAAGAGAGGGCGTTCAGGTTTCTAAACAATGTTTGTCTAAATGGTTGGCAAATTGAATTGTATTTTGCTGCAACAAGTATGGCAAAGAGTTGCCTGGAGTGGTTAAAGCTCATTCCATTAGAGGCATGGCCACCTCTGTGCCCTGGTTTCATGTGGTCTGAGCCACTGACATCTGTGCGGCAGCCACCTGGAGTACCATCCATACTTTCACCAAGCACTACAGTCTGGGCATTGCCTCAAGAACCCATGCAGGATTTGGCAGGGCTGTGCTGCAGGGCCTACTGTCTTAAGCTTAGGGTTGGCCTTCATCCCAGACTGTCTACCTGCACCTGTAAATGCTTGGGTTTTGTTCCCACAGTGTGATCTGATGACTGAGATACCCACAAAGAAGATAGAACAGTTACGTAAGAACTTACCATAACAGCAGATCTTCGAGGGAAACTCAGTCATCAGGTCTGTCGTCCCTCCGATCATCCCCCTTTTTGGGGCTGTCTACTGTAACTGCCTGTCTGGTGTATCCAGCCTTTCGTATAGGCCTGGGCATCTTTTTCTCTCCTCGGTTCCCTATGACTACACTATGTCCCCATTATCTCTGGGAGAAAAGAACTGAGGAGGGAGCGGGGCCACGCACGCTTTTATAGTGTTGGTGACATCAGCAGATGACATCGGCGTGGGCGTACCAAGTTGTACTGCTGAAAACCTTCCATGTGGATCCTGCTTCATCGATGGTGAAGCTCCTATGGTGTGACCTGATGACTGAAATCCTGTCAAAGATACACTGTTATGGTAAGTTTTTACGTAACTGTTCATTACGGTAAGTTCTTATGTAACTGTACTTTACTGCGAGTGCAGTGGAAAAATTGACCCAAGTGATGATCATGACATTAAGGCCTGTGAGATCTGCCTGAAGTTTAATCAAGCTACCCAGCAGTGCTGTCAAAAAGCCCTGCATACTTTTCTTCTTGAGAAGCAGGTAGCCAGAATTGAGAAAGGGTTCCAGAGGAAGAGCTCCACTGCATTGTCAGCCCATTGTTCAGGTTCCCAGTCCTTCAGGGCCCAAGAAAAGTCTTCAGGAAAGCACACCTGGAGGGGGAGTGGGGTAAGGATAAATTCCCATTCGTTGCTATTCTTGGCGTTAACCGCTGTAGCATTGTCGGCTGCTTCAGTGGCCACATCTCATGATGCTCAGACCTCCCGTGGCCAGCGAAATAGGGGTCGAAATTGGCACCTGCATGCCTGCCAAATGCGGGCAGATTTCACCTCTGGCAGGTAAAACTAGTGATGTAGAGCACCCACTGGGTGCCTTGTTATGATCGTGCAAAAGTTGACGGTTAGCGCGATACATAGTATGATGCATTAGCGCAGTAGCTATTGAATAATATATAGTGTATAGTAGATCATTGTTCTATATAGAAATCCATCCTTTTCAAAATGCTGTTGTGCCACAGTTCAAAGGTCATGGAATGTGATTGTACCCTTCTGTGGTAGAACAACATTCTAGAACCTCTAGAGCTGCACATGTCAGTTTCACTGTGAAAGAGAAAGAAACAAAGTGCACACATTACACATAATGCTATACGCTATAAAAATACAGGATGAGCAACTTTATGCATGACCAGTGTGTTGTGCCACCTCGGAGTTCTGATTCCAAATGACCTCTTGAGCTTCGCTCTTGAGATCAGAGGGAATCCGCACCCTCTGTGGCAGAACACACTGGTTAATGCATAGTAGCCCACAGTGTTCCCATTCACACATAACGGTACGTGATTCACATACAAATTATGAAATTCAAGTGCATTTTTGTGTGAAGGGGGTACACTGCACCCCCATAATTCTGTTTGCAGTACATATACCCCACAAAAAACTTTGTAGAAATGGTACAGTGAACCCTTGTAATTTAGTTTGTCAGTGTCTGCAATACATGGGGCAGTATCGGACACTGCTCAGGGCTTAGCCTTCCTGCCCTAGGGCAGGGCGAAGTGCCTCATGACACAGGCCCAGCTGCTTTACAACAGCAGGTGTGTCACAGCCAGGACATTTCTGAGACTGCTGGGCCTGATGGCGGCAGCCATTGTCATCGTACCCCTGGCCAGGCTGCACATGAGGATCCCTCCATGGACTTTGAGTCCAGTGGGCTCAGCACACCCGTGATCTAGAACAGCAGGTCTTAGAACCTTCTTCTATCGAAAAAGTGCTCCAGTGGTGGATGGAACCTAGCAATTTGCTGAAACTGGTTCTCTTCCTCATTCCCTCCCCTCAGTAGATTCTCGCTACAGACGCCTCGGGGATGGGCTGAGGGGCACATCTGGGACCTCATCAGACACAAGGAACGTGGACCAGAGTACAGACTTCCTCCACATAAATGTCCTAGAGATGAGGGCCGTTCTGTATGCTTTGGAAGCCTTCCAGAACCATGTGTCCCCAGGGCATCTTCTGGTACAGACGGACATCAGTGTATTATATTACATAAACAAGTGGGGGAGACGCATTCTCACCCCCTGTGCAGGGAACTGATGAGGGTTTGGTACTGAGCTCTAGAACACGGGCTAGAGCTGTTGGCCATCCATGTTCCAGGCATGCAAAATGTCCTGGCAGACAAGCTAAGCAAGTTGCAGTCCAGAATGCACGAGGGGGAGCTGCTGACCTCGGTGGTCGAGGATCTGTTTGACAGGTGTGGTCATCCGGAGTTGGATCTTTTAGCATCCCCACTCAACGCGAAACGGTTGCCTTTCTGCTTGGTCGTTTGAAGGCCTTGAGTTTTCTGGTGAGATGCGTTGTCCCTGTAATGGAAAGGGAGGTTCCTTTACACACACACACACACACACCCAAATTCAGAGGGTGCTGCTAATCAAATTCCAAATGGCGGGAGCTGCTCATAATTTCCATGGCTCCTTTTTGGCCTCACCAAATGTGGTTTCCCTTACTGCAACAGCTGGTAGTGGAACCCACAGTACCCCTGCTCCTGAGTAAGGGCTTGCCGTCACAGGAGCAGGAATCTTGGTCCATCCAGACCTCAAGTCACTCCATCTCCATTCTTGGCTTCTGAAGACATAGCCATCACAAGATTTTGAGTATCCCAAAAGGTGGCTGACGTCCTGGTAGCTGCCACAAAACCTTTCCACCAGAGCCACTTACTCCATGAAGTGGAAGTGGTTTGCTTTGTGAGCCGCTTCTCATCACTTGGAGCCCCTTCACTTGTCCAGTGAATCAGGTTCTGGAGTATTCATTGTCCTTGTCAGACGCAGGACTGCAATACTCTTCTATCATAGTGCACTTGGCTGCTATTTCAGCTTTCCACGTGCCTGTTGATTTACTCCATGACATGCGAGCTACGCTTTTTGTTGTGGAAAGTGTTATTTTTAGTTGCCACTACTTCTGCTGGAAGATTTTTGGAGCTACAGGTGCGCATGTGCAAGCAGTCTTACCACAAAGACCAGAGTGTCTTTGCATACTGACCCTAAGTTTCTTCCTAAGGCAGTGTCTGAGTTTACTTTAAATCAGTCCATCCACCTTCCTGTTTATTATCCAGAGCATGCCAGTCCAGGGGATGTATTGCTCCACACTTTAGCTGGGCATTGCATTTTGCATTACAGTACCCACTGTATGAAGGACTATAGGAAGTCCTCTCAGTTGTTTCTTTGTTTCACCCCTAGGAAAGAGGGCATCCCTGTTTCAAAACGGTGCTTGTCCAAATTGTTGGCCAACTGTATTACTTACTGCTACAGGAAGTTGTTTGTGGCCATTCCACTAGAGGCATGGGAACTTCTGTTGCCTGTTTCAGGAGTGTGTCAACTGCAGAGATCTGTCCTGCTGCTGCTTGGAGTACTGTCCAAACCTTTACCAAGCACTACAGTCTGGACATTGCCTCTAGGTGTAGGGCCAACTTTGGCCTCGCTGTCCTCCAAAGCCTACTACTTTGTTAGACTCCAGGTTTCCTTCACCCAGACTGTGCTACTGGTTGAGACTTGTTCCATAGGTGTGGCCTGCTGCAAGACATGCTTTTGAAGTCAGATAGTGCAGTTACGCAAGAACTTACTGTAACAGGTCTACAAGCGATCTCTTGCAGCAGGCCATGCTGTCCCTCCTTCCTTCCCCCTGGCCTGGGAGGTCTTCCTGTGTCTGTACCTCTTAATCCATTATTTTCTTTTGTTGGGAACCTTTAGTTCCTCCTCGGTTCCCACTACTGGGACTAGGTTGCTTATGGTCTCCGAAGGGAGAACTGAGTGTTGTGTGGGGGCCACCCACTCTTATAGGATAGACCTATGTCGGCATATAATGTCAGAGTGGGCAGCCACCTGATAGACTGCTAGCTAGAGAAGTTTCCATGTAGTCCTAGTGCCCTGTGGCTATAGTTCCATAGGTGTGGCCTACTGCAAGAGATCCCCTCCCAGATCTACTGTTATATTAAGTTCTTGCATAACTGTACTTTACAGTTGAAGCATTGCATTGTAACTGGATTCCACTTGGAAAAAATGCAGATTCAAAGCAAATAGAATGCTTAAGCTTTACTCATCCTGAAGTGTGACTAAAAATAGGTCCATCCATAAACAACATTACAACTCAAAGAAAACTGCTTTCTGTATTCTAGCACAATTTGATCACTTAAACAGAGAAACATAAGACATATTTAAAGACAGAGATGTTTGTGCACTCGTATACTGTGCATTCTAGAAGACTACCATGTCTAACCCTGTCTTCTTTTGTTTTTCCCAGGATGACCATTCTTCCTCCTGTAGAGAAACTCAAAGTCCTTTTGGAAAAAGTAAAAGATTTCAATATATCATTTCTTCAGAAGTATACATCATGATCTGGGTTTTTAGGCTGTTCATATGACCACCAAGAAGCAGACTATTTGCCGAGCATGAGATATTTGCCTAGTAGTGCCCAAACACGCAGTACTTTTTACGCCAAAAAATCTTCTTATGGATTGCTGTTACAGTTCTTCCAGCCTAGCAGTATGTAGTATCTAGCAGTTAAACTGGAACTGTCCCTAACATGTAATACCAGTGGGCATTTTGTTTAAAGAAAGATCTTCTGTCTTAAGAGAGCAGATTTCACTAAACTGTTATGTCCTGAAGAAACGCGTTGACCCACAAGTGGCCTGGACTGGGACAGTGGCCAGGAAGAGTTGATTCAAGAATTAAACATGATTTCTACCATAGAGTGCCAGATGTCATCACTGTCTTACTGAGAAACACTAAAAGTTTAGTTATCTGTTTGGACTTTCTAGGCATTTTAGAACAGGATGAAATCTCTGCGAGTGTATTTTTAGAATTATGGAAAAGGTATTCAAAACTATTATTGTACAGCACAAAACGTACAGAAGTTTGCCATGACTTTAGAAAATATTGTAAAACTTTCAAAATCCTGTATAAAGATCTGTCCTCTTAAACCGATATTTAAAAACCTTAGTACTGTGCACTCCCTTCAGAATTATCAGCTGCATTAATATGGACCACTTAAGTATCAGCCAGTACCTCTGGCCCATAATTTTTTATGATTGTCTACAGAATTCATGGATTGTGCAACAAACATTGCTAAAGAGCTGATGTACATGTTGTACTGTACGGGTTCCAAAGGGATCTCCCCTAGCCCACATCTGTTTAAACATAGAACGCAGTTAAATCGGTCGGTGTATTCAATTGTAGCTAGCAGGCTGTGCAACAAATTGGATCGTCTGCTCACTCACCAAAAGGTTATTTAAAAGAGGATATTTTATTTAGACATTCACTTCCAGTCAGATAAATTTCAACGTGTTGGGGTAAAACCCCTTTGTAAGGAGACTGGTATAATTCTACAACGTTAAAGATAGATAGATAGGTAGCGAGAGGGAGAGGGAGAGGGGGAGAGGGAGAGAGAGAGAATGAATATTGCTGTTGTCCTTTCATGGTGACATTATATAAAAAACAGATACACAGCAACACTTTGCTAATGGCCTGTAATTCCTGTCTTTCATATCCTCTCTACTGAGGAAATTATTAATTTTTTCTAAAACATACTAGATTTTTTTTTTACCATTTATCTTTACATGTATTATGGTATTATTAAATTAAGACGCTGAAAATATACTGTTGACCTGAGTATTTCTGGCTTTATCATTCTTTTATTCTTACGATCTGTAAATATATAAAGGAATTAAAAAAATGTATAAATGTTATATGGTAATTAATTTTTCTAAATATTTTTTATTCACTTTGCGTGTCCACCTTAACCTGGACTACCTTAAAATATCTATGTGCCATACTGAAAAAACATTTTGCTTATACATTCAGTGAAAATACCAACTTTCCTTGTGTTATATTCAAAAAGAATCATGCTATAAAACTCAAGAGTGGATAGTGAATTTCCAGTTATATATGTAAGCTTATATTGGTGGTATTCCATTTCTTTTTTATGTTGTTAAGTGTATATAATATTTTGTGGGAGCCTGTCATGAAAAATTGTATGAATCTTAGTTTTCAGACCCAAACAACGTTTTGGTCTGGTATTTTGTATACCGTTTCTGCATAGAGATTCGCCTTATAAAGATCTCGTACCATTGCTCACTGCACGTCCTGCTAGTAGAGCAGCGTACGCTCTTACAGGCACACTGTTTCTACTGTGTGCACTTGCTTAGAACTGGACTCGGTGCATAGTGACGTCACCGTACTAGTGACATGCTTCAAGCAAAGAAGTACTCGAGGCCATGCCCGACCCACCAGTAGGTGGCACCAAATCATGCTTTGTAAAGCACTCTGGTATCTAATGTTCGTGAAAGGAGAAATTTTATCTCGCTCAAGATGGCTTACATTTTTTTTTGATTCTGTCTCTCTCTTTACCTCGTGTGAGTTCAGAGGTGTACATGCCTCTCAACTGCTATGAATTTAGCAAAGCGCTATGATTTTTACTCTCAAATGTACCCATGCTCCACAAAGGTTTACTGAGGTTTTTGACAATATTAGAGCTATTTCTGGACACACAATCTATTAAATCATAGAACTAACTTGATAGAAACAGTTATTGACACTAAATATATGGGGTCCATTATTTAAAGACATGTTATTTTTTTAAAGAAGAAAGTGCTTCACATTCTGGCCATTTGCTCTGATTTTTGAAGGCCAGTGCTATGAATTTTAATTCCGAGAGGTGGAGAGGAATGGAGGTGTGTAGAGGTACATTGAAGTTACCTAACAGAGGTCCTGATGGGCAAGTGAAACCCAAGTTTCAACAGTTGAAACCTCAGATGTCTGCATATGTATACAACATTTATATCATCGTGTCAAATTTGATAATTTACCCTGTGCTGTCTTTAATGCGCAGTAGTCAGGTTTTTCACAGTTTAAACTTGGAATGTGTTCCATAATAATTTTTTTATTTTTTTTAACTCAGTACTTCCTTCAGTATAGGAGATTGCATTGGTGGTGGGGGTAGGTTAGACATGGGGAGAAAGGGGGTGGGGACACTCCAGTCTCCTGAATACTTTCTAATGCTTGTAACAAAGTAATGATTCTGAATGCTGGAAGAGCTGAAGAAAACTGCACTATTTCCCTCAACTACCATACCCTCCTTTAGCCCATATTTGGGGTTCATAGCACAAATCTGTCAATGTAAAATACCTCCCTTGTCAACATTTTTCTGTCATAATTCCCACCTCTCCTATCTTTTGACATCTTTTCTGTCCCAAAAAATCTAAGTTGGGGTAATGTGTGATTCACTTTAAAAAGATGAGTTATAGTTGAAGTCTCATTTTGCCTTCTGATACATCCCTTGTGTTAATCAGTATATACTTTTAACTGTCTCCTAGTTTTACCTATGTATATTTTATCACATGGGCATTTAATGGTATATACAACATCCATGGTCTGACATGAAATAAAGTATTTGATTTCAGTTTCTTCCCCCCTACTGACATTATTAATTTTGTTGATTTTGTATGTATTGTGGCAGTGAATGCAATTACCACAAGGGTAATTGCTCTTCAGGTCATAACTTGCCATAAAGTTTCTTTCCTGTACCTTTTTAGGTACTGTATGGTCTGCCTGTGTAACTTTGTCACCAGTGGAACTGCTTTTTTCTGGGAACTATTAAAGGTCCCCTTGAAAAGGATATAGCTCCTGTAGCAGTGGAAGTCAAAACATTCTAGGTATTTTTTAAGGATTTTCTTAATAGAATAGAAACAGTCATTATGTTTGATGCTGAACAGTATTTGATCTGGCTAGTTCTCCTTCTGTTTGTTTTCTGTTTTAAAAAGTTCCACTCTATTAAAATGTTCTGGCCTGCTTTCTGCTTTATTTATAGCTTCAGTGTTGTATCCCCTCTCCTGGAACCTTTCTACCATGTCTTTACATGTATTATTATCATCTTCAGTTTCTTTTAACCTTCACTAATTGGCTGTAGAGTATCGAGTGCGTAGGAGACTTGGGGTGGCAACTTTTAACCTGAAGAGCTACATTCTTCTCTGTGAAGTTTCATACAGAATCTGCAGTTTTGTTCTGAGTATCACCAAATCTAAGAAAGGTATTCCAGTTTAATTTTAGTTCTTTTCGAAAACCAAGTGATTTGTTCTGGCGTTGAGCTATTAATAAAAATGCTCCATTTCTGTGCTTGTGGCATCCCAAATGACAAGGATGTCATCAATAAAGTACCTTTGCTGTGCTCCTATATGTTCTAATTCTGTTGACAGCGTAAGGGTTGGAACTAAAAGGATTATTATGATGCATGTATCTTTGTTCAAAGCGGTCCATGTATAGGTTTGCGTAAGAGGGTGCCATGCTGGAGCCCATGGCTGTACCTCTTACTTGCAGATAGAAGTCCTTTTCATATCTGAAGAAATTTTGGAATAGTACTAGTTCTGCTAAATGTAAGAGAAACTCGGTGGTTTATTTTCAGTCCTTTCTCTTTCTAGCATCTCCCTTAATGTGTCGCAACCCACATCATGTGGAATGAATGTGTACAAGTACTTTAAGTCCGGGGAGGTAACATCAACTGAAATCCCTGTTTCCTGTATTAATTTCTTCTAACATCCCTATAATGTGTAAGCTGTCTCTTAGATAGGAAGTTGTTTTTCCACAAAACCTCTAATATGGTAGTCCACATACATGGAAAGATATTCCAGCACTGAGTTGATTCCAGACACAATAAGCCTGGTTTATCTAAATGTTTTTGAATTTTAGGCAGAGTAGAAAAAACGGCATTGATGGAATATTTCTAAGCAGGGCCTCCTTGTCCCAGTCAGATATCCATTTCCTGTCCCGTGCCTTTTCCAGAATCTCTTTAAGAAGGTCCTTAACATTTTCTGCAGGATCCCTATACAGTTTTAGATAGTTCTCACTATTCATAAGTAGTGTCATGCAGTGCTCTTTATAATCCTGGTAGTCTATAATTGCCACTGTTGCCCCTTTGTTAGCACTTTTTATTACTATATTACTGTTATTCTGTAATCGCCTGAGTGTGGCATTTTCTGTTGCAGTTAAATTATATCTCTCTTCTGTCCATATGTCTTTCTTGTTTCAAAAGTGCTTCCATATGATTAAGTAGAGATATTTAAGTCTCTATAATATGTGGAGTGTTCTCTGGTGGCATATATGTGGACTTCGGTTTCAGGTTTTGGCTAAGTAGTCTCCTCTTATGTTTTTCTAATGTGTCATTGTGTTCCATAAGGGGTAAATTGTCAAAACATAACCTCATTTTCAATTTTCGAGCAAATTGAATTTAGTTAAGTTTAACTTAAAATTTATTTATTTTGTCATGTGGGCAAAATGTCAGTCCCTTACTCAAGACACTGATTTCTTCTGTGGACAGGTCTCGTCATGACAAGTTGTACACTAGGTTTGTTTAATTTGTGATCTTGTGACATTTGTCGTCCTTTCTTGTAGCTGTACCTGAATGGTCTTCTGCCCCAGTAGTTCTCTCTCCCTAAAAAATATTGTCCTGTGGGTTGCTTTCTGTTTGTATCTGTGTCACTACTGGAAGTAAGAACTGATGAATCTGAATCTGGGTTATATGTGTATCCCTTGTGTTGTTGTTGTTTCTTTTCTGTGAACCATGTGTAAACTTTATTGTCTTTGTAGTCATTTAAGGCTCTTCGAAATTTTTGTGAATTTTATTGATCCCAATTCTTCCTCGGTATCATTTAAATGTTTATTTACTTCAGTGAGGAAATCATTCAGTTCCTCCAAGTTAAGTTTTTGTTTGACCACTCTATATGTTTTCTGTGTTTTGATCTCAGTTTTCTGTAGTAATTTTTTCTACTATGGTAAGCATAAAGTTACAAGAGCAGCTGTTAGGTGTTCCATTCCATTTGACTTCTAACTCAGGCTTTACATATCCCAAATTAGGTTCAACATGTACCCTTAATCCCCTGCGGATATGCGTCTATTTCAAATACTCTGTGTCAGTGCATGCCCTTCTAGTTTTATTTATCTTTTGTTTTAGATGTTCACATTGAATGGTAACTGACCTAGTCGCAGTGGGTCCCACAAACTTGTCTCTTACTTTTAAAATTCTGTAAAATATGCTGTTCTTCAGTTTCAGTTATAATTAAGGGTAGATGTATTCTCTGGTACTTTGCTTAATTCATCAAAAGTATTAACTACCAATTTTCTAGTGATTCTTAGAAGAAGTATAATGTAAATATCCATCAAAAACTAAATTCAAAATTGTACTAGATAAACATAAAGCCATATACTGTATTACCAGTAACAGTCAGCCCAGGCAAAGAACACCTCCAGACACCCTAGGAGAATTGGCTGAAATCATGTGACTGTTCATTAAGTGTCCCAACTTTTGCAAAAAGAAGTTTCCAGTTATAATACATTTTTCTGTAGAAGAATGTCCTTACATAATGAGCTTTATTGTATAAAGTACAGTTGGGGATGGGATCCTCTTTTCAGTGATTTCAGCCAGTTAACCGGGTTCTCTCAAATTCAAATGTATCCTCACTTTTGCAGTGTTCCTCTACGGACAAGCACATAGCGTATGGCTGTCTTGAATTTCATGGAAGCCCTCTAGAATCTGCACTCTTTTTGAATATAAGAACACTAGGAAAGTGGGTATTTTCAGTGAATGTATAAACAGAAAGCTTTTTCAATATGGCAGATTTAAGGTAGTCCGGGTTAAGGTGGACAAAAGGTGAATAAAAGAAAAGATTTAGAAAAATTAATTATCATATAACATTTATACTTTTTCTGAATTCTTTTATATATTTTATTTATTTATTGAACAAATCCAGAACAGATGGTTTGATACCTTTTATTTGACCAACAAGGATGCTACAAAAAGAACAAGGAACTTTAGCGTTCAGACCGACAAGTCCTTCGTCAGAAATTATTGTACTGATTAGGCTTCCGGAGAAGGACCTGTCGGTCCGAACGCTAAAGCGCTCTGTTCTTTTTGTAGCATCCTTGTTGATCCAATAAAAGGTGTCAGACCTTCTGTTCTGGATTTGTTCTTACTGGGACCACTATGGCGTAAACAGTTTGTTTGTCATTTATTTATTAAGAAATTGGAATTACCACCTTTGAGCTAAGAGCTCTTTTGCAAAGGATCCTCGTCAAACATGGGGATGTTGGACAAACGGGTACATGCATCGAGGGGAAAACCGTAGCAGCTGGTAGGCATTGTCAAATACACGTCAAGGAGGGGACATCGGTACAATTTACGTGTTGCAAATAAATGATAGAATAAGGAAATACAGAAACATAACATCAGAAAACAAAGGGGAAGTAGTAACCTGTCAACAGAAGTAAATTAAAGTGCAAAAAGACGACAATGTAAGCCTTGTGTAGTCCCAGATAGCAGCTATATAGCATAGTTAGTTCCTGGAGAGGATAGTTAGGGGGAATCAATCTTTGGAGTCAAAAAGCAGTTTGATGAGAGTAAACAGGCTAAGGGGGTGAGAAGGGGAAACAGTAGGTGAACTAGCAGTGGGTCCAGGAGTAGTTTGTCGGGTTGTTTAGAGTTAGGGGTACATGGGTAGAATAGGTTGGTCAGTGGGACAGTAGGGAAGGGGGGTAATGAGCTACTAGGGACCTACTAGTTAGTGCAAATAAGTCAGGTAGTGACAAGGTGCATGTGGAAGGCTGAATTCAGCCAGGGTGAGAGTAACAGTGTTTGGGGGGGGGTGGAAATGGACTTCTGAATTTCAGATTTGAAATCCCTTGGTAGGTAAGGCATGTAGTGGCGTGAGGGAGCCCATTTAGCCAGGTGGGGGACCTTACTGCGATGGCTCATCTCCCCAAGTCAGTTCTTCTGAAGGGCACCACTAGGGTGTGTTCTGCAACACTTCTTGTGGCATGCTCTGTGGGGACTGGATGGAATAAAGCTTGAAGAGAAGGAGGTGCAAGTCCTAGAAGGGCCTTCTTCCCTAGCAGACTGGAGTGGAGCTTGATTCGATCCATGAGGGGAAGCCATTTAGTTCCAGTGCAGAGAACGCACGTATGCATAAGGCGATCAGCACCTAGTACAAAACAGAAGGCTTTGTTGCATGGTAGTATGAACTCTGCAGGCTGGTATCAGAGGCCGCACCATACACCACACTACCATAGTCCAAGATGGGTAGGACAGTCCCTTTTACCACCTGTACCCTGGCCTCCAGTGTGAGGCAGAACCAAAGCCTATAGAGGGCCCCCAGCTTCCTATTGGTGGCAGTGGTAGTGTTTCATATGTGTTCCTCAAATAAAAGGGACTCATCTGTTGTGATCCCTAAGTACCAGAATGAGGACATCTGCTCAAGGGTGGAGTGTGAGTTGCAGGCTACAGTGAATGGGGAAGTAGTTTTTCTCTTGACGACTGGCAAAGACTCAGCTGAGTAGTGTATTTTTAACTTTTTAGTTTAATGATACTGTGATACAGTAGCCCATTGCTATAGCAAACCCCACTGTAGCGAATTCCCGGCTATAATGAGCACCGATGTTGGCTCATAAACTTAGACAGCTGTCTTGGTCATTCAGTTGATTGCCAGCATCAATCACAGTAATAAGATTAGTACCAGCAACTGTAGTTAACTGACTGTTGTGACTGTACAGACTGAATTTTGGCACTGAGAACCTAAAAGCCTTTGCGCAGCTGTGTTTTCTACCTGAGACTGACAGTCAGCTGTCTCAATCATTTAGCTGATCGTCAGCGTCAGTCACAGTAATAAGATTAGTACCAGCAACTCAATTTAATTATTGTAGTCTTTAAAATGCAAGAAGTAAACCTCACCACAGTACAGTCACAATGAAGAGGTCAGGGTACACTGTGCAGACCAAGCTCGCTATACTGGATGGACTCAAAAGCAGTGAAAGTTTAGCTAAAATTTTACATGAGACTGGCTATTCAGAGTCCACAATCTTCACTTGGCACAAGCAAGAGAAAGTCCTTAAGGGAGTTTGCTAATGAATGTAGTGAGACTGATGGCCTGGCATGGAAAAAAATAAGATGTCCAGATGAGAATGAAATTGATAAAGCCACCAGCTTTGGTTTACTCAGTAGCATATACAGTAAGTGGAGTGTCGGTGTCAGGTCCAGTTGTTAAAGAAAAAGCCAAGCAGTTCACTCAAGAGATTCATGTCCTGGATACCAAATTCAAATCATCCCCTGGATGGTTATGGAGATTCCAGCGCAGACACAGTATCAGACGTGTCTGTATCGGGGAGAACAGAATTCTTGCCCAAAGTGAAGGAAGTCATTATGAGCATGAGGTGCCTGCCAGAACAGATTTGCACTGCTGATGAAACGGGTCTAATCTGGCAGTGCCTCACCAGTGTGACTCCGGCTGGCTGTAATCAGATGAACGCCTTCAGGGGGTTTAAAATAAACAAAGACCATGTTACCTTTCTGTATATCACAAATGCCACTGGAACTCACAAACTCACTACTTATCACAGGGAGATTTGAAAAAAGCATGTCATCCCTCCGTATCACCTATGCCTACAGCTGAAATGCCTGGATGACTTTGCAAATTTTCCGAAACACTTTTTTTCACGCCATTTGTTCCCTCTGTCAGAATATACCTGAGAAACCAAAAGTTCAGTCAAAGCACTTCTTCTGCTAGACCAGTGCCTTGTTCATCCTGCTGAATCAGAGCTACGCTCTTGAGATGGCAGATTAAAAACTCACTCCCTGCCAAAGAACACAACGAGAATCCATCCACTTGATGGTGGCATTATAGCGACCTTCAAGAAAAACTATAGAGTGCTTACTCAAGTGACTTGGTGTCAGCTGATGGTGCACAGCTGACTGACTTTCTAAAAAAAAACTTACATTAAAGGATGTCTCTCTTTTGTCTGCTGAAGCATAGGCACACATCGCAGAGGCTACCATTGCTGGAGCGCTACTCTGGGTGCCGCATTTGGTGACCTTCTACAGGCAGATGAGGGTTTGGTCGATAACCCTGATGACACACAAGATTCAGAATCTAGCAGGACAGTTGCATCTGATTGCCCCTGAACACTCAGCAGATGCAGTTGATGACTGGCTGGGCTGTGATGATGCAACCCCAACACACAAGCAGTTCCATGCAGAGAGATTGTCAGTGCTGTCACAAACAGCGAGGAACAGGAAACCAAAGAAGAGTACGAGGAGGAAGAAGTCAATGTACCCGTACCAACATACCAGCAGGCAATTTCTGGCTTGGAAGCAGGGTTAGAGTGGATGCAGTCACAGGAAACTGACCCGCTAAAGGTACTGCAACTTGACAACATTGTTTCATGTGCCGGAGGCTTAGCCATAAAAAGAAATGTTACACAAACTAAGCTAACATCATCCTTTCAAGTAAAGGACAAGTAATTCTTTCAAGTAAAGGGCAAATGAACTGCCGAAAATTAACATAACTTAACCAGACATTAACTAAACTAAAAGTAATATTTTTGAGCAAACAGTATGCTTTTTAACTCTTATTGATTCTAATAAAGGTTAGCAGTGTTTTTTTGGTTTATACTAGTGACACAGTAAGTCCCTCGATATAGTGAATATGCCGCTATAACGAACGTGGTCAGCAGCTCTCAAACCATTTGTCATAGTGAGGGACTACTGTACATGTACAGTATGCTAAAATAAAATTATGTTTTAGCTAAACTTAATAATTTCCTAGGTAGAAAGGATATATAATGTATGGTAGAACGTTGTTATAGGTAGACATCTACCTTTTTATAACAATGTTTTACCATCGATATAACCATCAGCTATAACCGGACACACAAGCTCACTTTCTTGGCACCAGCCTTATCCCTTTTTCCCCCTCTCACCCTCCCATCCTCTCTTCTCAGACTTGCTCACTGGTATGGCCCCTGTCCCTCTCGCTCTTTTCATCCTTGTCTGACAACGGCACCTATCGGCCGGCTTCCTGCTGACTTTTCCTACCAAGTATACTGTTATCACCACGAATCCTGTTGGAAACTCGCTTGTGGTGGTTGTTCTGCAACAGATTGACTGAACTATTTCATGTACTTGTTATTCTGTATGTTATGACTGCTACCATGTTTACCATTGTTGTATGTTACCCTCATCCTCTGACGTGGAACCTTTGTAAATGAGCAGTTTCTGCTCAAAGGTATTTGTAATCCTAGAATTTAATAAATAAATAAATCGATGTGATGTCACCATGTTGTTAACCCATCGATGGTACGTAACCTCAGTGGGTTAACAACTGGGAACAGTCTGCCCATGCCCGCTACAGAAATCTACGACCTTTCTGAAACAGCCACAGCGGTGAGCATGACCCGAAATTAGCAGCGGTGACAGATTAAACAGTAGATGTAAGGTTCCTGCTGTATTTTTTTAATTAGTTATGTGAGCCATGCACTATAAAATATAATGTATGTTTCGCTATCGGCAACCAGCTGGTTTCACCGTCTTGCAGTAGCCATGGCTACGTAAACCTCTTGAGCTTCGCTCTCAAGGTTTACAGGGTCGCCATGGCAACCTCTCGATGGTTAACAAGCTGGTTACTGATAGCAACCCATACATTATCCTCTATGAAATTGAGGAATTTTAGGCCACTAGAAAAGGCATGGTTGCATATCTGTTTCTATATAATTTCATTATGAAAGGACAATAGCAATATTACCTATATATGTATGTACAGTATATTTTAACTTTGTAGAATTATACCACTCTCCTTGAGGAAGGGGTTTTCCCCAAAACATTAGAATTAATTTCACTGGAAGTGAATGTCTAAATAAAATATCTTTTAAATAGCCTTTTGGTGAGTGAGCTTGACGCTCCAATGTGTTGCATAATGCACTGCAAAAGTGTAAGCCCAGCCAAGAAACTGAAACCTAGAATTTGTCATGTAATTTAGTGTAACATGGCATGTACAGGAGATGTTCTGCATAAGGATCTCAAAGCAGTGATAAAGTCCTGGTAGCCTAGAATCTGTCATTGTAGTACAAAGAAACAAAACATAAAGGGAAAGTTTCCTAAACCCATAAGGCCCACTCTGTGTAGGATGACAGCTTTAGTTTTCAGCACTCATGATGTTTAAAGACATGGGACTCAAAAAAAAAAAAACACGTAATGGTTTACAAGGATGTTCCTCACAAGAGAGCATGGAGTTCTGTGAGCAAATTGACCAAGATGTGTGAAATGAATTTTGTGGGAAAAATGCCATGCATAGTCTGTGATTTGTAAGGAACACCCTTGCAGTGTTAAGGGCAGTGATAATCCTTTCAGGCTAGTCTGGAGGGCACAGGGTCAGCGAGACTGAGTTGTAAAGGAAAACAGTGAGGCTGATGTTTCTTAGTTTTTATTGAAGATGACACTAACATTTTGTTTAGAAAATCAATATTTAGTAAGAACAGTTAAATATTAAGTGATCAAAACAGGCCTGAAGAAGTTTAGTTTTGAGACAGAATGCTGCTAATGAACTGTAATTGACTGGGAGGTGAAACAGCTTGGCTCCAAACTACAAGCTGGCTGTTCAGCATTTAGGTGCAACAGACTTCATGAATATTTTGAAATGGAAAAAAAAAGGGCTTGTATACTTTTTCTAGCTGGTGAGGTGGAGAACATAGAAATGTAACATTGTATTGTTTAGATTGGATGCACAAGTATAGATATTTCCAGAAATGACCTTGGAAACCACCATGCAAAGATTTACCCATGCCTCTTTAGTTCACAGGTGGTAGCTCAGGATGGTGCAGCAGCCTGTGACCCAAGTGAGGCTCACAGTGTAAAATGAATGGTTGCATTGCGGCCCCACCCCCTTTCCTGTGAGGTGACAGTGGGCTGTGTACACAGGAAGGATTTGTCACCCCACTGAACATGGCTCAGTGGATTCACAAACTTCAGTACAAGACCCCTCTGTTTTTACATTCAGTGTAATTTCTTCTCCCAACCCCATCTATTAAAATGGGGAACACTAAAGTTTGAGTTTGTAAAAGTTAAAATGGAGTGTGATAATTTTTTTTCATTAACTCCATGACCAGGAATGCTTCAGACTGCAGGTTTTAATATTACAGGTGCTTTGTGGATAGGGTATTGACTGTTAGAAATGTTTGACACTTCTGAGGTTAAGTGAAACTCTAAATCAGTGAATCTGCTTTCCTATGTTTGGACAGTGAAACTTCTTGTTATTAAAGACATCAAGCCATTGGGGACACTTCTAGTCCCAGTTATAATATGTTGGGTAATGTGCAACCTACTGTTGCCAAGGCACAGGTCAGGAAGCATAGGAAAACAAGGAGCATTTGTAGAATTCACCAAAAATATTTATTTACACTAGCAGTAACATAAAAAAAAAACTTGTTCAGTATAAATATTTACAAAGTCCAAATAGAAAAAGTCCATCTGAGTTTTTCTTCAGTCTCTGTGTCCATCTTCCTCCTCTTAAGCAATTGCAGCTCAGCTCTCTTATAAGTCCTTCCAAACCCCCCATTCTTAACAAGCATCCTGTTCTTTTCAGGCAGGTGCAAGGCAGGAACACAGAGTGCCTGAGCTGAGGCCTCCCTTTTCCTGGCCCTTCTTCAAAAGGCTTAAAACTTGCCCTCAGATAACCTGTTGAGTTCCCAAAGCTTTTTGCAATCATCTCAAACCACAATTATATACATTTCAAAAAGTAATGCTACATAATTTCTAAACTAAAGGGATCCCGATATCAGTTACATTTCCACACAATTGTTTGAATATATTTTTATATCAGCAGACAGCAAGGGAGGGGTGAGAGGCAAAGGACTGCAAGTCTGTCGGGGTGATCAAATCCTAGGTCTAGCAGGAAAATTTGGTTGCGCAACCAGACAGACAGGAAAGGAACAGAACAGATCCTTGCATTTAAACACTTTCTCCATAACAACTGGGACAGGGTCCTATTCCACCCTGTCACACCTACATATAGAGAATACTGGTTGAGCAACCACGCTCACCAGCCTGTGCTGCCACCAAGAGAAACAGGTTCCAGTTGATCTCGAGAGCAAAGCGTGAGAGGTCAGTAGGAATCTGAACCTCGAGGTGGCAGCACAAGCTGGATGAGGATGATTTTGCCCAACAAGTATTTTTTATAGTATATAGCGCAGTCACTGGTAACGTTTTTAAGTAAAATAACGCACACCACAAGTGAATACATTTTTTTTGTTATGTTTTAGTTTACCGTGAAGTAACAGAAAACGAGATTGGGCACACTCATGGAACATCTAACACACTGATAAACACAGAATTAACTGTGTTTGGAGTATTTTCTTATTTTTATGCTCCTCGAACAGTTTTTGCCGTTCACTGCACTCTTTTTTAAAAAGACCACGACTGCCATCTCGGCGATTCCTTTGCAGTTTGAGTGAGACAGCCGCGCAGTTCTTTTCATGTTCAGTGAAAGGACAGGTGGGCCCATGCTCATTTTTTTTTCTCATGGAACACTTTGCACTGTGGCAAAGCAGCATTCTACTTGGGATGGAAATCCAGGCAGAACAACGTTCCTCTGTACACCATACTAAGGAAATTGATATTAAGGACAGATCGTCTTGCCCAGAAGAGGTCCTTAATAAACAAGTTTTACTGCACTTGAGTTAAATGCTTTCTTATAGTGACAAGTAGATCATTAGTAGCTTGTAACACTGATACATTGTCTTGACTTGTGGGTCTACCTTTAAGGAAAACTACACAAACCTAAATTGCCTCCCCTGTGATCCTTATCCTCCCAGGATGTGTTTTATTTGCAAAAAATAATTTTTTTTATTACCTCTACAGTACATCCATTTTTAACATTCAAAATGTGCCTGTTGGGTTCCAGAGGATAGGCTACCTGTTGCCATCTTCTGGGCTGTCATCCAACCTCTCGCTCTGTATGAGTGTACACTGCTGACCAGTTGCTGAGTCGGCAGGGTACATTAGCATAGAGCAAGCCAGGGGAGCACCCAGTTGCTCACAAATGGGGGCTGACAGCCTTTTCCCCAGACGTTGGCAAGCAGATTTGAAACATTCAAAAAAGAATGTGAAGGTTATAAAAAAATTAATTTAGCCTAAAAATGGTAAGGTGATGGGTACAGGAAGGGGAGATCACTTACATTTGTGTTGTTTTCCTTTGAATATGAGCTATTGTTTACAACAGATACATAGATATATACACTCCACATATACAGTACTATTGCTAATAGCATGGTGCCAAACTGTTTGATAATATACTTAACTTCATGCATCAGGTAAAAAACTGAGAGGGCCCTATCCAGCAAGACCTCATGTACTACATTTGTGGTGTTTAGTCCCTATGATAGAGTGATATATAATGTCCAATAGTGGAGCATAACGGATGGTGTCCTGAGCAAGAAGGTGAGGCAGCCTAATGGCGGTTAGAGCTCATTATCTGTTGATAAGACAGCCTTGCAAACTGCTATTGCTGTTAGTGGTGCGGCGACAGCTTGTTGCGCTGTCACTTGGGAGACATGGGTTTGCGTGCAACACTGGAATCCCACATTTGGGCCAGCTGGGGGCTGACCACGTGGTGTTTGCACACCTGCTGGATGACCAGGGAACAACACTAACATTGGCTCTGAAGGCAGCTATTCTGGTCGGATGAAGGTTTTAGCCATGGCAACCCCAAATGTCAGGGTGTGGAAAGGGGCTGGGGGAATACAGGAATACTGAGGCAAACAAAGTATTTTTCGAAAGACCAAATTGTTTTTAACAAACCAACAGTTCTTCAACAGCATGTAAGATTTACTAAACTTTCTAGCAGGTTTCTACCATGTGAAGACTCTAGTGACACCACCTGGACTGGTCATTTCCAGCTGTCAGTTTTCTAATTCCCTTGAAAATATAATGGACAGAAGACACAAATCTAGTACTGCTGGATAGAATCCTATTCACTATATGTTAGACTGACATTTGATGGTTTCTTAGTTTATCAGGTGTGGTTCTTCAAGGATGTTTACTTTGTTTTTACAGTGATCTGTTACAGTATTGTTTACTTTTTGTGTGTTGCATTGAATTCAATGAGCCTTAATCTTGTGCAGTAGCAGCAACAGTCATCAGGTTCCACTGAACTGATCGAGTACGCGACACTTGACATTATAAACAACTAACAAGTTACAGTTGAACGACAGATGTTATTTTGGGAAATGTGAGTGTGTAATCCTGATTAACTTGACAGATTTCTAAAACTTGTAGCTCTTCTGTAATAGATTTATAGTTTCTTTTTTTTAAAGTTCTGTTTTTCTTTCACCTTCAGAAATAAAAGTTGTTTACTAGATTACATTGTTTGGTTTATTTATTCCAGCGGATTCTGACATGTCATTATTTATAGTGCCCCTCCCAAGCAGACATGGAGCGTTAAACAAATCAGCAAATATATACACAAAATAATATATAAAACATTTTACAAACCTACATACAGTACAGTATATCAACATACAGTATTGTATATTAAGAACCATTGTATAGTAATTTGACACTACAGCAGTACATTGAATATGGGGTCTGAGAAGCCATTGTAAATATCTGAGCTTTAAGTAATGGTTTAAACATGAAAAATGATAGACAGTAAAATGGGGAAAAAATGCCCGCCTGATGCTATTTAACGCTCCGTGGAGAAAATATTAAAACCTGTTAAAGAGAACTTTAACAGCAACTTCAGACATATCAGCTTGTTATATGGATTGTAGAATTGACTTCAGTCAGAAAAGAGGAAAAACTATCTCATTTCGAAGGGGGAGCTCTTGCAGCAGGCTACACCATAAGGACTGAAGCCGGCAGGCACCAGGGCCACAAGAAAAACTTGTAGCTAGAGTCTATACCACTCCCTGATGTTGGACACGCCCGACATCGGCCAGTGGTGTAAAAGGGGTGGTCCCCCAGCCCAACCTCATTCTTTTCCCGCCATTGACACACACACATTGACTCCACTGATGCCTTCTGCTGTAGTCGACTGCCATTTTTTCACAATTACCAAGTTTTCGTATTTTCTTTTAAAAATCAGATTTTACACATTTTCTTTGCATGTCTTCTCCGTCCTCATCAGTGGAACTGTGGTGGTCCAAGTGTTCTTGCAGCAAACAGATCCTGTCGAAGGACTGCCATGCTCTCTGCCTAGGACCAGACCATGATACAGAGGCCTGCCAGCACTGTTTGAAGTTCAACCAGAGGACCAGGATCCACCGCCAGAAGGCCCTGAAAAGCTTCTTGCTAGAAAAGAAAGTGGCAGTGATGGAGAAACAAATCCAGGGAAAAAGTTCCTCCTCCTCCCCATTTTCAGGGGCCTCCACTTCTTCATCTTCTCACCGAAAGAAAAAGTCAGAGGTAAAGCATTAATATTGGAAGAAACATAAGGACAAACTCCAGTCAACCTCCCGTTCCCAGTCCCCTCAGGGTCGTCATCCCGCAGGAGGTCAGACTCAGCTTCCACGGCAGCCCTCTCTTCCTCCGAGCTTCCCGTGGTCAAACCACCTGCCCTCATCCAGACGCTGGGTGGAGATTCTTCAGTGTCGGGGACTTCCTCCTCGGCTTCCCAGTCCCTGATGCTCAGGCCCTTCCACCAGTCTATGGGCTTTCTGCCAGGTGGTTTGGCTGAATCTTTGGGCGGTGTGTCCCTGCCCATCGTCTGCTCAGCCTCAGAGTCTGCTAAGTCACTTCTCGGCTCCAGCGCTGACACCGCCCAGTGATGCCAGGTACATGCGCTCACCTCCCCTGGGAAGGGAATGCCTCTGCCCCATTTGGGAGTTAGCTCCCCTCGACAGGCTCCTTCCAAGACAACACTGGCTGCTTCCACTGTCCAGCGTTGGTCCATGCCTGTTCAGTCGATGCCGGTCAACCCCGGTGACACCTATTCCTTCATCACTTGACCGCCCTAAGTTGCTGGCTGACCCTAACACTACAGTTCAGCCAACACCAGAGGGCCTAGCGTCTGGCCTGACGACACCCACCAGACCAACACCAGATAACCAGACACCCGCTAGGATGCTGCAAATCAACCCAGATCCTCCGGAACTGACGCCTGGGTTGCCACTTCCTAAGGGGCTGGTGCCGTCTGACATCCCCCCACTGATGCTGGCTAATCCCTCTGCACCACAGAATTCTCTGCCGGACCTTACGGCTCTTTTCACATCCTGTGGAACATGGTCATGAGCGACTTGTTACCAAAGGGACCTCTTGCACCCCTCCCAAGGAACCTCTTCCCTTAGAGGCGCAGCCTTAGGCTCCTCCTCGGCAGCCTACACCGATGCCAAAAGAGCCTACCCCACAACCAGATGACACTGACAGGGGTCGCTCGAAGTACCATGGGCAAAAGCACCATCGTTTGTCCGCCAGGTTCTGAGACAGGCACCGACATAGGTCGCATGGCTCTGTGCATGGGGATTCTACCTCTAGGTCTTCCTCAGGGGAGTCTGGTCAGAGCTTCTCCTCCTCTTCCTCGATGTCGTTGAGGTCGTCTCCCCCTTCCGGTGTACCCTAAAGACACCCCCAGGTCACCTCCTGATGACCCAACATTTATAGAGGTTATGCGGCACATCCAGCCCAGTATGGGATAGGACACCAAAGAGTCGGACCCAGAGACACCTCGTCTGGCTATTTTTCTCCGTCAAAAGGAACCAAAGTCTGTGATCATTCCTCCTCTGGTGGACCCTTTCAAGGACGTCACCAAATCTGCTTTTGGAACACCCGTATTCCACCCCTGCTGTTTTCAAGAAGGTGGATCACCTCTATAACGATCCTTGAGACTAGCCTTTCTTTGGAGAGCAGCCCATTGTGGATTCCATTATCATTATGGCTGCTCACGTTCAGTCCAAGAGGCACCGGTATCTTAGTACTCAGTCTCCAGACAGACTCCAAGCAGGTGGACCAGCTCGGCAGGAAAGTTTTTACCTCGGCTACCTGTGCCATCTGTTCTCTGAATTTTTGGCCCACATGGTCCAATATCAGAATGCTCTGTGGGAGAAGGCCATGGGTTTGGTCCAGACTCAGCAGGATAGTCCTCAAAAAGCTGAGCTGCTCCACGTTTTAAAATCAGGTTCGAACATAGGCACCCATGTCTTGCGTTCCTCCTATGACATGGCAGATTCTGCGGCCAGGGCAGCTGCCTCTGGCATCTGCCATGGCCATTATTCTTGGCTTTGCGTCTCTGGATTTATTCTGGATGTCTAAGTGAGCATTATGGACACTCCTTCCAAGGGCTCAGTCCTTTTCGGCAAGGAGGTTGAAAAGGTCATAACTCACCTCCAGGAATCTGGTAAGGTGGTTGGGTCTGTACATACCATGTATAGAACTAGTCAGAAGCAGAACTGTCACCGGTCATTTTGTCAGTCTCTGGGCAGTAGCCCAGAGGTCAGCAGACTAGAGGAGCCTTTAAATGTAAGGCCTCTTCCCAGGCCTCAGGAGGTTCAGGTCCCAGAGCCCCCAAAACCTCCCAGGCCCCTTTGCCTGTCCCCGGTTCCTCGGCCTGACACCCTGCCCAACCTCTCTCCTCTGGCAGAATCCCTGAGGGAGGCGGTGGAGGGTCACTTTTCTCTGTAGAGGGATGGCACAAAATAACAGCAGATCAGTGGGTTCTTTATCTGATAGAGAAAGGGCATTCCATGGAGTTCATGGAGATGTCCCCAGACAACCCTTCCATAAACTCCCATTACTCTCTGTCACACCTCCCCCTTCTTCAGGAGGAGATCCAAGCACTCTTGCTAAAGCAGGCCATAGAGCCGGTTCTTCCAGATCAAAGGAGGGATTTTATTCGCACTTTTTTCTGGTCCCAAAGAAAACGGGGGACCTATGGCCCATCCTGGATCTCAACCACCTGAACAAGCATATAGAATACAAAAGATTCAGAATGGCCACACTACCAGGCCTGTTCCCCCTCCTTCATCAGGGGGACTGGCTGTGCTCTTTGAACATGCAGGGCGCATACTTCCACATTCTGGTGTTTCAACCCCACAGGAGGTTCCTTCACTTCCTCTTTCAAGGCAATCATTGCCAATTTCACACCCAGTCTTTCGGCCTGTCCTTGGCTCCCTGGGTCTTTACAAAGTGCCTAGCAGAAGTGCCTGCGGCCCTCAGGAGGAAAGGCCACTATGTCTTTCCTTACCTAGACGATTGGCTCCTGGCAGCTCTGTCTCGGGACCAGCTGCTCAGCACCATGGTAGACAACTGTACTTTGTTTCATGATCTAGGGATCACCCTCAGCCTCCCGAAGTCCTCCCCGTGGCCTAGCCAGTGGCTGCAATACATCGGGGCAGTCCTGGACATCACCAAAGGCAAAGTCTTCCTGCCTCCAGACAGGGCGGAACAACTTCAGGAACAGGCTCGCCTGGTTTCTTCATTGCACCAAATTCCAGCCAGAGTTTTCCTGAGGCTGTTGGGGCACATGGCAGCGGCCATTGCAACTGTCCCTCTTGTGCGCCTGCACATGATGATTCTCCAATGGACCCTTTGAGTCCAGTGGGGCCAATGCACGGATGAATTGGAGCAGCTGGTGACAATCTCCACTCCGTTGAGCCAAACTTTGACGTGAGTGTTGAACCCTTCCAATCTTTCTGGGGGGGTCCACTTTCGGCAGGATTCTCCTCATCAGATTCTGACTACAAACGCATCTGGCCAGGGTTGGGGCACCCATTTGGCAAACCATCAGACCCAGGGAACCTGGTCTTCCCAAGAGCAACCTCTCCATATCAACATTTTGAAGATAAGGGCAATGCTCTGTGCCCTACAGGTATTCCAGACACATCTGTTCCCAGACCCTCTTCTAATTCAGATGGACAACATGTCTGTGGTCTTCTACATAAACAAGCAGGGAGGGACTCGCTCTTATCCCCTCTACAGGGAAGCCATGAGAGTCTGGTATTGGGCCATCGAGCATCATCTGGAACTCGCTGCCATGCAAGTCCCAGGTGTACAAAACACCTTGGCTGACAGTTTAAGCCGGTCTCAGTCCAAGGTGCATAGATGGGAACTCGTCCAATCTGTGGCCAAAGAGCTGTTCAACAGGTGTGGCTAACCAGAGTTGGACCTCTTTGAGTCTCTACTCAATGCAGAACTGCCCAGTTTTTGCTCACTAGATCCAGGGCCTGGTATTTTCTGGTGAGATGCATTGTCTCTCTCAGACGGTGAGATTTCTTTATGCCTTCCCTCCCTTTCCATTACTGCAAAGGGTCCTCCTCAAATTGCCGTTGGAGAGAGTGGAAATGATCCTAGTTGCTCCCTACTGACCACGTCAGATTTGATTCGCACTGCTTCAGCAGCTGGCAGTAGAACCCCCAATCCCCCTGCCCCTGAGCTCAGGATTGCTGTCAAAGGAGCAGGGCACCTTAGTCCATCCAGACCTCGAGTCATTGTACCTGTACGCATGGCTCCTGCAGACCTAGCAGTTGCTCAGTTTGGGTTTTCTCCCGAGTGACAGATGTTTTGGTGGCCATCAGGAAGCCTTCCAGCAGGGCCACTTATGCGATGAAATAGAAGCAGTTCTGCACTTAGTTCTCTGCTCACCACCTTGATCCCTTCACTTGTCCAGTGAATTCTGTTTTGGAATGCCTCCTTTCTCTATCAGACTCAGGACTGAGCTACTCCTTCATTAAGGTGCATTTATTGGCTGTCTCTGCGTATCATGCACCTGTAAAGGGCAAAACTCTTGACCAGCTGGATCTTTCTTGCGAGGTATTCTTCACCTCAAACCTCCCATCAGGGACCCTGTACACCAATGGGACCTTATATTTATTTTGGAAAAAGTCACTGCCTCCCTTCAAACCGGCCACAAGTTGCGAGCCATGCTTTCTGTCGTGAAAAGCGTTTTTAGTTGCTATTACTTCTGCTCGAAGGATTTCTGAGCTTCAGGCTCTGATGTGTAAAGATCCTTATTTAGTTTTTCACAAAGACAGTGTATCCTTGTGGGCGAATCCTAAGTTTTTACCTAAAGCGGTGTCTGAGTTTACACTGAATCAGGACATCCACCTACCAGTTTACTACCCAGAGTATTCTAACAGAGGGGAGGCTCTTCATACTCCAGACGTTTACCGGATGCTTCGTTAATACTTGGATCGCACCCACGTGATCCGAAAGTCTGACCAGTTTGTTTCTTTCGCACCAAGGACTGAAGGGGCTCCTGTTTCTAAACAAACATCTAATGGTTAGTTAACTGTATTGTTTATTGCTACCGTAAGTACAACGAGCCTTTGCCGGGTCCAGTCAAAAGGCCATTCTACTAAAGGTATGGCTGGCATCTTTTGTTTCCCTGAAAAATGCTTCAGCGGCTGATATTTGCTTTGCTGCTACTTGGAGTTCTGTCCAACCCTTTATTCGGCACTACAGTTTGGACATTGTCGTGGAACAGACTTTGGTCTCGCTGTCCTACAGAGCCTGCTCTCATGGGCATTTTCAGCCGACTCTTGCCTCCTCCCAGCTGGCAGGTGTTGGTCCTTTCACTGCTTGGGATGTAGCCTGCTGCAAGAGCTCCCCCTCGATGTGAGATAGTATAATTACATAAGAACTTATCATAACAGTAGCTCTTTCAGCAGGTACTGCTTTCCCACCCAACTTCCCCTCAGTACCTGTTTCTCCATTGGCTATTTCCTTTTCCTCATTTCTAAGGAACCTCCTCGGTTCTCCGTTTCTGGGTTTTGCCGGGGTCTCTGGCAGGAGAACTGAGGTTGAGCTGGGGGATCACCCTTTTTATACCATTGGCCAACTTTGGGGAGGGGTCCCCCACCATAGACTGCTAGCTAGAAGTTTTGCATGGGGTCCTGGTGCCTGTTGGCTTCAGTCCTTATGGTATAGCCTGCTGCAGGAGCTCCTCTCGAAGATCTACTGTTATGGTAAGTTCTTACATAACTGTACTTTAGTTTGTCTTCAGAGGAGTACTCTGCAGCACAGATATGCCCATTGGAAACATTTTTATGGCTGGATACCCGCCCTGCGAGTTGGGGGAAGCCAGAAGTCTGCCCTGGCTCCCCTACATGGGAGGTGTGTGTGCTCCTGCTTCAGCTAGTTCCCCAGTAAATAAAAAACACAGCAAAGGGAAGTGTGCCTGTCTTTGAGAAACCCAATATTATTAGCACCATTAAACACCCTAACCCAATATTATTAGCACCATTAAACACCCTGTCTCCTCTGTTCTTCATATCCCTGAGTCAGCAATATCACATGCTGAGGAACAAAAGTCTGGTTCTGGCTTGACTCTTCTGGAGACACAGCCGGACACAGTACCGATAGACTGGTCGACTATTACTTCTGAGGTTGGGGGGGGAAGCTTCCAACAGCACAATGCAAACACTGTCACACCAAACTCAAGGCAAAGTCCATACTTTGGAGTCTGTGGGTGAGTCCACAGACAAAATTTTAGAATTCGTTCAGAGATGGGACAGAAGGTTTGAAGTTCTGAAGTCCAAGGCAGATTTTTTACAAGGTGAACTGAAAGCAAATGAAGTGATTAGGTGACAAAGCAGTCTACCAGAGGGGGCTGTCCACCACCATCACCCACTGACATTAGCCAGCCCTATAAGAATGGGCAGCCCCCACACCCTCTTCAGTTCTTTCCTGTCATTGACCAATACATAGGATCTCTGGAAACCACTGCAGCTACCGTCGACTGCTATTTTCACTTTTTTCCTACCGTGTTTCTTTATTTTCCCTTTCTTCTTATCATAGGTGTTTTTCTATCTGTTGATGGTTTTCTTGATCTTCAAGGGTATCTCAGTCATCAGGTCACACTGTAAGAACTTCACAGTCAGTGAAGCAGGATCCGCATGGAAGATTTTCAGCAGTACAACTGGGACCGCCCACGCTGACATCACCTGCCGATGTCACCAACCCTAAAAAGGCATGAGTGGCCCCGCTCCCATCTCAGTTCTTTCCCATCGACTCGTTCACATGGGTCTCTGCAGAAGCTCCAATGCAGTTTTGCGCCTTCTTCACCTACGGCTTTTTTATACTTACTGTTTTAGAATCTCTCTTTCTAGAGAGATTCTTTGAGTTTATGTCGAGAGTTAATCCTTCTACTTCTCTCTTCCGTCACTGCCACTGCAGAAAGAAGATTGCCTCTACAGACGAACACTTTCTCTGTGTCTGCCATCTTGGCCCTGACCATGAAGTCTCTGACTGTGAGCTCTGCCAGAAGTATACCTAAACACTCCAGCAACTCAAAAAGTTACTAAAATATTTCCTCATGGAGCAACAGGTAGCCGGTCCTGGGAAGGGGTCCTCCGGGGTCCCTGCTTCCCAGTCGTTGACAGGGTCCGTCAAGCTCCCAGGCCGCCAAGGGCTGAGACAAGTCCTCAGGGAAGAGTCATGAAAAGGGCCGTGATCAGGACTTTTTCCCCCGGCGGCGGTCCAACTCCCTGGCAGACTCTTCCTCCTCTTACGGAGGTACTTTGTTGGCTGCGGCTGCACTGACGCACTGCTGCCCAGGTCTCTGTCCCTACCAAAATTTTACTCACAGCTCCTCCACTTAATGTCCAGGGCAGCTGGTCGTCAACCTTCGGGTCATCGACCCCTTCTTTGTCGACGACAGGATCATCGACGACGGCCCTCCTGTTTAGGCCTGGTGCTTCCTCAGGGCCCTCCTGGCGGGTCTTCACTTCCTGCGCTTTTGACCTCCCCTCCGTCGACACAGTCTTCTACTATCGTCGACCATAACGGAATTTTGAATAAATTCAGTTCTGTGATAGTCCATCAGTTAGGTGCATATAGGCCTACATTGCCTGCACCATTGACAACTCATTGTCAAAAACTCAGTCTTCTCAGGCTTCCCCCCTGTGTGCCATTATCTGCACCATGGTCATCGAACCTAGTATTAGAACAGGTTGATGTAGAGTAGGAATAACATCCTGATCTCATTCTTCCAGATGAAGATAAAGATGAGGAAGAGGAAGAACCCCTCTCCTCAGAAAGATCCACAGCTTCCTTAGTGAGTAAGGACTGTCAAACACACCCCCTAGGTTTCCTCCAGAGGACCCTACCTTCTTCAATATTATGAAGTAGTTGTCCTGAGCCATGGACTTTCATGCTGAGAAGGAGGATGCCACCAGAAAGGATCTGGTGGATTTCCTGGAGGCCGCTGAGTCTCCTCCCAGGATCGTTCCTCCTATTTTGCCTGCTCTAAGGAATGCTACTACTGCAGACTGGCTCAGGGCTGACATGGTGCCCTGCTGTGCCCCACAGGGCTGATTAACTTTATCATGCCCTCAGGGTTTCCTACATTATGCTGCCCAGCCTGAAACAGATTCAGTGGTCAGCACTTTAGCGAATTAATCTCTGTGGCAAGAGGGTCTAAGCCTCCTCCACCCTTGGACTGAGTATTGCCAGCTACCTTTCCCATATGGTAAAGTTCCAGATTGCCAACTGGAAGAAGGGCAAGGAATGTGCCCAGGACCTTCCTGATAGTACCCAGAAGCAGGAGGTTCTAAAATGCCTACAAACCACTGAGGATGTTAGCAAGCACTTCTTGTGGGCCCTCTATGATAGTTTAGATACTATTGCCAGGGTTGCTGCCACAGGCATTTGCCTCCACAGGCATTCCTGGCTCAGGGTCTCGGGCTTCGCTGCAGATGTCCAGCAGAAGGTGCTGAATGCCCCCTTCAATGGCTCAAAACTATTTGGCCCAGATATCCAGGACATAATTAATGATTTGCAGGCCCCTGGTAGGGCTATCAAATCCGTTTATTCGCTGTATCATATGCAACCCAAGAACAGACAGTGCTTTGACTTTTGCAAGGGATCCAGCAAGCTGGGAGCAGCCCTTTGGCCCCAAGGCAAATGCAGAGCCTTTGCCACCTTGCCCACCCCCTCCACTGCTGGAGCCACAGCCAAGCACCCTCGAGGTGACTGATCAGCCCCAGCGACTGGATCCACCGCTACTTTCTTGCCAGACCCTCCTCTTCCAGTCCCCGACCAAGTGGTGGTGGTTAGAGAGAAGTTCTCCATCCATCTCAATAAGTGAAGAACCATCACGTCAGATGCCTGGATTCTTCAAATCATAGAAAGGGGTCACACTCTGGAATTCATCGAGCAACCACCAGAGACTCGCCCTCTGCCTATCCCCCCGGCCAACCTGTCTGTTCTTCAGCAGGACGTACAGTCCCTTCTGCGCAAACAGGCCATCGAGTCAGTGCCCAGGTGCTAAAGAAACAAAGGGTTTTATTCCAGGTTGTTCCTGGTTCGCAAGAAGACCGTAGATCTGAGGCCCATCTTAGACCTCAGGGACCTCAGTCTGTATGTCCAGTACAAAAAGTTCTGGATGGTAACTTTGCCAGGCCTCATGCCTCTTCTCAAGCAGGGTGACTGGCTATGTTCTCTGGACATGTAGGACGCTTACCTGCACATTTCGGTATTTTATCCTCACAGGAGGTTTCTCCGGTTTCTTGTACAGGGCAAGCATTACCAGTTCAAAGTGCTGCCCTTTGGCTTGTTCTCTGTGCTGTGGGTCTTTACCAAGTGCTTAGCAGCAATGGCTGTAGCCCTCAGAAGGGAGGGGATGTACATATTCCCTTATCTGGACAATTGGCTCCTAAAGGCCCTATCCAGGGAACAGTTCCTGTGGACTCTGGAAATAACTCTTCAGTTATTTCTCTCCCTGGGAATTAGCTTGCCCAACTCAGTTCTGTTCCCATCCCAAAGGCGCAGTACATAGGGATGGTCCTAGACTCGCCACAGGGAGAGGCCTTCCTGCCTCAGACCAGGGCAGAGTGCCTTATTGCCCAGGTTCAAGAGGTTGCCCAGAGCAATTGTATCCCTGCTAGGGTTTATCTGAAACTGTTGAGGCTAATGGCGGCTGCCATACCTACTGTTCCACTGACCAGGCTCCACATGCGCATCCTCCAGTGGACTCTCTGAGAACAATGGGACCAGTGCACGAACAAACTAGTCCAGTTAGTGCTGGTCTCCTCCCCAGTCTGCAAAGTACACCAGTGGTGGATGGATCCCCTGAACCTGCCGTAGGGGGGTACCATTCCAGATCTCCTCCCCCCAACAAATCCTCACCACAGATTCTTCCAGGTTAGGCTGGGGGGGATCATCTGGGTGCCTTTCAAACTCAAGGTTCTTGGTCCCAGATCGAAACCTCCCTGCGTTTCAATGTCCTGGAGATGTGGGCAGTTCTGTATGCCATGCAGGCCTTCCAGAACAATCTCCTTCCAGGTCAGCTGTGGATTCAGTCTGACAACCTCAGTGGCGTGTATTACATCAAGAAGCGGGGGAGGGGGGAGACACATTCTTATCCCCTGTGCAGGTAAGCCATGAGGATGTAGTACTAGGCATTAGACCACTGTCTAGCTCTCTGTGATTCATGTCCCAGAAGTACTAAACACTGTGGTGGACAGCCTCAGTCAGACGCAGTCCAGCTTGCACGAGTGGGAACTTCTCTCATCCATTGTAGAAGGTCTATTCAACAGATGGGGTCATCCAGAGTTGGACATTTTTGCATCCCCACTCAATGCAAAACTGCCCAGTTTTTGCTCGCTCTATCCAGGGCCTGGAGTTTTCTGGCAAGACTCGTCCCTGTCCTGGAGCAGGAGGTTCCTTTACGCCTTCCCTCCTTTTCCTCTGATTCAGAGGGTGCTAATCAAACTGCAGATTGAGGGGGCCAGCATGATCCTTCTAGCTCCATTCTGGCCTCATTAAACATGGTTTCCATTACTACAGCAGCTAGTGGAGGAACTTCCTGTCCCTCTCCCTCTCTGCTGGAACCTGCTGACCCAGGCTCAAGGGACCCTGGTTTATTCAAACTTCAAGTCCCTCCATCTGCATGCTTGACTCCTGAGAACATAGCCATTGCAAGATCTGGGGTTTCCAATCAGCGGATGTCCTAGTGGCTGCCAGAAAGCCTCCACTCCAGCCAACTATGCCATGAAGTTGAAGAGGTTTGCCATCTGGGCTGGCAAGCATAATCTGGGCCCTTTCACTTGTCCGGTGATCCAGATTCTGGACTACCTGTTATCGTTGTCTGACTTGGGTCTCCCGTACTCTTCCCTCAAGGTGCACCTTTCAGCTATCTTGGCCTTTCATGAGCCAGTGGGTGACCACACTGTAGCTCAGCTGGATGTTTCCTGTACTTTTTTGAGGCATCCTGCACCTGAACCTCCCAGTCCATTCCCCTCTCCTGGCTTGGGATTTGAATTTTGTTTTGGAAAAATTGACCATCTCCTTTTGAGCCAGCTGTGAGTTGCGAACTATGCTTTCTTTCCTGGAAAGTATTATTTTTGCTTGCTATTACTTCTGCTCGACAGGATTTCTGAGCTTCGTGCCCTCTGATGTGAGGAGCCTTATTTGAATTTTCACAAAGACAGTGTGTCTTTGCACACAAACCCTACGTTTCTCCCTAAGGTGGTGTTTGAGTTTACTCTCAACCAGTCTATTAAGCCCCCTGTTTATTTTCATGAGCGTGTCAGTCCAGGGGAAGCACTGCTCCATGCAGAACTTTGAAGTATTACCTGCTCTGAACCAAGAAATGCAGAAAGTCAAAGCAGTTGTTTCTTTTGCCCCAGGAAGAGCGGGCATTCAGGTTTCTAAACAATGTTTGTCTAAATGCCAAATTGTGTACTGCTACAACAAGTATTGCAAAGAGTTACTTGGAGCAGTAAATGCTTATCTACAAGGGGCATGGCTACCTCTGTGGCTTATTTTCATGGGGTCTTAGCCGCTGACATTTGCACGGTTGCTACCTGGAGTACTGTTCATATTTTCACCAAGCACTACAGTTTGGACATTGCCTCTAGAGCCTGTGCAAGAGTTGGCCGGGTTGCTGCAGGGCCTCCTGTCTAAAGTTTATGGTTGGCCTTCCGCCCAGCCTATCTGCACCTGTAACTGCTTGGGACTTGTTTGTACGGTGTGACCCAATAACTGAGATACCCCGAAGAACAGTTATGTAAGAAGTTACCATAACAGTAGACCTTCGAAGGGATCTCAGTCATCAGGTCTGTCTTCCCGACCACCATCCCTTCCCTCTTCATGGGCTTTCTATTGGAACTGGCTAATTGGTGTATCCAGCCTTCCTTATAGGCCTGAGCACCGCTGTCTCCTCAGTCACCCATGGCTAGAGCAATGCTCCCTTTGTCTCTGGGGGAAAAGAACTGAGGAGGGAGTGGAACTGCTCACACCTTTATAGGGTTGGTGATGTCTGTGTGGGCTGCCCAGTTGTACTGCTGAAAATCTTCCATGTGGATCCTGCTTCACCGACGGTGAAGTCCTACGGTGTGACTTGATGACTGAGATCCCATCAAAGATCTACTATTACGGTAAGTTCTTGCATAACTGTTCTTTCTTTTAATGCCTTCTAATCCTGCATCATCAATGAAGCATTCTACAAAGTGTGCCTGTGGTCAGCAAATTCCTGCAGACGGCCACTCTGCTTGTGTCTGCTACCTAGGCCCAAAACACAATGTCCAAGCCTTCAAGTTTTGCCAGAAGTTCAACCAGGTCACCCAGCAATGCCTAAAGTGGATGCTCGAGAACTTTCTCCAAAAGCAGAAGGTTGCCTCCATGGAATGGGAGCTGCAGGCCAGGAGCTTCTCAGCCTCTCTGGCCCAGTCCTCGGGTTCTCACTCTTCTAAGTCATGGGACAAGGCTAGTGGGAAGCATAATCACTGGGATAAGGACCATGACAGGGCTCAGTCCTCCCCTTCCTCACCACACCATCGCTCGACCACTTAGGGGTCCTCCAGGGGGTCAGCCTCGACAACCCTGTACACCCTTTCTTCCACAGGGCTACCAGTGGCCCAGCCTCCTGCCTCTCACTGTCTCTGGCAGAGGCTCCTCAGGTCAGGGTTCTTCCCCTGCCCCTCAGCCCCTGCTGCTTAGGCCCCTTGTAACTTCGGGTACACAGCATGGTGGCTCAGCCGGTGAGGGTTCAGTGGCCACCAGGGCTTCTTCTTACCCCTGCCCACCTACCACCTCTCCAGCATTGAACTCCTCCACTAAGTCCACCACCCCTCTGCAGGGACAAAACCCTTGATGGAAAAATGATTTTATTTTTATCTTCAAGAATTGATTTTTTTTTAATTATCATTATTATTTTATCTAGTTTTATATGGTATTAAGATGGGAAATGTTTACTTTTATTTCTGGTCAAGATTAATGTTGATTAAGTCTTAAAAACAGTAAACTGGAAATAATGCCATTTAAAATGGAGTCAGCTTCACAGTTCAGAGAAAAAAATGGTTTTAAAGAGACTGTTTTAAATTTCATTGCTCTGTGCTTTAGCTGTAGAACAAAGATAAGATGGGGCCTAACTTACATGTTCCACATTCCCGGGAAGGCACTTTCATTAAGATTTATGTGTTTGTACAGGGAAAGTCTTAGATAGAGCTAGGTATCCATGGCTATGATCAAGAAATCATGTGACTGGTAGCACCAGAAAGAAAAAAAAGTCTTAGACTTTGGGAGTCCCATTACCCTGTATAGAAATAAGAAATTTTATTCATAGTTTAAAGATGCAATGTACTGCCGCTATGATAATTGGACAGTTATTGGACAACAATGTGATAAATAAGCTTACCAAGTTTTATAGTTGCAGAATGAAGCATTCAAAAGTTATGAATATAATTTATTTATTATAATTTTCTTATTAGAGAACTAGACAAATCTAGTATCTTGTGATAGCTCACATCTTAGGAAGTCTAACAGGATGAATATTAAATTTGTAGTTTGTTGCTATAGAGAGAAATACTGTCTAAAAGTTTATAGTGAATTAACTTTTCTGACAGTGATTGATGTCTTTAAGAAAAGAACAAAGGATCTTGTGTGTCTCTACAAAAAGTAATGTTTTAAAGACTTTAGGAATTAATTTTTCTTACAAATCTTATATCATTCTGTAGCATAGACTACATAGAGTAAGACTATCATTTTGTTTTGAGAAGTTCTATTAAAATTATGAAGTTATAACCTTAATAGTGTAGTTTAAAAAATATCCATACTACAGGTATCAGGCTTTTTCAAGAATGTTTGGCTTATTGTAAAACACTTGAATATGCAAGTTTAATGTTCAAATTATGGTAAATAAGACTTGTATTTAAAGAAATAATTTTGACGCAAAAATAGGTTTGAGGAGAAGGGGCTGTCTTAAAGAGTCATGTCCATATGTCACCATTTATCTTCTAAGATGCCCTACCTTTCTAGTGACTCAAACCAATCAAAATCTGGTGATGACATCACCAGAGCAGTGGTTATATTAGTAAACACTGCTAATTACTCCTTATATCTGAGCTAACCATTGGTGTAGGAAGACCTCCGTTTAGTTAACTAAGAATTTTATGGCTTTATACTGATGCTAGGCCAAAGAACTTTGGACCACGCCTGTTTGAAATGCAGGGGTCGGCCTATGTAGAGCCAGAGCTCAGTGCTGCTGAAGATATCCAGAGGCAAAAAAAATGCAGACATTTTTATTGTGTTTAAAGCAAGAGTTGTGTTATTTGCTGAGCATTTTGACAAGTAATGTTGCCTGCTGAAAACCAGACAAACTTACTTTTAAGACTCGCACAAGCTACACAGCGTGCTGAGCAAAAAGAGGTCTATTGTCCCAAGGTTTTAAAAGCAGATGTACAACATGAAAGGGTCACTAAGCTCCAGTTGTTAAAACAACTTGCTATTCAGAAAAAAGTTATTTGAACCCAGCATTGCAATGGACTGTGCAGAATGAAGCTGTGTTCTATGAAGCCAAGAACTGATTTTTAGCAAAGGTTTAACTTGCAGAGTGTATCCATGCTAAAAGAAGTTCCAGGGTCAAAGTTAGCTGACAAAGAAACCTTTACATCAAAAGTCAGACTCAGCCAGAGTACTAAGTGGAGAAGAACCACTTCTAAAACCAGAAATATAAGTATTCCTTTTTAATTACTTTCACTAATTTTAATTAATAGTCTTGGTATTTTAAATTTGCTTATCTGGGAAAGTAAGAGAGAATCTGCTCTTAACTGTAAAATCTGGGTATATAGCTTAAAAGCTTTAAACTAAAGAATTGTGCATGATTTGAAAAGTTAAAACTGAGTTTTATAAAAGTACAGTATAAACCACTAATGTAATGAGTTGCTAGTTCTCATAGAAAATACATTTTACATGCAATAAAGTTTTGAAACAAGTTTTATACATAAATAATCTAAGATATTAATCTTATAATATATAAAGATAAGAATTCTTGCATGAGCACTGAGAGATGAGTTATATGGTGGGAAGTATGTTTTAAAGAAATACAATTATCATAATGTAAAGATATGCTATATAAATCATTACAGAATATTATGCTGGTTCACTCTGTTGGCACCCTTTGCAAACTGTGTGAGAGGCCTTTCAGCACCATGCATTTCTGCTTAAAGTTGAACCAGCGTAATATTCTGTAATGATTTGCATATACAGCCCATGAGGCTTTGCATTGTGGGGACATGTGTGATTTTGTATTTCTTTAAGACTTGGCTTCCCAGCCAAATGCCCTTTGGGGTAACCATTGCCTCCATGCTTGTGCACAGAGGTTCTTTGTCTTTTAAATAGTTTTTTGTTTTAATTGGGTTCACCACAACATAACCCAGATAGACCATCTTAGGGTTGCTGGTTCATTCCACTGGGGTGTCAAACAGATGAGGCATACTGATGAGTCCTGGTAGGACAAAACACGTGTCTGTGTCTTCTGTTGGCACCCTTTGCAAACTGTGTGAGAGGCCTTTTGGCACCATGCATTTCTGCTCAAAGTTGAACCAGCATAATATTCTGTACTGATTTGCATATACAGCCCATGACGCTTTGCATTGTGGGGACATGTGTGATTTTGTATTTCTTTTATAAAAATATGTTCTTATGCATAAAGGTTATGTTAAATACTGAGTATGATAAAATTATTATAGCCGTTACCATTTATTATGCTAAGTATTGCTTATTTCTTTACATTGTTTATTTGCTAGAATTTATTAGTTGCTGAATTATCTGAAACAATTTTGTTGATGTTTACAAGATTAGGCTTGATATGTATGCTAATGAGGAATATTTAGAACCATTGTATAGGTGTAAATAAAATAAATATTTTTCATATAACTGTATGGGTGGTACGCAGTGTCATTTACCATTATACTTGAATCTGGAGAGCATAGGATAATATCACATGTAAATATTTATTATTTTTGGTAATTTATAAAATAATATTTGGGTAAGGCCCAAGGTGAATCCAAGTGCATTATTATAAAAAATGATATAAGCCTTTGTTTCAACACCTCCTTAGTGGGCCCAGAGGGATGCCAGCTTCTCTCCTGAGCTGAGTCCCCTTCCTCTGTTGCCCGCCCAGGCTCCTCCCTCACCAAGGCCTGTCTGTTCTCAGCCTGCACCTGTAGGGCTGCCTTCAACTTTGCCTCAATCAGCTCCTGTTGGGTCTTTACTGGTTTTGCCCTTCCCAGTGCCAGTTGGACCTACATCCATTTATCTTCAGCCTATGCCAGCTTACCCTCAGTTGACACCTGCTGGTCCTCAACCTATCCTTCCCCAGCCTATACCCACTGAACCACCACCATTCTATCCCCCACTGGTGCCTGTGTACCCTTTCCCGGCACCAGTTGGGCCATCGCTGGTCTTGGTGGATATTCCTTCCCTTGTTTCTTCCCTTTGGGGTGTTTTGCAGATGCAGGTCCCTCCGCCTCTAGGCCCAGCAACCTCTGCCCCCCAGAATCCACCTCTGGTGCCTACCACTCCGGTTTCTTTCAGGCCAACTCTGCCACCCTGGCAACCCCTGCCCCCAGAATCCACCTCCGGGACCTACCACTCTGGTTCCTTCCGAGACAACCCTGCCACCCTACATCACCTACCCAATGAAGGGGATGACAATCATCCAGATTTGCTGTTGTCCGATGAGGGGTACGATCCAGACTTGGGAGATGATGGGGTCATTAGCAGGTCTCCCACACCCTCCATGGACTCCTCAGAAGGGCACAGGACCATGAAGACATCCCTAAATTCCCTCCTTCTCGGCCATTATGCAGCATATCCAGCAGGTGATGGGGTTTGAAACCAAGGAGAAGGACCCAGAGCGATGTTGGCTAGCTACCTACCTTCACCAGCCCAACTCTGCTCCCTTATTGGGCACCCATCTCATTGACACCTATGAAGACATGACCATGGCAGCTTGGTATATGCCAAATATGGTCCTAGCCATGCCCAGCAAAGCTGACAAGCTGTATCACTCCCCAGCAGGTAAACCTTTCTTGGGGGAGCAGGCCCACACTGACTCATGGTTATCAATGCTGCTCATGACTGCACTAAGCAGCTGAAGCACCTGAGATCCCTACCACCAGACAGGTAGTTCCATTGACTGGACCTCTTCGGGAAACGGATGTTCACCTCCTCTACTTTGGTGATCTGTGCTCTTAATTACCTAGCACACATGCTCCAGTATCAGAATGCGTTGTGGGATAAGGCCAGGGATGCAGTCCTGTCCTTCTCTGATGACTATGCCTAGCAGCAAGCCTTGGATGCTCTCAAGTCAGCCTTTGATGTTGGTACCCACCTGTTGAAGGTGACCTATGACACTGTGGATACATCAGCCCAGGTGACGGCTACCAGCGTATGCCTGCGCCAGTACTCTTGGTTCCGGGAGTCTGGCTTTGCCCAAGACGTCCAGTTGTTGATCTTGAATGCTCCTTTCAGGGCCAACCTAGTATTTGGAGAGGATGTTGAGGACATCCTCCCTAAGCTACAGGCCTCAGGGCGAGCCCTCAGATCTGTTCATTCCTTGTATCACACACAGCCCAGATCTGGACAGAGAATCTCCTTTTGCCAGACCTCCACCAGGCAGTCCCGGATGTTGGCCAAACCCCAAGGAAAGCATAGAGTGGCAGCATCTGCCCTGCCTGCCCCATCTCCTCTGTGAGAAAAAGCTCCAGAAGGGGCCCTGCAGCTCCAGCTGTGGCAGCCCCACCTTTATTCCTTGGCAGACCCCTTCCCTCTGGAAACGTAGTAGGCAGTCGTAGGTGATTGCTTTTCCCTCCATCTAGACAGGTGGAGGGAAATAACCTCTTACAGTTGGGTTCTGCAGCTCATAGAACAGGGCCACTCCTTAGAACTTCTAGAGTTGCCCCCCAGACTGTCCCCTCGTTCAGTCCTTTTACCCCCCCCAGCCACATCCCACTGATTTGGGAGGAGATCCATGCTCTCTGCTGTGCAAAAAAGCCATAGAACCTGTCTCAGAGTCCCAGCAAGGGCTCTATTCCCACTTCTTCCTGGTCCCCAATCTCACCAGAGACCTCAGGCCCATCCTGGACCTCAGTAAGCTAACCCTGTTCATCCAGTATAAAAGGATCAGGATGATCACCCTTCAGGGACTGCTGCCCCTGTTACACAAGGAGGACTGGTTTTGCTCCCTAGATATGCAGGATGCATACCTGCACATCAAGGTGTGTGCCTCTCACAGGTGCTTCCTCTAGTTCCACTTTCTGGGAGCCCACTTCCAGTTCAGAGCTCTGCCATTTGGCTTATCCTCAGCCCTCCAGGTATTCACCAAGTGCTTGGCAGTGGTGGCAGCTGCCCTCAGATGGCAAGGGTTCTATGTGTTCCCTTACCTGGATAACTGGCTGCTTGCAACACTGTCCAGGGAGCACTTTCTCTGAACCCTAAATTCTACCTGCCAACTCTTTCAGGACTTGGGAGTCACCATCAACCTACCCAAGTCTTTTCTGACCTCTCCCAACAGCTTCAGTACACTGGGACAATGTTAGATATAACCCAGGGGATGGCCTTTCTTCCCCAGGACAGAGCGGAGTACCAGATGGATCAAGCCCATCAGCGCTACTCCAGTCGTCATGTTCCAGCCCGGGTTTTTCTTCACTTCGTGGGACTTATGGCCACAGCCATTATTACAGTTCCCTTAGTCATTCTGCATATGACAATTCCTCAATGGACTCTGTGGGTCCCGTGGGACCAGCGTGTGGACGACCTGAAGCAACCAGTCCTGGTCTCAGACCTGATTAGAAAGGTGCCATTGAGGCTGGAGCCCAGCAATCTCCTGAGGGGGGTGCTGTTTTACATTCTACCCCCACAGCAAATCCTCACAACAGACGCCTAAGGTCTAGGCTGGGGAACTCACCTGGGTGCCCACCAGACTCAAGGGCAGCGGAACTCTGTGGAGGCTGCCCTCCACATAAATGTCTTGGAGATTCAAGCAGTCCTGTATGCCCTATAGGACTTCCAGGCCTAAAGTCACCCTGAGTCCATTGCTGATTCAGATGGACAACTCCAGCATGGTCCATGATATCAACAAACAGGGAGGAACTCACTCTTACCCCTTGTGTCGGGAGGAGGGAAGGGTCTGGTATTGGCCAATAGATTATGGCCTGGAAGTGTCAGTTGTCCATGTTCCCCGTGTCCAAAATATCTTAGCAGACAGCATAAGCCAGTCCCTATCTTGGGCTCACGAGTGAGAACTCCTGACCTCAGTGGTGGAAGATCTGTTCAGTCAGGGTCGTCCAGAGTTGGACCTTTTTGCATCCCCACCCAATGCAAAATTGCCGCTTTCTAACCCCAGTAATACTCAGGTATTCATAACTTCTGCAGTGTCCCCTTAAGACTGAGCTACCCGGAGAGATAGAATGTTATGCAAATTATGGAATCTTCGCACATGCTATTTTTCAAATGCTGCCTTAAACTAACTGCCTTGGTTCTAAACCAGCAGATTTCACTCTCCACCTGTCAAAAGCAGAAACCCAGAGTTTCTCTCCTCCTCATCTACTCCTGACACTTTAAAACTTCAAAAAATACAGAAGTATTTTTTATCCTTTTCTTTTGCTGCCTTTAGCTAGGTGTTATTAGTTTATTAAACCATTGTTTTAGTGTTAAATTCTTTGTTTTCTTGGTTTCTCCCGGTTCAGTATAACCGGTGGGAAACCAGGGCTTTTTCTTAGCGTTTTCTGAGTTTCCTGACTAAGGAACCCCATTTAGTTTTATTAAATGTAAGTTTTTTTATTTTAAATTTGAACCGCTAATCGTGGTTCGTGAACCGCTAGCTCTGGTTCTGTTTCTCTGTTCCGTTTCAGTATTGAAAACATTTTATTGGTTCAGAAACTGACCGCTACCACTAAATAAGGTTTTAAAATCCTTATTTAGCGGTTATTTGCAAATTTCTTTTTCTCACTCAGAATGTCTGAAAAAACGAGAAGAAGAACTGGTGAACCCAGTTTTAAACCATGTACTGATTGTGGTGAGATTTTTGCCAAAGCAGACAAGCACACTCTTTGTGTTGTCTGGGTTTTGAACATTTAAAAACAGACTGTGACATCTGTAAAACTTTTCCGGAAAAAAACTGTGGAAAAGCACCTTGAAAGGCTTAAGAAAAAGATGTCTGTTTCCAAGGGTTCCTCAAGCTGTGACCAGCCGACACCCTCTGTTCCTGTGGCTGAAACCACTTTGACGTCAACTTCTGTAACTGCCACCCCGGGACGGGTACACAAGCAGTTTAAAAAAGGCTTGCTGAACTGGCTGACTCTCCAGTTCCCTCTAAAAAAATCTAAGAAGACAAAACACACAGAATCCCCTGCTGAGAAGCAATTGGGGACTTCTGTGCCTGCAGAAAAATGCCAAGTGCAGATAAGATTGAGCAGGCTTTTCATTTTATCCAGGCTTTACAAGGGGAGACTACCCCCTTTTCCTCAGACACCAGCCAGGCAGACTGGCTTTTCTTCTCAGTCTTCTATATATGAGCAAGATGAGTATTTGGATGTTGAAGAGGAGGAAGAAGGGGAACCCGTTGAGCCAGAGGTTTCCCCTGAGCAAGAATTTGGCTCTCCTCCAAGGGCATCAGAGGATTTTTCCTCTCATTTTACCTTTGTAAGAAGGATGGTGGATTTTTTGGACATCCCCACAAGTGAAGTTATTGAAGATGAAGAAGTTGAATACATGGAACTTATGGGGTTAACACCCACTGAAATGCTTCTTCTTCCTATTAATAAATTCAAGATGCCCTAAAATTACTGCAGACTCCTAATACTGTTCCACCACTGGGTAAGAGGTTGGACAAAAAGTACCAATTAGAAAGGCAGGGTACTGAATTTTTATTCTGTCACCCTGACCATAAAGGAGTGGTACAGGTGGTTGCCTGTGACAAGGCAAGGGTCCCATTAGCCTCCCATCCTCCAGATAAGGATTTGAGGAAAATAGTATGGCCAAAAAAGGTTACCTCTCAGCTTCCTTGGCCATCAGGCAGGCCAATTTCCAGGCTTATGCTGCACAGTACCAGAAATCACTCTGGCAATCTGGCCTTGCCACGTCAGAAAAAGTACAGTTTCCTATTTCAGCTGACTTAGCAGAAACAGCTAGATTTGGTCTAGAAGCAGCCAAGTATCAATTTCAAATGGCTGCTGATTCTAATGACACAGCTGCCAATTGGATGGCAAACACTGTGGCTCAAAGAAGATTTGCTTGGTTAAGGGCCACAAACCTTACCCAGGATACACAGACCAAAGCAATTAGATTTCCCACTAGAGGAAAATTCCTTCTTTGGGCAAATGACAGAGGCTTATATGAAAAAGGTAGATGAGTATAAGACCTCCTACAGAAACAACTGCACAAAGGAGAAAGCTTCCCCATCCACTAGACCCAATGGAAGGGGAGGCAGGGGCAGGGCCTTTTAAAGCAGGCCTTTCTTCCAGACCATGGCTACAACCCCATACCAGCAGTATCCACAGCAGGGATACTTTAGGGGTAGGGGCAGATGGGGTTTCAGGCATGGTTCTCAGCCCCAGGCTCAGTCCCAAGCAAAGCAGGCACCCTGATGTGTCTGTACAGGCTGCCTTCCTTCTGCCTGTAGGAGGCAGACTGGCTCACTTTTCACATGCCTGGGAAAACATACCCATAGACAAGTGGGTACTGGAAGTAGTGAGTCATGGGGCTGTCTCTAATTTTCAGATCCCTTCCACCCTTAAGAACTCGAGTTTTCAAACCATCCTCAAATACAGAGAGAGAACTCCTGGAAGCAGAGGTTCAAAAGCTGTTCTTGTCTTGAGCAGTAGAACCAGTGCCAACCATCTTAAAGGGAGTTTACTCAAGATATTTTCTTACCACAAAAAAAATGGGGAGTGGCGGCCCATATTATATAGATACCTAACAAAATCAAAGTTCAAAATGGTAACTGGCATTATCTTGCCAACCCTCCAAAAAGGAGACTGATTGGCTTCATTGGACCTAAAGGGTGCCTATTTCCACATTCACATAAGGGAATCTCATGAAAAATACTTCAGATTCAGGCTCATTTCAAGTCACTACCAATTCTCAACCCTGCCATTCGGCCTTACTTCAGCACTAAGGGTGTTTACAAAGTGCCTGGCAGTGGTGGTGGCCCACCTTCAAAAGCAGGGTGTCAGTCTTTTAATACCTAGATGGCTGGTTGGTGGTGAAAGACTAGGTTTGCTGACAAAGGCACCTAGCTTCACCTGAACTCTTTTCTTCTAGGTTTGCTTGTAAGGACAGAGCAAGGAACATTGTCAGAGCAAGGAAAAAGAGTAAGGCTTCTTTTGGCTAGGCAGATTTACTGTGCGATATTTTCTTTCATACTCAGGGTTTGTTACTGTCTTTTGCTAAACATTTTACTGCTTTATTGTCTGATTCAAATTGCTGTTGCAGAGTATACATTCTGCTGCATTATTACAGGGTGTGCCTACAGGTTTGTAATTGTTACAGTTTTGTGCTTAGAGATTACTGCTGTAATCTTCTGATTCGGATTGTCTTTTGCAAGGTATATCTTCTGTTACTGCTTTATTTTTCTCTGCAGCAAAGTGTTTTTTGCAGGGTATATCTTCTGTGAAATTATTACAGGTGGTGCTTTACAGGCTTTACAGTGTTATCTACCATTAGGCTAAGCTTTCAGGGCTACTGCATTTGTTGTTGGTCGATTGTTTCTGCTCGTACCTCCTTGTTTCTGTTGTCCATGGTTCTTTTTCGGCAGGGGAAGAGCCCAGCCACCCACCCCCATCCACAACCACCCCATGCTACACTCCTTTTATAGGGTAGCACAGTCGTGATATTTCCTGTTGCAAAGCAGGAAGGGGAGGATCAGAGGGGTAGCCACACAGTGACCTCACAGGGACACAAGTAATTTAACTTGTTATAGCAAGTTATACAAAAACAAAGAAAAACAAAACAAAAAATCAAACGTTTACTTTCATTTTCCTCCTAATTACTCAGACCAAGTTATAAACCCAGCAACTCATCTGAAATGGATATTATTAACTGCAGGTACTGCAGGGCACTTTTCAAAGGGCAGTTATACAGGATTTAGGATGCTGTCCTACATGCTGGACCATTGGAGATCTAAGGGCTCAGCTCCAGGCAGCATGGGCAGAGATTGCGTGCCTCAAATCACATATTCAGCAAGAAATGTATTATAAGAACCATCCGCCATTTCCCCAACATCCAACTGAAGCACCTCGACTGCAGAAGTTAGTTGTTCCTGGTGGTTGGCAAGTGGTTAGGAGGGGCAAATGGGGTGCCCCATCACTCAGTGCTCTCCAACGTAACACCTCCATAAACCATATAAAAACTACAAACAGGTATCTACCTCTATCTCTGAAATCAATGGGGCAGAGGACACTGCAGTACAGGAGCTAGCACAACAAAACTCACCCCAGATGAGGTCACGTGATGTAATCAAGCTAGAAGCAGCACCAACTTAGAGCTCGCGCTCTTCCACCCTCTCTAATACTACTCTTTGCTAGTTAAAACAAATTCTAATGCTGAAAATATTGCTCTGTACTGGGGTCCTGCTTTCACCATCGGTTTAGAACACTCTTATGCATCGCTATTGGGAAATTCATCCTGTGATGGAGGTTGCAATGAAGCAGGCCCATCTATGACATAGCCCACCCACCTCGCCTGAGAAGCAGCATCTGAAAAAGCCCAAGGGACAAGGGGACAAAAGCGACCCACCATTGAATCAACCGATTCCACTTACGGAGGACAGGTTCTTGCAAGAGCTGGAACCCTTCAGGGAGACCCTAAAAGATTTAGCCACAGAGTTAAAATCCATGCGAAGCGACATGTCTGATCTCACCAGATGGGTCGGTGATTCAGAGGTCCGAATCAAATCAGTGGAGAGCTGGTGAGACAAACAGGATCTCAAACTAGTCCCACTGAGACAAGAGGTACAAAAATTACAATTGAAAACTGAAGACTTAGAGGGAAGAAGTAGAAGGAACAACATCTTAATTATTGGCCTACCTGAGAAGAAGGTACCAACATAATGCTGTTTCTCCAGAAGTTCCTAGAGAAAGTGGCAGGCCCCTCTCCACTCCATTCAGGTTACCAAATCGAGAGAGCTCACCATTCCCTCAGACCGAGGCCCCAAATGGGAGAACCACCTAGGCCCCTCATATTAAAATTTCTAAGTTACGTTGAAAAGCAACATGCCCTGACGAAAACCAGGGAACTGAAGGCAGTAATGTGGGAAGGGAACAAGCTACGCATCGTGCAGGATTTGCCATATGAAGTTCGATAGAAATGAGCAGCATTTCATCCTACAGTAACCAAGTTAGTGGCAGCCAGTATCCCATTCAAAATGATATACCCTGTAAAACTACAAGTTTCCATTCTGGGCAGCTGGATAGCCTATGAATCACTGAAGCAAGCCAACACCGACCTATCCAGCAAGTTACCTGAATTTTTCAAACCGGGCTGAGTATCCTAACAAATTGTGGGGCTTAACTAATAGGGGACTGAAAGTCTGTTAGTACTCTTCCGGAACTGATCTGCTTTTATATTATCAATTATTTTAAGTGGTGTATTGAACTTCTTACCAGGTGCTGGGACCTTCATGATGGAAGAGAGGAGGGAGATTATTTAGTTGAGGTGCCTTTCTGTTTTCCTTACACCAACACTAGGGGCAGTAATTACTCTTTGTCCAAACTAGACCCACCCAGGAGGAACAACGATTCCCAGGTGTGTTTGTAGAGGTTATTAATTACGTAGGACCGCTTGACAGTCCGACCTATTGGTCTTCCCCAGTCAACTTTCTCCACTGGGCCTTATTTTCCTATTTTAGCAACATCACCACCTTTAGTAGTACATGGGACTCCCATCGCATGGCTCCGTTTGGTGAATGCACCCCATACAACGTTTAGTAAGTAGCTTACGTTGTTTACATTTTCCTTTCCTTTTTTATTTTCTGTTTCTATCCATCTGGCCTGCTGACTAAAAGGTCATGGAGTTGCCATATTAAGGACATAGTTTTTATTTAAATGTCCTGCTACGTATTGTTTTTGAGCAGTCGTGAGGTAACAATAAAGGTTACCATGTAAGGGACAAGCTCCCCCAAGATTTTACTAATGGCTCGACTAGATGCCTGGGCTTCTTGCCCCTGTAGTTTTTTCCCCACGGGGCGTATAAAACATTTTTTGTCATTAACTAGCATAAAAACTCTTTTTTTTTTTCAATTCAGTTAAAGGGGGTCGGGTTGTTCTGATCGATGTAGGCTCAAGTCGAGCTGCATGGCGGGATAATTTTTGGGGGGGTTCATCCTCCTAATACTCCACTTTCTCTTTATATATTGGAATAGTGTTGGTCATTACTAGTATTTTAGACTACAGCCATCCTACAGTTCTTATGGGTGGTTTTTAGTTATATGGGGAGTATTTTTAGAGGTCATAAGGGGTTGGTCTCATATGTTAAGAAATAACCTCAGCATGTTTTTGTTTTTGGATTTCTGTTGAGACCGGTGTATATAGATATATCTTAAAGGGGGTAGAAGGGAGCGTCTCGAGAGATCATAAGTATTTGGCCATATTGCTCCCGATTAGTGGGATGACGTGGGAGGGATTCTCAATAACGTTGAATAGTTGATATAATCATTTGATAATATATTTTTCACGTTCAGCATATGGTCATATCAGCTCTATTCTTGCTACAGTAAGTCTGTGTCTTGGGAAGTCAGGGCAATATGTGATTTCTAGTTGGATAAGGAACTGTTTATGTTGGAGGGAGGGGGATGGCGAGCATATCAGCTTTAAATCAGTGTACCATTTGTCCAGTACATTAAAAGAGGTTAACGGTTAGTAACGTAACAACATTTTTGTCATGGAATGTCAGGGGAGCTCATGAGAATACCAAGAGGTACCAAATCTTCAAGCACCTTTCACTGTTACATTCCACTATCTCTTTCATTCAAGAGACCTATCTGCTTCCTACTGAAGCCACTACTCTAAGGAGGCAAAATATTGGCCAAGTCTATGCTTCAGGAAGTTTGACTGCCAGTAGAGGAGTGTCCTTCCAAGCAGACCAAATTATTGCAGATCCACAGGGGAGATATATACTGTTAATAGGCACCTTGAGATGCACGAAGATACTACTGGGTAGTGTTTACGGTCCAGTTGGAGGGGACCCACTTTCTTTACAGATCTCACTAATATGATATCCCCCTTATAGCCGTTACCAGTAATACAAGGTGGAGACTGGAATCTCCCTCCTACCCAAGACTTAGATCGCTCTATTGACCCCATATGACCAACATCCACAGCACAGAGAGCCCTACATGAATTTCTCAACAGTTTAAGCCTATGTGACCCTTGGAGGTTACTGAACCCCAATTCCAGTACCTACGCCTTCTACTCTTCAGTTCACCACTGTTCCTCGAGATTAGACTATATAGTAATTAGCTGCTGTCTCTTATCCGGTCTACATAATGCAGGCATTGAATCTATTGTTTTATCCGATCATGCCCCAGCCTGGATATCCATAGTTCTAGACCCTAATTATAAAAAAGACCCTTCCTGGAGATTAATTACCCAATTACTCAAATACGAACATACAGTCTCTTCTCTTATTCAGTCCTTTCTGGAGAACAATCAGAACTCAGTTCCAAGAATAGGCCACAAATGGTGCTCCCTAAAATGTTTTCTAAGAGGGGAATTCATTAGACTAGCGTCTACCCACAAACGAAAAAGGGAAGCACAAGCGATAACCCTTTTGGCCCAGATTCGTGTACTAGAACAATCTATTTCAGCCTCATCACCCTCATCCCAAATAAAAGCCCTTTTAGGTCTAAGAAATCAATATGCCTCTATTCTCCAGGAAAGGCTGAATATGCCATATTAAGAACTCAGGTGAAGTATATTGACCATGGTGAAAAAGCGGGCCATCTGTTAGCCCTATGCCTTCGGAAATTAGAAACCTCCAGAAATATACCTGCGATCCAAAACTCTGATGGGACAGTTAAAACTCACCCAAGGGATATTACCATTTTCTAAAAGTTCTACTCTTCCCTATATGGTATGAGACCTTCCCCACCGTCTAAGGAGGATCTCATAGCATACATCACTTCTACAGACCTCCCTTCACTGACAAACTTCCATCAGGACTTTTTGTCATCTGAACTATCTCCACAAGAAATAGAAGTAGCCATTATCTCTCTCTCTCTCTCTCCCCTCTAGACAAAGTTCCAGGATCTGATGGTCTTCACTCTAACTTTCACAAAACTTATATCAAAGAATTAACCCCCATTCTCCTCCGCTTCTATAATTACCTTCTCTCTGGTGAAACTCTAGATCATTCATTATTGGAAGTTACCATCATCCTTCTTCTTAAACCAGACAAACCTCCTTCCAGCCCAGCTAGTTACTGACCTATATCATTGTTAAACTGTGACATAAAGACACTAGCAAAAATTCTGGCTAATAGAATTGAAAAGGTATGGACCTGTCTCCTTAGTTTGGAACAAGTAGGCTTCGTACCGGGCAGATCACATCCGGAAACTCGCACATATTTTCCAAACAGTTGAATCCAAACCCTTACCAATGGCATTAGTATCATTAGGTGCAGAAAAACTTTTAATTGAGTAGATTGGGATTTTCTATGGGAAACACTGCAAATGATGGAGTTCCCGCTACAGTTTGTCCAGTGGGTTAAAACTTTGTACGCCTCCCCTTCAGCTAGAATCCAGTGTAATGGATTATTCTCTTCCTCTTTTCCTCTTCATACGGGCACATGCCAGCGCTGCCCCCTCTCTCCTTTTCTCTTCAACTTATATCTAGAACCACTCCTCAGATGGTTAAAAGCATCTCACTCTATAGAGGGTGTCCAGATTGGAAATCTGAACCCAAACATATCGGTCCATACAGATGACATTCTACTACACCTCTCCAATCCATTCTCCTCTTTTACAGAAGCTCTAGAAATAATCCACACGTTTGGCAAATTTTCAAACTACATACTAAATCTTAGCAAGACAGAAATTTATCCCCTAAATTGTGCTACACACAGACAATCCTTTACCTCTTTTGGAGTGAAGTGGGCTCCTTGATATATTAAATATCTGGGAATTTTTCTTACCACAGACCTGGTTCTCCTGCATAAACTTAATCTCTCCAATCTCTGGAACGCCATCCGGCAAGATCTCTCACGTTGGAGAAGTCTCTCAATGTCCTTATGGGGTAGGATCAACATTATTAAAATGAATGTCCTCCCAAGGTTATTCTACTCTCTAAACTTGCTGAATATTTGGTTACATTTAACCTTTTTTAAAGGGATACATACTGATATTTCTTCTTTTATCTGGCTTGACAAAACTGCTCAAAGGGCATATCATAAATTATGCTCACCCAGGGAGCTTGGAGGACTTTACCTTCCTAGCTTTCTGTTATATTACTGGGTGAGTCATCTCTACAAATGTGGAAAATGGCTGTCCTTATTTCAGAAACAACAGTCAGACTATACTCCCATCTGGTTACAAACTGAGTCTGCCCTATTTACCAGTAATAAACTGGATCCTATGAGCATAGTCTATGCCCCAGTGAAGGTTCTACCACTGGCTTTATACACATCTCCAATTGGTACTTCCATCAGAGTTCTATCTCAACTGGGCGGCCACAACAAATTATCTCCTCTAACAGATTCTTCTCAGCCTATCTTCCTTAACCCAAATATTAAGATGGGGGGTACCTATCCCCACAACCTGGTTAAAAAAAACTGCATGACTCTAAAATCTCAGATTTTTATTCCAACACCACCATACTCACCTCTCAAGAGATAAATAATAAATTTAGTCTTCATCCAACGTCATATTTCAAGATATATCAAATACAGCACTTATTAATTAAACTATTTGGTCAAGAATTAAAACCTTCCAGATTTTGAGACCTCCTGCATCAAATTTCCAGCCCAGCCTGTCAATCCCATGGAATTTCCACAATATATAAAGCCCTGCTCACCTGCTCACAACCTCCATCCCTAAAAGGATCCACAATGTGGGATAATCCCATATCTGGCATAGACCTTAACTGGCCGCTCCTCTGGAAAAATCTGTACACCTGTATTTCCCAGAACAGGTTTAGGTTAATCCAATGTAGAATTCTAAACAATATGTACTACACACCAGTGAAACTGGTGAGGATGGGACGACTTGACACCCCATTATATATCAGATGTAACATGGAAGAAGGTTCTCTATTACATATTTTCTGGAAATGTTGGAAAGTATCTTCCCTGTGGACACAAACTGAGAACCAATTAGATCCACTTCTAGGATTACAAGGCTTATTTACCATGGATATTAGTATTATTGGGGAATTCATGAAAATCCAAGTTAAAGAAAAAAAAAACATATGGCCCTCATCTCATTGGCAGTCAAGAAATTAGTTCTTAGGCACTGGATGGATCAGGCGACCATCACATATTCGGAATGGCTGCACGAACTATCCTTTGCTCTTAGAGCAGAACAACTAATTGCCAGTGTTAATCACTGCACTCCTGCTTTTCATAAAAAATGGGGGAAATTATATGCACTATTTGCGGGATAATTGTTCCTTTTGGATTGCTATGAGCCCCCTGACAAATCTTAATAGTGTTATGCTCCTGATCACAATTGTGAACACCTCATTAAGAGAACATGTCTGCAGGTACTGAACTCAGTATACAAATATACCTCACCGGGGGGGGGATAGTGAGGGAGGGAGGTTTTGTAGGGAAGTTTGGGAGGGGGCATGGGGGAGGGAAGGAGATTTTTTGATTTATCCAATTGCTGTATTACTGCTGATCTCTGTAGAAATGTTTTCTTTTCCATTTCTGTTATGTATGTTTGTTATATAAAATCAATAAAATATATTTGATTTAAAAAAAAAAAACCTCACCCCAAACAGGGACCAAACCAAAAAAAGCAAAAAGGAAATCCAAAACACTTCTGATCATAGGAGACTCCATGATTCGGGGAGTTGATACCTACCTCCAGCTGAGGGTAATGGTTAGATGTCTCCCAGGTACATCAACGTGGAGAGATACTGGCCACATTGCTAAAATTGTGCAGGAAGCAGGAGAAAACATCGATGTCCTGGTACACACAGGGACTAATGATCTCATCAGCCAGTCAGTTGTGGAGACCAAGGAACACCTGACCAGGCTGGGAGACAAACTGTCATCCATTTCATCTAGCATCTCCTTCTCTGAGATCCTGGTGGTCTAGGAGAGAGGGGCAGATGGACGGAAGGTCAGAGAAGGGGAGACAGGGGAGTTAAACATGTGGCTCAAGGGCTGGTGGCAGGAAAAAGGACACAAATTTGTGAGTAACTGGCAACAGTTTTGGGAGCGAAAGTTCTTTAAATTCGATGGACTGCATCTGACTAAGGAGGGAGTCAGTGCATTGGGGCAGAAGTTTGACATCTTTGCAGCATATTTAAACTAGCAAATGGGGAGGGGGTGCAGCACCTGATACATCGAACAGGAAGAACACCCCTCAGCTAGTGATCAAACAGGAGTTCAGCATGTTTATAGTACATTTGCATCACCAAGTAAGGAAAAAGGTCCATCTCCCCATACTCTATGATGCACAGGGGAAACACCGGACTTCACCCAGCAACTAACCCACCAAAATCTGGCCAATGGAAAATCATGTACACAAATGCCCGCAGTCTGAGAAACAAGATCCCAAACTTGCAGGCAACAATGACATAGGCTAAACTGGACATAGTAGCCATTAGCGAGACATGGTTCACCAGTAACCACACTTGGGAGACTTCAGTACCCAGCTATGTACTGTTCAGAAGAGACCAAAGTGCAAAATGGGGGTGGGGGTGGAGTGGCCCTTTATGTCAATGAAAATATCAAAGCTACAGAAATTCAGAATACACATGAGCAAGAAGAACTGTGGGTCACCCTGAAACAGGAAATGGGACAGCCATACAAACTGGGATTGTCTACAGGCCTTGGGGAATACATTGACACATTACTGTTAGAAGATATTTAAAACATGACAGCTAAAGGGGAGGTTCTGATAATGGGAGCCTTCAACATGCCAGATACAGATTGATCAATACCAGCAGTAACATCCACCAGAACTAGACACATGGTGGATTCCCTGCAGGGGGAGGGCTTCAAACAACTGGTACAACAACCCACAAGAGATAGAGCTATCCTAGATCTAGTACTGACTAATGGGGAAAGGATCACAGATCTCCAGGTAGAAGATCACCTGGGGGCCAATGACCATCACATGGTTTGGTTCAATTTGACCACTAGAACTAAATCATCCCATGCATCTTATCCCACCGTGTTGCACCAGAAGATCTGTGCCAGTATTCTCAGGCAAGAAGATCACCAGTAACTGTTTTGTGCTATTTTAAATTGCATTTCATTCATCTGCATTTAAATATCTGTACTTTAGGACTTGTGTGTTTGAATGCTACAGGGGAGACTCACTAACATCACTGTAGAGGCGGGGTTCTGCTAGATAAAAGCTTGTGCTGCTCGCTACAGCGCGAGCACCACTTCTTGTAGAAATTTCTATAGTAAGACCTAACATATATCAGGTTAAGTAGTGGGACCTTTTTATTGGGTTGTTTTAAACATTTATTATAGGTCTTGGTATTGTAAGTTTAGAGATTTTAGCTTTGATCTTGGACAGTATTTTATTTTGAATTTTAATAAAGATTTAGTTTTTGCTTATTTATTTAGTTAATTATTGCATTTTTGTATTGCTTTGTATTGATCTGTAGTGTTCATCATGGGAATATGGTGTGTTACTGTGCTAATTATTATAGGACTAATCTGGATGGATGCAGGAGTTTTTGCATTAGATAATATACCATATCAGCATGTTTCTCCTGATTCTTTTAAATTTTCTAATACATTGATTGCATCTTATTCTCATAAAGAAAACTGTATTTCTATTTTGGGGTGTTTAACAAGGCAAGATGTGTTGGACATAGGGAGTGTCTATTTTACTAAGACACCCAACCCTTTAGATTTGGGATCTATCAGGCAGATCATTATGTTCCCCATGATTGCTAGAATTTTGTTATCTTTATCAGATGATGTTGAATCCAGTCCAGGACCTGTAGCTAATGGTAATGATCAGAACTTGATCTCTAATGGGCTGCAGTTTGTTCATATTAACATAAGGAACTTTCTTAATAAGAAGGCTGAGGTGTAGGCTTGTATTGGGATTCATAAGCCTGACGTATTTAGTATCACAGAGACTCAGTTAAAATCTAACGTTACTGATGGTACGTGTACATTGGATGGTATAAATTATTTAGGACAGATAGGAAGGATAATAAGAAGGGGGGTGATTTTTGTTTCTGACAGGTTTGAGGCTGTTAGTGTTGATGTTTCTTATCAACAATCAACGTTATGCGAATTGTTTCATTTAGAATTACGTTTGGCTACTTGTATCAGATTGGGGCTTTGTGTTGTTTATAACCCTCCTAAGGCTGGTATTAATGGATTGTATGAGTTCCTAGATTATTTTCAGCAGTTTGTTCCATCTAAATACGTAGTAATAATGAGGGACTTTAACTTGAATTGAGTGGGGGAAGCTCATGACCAACCTGAATTAACAATTTCTGGTGCCGGATTAAACCAATTTATATCAGGTGTCACTAGATTGAATCATCACAGCAGTCAACATACTTTGATTGGATATTGACTAAAACAGTGGATAGGATAATTGAGAGTGGGACGTATTCTGATAGTATTAGTGATCATATGCCAATGTATTGTATTTGGAGAGTTATGAAATCAAAAATACCTCCTAAAATAATTACATATAGAAATTATCGTGATATTGATGTTGATAGTTTCATTTCTGATCTTCAAACGACAGACTGGTCTTTATTGAATATCATTCCTGATTCTAATGCATCTGTTGATTTTTTTCTTACTTCACTTTTACAGATTCAAGATAGATATTTTCCTCTAATTAAAAGAAGGGTTAAGGGTAAAGATAGTAAATTTATTACACCAGCATGGTTTTCTTTAATGAGGGAGAGAGATAAATATTGGAAAGTTTACAAAGTTTCTAATAGTATTGAGGTCTTTAACCACTATCGATATTTGAGAAATAAATGTAAATTATTGATACGTAAAGAGAAATCAGACTATTATCAGAAGCAACAAATAAATTCATTAGGAGATTGTAAAACATTTTGGGAATCTATTAAAAAAATTAACAGATCCAAATAAAAATAAAGGAATTGGCACTATTAATTTAAATGGGGTTACTATTACTGATACAAAAGATATCCGTGATCACTTTTTGAAAAAAAATTACTGATTTATCTGAATACCTGATTGATATTGATTCTTCTTCTTTGAATGATTCTGGACCTAAATGTATTCATGTTGGCAATTCTTATTGTTTGAGTATGATACAGCCTCAGGAAGTACTCAAGTTATTTAGACAAATGTCTATCAGCAAAAGTTTGGGAGCAGATGGTTTATAACTGTGGTTCTTAAAACTTGTTTCCAATTTCATATATGAACCTTTAACCACCATTTTTAACTTATCTCTTTCTACTGGTGTTTTTTCACTGGTCTGGAAGCAAACTATTGTTAAACCTATATTTAAATCATGTCAACGGCCAATTTCTATTCTTTCCCCATTAAGTAAGCTCTTTGAAAAATTGGTTGATTGTCAATTGGTGGAGCATCTGGAAGCCAGGGGTCTTTGCTGTCTGGAGCAGCATGGTTTTCAGAGGTATTACAGCACTGGCACTGCCCCGGCTTACTTTACTAACCATACTTTAAGATCTATAGACGCTGGTCAGTTGACTGGAGCTTTATTTATTGACTTATCAAAAGCCTTCAATTTAGTCAGTCATTCCATGCTGCTCCAGAGACTGGGGAGCCTTGGGCTTTCTGAGATAACTTGTGATTGGTTCCAAAGTTACTTAACTGCACGCCCAGTAAGGGTGAAACTTGGTGGTGTGGTATTTTATTTGGATCTGTACCAAAAACTTGTAATGCTGAACTTTTGGCTATAAATGACTTGGCAGGTAATATGGTTAGACAAATAACTGAAACCAAATATCTAGGACTAATACTTGATGCTAGTTTAACTTACTCGTCACATGTTAGGTATATAGCGAAGTCTGTAAATCAAAAAATAGGTGCCTTATATCGAATTAAGGATTGCTTAACTAGAGAAGCAAGAGAAATGATATCCAAAAGTATATTACTTTCGACTTTTCGTTATAATTCTTTTTTGTTTGCTAAAATAGCTACTACGGACCTGGATTTGGTAAACAAGTCTTTTAATTCCATTTGTAGATTTGTCTTGGCTAAACCTTACAATACGCATCATTGTGATTTATATAATGAACTTAATTGGCTACCCCCTAAATTGGCCTATTTTCCTAAGTTAGGCTGTTTGACTAATATCATTTTTGTACAGGGAAGTAAGTAAATCACCTCTTTATAGTCTGATTAATCAAAAGGAAGATGTTAGATCCTTACGTTCAACCAATGTACTGCATTTATTGATTCCTAGAATAGATACCTGCATGGGTGAGAGAGCCTTTCATTTCAATGTCCAACACTATGGAATACACTACCAGATAATTGTGTTACTGCAGTTAAGTAAGAAAGTTTAAAAAAAGTTTTGTACTGCTATTTGCAACCACTTGCTGTATGTAATTGTACTTAGTTATGTAAATGTATTACTGTGTTTTTTGCCAAGTATTTAATGTATTGTGTGTTTGTATTATTGTATTTAATTTGCTTCTTTATTTGAAGCACCAGGTCGATACTGAAAAAGGGCCTTGGCCCAGTCATCTTACCTGGTAAATAAAGTGAATTGAATTGAATTGAAAAATACAGGACTTCAGAGGAGCTGACTTTGATAAGATGGCCAATAGAGTTAAGCTAGCCCTACCTAAAAGAAATACAAGTGAGGGGGTACAGGCAAAGTGGGCAAGCATTAAGGATACAATACTTGAAGCAACATGCCATTGTGTTAGAGAAAAAAGCAAGCACAAAAGAAGAAGGAAACCACTTTGATTCTCAAAAACAGTAGCAAAAAAGGTCAGAGCCAAAAGGCTGGCCTTCAGAATCATAAGGGAACGCAGCGGGACGAAGATAGGGAGGCATACCAAACTTCCCTAAGGGAAGCAGTGAAGGCAGGCAAAGGCCCAAACCAAGGAAACACTAGCACAAACAGTAAAAGAAGGGGACAACACTTTCTGTAGATACATTAGTGAAAGAAGAAAGTCCAGAGGGGGTATTGCTAAGATCAAAGGGGATAAATGGGAGTGTGTGGAGGAGGACCAAGGAAAAGCATCTATCCTAAATATATACTTCTGCTCAGTATTTACTGAGTAGAAGGTAGGACAGGGCCCACAGCACAGCACCATGGACATGGGTGAGGGAGGTGTGCACTAGTCCCTTCACAAAAGAAAGGGTCCTACAAAAGATTGCTAAACTCAGGGTGGACAAGGCAATGGGACCTGATGGCATACGTCCCAAGGTACTAAAGAAACTCAGGGTGGAACTTGCAGAGCCATTACCAGGACTGTTCAGTGAGTCTCTGAGCACAGGAGAGGTCTCATAAGACTGGAAAAGGGCTCATATGATCCCGCTCCACAAGAGCAGTAGCAAGGAGGAGGCAGGGAACTACAGACCAGTCAGTCTTACCTCAGTAGTGGGCAAGATTATGGAGGCACTCCTTAAGGAAAGTATAGTGCAGCACCTGGAATCCATAGGAGCACAGGATCCAAGACAGCATGGGTTTACAACAGGAAGGTCCTGTCAAACTGATCTCATAGATTTCTTTGACTGGGTAACCAGAGTGGCAGACCAAGGGGGTGCAGTTGATGTTGCCTACCTTGACTTCAGCAAAGCTTTCTATACTGTTCCACATAGAAGATTGATTAATAAGCTGGGTAGGCTCGGGGTGGGTCAGTTGGTCAACTGGGTGGCAAACTGGTTATCAGGCAGAAAAAAGAGAGTGGTGGTAAATGGTATTCAGTCAGAAGAGATGCAAATCACAAGTGGGGTACCTCAGGGATCAGTCCTGGGGCCAGTCCTCTTCACTATCTTCATCAGTGACATTGGAGATGGACTGGAGGGTAAGGTTTGCCTATTTGCAGAAGACACCAAGATCTGCAACAGAGTAGATGATCCAGATGGGGTGGGCAGAATGAGATGAGATCTGGATAAACTGGCAAAATGGTCAGAAGAGTGGTAACTGGAGTTTAACGCAAAGAAGTGCAATATCATGCACATAGGGAAGAGAAACCCTGAAGCCACCTATAGGTTGGGAGGGGAGTTGCTGGCAATCACAAGGGAAGAAAGAGGCTTTGGCATCATCATCATCATCACAGATGACCTGAAATCATCTAAGCAGACCACTAAAGCAGTAAGTAAGGCTAGAGGTATGTTGGGGTGTATTAGTAGGGGTATCGCAAGTCATAAGAAGGAGGTAATAATCCCTCTTTACAAGACACTGGTTAGGCCCCAACTGGAGTACTGCATGCAGTACTGGAGGCCGCACCTGCACAAGGACATTAACAAAATGGAGGCAGTCCAAAGAAGGGCAACCAAAATGGTGCAGGGACTGCATCAGAAAACATATGAGGACAGATTAACGGAGTTCAGTATGTATACTAGTCTAGAGCAAAGTAGGGAGAGAGGTGATATGATTGAAACATTCAAACCTCTTAAGGGCATTAACAAGGTGAAAGAGTTTAACATGTTTCAATATAAGAAAAATAGGACAAGAGGACAAAGCATGAGATTAGAGGTAGGCCGATTAAGGGGTAATGTGAGGAAGTTCTTTTTCACAGAAAGGGTGGTGGATGCACGGAACGGCCTACCTCAGGAAGTGGTGGATATGAATACAGTGCAGGGCTTCAAACAGGCAAGGGATAGGCATAAGGGAGCAATACAGATGAGTATGAATAGATAGGCCATTGACAGAGTAAAGGCCTATGGCACATTCATAAGGTAGAAAAAATGAGCAGACTGGATGGGCCTTGCAGTCCTTATCTGCCGTCAATTTCTATGTTTCTATGGTGGGAAAATCCCCTCAGCATGTCAGGAAGCAGCTGCATCTCATTCAAGAGTTCCTGGAGTCTCTAAGATTCCTGATAAATCAGAGAAAGTCGGTTCTGCAACCTTCTTGGGTATTGCAGTTCATAGGAGCCAAGCTAAATACCCTGCAGGGCAGGGCATACCTGCCCCTGGACAGGGTAAGGAGCATCTTAACAGCAGGTTCACTTGTTCTGAACAAGTCAAAAACTGCAAGACAGTTCCTTCAACTGTTAGGCCACATAACAGCTGCCACTGGCACAGTACTGGGGTCCAGATTCCAGATGTGGGACATCCAGTTTCACCTAAGAGCTCACTGGTGCCAGAAAAGAGACCCTCTTTCAAAACTGATCCAGTAACAAGAACTCTGTTACAGGTTCTCGAATAGTGAAAAGAGGAAAACAATCCTAGTGAAGGCGTTCCCTAACAACAGGAGTCCCCCTCAGTGACTCACTATGTATGCATCACTACTAGGATGGGGTGCCTATCTGGGGGATCACCCTACCCAGGGCACTTAGTCAAGTGCAGAGTCACTCCTGCACATAAACCTACTGGAGCTCAGAGCAGTGTTGTTAGCACTGAAGGCCTTCACGCCTCTGCTACAGGGAAAAGTACAGATCAGAACAGACAATACCACAACTGTGTACTACATAAACAAGCAGGGAGGGACAAGGTCCAGTCCTCTGCACAGACTCTATGAAAATATGGAGTCTGGCTTACTCCTTGGGAGTTTCTCTTCAAGCCATTCATCTGCCTGGCAAGGACAATACCTTGGCAGACACCTTGAGTTGGATCAACCAGGCCCATCACAAATGGACCCTGAACAGGCAAGTGGTGCAAGTAATTTTTAAGAGGTGGAGAACTACACAGGTGGACTTTTTTTTTTTTTTTTTTTTAAACCAGGTATAGCACACTAAGCTGAAAGCTTTTTTACAGGAGCGACCTGGGAGCACAAGGAGGTTAAGTGACTTGCTCAGAGTCACACAGTATGCAAGTAGAAGCTGTGGGATACAAACCCAGGTCTGGTCTGCTGGATGTTACCAGATTTGCAGCTCAGAGCCTTAGACCACTGCGCTATACTGCCTCAGTCACATTCTTCACAGCAGTCACAACATACTTGTTCACATTCCACCAGAACTACCACCTGCCAAAATATTGTTGCAGACCACCAGAGTTTGGAACAATCCCTTCGGATGCTCTGATTCTAGATTGGTCAGGGAAACACCTATATGCTTTCCCTCCCTTCCCTCTGGTATACAGGGTTTTTGCTCAAGCTCAGGTCCCAGTCAGCATCCATGATCTTGATAGCACCAGACTGGCCCAGGCAGCCATGGTACTCTCTACTGCTGTCCATGTCTGTGGCCAAGCCAATACACCTTCCCAGGAGGCACAATCTATTAACCTCCAGTCAGGGGAGGCTTCTGTACCTGAACCTCAGATCCATCAGGCTCTAGGCCTGGCTCTTGAGGACCTAGAATATGCAGGCCTAAACCTTTCTGAAGGTGTTCTGGACATTCTGAAGGGTTACAGGAAGCCCTCCACTAAGAAAACTTATTCTGCAAAATGGAAAAGGTTTTCTAACTGGTGTTCCACACAGGATATTGAATCGACACAGGCTGGATTATTTTACTCATTTACATCTACATTTTTTGGGCTTTCAGGCCAATACCCTGAAGGCAAATTTGGCTGCAGCTTCTGCTTACATTTCAGCTAGGTGAGGTTCTTTAAAGGCCTTTCCCATTTGCACCCCCCCCCACAGGGAGTCAGTGCCTGCATAGGATCTCAACAACCAGTAGCCTCTGCAGTCCTGGGAATGTTTTTCTGACTTACTATATAGGTGCCACAATCAAGCACTATCGTTTGCAAATTGGGGTCTTCTTCTTCTTCTCCCCTTCAGGTGATTCTGACATTCAGGGGTATTGTTGTACTTGTTATCCCCTAACTTTGGGGTTCTTGTCCTCCCCTTTGGAGGATTTTGGGGTATTACTTAATTATCATTATAATTCCAATCATTAAATTGGTAGCTATAAATATGTAGTTCTGAGACCTGTCTTTCTAGGCTCCAAGGAAATCTGAGGGGTCAGAACCAAGGCAGCTAGTTCAAGGCAGCATTTGAAAAATAGCATGTGCAAAGATTCCATCATTTGCATAGCATTCTGTCTCTCTGGGCAGCCCAGTCTTAAAGGGACACTGCAGAAGTTATGAATACCTGAGTATCACTGGGAAGAAACAAAATTACTATGGTGAGTAATCTTTTCTTTCTGCTTGTTAGCTCCAGGGCATGGAGTTTTCTGGCGAGACGTGTTGTCCATCTCTTGGAAAGGGAAATTTCTGTACACCTTCCCTCCCTTCCAGAGGGTGCTGATCAAGCTTCAGATGGAGGAGGCATCCATGTTCCTAGTCACCCCCTTCTGGACTCATCAGATCTGGTTCCTGTTGTTTCAGCAGCTGACAATGGAAACTCCAGTGCCCCTACCATATGCACAGGCTTGCTCTCCCAGGAGTGGGGCACCCTGGTCCACCCGTATCTCAAGTCTCTCCATCTTCATGCGTAGCTCCTGAGGACATAGCCATCATGAAGTTTGGGGTGTCCACCACAGTGGCAGATGTGTTGTTCGTGGCTAGGAAGCCCTCCACCTGGGCCACCTATTCCATGAAATTGAAGTGCTTTGTCATAAATGCTGCATCACACCACCTGGATCCCTTCACCTGTCTGGTGAACCAGACTTTGGAGTACTTGCTTTCTCTTTCAGACTCTGGTCTGAAGTACTCAAAGTTCATCTTTTGGCTATATTTGCCTATCATGTCCCCATAGATGGCCATTCCGTGGCTCCACTAGACATGTCTCGCATATTTTTGAGAGGCATTCTTCATCTGAAGCCTCCAATCTGCAAACCTATCCTGGCTTGGGACTTAAGCTTTGTGTTGGGAAAACTCACCCTACTTCCTTTTGAACCATCTGTGAGTTGCCAGCTATGCTATCTGTCTTGGAAAGCATTGGTTTTAGCTGCTATTAATTCTGCTTGGAGGATTTCCGAGCTTCAGAAGCTCATGTGTGAGCACCCCTATTTGGTTTTCCATGAAGACAGGGTGCCCTTGTGTACCAATCCTAATTTTTTTCCCAAGGTGGTGTCTGAGTTTACTTTGAATCAATCCATCCACCTACCTGATTATTTTCCGGAGCATGCCAGTCCAGGGAAAGCATTGCTCCATACCTAAAATCTACATAGAATTTTGCATTACTATTCTCATCAGATGAAGGACTGCAGGAAGTCCTCACAGTTTGTTTCTTTGACCCCTGGGAAAGAGGGTGTCCCAGTGTCTAAGTAGTGTTTGTCCAAATGGTTGACTAACTGCATTGTTTTCTGTTACAGGAATTACAGTAAGGAACTTCCAGGTGTGGTACATGATCATTCCACCAGAGGCATGGCCACCTCTGTTACTTGCTTTTGCAACATCTCTGCTGCAGAGATCTGCACAGTGCCTACTTGGAGCTCGGTCCATACTTTTACTAAGCACTACAGTCTGGACATTGCCTCTCAGCATAGGGCCAATTTCGGGCTAGCCGTTCTTCAGGGCCTCCTCTCCTAGGTCCTTTCTTCCAACTTCTCAGACTGTCTGACAATTTTTGTATAACTGCTTGGGACTCATCCTACCAGTGTGGCCTGCTGCAAGATACCCTCAAAGTAAGTACAGTTACGTAAGAACTGACCATAACAGTAGATCTTCTAGAGGATCTCTTGCAGCAGTCCCTGCTTTCCCTCCCTCCTTCTCCCTCTCTTTCTTTCTTTCTTTGCAGCTATCCCATCCTTTGGAAGGGAGCCTTCTGCTTCCTTTTCCTTCTGTCAGTTGCCTCAGTTTCCTCCTCAGTTCTCCTAGTAGGTTCTGCTTTTGGTGTCTGACGGGAGAACTGAGGAGGGTGTGGGGGCTACCCACTCTTATAGGGTTGGCTGATGTTAATGGGTGGCATCTGTGCTGGGCAGCCCCCCCTGGTAGACTGCTAGCTAGAAATTTTCCATGTAGTCCCAGGGCCACCTGAATTGACAGTTTTATTTTTCCAAAAATGGGTTCCAGGTGGTTTATGGGTTTGGGGTGAAAGGTCCACAGTGGTTGTTTAGGCCACTTGAGGTGATATTTTTATTTCTGTCAAAATGGGTTCCAGGTGATTTGTGGAGCAAGGGTGAAAGGTTAGCTGTGGTGATTTAGGCCACCTAAGGTGATATTTTTATTTTTGCCAAAAATTAGTTCCAGGTGATTTATGGAGCTGGGCTGAAAGGTTAGCGGTGGTCGTTTAGGCCACCTTAGGTGATATTTTTATTTTGCCCAAAAATGGGTTCCAGGTGATTTTTGGGGCCAGGTGAAATGTCTGTGGTGGCCATTTATGCCATTTGAGGTGATACTTTTATTTTGACCAAAAATGGGTTAGAGGTGATTTATGGAGTTGGGGTGATAGGTCCACTGTTTTTTATTTACGTCACCTGAGGTGATATTTTTATTTTTGCCAAAAATGGGTCCCAGGTGATTTATGGAGCTGGAAAGAAAGGTTGGCGGTGGTCATTTAGTCCACCTTAAGATATATATCTATTTTGGCCAAAAATGGATTCCAGGTATTTTATGGAGTTGGGGTGATAGGTTGGTGGTGATCGTTTAGGCCTCCTGAGGTGATGTTTTTATTTTACCTGAAGATGGGTTCCAGATGAATTATGCCGTTTGGGTGAAAAGTCCAAGGTTGTCATTTAGGCCACCTGACGTGATATTTTCATTTTGGCCAGAAATGAGTTCTAGGTGATTTACAGAGCTGGGGTGAAAGGTCCACAGTGGTCACTTTACCCACCTGAGGTGATATTTCTATTTTTGCCAAAAATGGGTCTTAGGTGATTTATTCAGCTGAGAGGAAAAGTCCTCCGTAGACACTTAAGCCACCTGAGGTACAATTTTTATTTTGACCAAAATGGGTTCCAGGTGATTTTTGGAGCCATGTGAAAGGTTTGCAGTGGTCATTTAGGACATCTGAGGCTATGTTTTTATTTTGCCCAAAAATGGTTCCAAGGTGATGTTTGAAACCAGGCTGAAAGGTTCGTAGTGGTCATTTTGGCCACCTGATGTGATATTTTTATTCTGGCCAAAAATGGGTTCCAAATGATTTATGGAGTTGGGAATGAAAGGTCCACGGGTGTCAATCAGGCCACCAGAGGTGATATTTTTATTTTGGCCAAAAATGGGTTCCATGTGATTTATGGAGCCAGGGTGAGGAATTGGCAGTGGTCATTTGGGCCACCTGGGAAGTTATTTTTATTTTGGCCAAAAAATTGTTCCAGGTGATTTATGGAGTTGGGGTGAGAGGTCCAAGGTGGTCATTTAGGCCACCTGAGTTGACTTTTTTTTTTTGGCCAAAATTGGGTTCCAACTGATACGTGGAGCTCGGGTGATAGGTCAGTGGTGGTTGTTTAGACCAGCTGAGTTGATATTTTTATTTTGGCCAAAAATGGGTTCCAGTTGATCTATACAACCAGGGTGAAATGTCCGCGGTGGTCTTTTAGGCCACCTGAGTTGATATTTTTATTTTTGCCAAAAATGTGTCCAGGTGACTTATGCAACCAGGGTGAAAGGTCTAAGGTGATCGTTTGGGCCACCTGATGTGATATTTTTATTTTGGCCAAAATGGATTCCAGGTGATTTATGGAGCTGGGGTAAAAGGTCCAAGGTTGTTGTTTAGGCCACCTGAGGCAATATTTTTATTTTGGCAAAAAAATGAGTTCCAGGAGATTTTTTGAGCCAGGATGATAGCTCTGCAGTGGTTATTTAGGCCACCTGATGTGATTTTTTTTTGCAAAAATGGGTCCCAGGTGATTTGTGGAGCCAGGGAGGAAGGTCCATGTTGGCTGTTTAGGCCACTTGAGGTGATATTTTTATTTTGCCTAAAAATGGTTTCTAGTTGATCTATGGAGCCAGGGTGAAAGGTCCACGCTGGTCATTTAGGCCACCTGAGGTGATATTTTCACCTTTTCCAGAAATGGGTTCCATGTGATTTATGGAGCTGGGATGAATTGTTAGCAGTGGTCGTTTAGACCGCCTTAGGAGATATTTTTTATTTTGACCAAAAATGGGTTCCATGTGATTTTTGCAGCCATGTGAAAGGTCCGTGGTGATTATTTAGACCACCTGAGTTGATATTTTTATTTTTCCAAAAATGGGTTCCAGCTGATTTATGGGGTCACGGTGAAAGGTCTGCGGTGATCATTTAGGCCATCTGGGGTAATATTTTTATTTTGGCCAAAAATTGGTTCCAGGTAATTTATGTAGCTGAGGTGAAAGGTCTAAGATGGTCATTTAGGCCACCTAAGGTGATATTTTTCTTTTTGCCAAAATTGGGTTCAAAGTTATTTATGGAGTTGGGGTGATAGGTCAGCAGTGGTTGTTTAGGCCACCTAAGGTGATGTTTTTATTTTGGCCAAAAATGGGTTCTGTGTGATTTTTGGAGTCATGTAAAAGGTCCACTGTGTTTGTTTAGGTCACCTGAGATGACATTTTTATTTTGACCAAAAATGCCTTCCAGGAGATTTGTGGAGCTGGTTTGAAAAGTCTACAGTGGTCATTTAGGCCACCTGAGATGATATTTTTATTTTACCTGAAAATGCATTCCAGATGAATTATGGAGTTGGGGTGAAAGGTGCAAGGTTGTCGCTTAGGCCACCTGACTTGATATTTTCATTTTACCCAGAAATGAGTTGTAGGGGATTTATGGCACTGGAGTGAAAGGTCCATGATGGTCATTTAGGCCACTGGATGTGATATTTTAATTTTGGCCCAAAATGGGTTCCAGGTGATTTATGAAGTTGGGGTGAACGGCCCACTGTTTCTTATTTAGTCCACCTGATGTGATATTTTAATTTTTGCCAAAAATGGGTTCCAGGTGATTTATGAAGCCAGGGTGAAAAGTCAAACCTAGTTGTTTAAGCCATCTAAGGTGATATTTTTATTTTTGCTAAAAATAAGTTCTAGGAGATTTATGGAGGCAGAGTGAAAGGTCTGTGGTGGTTGTTTAGGCCACCTTAGGTGGTATTTTTATTTTTGCCAAAAATGGGTCCCAGGTAATCTATGGAGCTGGGGAGAAAGGTCTGCTTTGGTCGCTTAGGCCATCTGAGGTGATATTTTTATTTTGGCCAAAAAAGGAGTCCAGGTGATTTATGGAGTTGGGGTGAAAGGTCAGCAGTGGTCATTTAGGCCACCTCAGTTGATATTTTGTTTTTGGCCAAAAATGGGTTCCAGCTAATTTTTGGAGCTGTGTGAAAGGTCCGCAGTGGTTGTTTAGGCCATCTAGGATGATATTTTTAATTTGACCAAAAAAAAATGTTCCAGGTGATTTATGGAGTTGGATTGAAAGGTCTGCGGTGATTGGTTAGGCCACCTGGGGTTATATTTTTATTTTGGCCAAAAAATGGGTTCCATGTGATTTATACAGCTGGGGTTAAATATCTGCAGTGGTTGCTTAGGCCACTTGAGGTGATCTTTTAATTTTTGCCAAAAAATGGCTCCCTGGTGATTTATTTTATTTATTTAGTAAATTCATTGGAATACACAGACTCTTTTGTGAAGGCCCCTCATCACAGGTTACATGGAGGATAACAGTTTTCACAGATACATAGTTGAACAAGCATTGCACAATCATACAAATATAATGGATTATACACAAGTAAAATAAAGGATACAAAGTTGATAATACAGACCAAGTAGGCCCAAATTATACAGTCAGTTATAACAATCACAGGCAAGTTATACAAGTGAAAAGCAGATGCAAGTGGGCCCTAATTGTACAGCAAGATAAATTAGGACAGATTAGCACAGGGCAAGTAAAACCCAGAGTCAAGAGTGTATAACAAATAAAGACTCCAGCCACCCAGGAGTCATGAGCTGGAGAGAAAGATCCACTGTGGTTGCTTAGGCCACCAGAAGTGATATTTTTATTTTGGCTAAAAAAGGGTTCCAGGTGATTTATGGGGCCAGGGTAAAAGGTCCAAGGATGTTGTTTAGGCCAACTGATGCAATATTTTTATTCTGGCAAAAAATGAGTTCCGGGAGATTTATGGAGCCACAGTGAAAGCTCCGCGTGGTTGATTATGCCACCTGAGATGATATTTTTATTTTGGCCAAAAATGGGTCCCAGGTGATTTATGGAGCTGGGGAATAAGATTGGCGGTGGTCGTTTAGTCCACCTTAGGAGATAAATTTATTTTGGCCAAAAATGGATTCCAGGTATTTTATAGAGTTGGGGTGATAGGTAGGTGGTGGTCATTTAGGCCTCCTGAGGAGATATTTTTTATTTTGGCCAAAAGTGGGTTCCAGGTAATTTATGGAGCTGAGCAGAAAGGTCTAAGGTGGTCATTTTGGGCAACTGAGCTGATGTTTTTATTTTTGCCAAAATTGGGATCCAAGTGATTTTTGGAACTGGTTGACAGGTCTGCGATGGTCATTTAGGCCATTTGACATGATATTTTAATTTTTGTCAAAAATGGGTCCCAGGTGATTTATGGATTAGGGGTGAAAGGTCTGCAGTAGTCGTTTAGGCCACCTGAGGTGATATTTTTATTTTTCTTGCCAAAAATGGGTTCCAGGTAATTTATGGAGCTGGGGTGACAGGTCCATAGTGGTTGTTTATGCCACCTGAGGTGATATTTTTATTTTGGCCAAAGATGGGTTCCAAGTCATTTATGGAGCCAGCGTGATAGTTGTTTATGCCACCTGAGGTGATATTTTTATTTTTGTAAAAAATGGCTTCCAGGTGATTTAAGAAGCCAGTGTTAAAGATCTGCAGTGGTCATTTAAGCCACCTGAGGTGATATTTTCTTCCCCCAAAATTGGTTCCAGGTGATATAAGGGGCTGAGGTGAAAGGTCTGTCGTTGTTGATTAGGCTGCTTGAGGTGATATTTTTATATTGGCTAAAAATAGGTTCCATGTGATTTTTCCAGCTGTGTGAAAGGTCCGCAGTGTTCTTTTAGGCCACCTGGCATGATATTTTTAGTTTGTTTTTTTTTAAATAGAGCCAGTGTGAAGGATCTGCAGTGGTCAGTTAGGCCTTCTGAGGTGACATTTTTATTTTTGTCAAAAATGGGTCCCAAGTGATTTATGGAGCCGATGTGAAAGATATGGTCATTTAGGCCACCCGAAGTGATATTTTTATTTTGGCCAAAAATGGGTTCCTTAGGATTTTTGGAGCCATGTGAAAGGTCCACTGTGTTTGATTTGGCCACCTGAATTGATATTTGTATTTTTCCAAAAAACGGTCCCAGATTATTGATTGAGCCAAGCTGGAAGGTTCGTGGTGGTCGTTTAGGCCACCTGAGGTGATATTTTAATTTTGGCCAAAAATTTGTTCCAAGGGAATTTATACAGTTGTGGTGAAAGGTGCGTTGTCGTCAGTTAGGCCAGCTGAGATGATATTTTTATTTTGTCCAAAAATGGATTCAAGGTGATGCTACTGTATCTGCGCCCATGAGGAGGGTCTGACTATGGGTACATCATGATGCAGGTTGCTCCAATATGGCTGGCTGAAGACAACGCCAATCACACCTGAGCGAGGAGCACACCTGGAAAAAAGATAGTGACCCATTAGCTATTCTCGATATGGGGCTTGTTTTCTGATTTGTTCGTCACTTGTTCTTTCTATAGCTGAGGCGCGGTATGTTTTCCTGACAAATTAGATGTTTTAGCACAGCTCTTGTTTGTGAAGTGGGAACTGGGATGTCTAACACCATCAGGTGAATAAAAGAGATTTCAGACACCCATAGAGAGGGGGAAAAAAGAAAAAAAATACTTGGGCTTCCCGCACCTCACCAAAGAATAAGTCTCCGAGCCTTCCAGACCTAATGGCTCTGAGGAAAACACCACAGATGCTACTTTCACCATTGGTTAGCCCCCTAGGTTAAGGGGGGGCACAAGGTAACATCTTGTTTTTTCTCAGTAAGGGAAGTGTGGAGGTCCAAGAGGATAATATGGATTAAATCTATGGTCAATGCAGCAAAGACTTGCATTTTGAAAAAATGGCTTCTCTCCACGATGGGAGAGGGGGGAGTTTAAACAGCATAATGCAGCCAGAGAAATGGCAACCTGAAACTTGGGCTGAGAGCTTACTAGCTGATACGCTTGTGGGGGCCTACTTAGGGCAGAATTTTAAAGTTATAATTTCACAGCCTTTGGAAAATAAAAAAAATTCAGCCCACAATACAAACACAAGCATATTCTCCAGTAGATGGAATACTGAATTCACAGCCTCATGTTGATATAAATGACACAGCTGCTGCCCAGATTGAAAAAGACACCCTACATTTTAAAACAGAAGTCCTGCAAGCTGTCTCAGGTTTGAAAAAAGAGATGCTTGAGACCCTGTGAGATATAAAGGGCACATTGGCTAGTGTAACAGGGACTTTAACAGAGATGAAGAATAAACTACACTCCTTAACAAACAGAACAGAACAATTGGAAGAAAGGGTCCCTCAAGTGGAAGATTTTACACACACAGCCCCACTGAAGATACTTAATCTGGAGAGGCAACTACAGGCCCTTCAGCTGAAGATAACTGAACAGAAAGATAGGGTCAGGAGAGTAAATATCCATTTATTTAAAGTTCCAGAAGGGGTGGAAGGAATAGGGGATCCTGTCCCAAATATTTTTTTATCATGTAACATTTTCACGCCTTCCGCCTTGGCTAGCCCCCATCAGAGCGACCCCAGCCCTTCCCCAGAATTACTGGGCTTACCTTACAACCGGAGCAGTGCCTGTGGAGAGTCGGCCGCCATCCTGCTGCTGGCGGTGTTTTCCCCACCATTTTCTCCCAAGGGCCCTGGGAGTGGGTACGCATGTGTGTGGAGGCAAACAGTCCCACTGCCCCAGTAACAGCCCCTTTCCTCCCACCCCATTGACCTGGTGCCTGGCTCCTCTCTTGGCCCGTGCTGTCCCCAGCATACACCAGGTGGCACCCATCAGCTGAGAGGAGCCATCCCACCTCCCCAGAGAGAAGAACAATCCTGTCGGCAGCTCCATCCAGCTCTGCCCTTCCCCCTGTTGCTGACCTCCGATGGCCCAGGCTTGTTCCCTAACCCAAGTTGCTGTCATGAAGTGAGGTTAGGCATCCAACGCCTTAGCCCTCAGCACCACCGGTCTGGCTGATCCTGTCCCATATTTTGAAAAAATACACTAGCTTTGGACCACAAATTCCCTGAAGAAAAGATTATTATCGATAGAGCTCATCGAGCTGGCTCAGGGAGTAGCGGAAACTCTGACTACCCAAGGACAGTATTTATTATGATGCTTAAATTTCAGGACAGGGAGGCTGTTCTCTATAAAGCAAAGGTGGTAGCGAAAGGCCTGAACTATGAAAATTAGCATTTTAATGCTTATCCGGATTTGTCAGCCAGCACCATGGAAAAAAAAAGCAGTTTAATCCCTTAAAAGAGCTTTTGTACAAAAAGGGAATAAGGTTCTCTATGCAATATCCGGCAAGATTAAGATTTAGTGTGAGTGGGCAATTACACACATTTGAATCAGCAAAAGATGCAATGGAAGCATATAAAATCGCATATGAGGGTACTTGAGGTAGGCGAGTTGGGGGGGAGTGAGGGAGGAGGGAAGTTATAAACAGTGGATAGAGATTTGGGTTAGGAACATCGTAGGCTATCTAGTTCTTTTTATCTACCTCTCCCCCCAATTGGAAGATAAGAGTAACTGTGACATGGGAGTGAGGGGGAAAATAACATTAGTGTATAGAGGTCTGTGATAGGGACAGCATAGGAATACTAAGAATAAGAATATTAGGAACATCAAGAAAGCATCCCCCCATACGCCTACCTTTAAGGGTAACCTAGCAGAAGGAGTTATTGAGTGGTCAAATGGTTTGGGTAAGCTCAGGAGATTCTCAAATCAGTGCTAAGAATAGAACAAAATTATAGGGGTGTGGTCGTGCCCCTATTGTTAGGGTTGAGTAAGCACTTTAATGTTAAACTTGAAATTTTGCATATTAATAACTTTACAACTGTTCAACGAATTTGCATGAAATTTAGTATGCACGGTAGAGCATGCTAGATCTCTTGATTTGCCAAGTTGCGTTTTGGTCAGACTTATGGTTTTTGCGAAGTGAAACGCTCAAAAATGCACTTTTTGCCAGTTTTGTGGGCAGTTTTTTCTGATTTTGTCCGTGGCACTGCGCGGCTGTCGTGTGTTGTGCCAGTCCAAAACTTGACATGTAGAAAGAGCTTGGGTAAAGGAACATGCCACTTTTGGTTTGGTGAAAAAATATTAATCCATTCAAAGGTTATTAAACTTTTTAGCTCCCATTATAAGTCTATGGGAAAATGAATATGCTTATTTTGCGAAAGAACGGGGTTTTGGCCACCTGGTCTATCCTCACTATTAAAGAATTTGCATGCTTGCGATCAAAGAATCTTTGATCGTGAGAAATTTTTCATTCGCGATGACTGCCATCTTTTTCAGTTTGAAGTCAGAGAAAAAACAATATCTCAGCCCAGGGGTGACTTGTGAAGTAAAACAAGGATGGGTTTTGCTCAGGGGGCTTCCCTGTATTGACCCATGACTGTGGTTTTGTTCAGTTGTGTCAAAAAATAAAGTTTTAAACTTTAAAAATCTTTGGTCATGGCTCACTAATGATCTTTGATCGCGAGCCTGCAAATTCTTTGGTTGCGAGATCATTTTCGTTCGCAAGCTTCTTTCGCTACTTCCCGACCAGATGTATAGGTTTTTTCTGGACCAGATAGCCCAAATTTCATGACCAGCTGTCCCCTGACGGCCGAAAATGATCTTAGGTCGTGAGGTTGCAGCTGATTCTCGCGACCAACAAATTTTTAAAGGTGATAACACTTTAAAATTAAATATTTCTGAAATGGTTTGGTCGTTTTGCTTGACATTTGGAGGGTGTTGAGGGGATGTCCTAGAGATGTGACTGATGCTGTTTAGGTGTTGGAAAATTAATTCATTGTGGAGATATTGAGTGGCATACTTAACATTTTGCCCATAGGATTATGCATGATGCTACTAGCTTGAAATTTATAGGGTAGGTAGCCCTAGTGCCACAGAGGTGCCTTTCAGTGGTTTGGTGTGTAAAACTTAAACAGGTATGGAATTATGCCACTCCGACGAATGACGATTTTATTTGTTCCACTTCAATAAGTTTTGAACCGTGTGTCCGATTTACCTGAAATTTGGAATGTTGAAAGATTAGTCATAGATCTTCAATTGTAACAATTTTTGTGTTACAGTTGATGAACTGTGGCATGTGCTCATTATATTTAATGGGAAAGTACGTATGTGCATTGTGAAAACCATGGTGAGCACATCTGTGGGTGTGCAGGATGATCCCATTATAAGGTATAGGACAGCTCAAAAGGTATGGCAGATGTATATTGTAAATAAAAAATAGCATAAAATTGGAACAGAGCAAGATTTTTTCACGAAATCTTCAAAGGGCACTAGCACAGCCCAGCACCCATGCATACAACCCAATCTGAACCCACTCAAATGCATTTGTCACTGCTGGAGGGAGCGTGGGGCCCCGCACTCTCACCAACTTGTACATTTCTGCATAACATCACAATATAAATACTGAATCACATGTATTGGTGGGAGCACAGGGCCCAAACACATTGCCCAGCACTGCATAACAGTATACTTCTGCCATACCTTTTGAGAGGGCCCCGCGTTCTCACCACATTGCCCAGCACTGCATAACAATATACTTCTGCAATACCTTTTGAGCTGATTTATACCTTATAATGGGATCTTCCTGCGCACCCAAAAAAGTGCTTACCATGGTTTTCACAATGCACATATATACCTCCCATTAACTATAATGAGCACACACCACAATTCAACAACCATAACTGCCATCACCATGAAAACTGTCAGAATCAAAGATCTATGTTTACTCTTTCTGCATTCCAAATTTCAGACACAATGGACACACTGTTCAAAAGTTATTAACGCAGAATAAACCAAATTTGCATTCATTGGAGTAGCATAATTCTGCACCTTCCTAAGTTTTGCACACCAAACCACTGAAAGGCACCTCCATGACACTCAGGCTACCTACCCTATAAATTTCAAGCCAATAGCACCATGCATAACCCTATGGACAAAACGTTAAGTACGTCACTCAATATCTCTGCAATGAATTAATTTTCCAACACCTAAACAGTATCAGTCTCATCTCTAGGACATCCCCTCAACACCCTCCAAATTTCAAATATAAAGACTAAACTGTTTCAGAGATATTTAATTTTAAAGTTTTACCACCTTTAAATATTCTTTGGTTGCGAGAATCGGCCGCGACCTCATGACTACAGACCCAGATGGAATGCATCCAAAGTTTATAAGAGAACTTGGTGATGTACTATCACCTGCTATTACTATAATAGGGCAGAAATCACTGTATGGAGGTTATGTGCCTAGGGATTGGAGAACTGCTTATGTGATTCCTGTATTTAAAAAAGGTAGTAGAGCTGAGGCTGCGAATTATCGACCGCTAAGCTTGATATCAGTGGTATGTAAAATTATTGAAGGAATAATATGTGAAAAGATTACAAATTATATGATGGATACTGTCATGATAGATACGACCCAGCATGGTTTCCTAAGAAATAGGTCTTGTGAGACTAACCTGATTAGTTTCTATGACTATGTTGGGAAACTACTAGATCAAAGGAACAAAGTTGATATGGTTATGCTAGATTTCAGTAGAGTCTTTGATACGATCCCTCATGGGTTAACCATCTTAAAATTGAAGGAACTGGGAATTAAAGACATCATTATTAGATGGACTGAACATTGGCTAGTGGAGAGAACCCAGTTGGTTAGGGTTCAAGGATGCCTGTCCAATGAGGTAAAGGTCTCAAGTGGGGTGCCACATGGATCTGTCTTGGGACCACTGTTTGGTATTTTTATTGCTGCTTTGGCTATTACTAGTGGGAACAAGTTAATAAAGTTCGCTGATGATGTTAAATTGGGAGGAATGGTGAATATCTTTGAGAACAGATTAAGACTTGGTCAGGATTTGGAATATGTAGCAGAATGGGCTAAAATTAACAAAATGAGTTTTAACTTAAATAAGTGTGTAGTGATTCACATGGGACAGGGAAACATAAATCAAGAATACTATATACAGAGTGTAAAATTAAAAGACTCAACCTGTGAAAGGGACTTAGGGATATATATCAGTCATGACTTGAAGAAGGGACCCCACTGTAAAATAGTAGCAGGTAAGGCTATGCACCTGGTTAATTGCATCTGAAGTTTTCAGTCAAGAAGGGAAGAGGTATTGATGCCTCTTTTTAAATCCTATGTGAGACCACACATGGACTACTGCTCCACGGTTTGGAGTCCGTATTTGAGGAAGGATATAAGATTGGTTGAAAAGTCTCAAAGAGTCTGTACAAAATTAATTAAAAGGATAAAAGATATACCCTATGATGAAAGACTGAAGGATTTAGGGTTATGGACATTGGATATTAGACGTGCTAGGGGAGACCTGTTGTTGCTATATAAAAGTTTGAGTCATGATTTGCTAAAGAAAGATCTTGAGCTTCAAACCAGGGAACAAAATTACAACCTAAGAAGGCACAAATATCAGTTAAAAGAAGAATGTTGTAAAACAAATCTAAGAAAATTTAGCTTTTTACCCAGAACAACTAGATTATGGAATAAACTACCCATGGAATTAGTAGAGGCTAATAGCTTTTAATGCCTTCAAGGAAGGTTTGGATAAATTTATCTCAGTTGGTAACTTTGGTTACCTCCACTGAAATGGTGGGGACAACCGATATGGGCTTAGGCCTTCTGGTAGTCTTACTAATCCAGTATGAAATCCAGTATGACCTAAGATCATTTTCAGATGTCAGGGGACATCTGATCATGAAATTTGGGCTATCCGGTCCCTCCCAGGGAGATCTGGTCCAGAAAAAAACTGGACATCTGGTCAGGAAGTCTTGAAAGAAGCTTACGAACAAAATCGATCTCGCAACCAAAGTTTAAAAGTCTTATTTTTTGACACAACGAAATGAAACCACAGGCATGGGTCGATAGAGGGAAGCCCCCTGAGCAAAAGTCATCATTGTTTTTTTTTCTGACCGCAAACTGAAAAAAAAGATGACGGCCGTCGCGAATGAAAAAATTCATCTCGATCAAAGATTCTTTGATTGTGAACATGCAAATTCTTTGATCATGAGGGTAGACCAGATGGCCAAAACCCCATTCTTCTTTCTCAAAGTAACCATATAAATTTCCCCATAGACTTATAATGGGAGTTAAACGTTTAATAACTTTTGAATGGATTAATATTTTTTCACCAAACAAAAAGTGGCATATTCCTTGTTCCAAGGTCTTTCTACATGCCAAGTTTTGGACCAGCACACCACATGGTGTCCACGCAGCACCACGGACAAATACGAAAAACTGGCCACAAAACTGGCAAAAAGTGCATTTTGAACATTTTGCTGTGCAAAAACTGTAAGTCTAACTGAAATACAACTTGGCAAATCAAGATATCTACCATGCTCCACTGAGCATACCAAATTTCATGCAAATCTGTTGAACGGTTGCAAAGTTATTAACGTGCAAAATTTCAAGTTTAACATTAAAATGCCTACTCAACCCTAACTATAGGGGTGTGACCATGCCCCTATAATATATATTATAGTGGCACGGTAGTGCCACTATAGTTAGGGGTGAGTGCCCCATTTAAGGTTAAATCTGAAATTTGGCAGCTTAATAATTTTGCCACCATATGATGGATTTGCCTGAAATTTGGAATACTTGGTCTGGTACCATAGATCTCTGGATCTGCCAAGTTTCATAATGGTCAGATATATGGTTGTGGAGCTACAGAGCATCAAAAAATGCACAAATTATGCATTTTTGCACATTCTTTGCTCACGCCTACAGGCCGCACGGGTTGTGCAACTGGTCTGAAACCTTCAGGGAACATGCAGCCGGGTCCCTGATGTGCCTTTCGAAGATTTCATGAAAATAATATTATACTGTTCAAAAATTATTCAAAAAACAATTTCCCTATTATAGTCAATGGGAAAAGTTAAACTATGCAAAAGTGTCGCAAATGCACTTTTTACTTTCACAAATGACTCTTGTAGTGTCACAATTCAGCCATCTTGTTGTCAGTTGGTGGTCACAGAAATGCTTGCCATTTAAATCTGGGACCCTCTAGAGACACAGTTCTTGTGTTCACCTAGTCGGGCCCTGAGGATGCTAGCCATGTCTTTTTGGGGGGTTAAACACTCCAGAAATATGTTTTTAAAATGTTTATAAAAAGTAGTGTCACAAAGCAGTGTCGCATATGTGACACTTTTGTGATTTTATTTGTGAAAGTGTCGTGATTTGCTACACCATTTAGCAACACTATGCCCAAAATAGTAGGGAATCTTTGCAGCCCTGCTGCAAAAGAACAGTTTGGTCTTTTGGGCTGAAATTTGGAGGGAAGAAAGCCAAGATCCCACAAATGTGCCTTTTGGTGGTTTGGTGACAAAACATTAGAGGGCTGCAAAGTTACAGCACTCCAAAGTTGACAATTATTCCCATAGGCTTACATTACGGTGTCCGCTGCACTTTTCGGGGCCCGTATTTCAAAAACGCTTCGAGATGTTCAGGAACGAGCCCAGGTCATCAGAGGGACAGCCAGGGGGAGAGGGATGGAGCATCTCTAGGACTGCTCTCCTTCTTCGGGGGGGTCCTTGTGCTCGGTGCGAGGGTCACTCCTAGCGGAAGCTGGGTGTATAACCCTGAGCACCAACACATAGTCGAAGAGGGGAGGTACTAGGGTGGGACAGACACTGGCGTCATTGCACATCTCTGCCCCAGCCAATAGGGTGACACAAATTCCTCCTCACCAGACATCTCCATGACACCCTGCTCCCGGCTTCAATTAGCCACCTGGCCACATACTCCCCAACCAGATACTAATACATGGCGCTGATTCCTGCCATGGCGCCATGCTCCACCTCCTGGGGGGCAAGCCAGGAGTAATTGGGGAGGAAAGTGTGGCTATTCGGGTGGTGGAAGCCTTGGGGGCACCATGACCAAGGCAGATCCTGGACGGAAGGTGAGGGGGTCAAAAATGGAAAAATATATAAAAAAAAAAAAGAAAATGCTTCGAGATACGGACTTTTCATCAGAAGATTTCTTTGCCCCCCCACTACTGGGCTAAGTGCAAAACTAGCCAAGAAAGTCATAAATAATATGAGATTTTAAATTTTTTTCTACATCGTATGGTTCCTGAGATATAAGCAATTTAGTATTCCATGGCCCAGATATTCAGAAGGGTTGCACATGGCGCAACAGTGTTGCACCATGCACAACCCACTGATATGCCCCAGTGTGATATTTAAACGGGGATTGAGCCTGGCACAAATCCCGATGCGTCAGAGCACATCAGTAATGTATGCGGTGCAGGTTGGGGGCGTGCCCATGCACACTCAGCACACCCCAATATTCAGCCCAGGATGTGCTGAGCCCATGCATGCACAACCCCTACCTGTGCTGCACACAGGTGAGCCAAAAAAAAGGAACAGCTGGCCACCCACAGGTGAGCTGTCATATTGCAGGGTGCAACACGGCAGCTGCCACCTGTGGGTGGCCACCCGAGCTCCGGCTGCACCTTTATAGTGGCACCCCCCCATGCCCAATCACGGGCATATGTAGAAGCATATAATCGTCCAATATCCCTGGCGGTCCAGTGGACCACTCCACGTCCGATCACGGGCTTCAGTATGAAAATAAATAGTCCAATATGCCTGGTGGTCCAGTGGACCGCTACATGCCCGATCGTGGGCTTAAGTATAAAACCTAATCATCCAATATCTCTGGTGGTCCAGTGGACCGCTTCACGCCTGATCATGGGCATAAGTATGAAACCTAATCATCCAATATCCCTGGTGGTCCAGTGGACCACTTCACACCCGATCGCCGGCTTAAGTAATAAAAAGGAGAGGTCCAATATCCCTGGTGGTCCAGCAGTACCCTTCCCACCCACCCACTCAGAGCCCCACCACCCGCTCCCTGGTCAACGTCAGCGTAGCACCCCACCCACCTGCTGCCCCGCCACATTTACAATCAGCTGCCTATGCATCATACAGGTACAGGATTATGGAGGCAGAGTAGTTGCTGTTTATGTGTAAATAAAGAAAAACACATTTTATGTAGCTGTGGTTTAGAAACACTCTGTCTAGTTCTGCACATTTTCTTATGTGGTAATGTTAATATAGGGACTGCAAGAGAATAAAAGGAAACTGACCTGTCATTGTTTAAATGTTCAGCAGCTAACCAGACCCTCCTCTCAGCTCTGTATCCCAGCTATATTGCCGGACGGCCCTTTCTCCACCCTAATTAAGGTTGAAGCTGATGGGAAGAGCCTAGTTTGCCCAAAATAATGAAAAAAGAAAAGAAATATTAGTGTTTATTTTTAAAAGGCAGACAGTAATGTAAATGTTTAAAGTAATCATGAAATGAAATGCAGGATACATTTAAAGTGTTTTTTCTGAAATGTTTAAGTACCTTTCCTGTTTAGGGAGGAGCTATAGGTATCATGTGACCTAAAGACTCTATATATTGTGTGTAGTCAGTGATCTGATTCAGAGTATGGTAGGAAGGCAAACCTACCAGAGGTCTAGCATGCTTCTATACAAATAGCCTCCAGTGATGTTAACTGCTTACATGCTGTAGCTACTTATTTTGTTTTGATCTATTTTATTTTCTGCCATTTAAGTCCGTTTATTGTTTTTTCTGCTTAAAGAATAAATTTAAGTTTTTTTCTGCATCCTGACAATTTGCTGGACTCCATTTATTTTATCCTACGTGTACAGTTACTTTCAGTTTTTTCTTTATCACTGGCATGAAGTACTTATCACTATTCAATATTCATAATGATCACACTTACCACTTATTTTTTTCAACCATATTAATATGAAACCTTTTGTTTTGTGAAGAATATATGTATTTAAAGTTTTTTACATAGTACTTGCGATACAAAAAAAAATCTTGATTATTCATTATGATTAAAGTAAACAAATTACATCTATATGAAAATAATTATTATTGTACAAAAAACACAGGAGGTGTGTTAGGACACTGAGGAGTTGCATGACCTCAGTCAGCTAATGCCCCCCCCCAATGAGAACTGGTATTGTATCTTTATTGTAGAGGTACCGCTCAACTGAAGTTATGGACATCACTGCACCTCACTGATATCAGCTGCACACAAATAGGTAGACTGAGAAGTTGCATGGCCTCAAACAGGGAAATCCCCCTCCCCCCTCCAAGACTAGCTATTGCATCTTGATTGTAGAGGTAATGCTCAACTGATATCAACTGCAGACAAATTGAGACACTCAGGAGTTGCACAGCCTCAGCCAGGCAATGCCCCCACCCCACCCCCAAAAAACAGGTATTGGATCTGGAGTGCAGCGCTACAGCTCAAGTGAAGTCATAGATATCAACAGTATACCTGACTGATACCAGTCGCATACAAGTTAGGACACTGATGAATTGCACGGGCTCAGCCAGGCAATGTCCCTACACCCCCCCGACCAGGTATTGAATCCTGAGTGCAGACCCACAGCTCAAGCGAAGTCATGGATATCTATGGTATACCTCACTGATACCAGCTTCACACAACTTAGGACAGTGAGGAGTTCCATGGCTTCAGCCAGACAATGCCCCCACCCACCCCAGACCAGGTATTGGAGCCTGAGTGCACAGTCACAGCTCAAGTAAAGGCATGGACATCAATGGTATACCTGCTTTTTACCAGCTGTAAACAAGTTAGGATACTTTAAGTTGTACAAAATACTTATAGTTTTAAATAGTTATAATAAACACACATCGCTGTTTTGTTTCAAAAATATTTATAGAATATATCTGTTGTACAAAATAGTGTTCTTGAAAAAAATATATATTTATTATAAATAGATTTTCAACATTGTTAATAAACAAATTTAAAAAGTGTTTTCTGTTTAAAAAAAATAATTGATTATAAATAGAGTTTCAACATTATTAATAACACAAAATATTTTATTTTATTATAAGGCTAATACAAAAGAGAGGGAGGTGTGTTGTATTGGTTGAGGTGGCTCAGGTCAGGAAACTGGAGCCATGTGGAGATGCAACGGAAGTGGAAACTGCTGTGCCATGGAGGAGATACCAGAATGCTGTGGAGTCCCTTCAGCTGTGGCCAGGGAGGCTGGATGCTGCTGCGTTCAGTGAAACAGTGCTGCTGTGGACGGTGGCATCTGTAGCTGTGTCTACAGGCTTGAGCAGAAGGCTGACCATGCCCTGTAGCGACTGTAGCAGGACAGCAACTTTTTGGTTGAGCAGGTCAACCTTCTGCTCGAGTCTGTGTACACAGTTACAGTGCCCACTACATGCTGCTGCTGGTTGCGGATCTGTGAACAGAAAAAATAATTATCAATATGTAACATTGGTAAGTATACTTTACTGGTATATCTTATATAATACAATCTGTATAAAGAACGTAATCTATGATGGTTAATAGTTGACAATCATCAGCCAAGTACTGCCCCTGATCTCATAAGAACAGGTATAGTATCCAGAGTGAAATGCTCATTCGAAGTAAAGGTATAAACAGTGCTGTTACATGTTTACGATACCACTTTAAGAGAAGTTAGGACTTTGAGTACTTCTATGGCCTCAGTCATGCACCACCCCTATTCATCAACAACAGGTACATGCTCATGACTGCACAATTACATCACAGATTAGGAGTATGGGAACTGCATGAGGTCAGACAGGCAAAGACCATAGGTCCGCTAGTCCAGGAATTGCACACTGCATGGAAAGCTGGATGCACATCAAGGATTTACATTTTTTTATTGTTCGCCTGTTACCAGCTGTACATAACTTTGCACACTGAGTTGTTGCATGTCCTCAGCCGGAGAGTGACAACCACCTGCCCCCCCCCCAAACCCAGCAAATCTGGAACATGATCTTTTGTGCAGAGACAGATCTCAAGTGAAGGTGTGAACATATATGCGATATATCTCTGATAATAGCTAGCTATGAGTCGGGACATTGACTAATTGCATGGCATCAGGAAGACAGTAATAAAATATACTATTTTATGAACAGACTCCTTACTTGAGAGGTACAGTACACATAAATGCATAATAGTGACGTCATACTGTATGTCCATGATAGCAGGCTTACTGAATTTATGACACTGACTACTTGATGGTCAGTCAAAAAGTTACGCTCACTTCTAAACAACAGGTGCATGATTGTGACTTCAAAAATTCAGCATAAGTAATGGCATGAACATTGATGTCCTATCATCCTGTTGTCGTCAGCAGAGAGTTAAACAGAGGCTTGTACATAAATATTATACCTGAATGATACTAGTTGAATGCAAGTTAGGACACTTTCAATTACATGGATTGAGACAGAGAATGTCACCACTACCCCACAGAGCAGCAATTGACTCCTGAGTACAGACATATAGTTAAAGTGAACCCACTGACAGCAATGATAGTTTCACAACAGATGTTTGATTGTGACTGTACAGGCATGTGCCAACTGGAGAGATGAAAATTTGTGTTATAACCACCCCCAAAACAGTTGCTGGAAAAAACAGGATACTGACTACATTGGTAGTATTCCCTCAGCCACTGAGTCACCCCCCCCCAACATCACAGAACATTAGGTATATGATGGTGAGTGCAGAGGAAGATCACAAGTGAAGTCATTGACATTGATGGAATATGTCCGATGTCAGTACACTGTGTATGTGCATTGCTCTGACAGGCAGTGCTCGTACATCATCCTCCCCTCCAACAAGATCAGGTGAACATCAACATGCTAAGTAAAGACATCATGCTTGATCTTATATCACCCTGACACCAGGTGAACAATACTTTGTACAATGAGTAGTTGCATGCCATCAGCACACTTCTGCGAATGCCAACATCAGGTACAGTGTCCTGAGTGCTGAGCCACAGTTTAACTAATACGATAAACAGTAATACTGTATAACCCCTTTATTACTCTGTAATTTTATTTCCGCGCTATTCGCTTGGCATATAGTTTGCGCGAATATTAAGTATCAGCGTATATTAAATATCAGCGGAAATTAAAAAGCAGCGTTTATACTGTATAACTTTCGTAATTACTTACTGTAAGCACTCACCTTGCGTTGCGTTGTGGTGAAACTGTGTTGGCACTGGTAGTGATCATTTGTTAGCCACGTCGAATCACGTGATACTAATGTAGTTCACATGATTCTACGTGCTATCTGTTCTGTTTCCGATCTCCGTTTGTGGCATGTAGGAGAATGGAGTAAATGGAGTAAAGAATACACCGAGCACACAAACAAGTGAGTTCATGTTGCTCATGTGGGGAGATTGTGTGCTTATGCTGTGAGTTCATGTTAATGTGTGGTTGATCGAACAGCGTGCGGGGAGGGCACGTGTGCTTAAGAGTTGTCTCTGGACATGGGCATGAAAAAAAGAGTACAGCGAGTGGGCACACAAAAAGTGAATTCATGTTGCTCATGTGAGGAGTCTGTGTGCTTATGCTATGCTTCTCATTTTATTAAACATTATTGAAGTTAAAAAACTGGCTCACAAAAAGTGAATTCGTGTTGCTCATGTGGGGAGACTGTGTGCTTATGCTATGCTTCTCATTTTATTAAACTTTATTGAAGTTAAAAAACCGGCTCACAAAAAGTGAATTCATGTTGCTCATGTGAGGAGACTGTGTGCTTATGCTATGCTTCTCATTTTATTAAACTTTATTGAAGTTAAAAAACTTGCTCTTCTCCTTAGTATTTTAAGTACTGAGCATGTGCCTCTAAGATTCCGGCTTTGCGGAATCCACTAATGATTTCTTCGTCCCTTTCTTCAACTCTGGTTATGCTGTCCACCATCCACTGGGCGTGCTTCACTTTTAGGCTCTGCATTCGTAGGTCTACTTTAATATCAATAGATGCCGTTCCACTTTGAAGCTGGCCTGACACGGTATCAGCATACCATCTTGTAAAATGTTGCTTTAATTCATCTTTAAGCAGCTTGTTGACTGTTAAATCAAGCGGCTGCAATAAGTCGGTGCAAGACGCCGGGACAAAAGTAGGGACAATTTCATTCTGCTCTAGGCATTGCAGTACCTCTTCAGTGGTGTGACCTCTGAACAGATCCATGACAAACAGCGATCTCTGTTCCTGGGGTAGGTCCATCTGCAGTTTGATTTTTTTAATGTGTGGGACAAGAACCTCCATGATGAACTGCTGCATTGTAAGACTGTTTGCCCACTGATTTTCGGAATGGCTTATTAACCAGCCAACAGGGAATGTGAAAGCAGGGTGGCAGTTGTCAGTCTTTCCTTTATCGATGATCCGGGGAGGTAGAAGATCTCTAATCATCGATATTGCAAGCACGACTGACACCTGCCGCTTGTCACCCAGTCCGCACACCTCTACTTGCTTCGAACCCACAGTCGCCATGGTCCACTGACTGCATGGCACTAATTGAACACCAGTTTCATCTAAATTAAAAATAAGGGCTGGGGGGATCAGTTCTTGCCCACAAGCAGTAGCCACCCTACCCAGGAATTTAGCGTTCAATTCTGGGAAGTCGACAGCGGTTTTTCTGGCAGCTTTGGTCACCTTGCGTTTGGAATACCCCATGCGACTCAGAAGCTTCCAGGACCACTGCCTTGTAAATGTAAGATGCCCACCGTTCTCCGATAGCAGGTCAGGGTTGTGTGCCTTTACTACCCCAGATGCGATACCACATGAGCATTCACTACTGCCCCCTCTGATCTTATGCTTTTAACAATTTTTTTAAGCTCATCCTCAACCTCATCGAGGAGCAATGCAGGACGACCACGGGGTTTAGTGGGCAATTGAGGAGTCAGTTTGGTGGAGTCAGGGGTTTTACCAAGCTCCGCAAGGTAGTCCTTCTTGAATCCATGCACAGTGCTCTCATTTATGCTGCTTCCGTACTTCTTGCAGTAGTAGCGAATGGCATTCATAACACCGTTCTCCACTGCATACTTGCCAACCTCAAAACGAACACTTGCATTGTATTTAGTGTATTCTGTCCAGCGCTTCTTGGGAACAGGACCGAAGATATCACTAGTGAGTTCTGTAATCACTGCATCGGCAACCTGCAGGAGGACCGCAGCACTCTGACCAAGACCTTCGGCACTCAAGGGCTCACCAGACAAGTCTCGCTTGACAGCAGGTTTTTTGTGGATCCAGGATAACAGCGACATCTTAGAAGTCAGTAGTCAGTCAGCAAATGAATGAATAGACTTGTAATACAGTTGCTTATAATGTGTTCATTTTGTAGACTTCCGGGTACCGTAATTATGTGAATATGAGATTACGCTAAAGTATGGTGGTAGTACCGTCACACGGAATATAAGCTACGTGGATATTTTGTGTTATACAGTATAATGTTCATGTGATAAAAACTGTTAATATTTAATGTTGCAGCTCCCTGACACAGCTGACCACAAGTCAGTACACTGATGGTGTGGACGGCATCAGGCAGACAATGTCTTAACACCCGTCTAGAACTGGCATTTGAGCCTGACTGCAGAATCATAGCTCTAATGAACTCATTAACATTTATGCTATAGTGCTTGGTGGAATGCTGTCATGCATGGAATTCCATGCCTGCAATATGCTTGTTCTGCTACAGTAGTGATGTCATTATGCTATTGTGCTGCACTAATGATGTCAGTACTGCAACAGAACCACTTATAATGCTGCCAGATTGTTACTTTCCTCTTTTTTTATTCTGTAGTGACAGTATTCTAGAACATCTAGAGACTTCAGAAGTCAGTTTTATTATAAAAAATAGAAAAAAACACTGTGCACACATTTTTACATATTACTAGTATACACTATTAAAAATACAGGATGACCAATGTTATGCATGATCTGTGTATTCTGTCACCTCTTGAGGTTAGAGGGAATCAGAACCCCTCTGTGGTGGAACACACTGGTGTTGCATGGTTGACCATGCAGTAGTCTCTATATCTGTACACTGATATCACCTCAATATAAGTAATTAGCCACCATTTTACCAGAAAATAGGAAACAGAATGTACCAATACTGTGTTTTGCATTTTTTGACAACTGTATGTGTGTTATATTACAGCACTTACGTTCAGCACTGGTGTCGGGCTCCTGCTTCACCATATGCAATGGACATTCATGCTCAGTCTCCCTGGCTGCTAGAGAAAACATATGTACATTCTTTAATACAGATCACGTTAATATTTTCATCTACAGCAAGACTGCTATTGTCTTTCATCTGTGTTCCTATGTAATTATTGCAGGATACTACAATGTGCTACAATTAAGACTGTGTATGTTTACAACGGCTAGGTGTGAGTATTTCTGGCACCAGATGCACAGAAGTCATGACACTGAACAGTTGCACGGTGTCAGCCATGCAATGACCCCATCACCCCCCCTCCGATACACATAGACCAGTTACTGGATCTTTGGTGCAGAGCTACAGCCCAAGTCAAGATATACTGTAGCTATCAATAGTATGCGTATCTGATAACAGCTGCACACTACTTGTGACACTGCGTGGTTGCATGCCTTCAGCCAGGCAATGCCCCCAACCCCCCCCCCACACACACAGCCACCAGGTATTGGGTCTTGCATGCTGAGACATACCACAAGTAAGACATAAACAGTATACCTCCCTCATAGCACTAACACACCAGTTAGGACACTGATGAGTTCAACCAGTTCAGCCAGACCATGCCCCCTCCCTCTTAATAAGAGGGATTATATCTTTAGTACAGACTCACAGCTGAACTGAAGCTATATATATGGCTGGCATACCTCACAGATAAGATCTGCACATGAGATAGCACAGTGATGAGTTGCACTGCTTCCTCTCCCCCCCAAGAATAGGTATTGAATCCTGAGTGGTGAGACACAATCCAAGTAAATTTGTACATCAACACTGTACATCTGTGATAGCAGCTGCACACAATTTAGAATAGTAAGATGTTTCATGCAAGGCAATTAACCCCCCACCAAAATGATATTGTGTTTTGATTGCTGACCAAGAGCCAAACTCAAGGCATGCATATCAGCGCTATACCTCAGTGAGAGCAGTTGCAGACAAGTTAGGACAGTGCAAAGTTCTATGGCCTCACCTAAGCAATACACATCCCAGAGCCCCAGTCCAGTTATTGGTTGTTGAGCGGTGAGCCCACAGGTGAACAGAAGTCATGGAAGTGAATGGTGTACTCATTGATATTGTATCCACACAAGTTAAGACACCAATTATTTACACAACCTAAGACAACGAATGCCCCCCCCCCACACAACCAGGTATTGCAATGTGATTGCTGAGCTACAGCTCAAAAAACTAATGAATACCTATGGTATACCTCACTGATAGCAGTTGTAGACAACTTAGCACATTGCGGAGTCACACCTCCTCAACCAATCAATGCACCCACACCCCCCCAAAACAGGTATTGGATACTGATTCCTGAGCCACAGGTCAACTGAAGTCATGCATATGAATGGTATAGCTGCTTGCTATTGATGGTGCGTACATTACTACACTTAGGGGTTGCACGGTCTCAGCCAGGTAATGCCGTGCTCCCCCCCACCTCTGACAGAGCAGGTATTGGATCCTGGGTGGTGAGCCACACGTCAACTGAATTCATGGATATGAATGTTATACCTCCCTGCTACCAGCTGCGCACAATTTCATACACTGAGGAGATGCACGGGCTCAGCCAGGCAATGCCGCCAACCCCCACCACCCCCAGACCAGGTATTGGAAGGTGAGTGGTGAGCCACATCCCAAGTAACGTAATGCATTTCAACATTATACCTCCCTGATAACAGCTGTGCAGCACCTAGGGCACTGAGGAGTTGCACGGACTCAGCCAGGTAATGCCCCTTTCCCCACAGAACAGCTATTGGATCCTGACTGCTTAGTCACAGGTCAACTGAACTGATGAACATCAACAGCATACCTCTCTGATAGTAACTGAATACAAGTTTGGACATTGATAAGTTGGATGTTCTCAGCCAGATAATACCTCCCCCGCCAGAATAGGTATCGTAGACTTACTTCACAGCTTCAGGAATGGGAATGAATGGCATAACTCCATCATACCAGCTGTATACTAGCAATTATACAATGGTGTGGGAAAGTCCTGTAACATCATCAGTCAAAACATGTCACATGACCATGGGTAAATCCAGCATAACCCACAGCTGAGGAATGGTGTTTATAAAAAACATAATTAAACACATTTTAAATTTATTTAACACATGTACCCATTGTATAATCACAATAAGGAACTCCAGGGTGTGAGTTATTGGGTGATTTATGCACTTCTTGTGTGGTTAAGTCACTTGGTATCTCCTTGCATTTCTTCAATTGGTAAAAATCCTGGCAGAGCAATTTCCACTTCTGCTAGCACATTTGAGCTGTCTTGTCCTTGATTTTGAACCTGTAGCTCAAATGTGCGTTAATACACCTTCGTATGGCATCCAGTTTCCTGTTTGTGCTTATCATTAGGATTTTTTGCATTGCCTTTTGTCTGAACCACCTCAACCAGGCAACACACCTCCCTCCAACTCCAGAGCCTCATTTTGATTGTTGTTTTTATGCTGCAATAAATAGATAGAGAATAGTACCTTACTACAGTATATCTTAGGTCTGTCTTGTTGTGTTGTATTCACATTTTTAACTACCCATATGTAGACACCATGGTCATTAACATTGTACAGCTCTGATAACAGCTTCTAACAGGTTACAACACTCATGGTTACATTACTTCACAGAGACAACACACTACTCCCCCCCCCCCATGGCAGGTTTGACCCACAGTGCATAAGCATACTCCAACCACAGGCCTAAACATTTAGATTATATCTAGCTGCCAGCAGCTGCACACGTTAGTATTCTGAGGGTGTACATGTTGTTAGCAGGTACTGTACATAGCCTCCAACATCAAGTTGTGTGCACAGTCACAGCATTATATAAGAAGCAGTCATTTACACTCTTCCTGTATAGTAAGACTTCCAGGCAAGGCAGAATAATGAACACCTGAATGACAACATCTACGTATTATCCCTTCCCAAAAAAATCCTAGATATTGTCTGGTGAGTTTGTAGCCACATCTCAACAAAACTCATTAACATAAACATTACATGTCCCAGATAACACCTCCATACAACTGAGTACAGTGAGGGTGTGCATGGCATCACCAAGGCAGTGGCCTGACAGTGTAAGAACAGATATTGTGTCTTGAGTGTCCAGCGACAGACAACCTGTTATCTGTCACAGTTGCAGTTGGTGGATCAAATCTATTACGATACTGTGGCAACACAGATGGTATGTGCGTGTGTTATGTATGCAGCTTGTCTATTTTTTTGACCAAAGTTTTGTGACTCTTAAGCTGTTTTTTAAGGGGTACATCTGAACAGTCTGATATTTTTAGAGTTCTGTAAGAATTCCATCTCGAAGATCTCCCAGGAAAAGGCAATTGCCAGCATGTGAGAAGTGCACACCATCTGGTAGATATAGCCAATCATTAGAATACTTAATTTCAGGGTGACATATGATGTTGCATCCCAGACATGCGCAGGTATCCAGAAATTTGCATGTTAACCTTTCTTCATGTCCTGTCAAGCAGGTACATGTGCTGTTCTGCTTGCCAGACCCTACTCTCTGTAATGTCTGAAAACAGTATCTTACAGGCAGGTAACATACTCATAATAGAAGCAAGGTCCAACTTTGCTTCTGCTACTAAATCTACCCATCGTTTGGTGCCCAAATCATTGCCTCTGAGATGAATCAGCAGTAAGTCTGGATGAGCTTGAGTACTCAACAGTTTGTGCATTGTTGGCATGACATGCTCCCACCTCATGCCTCCCCTGCCAAACCACTTAACACAGCAATTTGGAAACTGCAGATCTTTCTCAAACTGAGTTCTGTGAGCATACTCTGAAGCTTGTCGTACTATGCTGCTGCCAACAACCCACACAGTGCATTTGCTATTTTCTGCCATTCTAAGCTTTTAAACTGAGAAGTGGACAGAGAGCTACGAAAAAAATCAGTGTTTGTCCTGCAGTGTCTAGTCACTACTGGATATGAAACTGAGATTTCCCTCTCTGCTTCAATATTGCTTTGGTGGGCTGTCCCAATACATAGGAAAAAACAAAATAATTGGCCAATACTTTGTCATGGTTAACCAATACAGTGGATGCATGCACTATGCCTGCAGTTAATGGCTACAGGTTCTGTCAAGCAGAAATGTTGCAAAGTTTCCAGGTGGGAAAATATTACAGTTTGATAGGTATAGTTCAAACAATCACAAGTAAACAGCTAGCTATTATTGGTTGGCTATTCTTTTATGATAACATGCTGGCTGCTTGCTGCCTCCATTTGCAGCTCTATCTGTGCTGGTTAGTACTCACTGACACTCTGAGTTTAAACAGTTATAACTTCTTCCCACAACATAACAGATTATTTATATTGCTGTAGTCAAATAGAGGAGTGACAAACATTTTGGCCCAAATATTCAAACTGTGCCCAAAATGAGCACAACAGCAGGGAGCAAGCACAAACCAATTGTGCATATGCGCAACAGGTGCGATATTCAAACATGGAGCAGAACAAATTGCGCAAGCAACCAACGTCTGAATATCGCACATACTGCGCCATAGCGCAACCAGGAAGGAGAAGCTGAGCTGAAATGTTGCACTATGGCGCAACCAGGGCAGCCCAGCTGAGCAGTCCAGAGGTACCATAGCACAAGCAGAGCCTCCCCCCAGAGCAATGGAACTGCACATCCAGGGAGGCAGGCTGGGGCCCACCGCCAGCCATGCCACACATGGGCACAGGAACACACTGCAGAACCAACACCACACCTGCACACCCCAAGCACAGCATCACTGGGGTGTGACGGATGATCTACTGGCCCATGGGGACAAGCCAACAAAGCATAGCAGAGCATGACACCCCAGCACAACCACTGGCAGGCTGAGAGTGCCACACACAGGGGGTTGACAACCACAGTGCACATCAGCCCCCCATACGCACAGCATACCCTGCACTGTGACCCCAAGACACCACCTATGTGCAGTGACTGGCACTGCAGGAAACCATGCATCCCCCCAGCACACATCAAGACCGTGCAGAACAGAAGTCTACAAGCCAGACACACCCTGTGCACCCAGCAGTGGGTGGCAGCAGATGGCAAGACCAACAGAAAGTCACTGCCATGCTGGAGATACCTCCCCATGCACACACGCACACACACACACACACACACACACACACACACACACCCAGGACCATACCACCCCAGATGGCATGTACACCCCTGCAACTGAGCACCCATAGCCAGCTGCAAATCAGAGACCAACACATTATTCATATCAAAATAGAAATGTATATTTAGATAAACAACAGAACCATAACAATAAAAACTATTTACAAGGGGGGGGACGGGTACAAGGTAGGGGTGTTCAAGGGGTAGGGATGACAAACTTGGAGAGGGAAGGCAGGGTGGTAGGGATGGGAGAAGTGGGAAGGGTAACAGAAGCTATGGGCCAGCCGGCCGCTCTTCCTCTGGCTGGTGGCGCCCCGTCCTGTGCCGCCTCCTGTGAAGGCCATGTCGCTGGATCGATTGCAGGATGGCCTGGTTGTCTGCCAGCAGCTGTCTGAGGCCCCGAACATCCCTCCCAATCCGCTGGAGAACCTTGAGGCCTAGGAAAATGGGAACACAGTCAATGGCTGTGACTGACCACAACCCTGAACACCACCCAACCTGCAAGCCATATAGTCCAATGTCCCGCACCTGTGATGGCATGCACCCACCCACAGTGAACATGCACATGGCCATCACAAACAGGCAGCACCAGCTATGCGCACCACTGCACACACACACTGCCCATGTCCATCACAGCACAAACAAGGCTGTCAAGTGACGTGGCAACATGGTGCGATGCCAGTTACACAGCTATGTGCACAGTGCATGCCTGGACCACCAGTGACGCATACACAGACGTGCTGTGATACTGGACAGTAATGCATGTCACCTGTGTCGTGCATACAGACATTGATACATAGACAGTGTCAGCAGATAAGGGCCTATGGCCAACCCAGTCTGCCCATTTGAGCTTGTAAGTTCACTTTGTTTTCCTAGAAGTCTGTTGCCCCTTACCCCTGACCTCCAGAATTCCGTTATGTCTATCCCGTGCATTCTGAAATCCTGTGATTGTTTCAGCCCCCACCACTTCCTCTGGCAGGGTGTTCCACTTGTCCACCACCCGTTCTGTGAATAAATTCTTTCTCATGTTTCCTCTGAATCATCCTCCCTCCAACTTCATCCCATGCCCTCAAGTCCTGGAACATCTTTTTCACTTCAAAATAGTGTTTCCCTGCACCCTGTTCCTCCCTGTAAGATACTTGTATGTCTCTATCATATCCCTCTCTCCCTCCTCTCCTCCAGGGAGTACATGTTCAGTTCCTTCAACCTGTCTCCATAGGACTTGTGATGCAAGCCATGCACCATCTTTGTTGCCCTCCTCTGAACCTTCTCTGCCCACTCTATGTCCTTACATAGGTATGGTCTCCAGAAATGTACACTGTACTCCAGGTGGGGCCTCACTAGTGTCTTGTATAGTGGAATTATGACCTCCCCTTTCCTGCATGGTTGTATTGTGCAGGGCTACTGGTCTTCCCCCCCAGCATGCAATAGCATCCATGAAGTCATGATACTCACACTGCTCAAGCAGCTGTGTCTGCCGCTGTTGCTGTTGCTGTTGCTGCTGCTGCTGCTGCTGTTGGGGTGCAACCCCTGCTGGCACCGGGGCCCTGGCACGGCCCTCATCAACCTGGGCCTGCATCCTCACATCCCGGCCTGTGGGAGACATATGTTGAGACAAACATCAGTGGGACTCAAAAGCAGACTGCCCCCTGCCCCAGTGAGAGTGCCTGCCCACACAGCCATACCCATTCATCTCACAGCTGCACACACTGACACAGCCAACCATGGCCGAGCCATCACCTATGCACAGCCACCAAAACACACACACACCCCTACAGATAATACAGGTGCATAGATGGTACACCCACCTGGCCTAGGCACCACGCCCCACCTGGCATGTGACCGCAGCCTCTCCAACACATCTGGATCCCTCCGGCGGAGGTCACTGTACTGGTGCCGGCACTGCTCAGCAGACCGGCACCGTCCAGTGACCCCCACCAGGTCAGTGGCCACTTGCTGCCACACTTGTGTTCGTGCAATGGTGAGGGGCGCCTCACCATAAAGTGCCCCATAGTGGGGCTCTACTAGGGCCACCAGGTTGGCCACTTCCAGTTGGCTCCAGGACACAGCTCTCCTCCTAGCCATGGTACCAACTTTACAGCAGGCAATATGGCGCCCCGCTGCGCCGTAACTCCACGTGGAGATGTTGCGCAATAGACCACCACAGGCTCCAATCACGCTGTTCGAACAGCGCCGTCACTTCACATAGTGCTGTCACCAGACAGCGCAATAGGGATGTACACATAGCAGGCGAACAGCGCCAGGGGGCAAAGGTCATACACAAGGTCATGGGCAATGACGCAAGGCTACGCACAGCGCCATCTGACGTATAGGCATCCTGCACGACCGACCAGCTGCGTACCAGTGCCACAGTGGACTATTGCGCAGTAGTGCCACAGCGCCATATAGTGCCCATTGCTGTAGCGCCACTGGCACAATGGTGGCCATGGCCTGAATTGCCGATCGCGCTCAGCACATCAGCAGCATGGCAGATGCCTGCATAAGCTATCTGGGCATGCGCAATGCAGTGTACCACACAGTCACAGATCTGCGCCATTGGCTCAGCCAACTCATCCGTATTGCGCAAAGCGCAGATTCGCGATATTCAGCCAACACATGCAAATCATCTGATCAGCCATTCAAAGGCGCAGTGGCGTGATTTGCATGTCATTATAGTTGCTCCACTCCTAATTTGCATGCATTGTGCTATAAATGTGCGACATTGGGCTGCGCTGGCCAGATTCGGTTACTGCAGGTGAGAGGTGAGTTGCATGCTGTGTGATGTTCTGGACAATGGTCATGGGAAAATGCTGTAGACTGCACAGTGACAGGTGTCCACTTCCCCCATACAGATCGCCATGACCGAGCAGAGCCAAGGTGAGGGTGAGGGTGAGGACGGTGGGTGTAGGAGGAGGCCCAACTTTACAGCAGCAGAGACAGAGGCCCTCTTCCAGGTCTACCTGGATGAGGAGCCAGTACTGAGTGGATGGAGGCACCCTCAGTCCCGTGCAGCTGCATGGGAGGGGGTAGCTCGGGCCGTTAACCTGCACGGAAGCCACCAGCGCTCCGTGCAGGAATGCAAGAAGAAGATGGGGACAGACCGCAGGAGGCTGAAGGAGAAGGTGGCAGCCTTCAGGGTGGCACATGCTGGCACTGGCGGGGGCCCGCCAGTGGTATTAGAGCTGACCCCGACTGAGGAGACACTGGTCACATCCATGCAGTGGAGCACTATTGAGGGCGTACCAGGAGGTGGATTCCAGACAGGTGGAAGCCCATCACTGCACGGTATGACATGGTGGTGGTGTTGGGGGGGTTAGGGGAAGGTTGTTCACATGCACTCACATGTACCCTCTTTCTGTTACAGATCCTGTTCGTCTTCAGGAGACGGTGGTGGTGGGTCCAGGCAGTGATGATGACCTGCTGGACATGGAGGAGGGTCCATCCACCTCTATCACCAGCCAGCAGGCACTGCAGCAGCATGCACGCTGGGCCGCCAACTCTGGTGTCGGTGATTCGGGTGTGGGGGGTGCACAGCCTGTGTCTCAGCAGTCTGGCATGCAAGCATGCCAGCACGCTGTGACCATGGCTGTAGCACGTACCTGCACCATTGATGATACAAGGACTGCAATGGGCAGTGATAGGTGTGTGTCCCATGACGGACACACAGCAGGCCAGCACATGCCCCTGGGCCTTTCTGGTTCCAACTTGTGTACCAGCATGCTGGCACAGTCCCAGGCTGTGCCTGTCAGCAACGTTGGGGCAGCACCGGTGGCTGTGCAGGTGTCTGGCACTGTTGCCAGCACAGCGGTGGAACGAGTGGACCCTGGGGCACAGCGGTTGGAGGGGCAGCAGCAGCAGTCACCCACCAGGTCTGGGGATACAGTGTCAAGCAGTGGCACATGTCCGCCGCCCTTTGATCCGCCCATTCCTGGTCCTGGCGAACAGCGCCCACCCTCAAGGGGTGTTGTGCATCAGGACCTTCCACACCCTGGGAGACAGGATGCCGTTGGGGCACAGTACCCATTGGAGGAGCACACCCGCCTGCTGCGGGAATCAATACAGCTGCAGAGGTGGGTTACAATGTCTGTGGAGGGCACTGTCTGTGTCCATGGAGCAGCACAGCAGGGAGTGTGCTCTGAACCGTGCTGAGCTGGTTCGTATGCGGACGGATGTGACCGCCACCATTGACAGGCTGACCCAGGCAGTGGTCTCTGTCGTGGCCTCATTGGGCACACAGTCAGGTGCCCCTGTACCGCACACCCCACACAGTTCACTCTCCACTCCCCGTTCCCGGCGTTGTGTGACACCAGGCCTGTCGACGCCGGGTTCTGCTGTGGGCATCCCGAGCACCCCTGGTGCAGGTTTGTTCGGCATGCTGCAGACCCCTGTGTGGGCAAGGTCACGTTCGTGCAGTGGGACCCCTGGTGGTGCAACAGTGCCACCCCATGTGGCCCCTGCTCAGCCTGCCAGTGCTGTTGGGTCACGGCGGGGGCCACCCATGCATCCGCAGTGGCTGTGGGACAGTGCTACATGACTGAGCTGTCTCCCAGTGCGGGCCCTGTCTGGTGCTGCCATGTGTGCAATGTGTGTCATGGTGGGCAGTGCACTGCTGGGTGCTCTGCTCACCACGCCGACACACGGACCACCTGCACACCCACCCAACTGCTGTCCACAGGTGCGTATGCATGATGATGCCTGCATTGTACTGTACACCAAGGTGCAAGGGTGCCCAGCATCTGACACACGTACTTGGACAGTACAGGTGGTGGGGGTGGTCGGTGGTGCTGTGTGTTAGCAATGTTGGTTCTGCAGTGCTGTGCATCTGCCCATGTACGCTCTGTGCCTGGTGTGTGTGTCCATATGAGTGCTCACCCCTCCCTGATGGTGTGTTTGTATGCCTGGACCCTTCCACTCCGCTGACCGTCATGCACCCCTGGTGTGTTCCCCTGTGTGCCTGTGGTTTGCGCATGGACAGTGTTGGTTGCACATGTCCCCTTGACTTACCTGTGTTGTGCGTAGTGCTCCTCTGTGATGGTGTCCCGGTGCAGCTGGACCTGCCGGATCAGTCGGGGGTCCCGCCGTCCTGGGGGGGCTGATCATCACTATCAGCACCGGCACCACTGGCGTCCCCATCGCTGTCCCCCTCTTCGACCTGTACAGCTATCCCATGGTCTTTGGCCATGTTGTGCAGGATGCAACAGGCCAGGAATATCCCACAGGCCTTTTGGGGGCTGTACTGTAGGGCACCGCCGGAGGTGTCTAGGCATTGGAAGCGTGCCTTGAGCATCCCAAACACCCAATCTATGATGTTGCGTGTTGTGGCATGTGCCTCATTATAGCGTTGCCGCGCTGGGGTCATGGGGTGCCGGTACGGTGTGAGCAGCCAGGGACAGAGTGGGTATCCGCTGTCACCTGTGTGGAGATAGTGGAGAGCAGTCTCATGTTCAGGTCCATATTGGCCATCTCCCTGTGTGCCACTACCATGGCACCTGTGGCATTCCCACCCTTGCCCCGAGTTTGCATTCCATACATGTGTACTCACCCACTAGATGTCCTGTGGGGATGTCCCCACTCTCGAATCGATAGCACAGTGCAGACTGATACCATATGAAGGCATCATGTGCTCCACCAAGGTGTGTGGCACAGACATTGATTATGTGCCCAGTGGCATCACACACCACCTGGCAGTTGACACTAGGGAATCCCTTTCTGTTCCGATATGCGAGGCCATCGGGGCCAGGTGGCGTGCGAATGGCCACATGGGTGCAGTCTATGGCCCCTAGCACGCCAGCCATACGTGCTACCCTGTGGAACTCCTGCATGTTTGCTGTACGCTCTGCCGTGGTGCTGGAGAAATGGATGTACTCCGCAGCATGTGGCAGCAGTGCGCTGAGGAATTGGGTGAGGATGCGTGACGTGGCTGACTGTGTGATGCCTGTGGTGTCCCCTGTCGGCCTCTGGAAGGTGCCCGTGGTGAGCAGGCACATGCAGGCTGTCATCTTGGTCTCCACCGACAGAGCGTGACTCCGTCGTGAGGGTGCCTGCATCACATCACTGCACAGCTCACAGAGCCGTCTCAGTATTGCCATGTTCAGGCGGTACCGGCCCACGATCTCTACATCTGTGTACAGCTCAAAGCTGATGCAGACGCGGTACCGCCTGTTGAGCATACCGCCCGGCGGGCCTTCCATGGCCACGTCCCCTGCAGCATGCATTCTCACCCCTCATTACAGCTTCCATGTGAAACTGGCACTGTCCATCTCCTGGCTTCTGATCCCCCTGGCTGGTGTTGCTGTGTTACCCCGCTGTCCTCACTGCTACTTCCACTGCAGGCACCCCGCTGGCCTCTACAGACCATAGCCCACACTTTCCTTGCCTGCCCTTTGCTGGCTGGCTGGCTGTCTCTCTCTCTCTCTCTCTCTCTCTCTCTGTGTCTCTCTCTATCTCTCCCCCACTTGGCAGCCTGGTAGCGTTCTTGCGCTGCTTCCTTGAGCCTTTTTATTTTGGCTCATTTCCGCTAGTGTGCAATTTCCGGCTGTGCCGCTCTTGCGCATCATGCAAGTCTTTGAATATCGCATTGTGGTCTATATGCATGGATCCACCCGCTTCGGTTGCGCATGCCTTCATTTTCATTGCGCTGTTGCTCAGCATGTTTTCGGGGGCACAACTGCCTCCTTCTGAATATCACTAAATGGCGCATTTTTGGACTTGCGCATGCGCAACCCTGTTGCGCATGGCGCAACCCTTTTGAATATCCGGGCCCTTGTTTAATGCTATTTTTGTGTCATTATCAGTTTTTATAATGTTAGTAAAATTGTATAGAAAATTGCATGTCCTTACACAGAGTGAAGCAGGCTGCTCAGTTTTTTCCTAAGATGGCTGCTATGTCCTTCTTCTGCAGTCTTCAGCACTTGCGATTGATTGCCTGACATGGCCTGATAAATGTTCTGTCTCGTTGGTGTTAGCGACCATCACTCAAATACAAAGCAGTGTCTCATTGGCCTAGCCTTAAAGAGGGTGTTTTCATCAAGTGAATATTCAACACTTTCGTGCTCATGACACTATTATTCGACACTATCATGCATTCAACATCATTTTGCGACACTACAGCATTTATTCAACACTATTATTTGACACTTTCGTGCATTCGACACTACTTTGCGAAAATGTCGCAAATAAAGTGTTCTTTCACAAAATAGTGTGGATATTCGACACTTTCGCAAACAAACCCTTTTCACATTCCAGTTGCAGTTATCATTACCATTTGTCTTTACATTTGCACTGCTGATTCAATAATGATTTGCTTGCATTTGCGTAACCACACTTGTTTGTGCCACCGTTACTGTTGCTGGCTCTGTTCAAGTTTACACTTTCATTTGTGTCTTACGTTCATTATTACTTTTATCTTTCATTACCATTTCTGATTATGGTTATGTTTTTGTTGCTGGCACTGTTATTGTTACTGGTTTTGGTTTGTGATGTTGTTAACATGACTGTAATAGCTAGATTTACCATTTGTGTTTCTGTTTTCACTCCTGTGTTGATAAACAGTTACATTGCTGTGTGTGTTTTTGTCATTGGCACCATTGTTGTTTGTTTATCTTAAGCATTTCTAATTGATTTTGTATTCTAATTTGCATTTGCAGTTACATGTCCATCATTGGCACCATTGCCATTACCTGTTCACTTAGCATTTCCGGTAACATGACTGCTATACTGACTGCTTGTGTTTCTATTTCTGTTTCCGGTACTGTTTCTGTTTGTGTCACTATGATTGTTTCTGTTTGCACTTCTATTTCTGTCACTCTGTGCATTTAGCAGTTGCATTTACTGCACCCTTTCTGTGATAGTTTCCATATCTGATTGAATTTCTCTCAGCATTTCTGTTACTTTTACCATCTTCTGTTAATGTAAGTGCTAGAATTATCATTTACTTTTGCATTTGTACTTCCAGTCTCTACATCTAACAGTGTCACAAATTTATTTTGACTACACAGCTTTTGTGCCATATTATCACATATTGTGCTGTGCTATAACTCTGCTTCTATTGTGGTACATCTAAAAGCATTGCATTCTGTCTTCACTAGTGTTGTACTGCCAGAAGTATAATGTGTGCTACATTTTGTTAGCAATGCTCTTTATTCACATAATATAACAGAAGTACAGTGTGTATGACTATGCAATTTTATTGAACAATGTTTGTTTACCACTAAATATTTTTTTCTCTATTTTTTATACAGGTGTCTGATACAAAACATTTTTCCCACTACTGTGAAACAGTAGGGAAAAACTATGCCTTCTAAGCAGAGATGCAGTGCTATGCAGAGACGAGACAGGTATCATAGTAGTACACTGTTGCTTAACAGTGGTATGAATCCCACACATGCTACATCAAGACATAAACCGATTTCTCATTCTGTTCAAGGGGTGACTTCACAGGTTGCACGCTCCACAGAAATTGTACTTACTTGCTCAACTGCAAGTCAAATTTGCACAGCTCAGCAACAGTTTTGAAAATCTTTCAGAGGGAAGAAATATGTTGCAAAGGCAAGCATAAACAAATGTACTAAGCAACAGTGTAAAGGTATGGCTGCTGATGCTTACCTGAGGAAGCAAAAGTATTATCAATCACTGTCTTGTAAAGCTAAATTAGATAGACTTATTGCAGATGTGATGAGATATGAATGCAAAAAACTAAAGACTCATTTGTCATTGATGAAATTGTGTCTCAGAGTTCATACATTTGTCAACAGAGCTGTATTTGTTCTTCAATGCTTGTGGCGTAAAATGGCACATGTACTTGAACAATTCAGAAAAGTTGTGTACAGTATAAAGATGAGGCTACAAAGCTATCCCGTTTTGAATCAACACGACTTCTGTGACATTTTCACAGGTAGTTGGCTACACACACAGCACTCAGAGGCATATTTCTGGGAGGAGTCATATTGCACACAGAAAAAGGACAGCAAGTTCTCTATTGATGAGGCCGGTAAACTATGTAATGTGCTGACAGCATTTGATGACATAACAACTGAGTCAGATGATGAGTCTGAGTCAACTGTTCAGCCTTGTGTCACTGTCTGGCATGGACATGTGATGTGACTTGCTACCGAAGGCAATCATCATTTGATAAAGTCGAGCACTTTATCAATCTGTTTGTTGTTACTGATCATAAAGACAGACATAAATTCTTTGAGACTATAGACCTTTGTGAGATCCATCCACATACCGGACTTATGGGTCATTCACTAGCATGCCTAGATAGTGGTGTTTGTGACAGTGTATTTCACCACATGCGGATGCTGGCAGTGCATCAATCAGGGATGCATAACTTTGTCTATAGGGTCTATGAGGTGAGACAAGTTGTTGCACAGTATACTCATCTTAATGAGTTGCTGCAGTCTGGTGACATGTATGGTGCCATGACATTTATGAAACAGCTGCAATGTGACAAGAATGTCATTGATACTGTGGTTGCTCAGGCATCAATTGCTGATAGCAATTCTGTCTCTGTCTTGGAAATAGATATTCTCAGGCAGTTTGGGAAATCCATTGCTAAATCTGAGTTGGCAAAGACAGAGAAATTTGACTCTGTATGTGTCTCATGTGATTGGCTCTGTTACCAGAAACAAACGGTCACATTTAATCTGGAAACTTTGTCACCGTACAATGACGTGTGGTTTTGACTCCCAGCTTTTCTGCTGTTAAAGTGTAACTTCCACTTAGAGCCAATCATTGTGATGTGCAAGCACTGTTTTTGCAAAGTGAAGAATAACATTATGCCACCGAGGTCATTGTTGAACAATATGGAGGCACATGTTACACCTGCTGAGATTGCCACATTGAATATCTTTGAATGGATTCTTATTCAGACTATGAAACCGTTTCAAAATATTCTACATCTGAATACAAGAACACGGAACATTCCACAGAAAGAACTCATTAGGTCTCTTAAGGGTTCTGTTATGTACCTCCCACTTCCTCTGCAGGAGAATGTGGAGGCAATCTCCAGTGAGAACAGTTTGGTGATTCTTGTCAACGGTGTTCCAATGAAGTCAAAGGTCATCGGGCAGGATGTTGTCAATGTACAGAAGGTGAAGCTGGCTCTCACTTACTTGAAAAGCAACAATCCCTTTTATGCAGACCTTGACATTGATTGCATGAGTAGTGTGTCTGCTCAACACGATGTGTTGGACACCACAAAACCAATGATTGAGAAGGTAATTGTAGAGACAAGTGATAATGTGTATGAACAGTACACAATACATCCACTACATGGCAGAGCTCTAGTTGGGGATAACATTGATCTGTATCAAATTAAATGGGTGGAAGGTGCATTTGGGAGGTGACACTGGAAGCACGTTGTTTTCCAGATTACTTTCCAAAACAGTCAGGTGGACATTTAGATGATAGAGAAGTGCGTGTGCAAGGTGCTGAATGCAGTGCCAGTCGCATGCTCAGTAAGTATGGCAAATTCAGACACAACATGCAGTACTTGTTCCATTTCCTATGGGAGAGTGGGCTTAGCATACTGTCTGCATCAGTTGCACATACTATGTGGCTGATGGCTCCACTTGATGGGATCACTGCCATTGAGTTTTTGCAGAAATTAAAGAAAAAGGATGAAACTGTGCAGGTCAATTTGTCATCCATACTGTCAAGCCTACGTGGCACCAAAGAATACTGGACTCGCAGACACTCTGAGGTGATGACTATACTGCGAGAGTATGGTGCAGCAACATGGTTTGTCACACTCAGCTGTGCTGAGTACACCTGAGATGAGGTGATTGAACTCTTGAAGTGGGCAAATTGTGATGTAGAGGGCATTTCATCAATGACTCTCAGAGAGATGTGCTCACTTGACCTAGTGTCCATGACTAGACATTTTCAGAAGCGATCCCATGATATTCTGACTTTCATTTTGTCAAATGACAATCTGCCTCCTGGTATTGTAGAACATTTACTCCTAGAGAATGGAATATCAGGCACGAGTTACTCCTCATATTCATATGTTACTGTGGATCAAGGACACCCCACGCATAGGTGAACATGAAGCAGCAGAAGTGCTAGAGTTCATAAAGTGATACATCACTTGCCGCACACTGGACAAGTATGACAGTCCTACGCTGTGGAGGTTGGTGCAGAAGTTCCAATACCATATTTGTGTGAAATACTGCTGCTGGGAAGTGAAGAGCAAATTTGATTGGTACACAAGATGTCGCTTCAGATTTCCCAGATGTGTCTGTCAGAGTGGTTGCATGAAGGAACTGTTTTCAGCAATGTGACACCACTTGAAGTCAAAATCAACCAAGAGGGTATATGAGTTACACAGGGAGGAGAAGGAGGTGTACATCAATGACTACAACCCCACTCTTCTTCTGTGGCAAGCAAACATAGATGTTCAGTTTGTGGCTAACAACTCGGCTCTGGTTCGGTACATCACTTCGTACATCATTAAACATGAACAGACTAGCTTGCAAGATCTTTGGGAAGATATTGCCAGGTTGAGCAAGTCACTGATATCTCAGTTGTGGTCACTTGGATTGAAGACTCTATCACACAGCGGATGTGAGGCCGGCAATCATTTGATAGGTACACATTTGTACAGCAAATCTGATGCTGTGCACTTTCTCAGTGTTAACTACAAAGAGAAGTGCAAATGTGTACTTATTCCTCATGCTGAGACTGAGTAACTGGCTCTCAACAGACTCTCTTCAAAGCGTATATTGAAGAATAATCTGAATGATACATACTACCTCAGTAGACACAGTGACATGGATGGTATGTGTCTATTTGAGGTGGCTAAATGGTACGACTACAAGACAGATGTCTCACCTGATTGCATATACATTTACAAGGTCAGAGGAGTGGAAGGCTGTCTCGTAAAGAGACATAAGTCTTGGCTCATTGACCATTGCACATCACATCTAGGCACATCTGAGAGCAGAGAGCACAACATTAGGGCATGGAAAAAGTATGAATGTGACAATGGCTGGAAGAGAACAAATTACAGCATGGTAAAAGTATAAATTGGGCTATGGCTGGAGGGGCAGAAATTTATTTCATGGGAAATGTATAAATTTGGCTATGACTGGAAGAACACTAAATTCAGCATGGGAAAAGTATAAATTGAGCTATGGCTGGAACCCCATTTTGTGGAGCATAAAATTGCATCATGGGAAAAGCATAAATTTGGCTATGGCTGGAAGAGCTCAAAATTACAGCATGGGAAAGGTATAAATTGGGATATGGCTGGAAGGCACCAAAAATATGGATTGGGAAAACTATAAATAGGGCTATTCCTAGATCAGTACAACATTATGGCATGGGAAAAGTATGAACTGGGCTATGGCTGGAGGGGCAGAAAATTCTTGAATGGGAAAAGTATAAATATGGTGATGACTGGAAGAACACTAAATTCAGCATGGGAAAAGTATAAATTTGGCTATGGCTGGAATAAAACAAAATTACAACATGGGAAAAGTATAAATTGTTCTATGGCTTGAAGAGCACACAATTACAGAATGTGAAAAGTATAAAATGGGCTGTGTCTTTAAGAACACAAAATTACTGCATGGGAAAAGTATAAATTGGGCTATGGCAGAAACCAAAAAAATGACTGGATGGGAAAACTGTAAATTGTGCTCATACTGGAGGGGCATAAAATTACAACATGGGAAAGCATAAATTGGGCAATGACTGGAAGAGCAAAGAATTGCAGCATGGGAAAAGCATAAATCAGGCTATGTCAGAAAGGGCACAAAATTACAGCTTGGGAAAAGTATAAATTGTTCTATGTGAAGGAGAGCACAACATTACAGCATGGGAAAAGTATAAATTGGACTATGGCTGGAAGAGCACAAAATCACAGCATGAGAAAAGTATAAATTCAGCAATAGCTAGAATGCCACAAAAATAGAGCATGGAAAAAGTATAAATTGGGCTATGGCAGGGAAGAGCACAAAATTGTGGCATGGGAAAAGTATAAATTGGTCTACATCTGGAAGAGAACAAAATTACAGGATGGGAAAAGAATAAATTGGACTGTGGCAGGAAGAGAAGAAAATGACAGCATGAGAAAAGCATAAATTCAGCCGTGGCTGGAAGGGCACAACATTGTAGCATGTGAAAAGTATAAATTGGGCTATGACTGAAAGGGCAAAGAAATACAGAATGAGAAAAGAATAAATTGGGCTATGGCTGGAAGAGCACAAAATTACAGCATGGGAAAAGTATAAATTGGCTATGGCAGAAAGACCACAAAATTATAGCATGGAAAAACTATAAATTGGGCTATGGCTGGAAGTCACTATAAATTGGGCAGTTCCTCAAAGAGCATAACAATAGGGCATGGGAGAAGTATGAATGTGACGATGGCTGGAAGCGAACAAATTACAGCATGGGAAAAGTATAGATTGGGCTATGGCTGGAGGGGCAGACATTTCTTGTATGGGAAAAGTATAAATCAGGTGATGACTTTAAGTGCACAAAAGTACTGCATGGGAAAAGTATATATTGGGCTGTGGCAGAGAGAGCAAAGAATGAGTGGATGGGAAAATTGTAAACTGTTCTCTGGCTGGAAGGGCATAAAATTACAGTAAGGGAAAAGCATAAATCGGGCAATGACTGGAAGAGCACAAAATTACAGCATGAGAAAAGCATAAGTTCAGCAGTGCCTTGAAGAGCACAACATTACATAATGGAAAAAGTGTAAATTTGATGGCTGGAAGAGAACAAACGTACAGCATGGGAAAAGTATAAATTCAGCCATGGTTAGAAGAGCACAAAATTACACCAAGGGAAAAGAATAAATTGGGCTATAGCTGAAACAGCACTAAAATATAACTTGGGAAAAGTATAAATTGAGCTGTGGCAGGAAGAGCAGAACATTATGGCATGGGAAAAATATAAATTGGGCAATGGCAGGAAGAGAAGAAAATTATAGCATGAGAAAAGTATAAACTGGTCTATGCCTCCAGTAGCAGAACATTACAGCATGGGAAAAGTATAAATTGGCTGATGGCTGGAATAGAACAGAATTACTGATTGGGAAAAGTATAAATTGGGCTATTGCTTTAAGAGCACAACATTGCATCATGGGAAAAGCATCAATTCAGCTATGGTTGTAGGAGCCCAAAATTACAGCATGGGAAAGGTATAACATGGGAGATGGCTGGAAGAGCACAAAATTGCATCATAGGAAAAGTATAAATTGGGCTGTATCTGGAAGGCACCAAAAATACAGATTGGGAAAACTATAAATAGGGCTATTCCTCGATCAGCACAACATTAGCCATAAGCCAAGTCTGATAATCCAACAAGATCAGCCACCACAGCTGTCTTGTTTTTAATATACCTGGCATTGCATAATATAACCCGGGTTGGATGTGACTCCGAGGTCGACTGAGTCATCTGCCCACATACAGTAGAGCCCCACATTTATCCCTCTGTTATGGCCCTTGTACCCCTCACATTTATCCCTCTATTAAGGCCCCTGTACCCCCCACATTTATCCCTCTATCAACATCCCCTGTGCCCCCATATTTATCCCTGTATTAAGGCCCCTGTACCAGCCACATTTATCCCTCCATTAAGGTCCCTGTACCACCCACATTTATCCCTCTATTAAGGCTGCTGTACCCCCCACATTTATCCCTCTGTTAATGCCTCTGTACTCCAAACATTTATCCCTCTATTAAGGCCCCTGTACCCCACATTTATCCCTCTATAACAACTCCTGTACTACCCACATTTGTCCCTCTATAACTGCCCCAATACCCCCCACATTAACCTCTCTATTAAGGCCTCTCTACCCCATATGTATCCCTCTGTTGACACCCCTGAATTCAAACATTTTCCCCTCCATTAAGGCCTCTGTACCCCGCAAATGTGTTCCTCTATTAGGGCCTCTGTAATCACACATTTATCCCTCTACAAAGGCCCCTGTACCCTGCACTTTTATCCCTCTATTAAGGCCTCTGTACCCTCCACATTTATCTCTCTTTAACTACCCCTGTACCCCCACATGTATCACTGTATTAAGGCAACTGTACCCCAAATATCTATCCCTTTATTAAGGCCCCTGTACCCCCTTATTTATCCCTCTATTAAAGTCCTTGTACCCCTCATATTTACCCCTCTATTAAGGCCCCTGTACCTCCCACATTTATCCCTCTATTAAGGCCCCTGTACCCCCACATTTTCCCTTTGTTAAGGCCCTTGCATCCCTCACATTTATCCCTTTGTTAAAGCCCCTTTATCCACACATTTATCACTCCATAACCTCCCCTCTACCCCGAACATTTATCCCTCTATTAAGGGCCCTGTACTCCCCATATTTATCCCTCTATTAAGACCCCTGTACCCTGACATTTATCCCTCTATTAAGGCCCCTGCACCCCCACAATTATCCCTCCATTAAGGCCCCTGTACCCCATTCATTTATCCCTGTATAACCACCCCTGTACCCCCACATTTATCCCTCTTTTAAGGCCCCTGTACCCCCACATTTATCCCTCTATTAAGGCCCCTGTACCCCATATTTATCCTTCTAATAAGGCCCCTGTACCCCCCATATTTATCCCACGATTAAAGCTCCTGTACCCTCACATTTATCCCTCTATTAAGGCCCCGTACCCTCCACATTTATGCCTCTAATAAGGCCCCTGTACCCCACATGTTTATCCCTCTATGACCGCCCAGTACCCCCTACATTTATACTTCCATTAAGGCACCTGTACCACCCACATTTGTCCCTCTATTAAGGCTCCTCTGCACCCCACATTTATCCCTCTATTAATGCCCCTGTACCCCATATTTATCCCTCTATAACCACCTCTGTACCCCCACATGTATCCCTCTAGAACTGCCCCTGAACCCACCACATTTATCCTTCTATTAAGGCCCCTATACCCCCCACATTTATTCTTCTATAACCACCCTTGTACCCCCACATTTATCCCTCAATAACTGCCCCTGTAACCCCAAATTAATCTCTCTATTAAGGCCCCTGTATACCCCACATTTATCCCTCTAGAATTGCCCCTGTTCATCTCACATTTATCCCTCTATTAAGGCCCCTGTACCACCCACATTTATCACTCTATTAAGGCTCCTGTACTTCCCACATTTATTCCTCTATAACTGCCCCTGTAGCCCCTACATTTATCCCTCTATTAAGGCCCCTGTACCCCCACATTTATCACTCTATAACTGCCCCAGTACCCTTCACATCTACCCCTCCATAACCAAAACTGTACCCCTCACATTTATCTCTTTATTAAGACTTCTGTATGCCCCACATGTATTCCTCTATTAGGGTCATTTTACTCCCTCATTTATCTGTCTATTATTGCCCCTGTACCCTCACAATTATCCCTCTATAACAACCCCATATCCTCAAATGTATCCCTCTATAATTGCCCCAGTACCCCCACATTTATCCCTCTATAACCACCCCTGTACCCCTCACATTTATCCCTCTATTAAGGCCCCTGTACCCTCCACATTTATCCCTCTATAACCACTCCTCTTCCCCACATTTATCCCTCAATTAAGGCCCCTGTACCCCCATATTTATCCCCCAATTAAGGCCCCTGTACCCCACATTTATCACTCTATTACAGTCCCTGTACCCCATATTTATCCTCTAATAAGGCCCCTTTACCCCCCATATTTATCCCATGATTAAGGCCCCTGTCCCCCACATGTATACGTCCATTAAGGCACCTGTATCACCCACATTTGTCCCTCTATCAAGGCCCCTGTAGCCCCAGATATATCCCTCCAATAAGGCCCCTGTACCCACACATTTATCCCTCTAAGGCCCCTGTACCCCCACATTTATCCCTTTATTAAGGTCCCTGTACTCCCATATTTATCCCTCTCTAATAAGGCCCCTGTATGCCCCATATTTATCCCATGATTAAGGCGCCTGTACCCTCACATTTATTCCTCTATTAAGGCCCCTGTACCTTCCACATTTATCCCTCTAATAAGGCCCCGTACCCCCCACATTTATACTTCCATTAAGGCACCTGTACCACCGACATTTATCCCTCTATAACCCCCTGTATGCCCCACATTTATTCCTCAATTACCACCACTGTGCCCCCCACCATTTATCAATCTAATAAGGCCCCTGTACTCCCCACATTTCTCTCTGTATTACGGCCACTGTACTCCCACATTAATCCCTTTTTAACAGCACATGTACAACCCCATTTATCCCTCTATAACTGCCCCTGTATCACCCACATTTATCCCTCTATTAAGGCCCCTTCACACCCCACATATCCCTCTATTAAGACCTCGTACCTCCACATTTATCCCTCTATAACCTCCCCAGTACCCCCCACATTTATCCCTCTATAACCACCCCTGTACTCCACACATTTATCCCTCTAGTAAAGCCCCTATACCCCCTCATTTATCCCTCTATAGTTAACTGCCCCATACCCTCACATTTATCCCTCTATAACCACCCCTGTACCTCCTAAATTTATCCCTCTATTAAGGCCCCTGTACCCATGGCATTTATCACTCTATTAAGGCCCCTGTGCCCCCCACATTTATCCCTCTATTAAGGCCCCTGTACCCCCCACATTTATCCCTCTATAACCGCCCTGTACCCTCACATTTATTCCTCTATAATTGCTCCTGTACACTCCAGATTCATCCCTCACTTAAGGACCCTATACCCCACAAATGTATCCCTCTATAACTGCATCTGTACCCCCACATTTATCCCTCTATAACCACCCCTGTACCCCAAACATTTATCCCTCTGTCAGCCCCTGTATCCCCCCACATTTATCACTACATAACCACCCTGTACCCTCCAAATGTACCCCTCTATTAAGGCTGCTGTACCCCCCACATTCATCCCTCTATTAAAGCCCTTGTACCCCTCACAATTACCCCTCTATTAAGGCCCTCCTGTAATTTCCACATTTATCCTCTATAACTGCCCTGCACTCTACATTTATCCTCTATTAAGGCACCTGGTACCCCACATTTATAACTCTAATATGGGCCCTGTACCCCACATTTACCGCTATTTTAATGCCCCTGTACCCCCACATATATCACTCTTTTAAGGCCCCTGTACCCCTCAACTTTACCCCTCTATTAAGGCCCATGTACCTCCCACATTAATCCTTCTGTTAATGCCCCTGTACCCCCACATTTGTACCTCCATTAAGGCCTCTGTACCCCCACATTTATCCCTATATTAGGGCCCCTGTACCCCCCCAGCATTAATCCCTCTATTAAGGCCCCTGTACCCTGCACACATATATCCCTCTATAACAGCCCCTGTACCCCACACATTTATCCCTCTGTTAAGGCCCCGGCACCCACACATGTATCCCTCTATTAAGGCCCCTGTACACCCCACATTTAACCCACTATAACCACTCCTGTGCCCCCACATTTATCACTCTATTAAGGCCCCACTACCCCCCACATTTATCCCTCTATTAAGGCCCGTGTACCCTCACATTTATCCCTTTGTTAAAGCCCCTTTATCCACATATTTATCACTCCATAACCTCCCCTCTACTCCGAACATTTATCCCTCTATTAAGGCCCCTGTACTCCCCATATTTATCCCTCTATTAGGATCCCTGTACCCCGATATTTATCCTTCTATTAAGGCCCCTGTACCCCCACATTTATTCCTCCATTAAGGCCCTTGTACCCTGCTCATTTATCCCTGTATAACCACCCCATACCCCCACATTTATGCCTCTGTTAAGATCCCTGTACCCCCATATTTATCCCTGTAATAAGGCCCCTGTACCCCTCATATTTATCCCACAATTAAGGTGCCTGTACCCTCACATTTATCCCTCTATTAAGGCCCCTGTACCCTCCACATTTATCCCTCTAATAAGGCCCCTGTACCCAACACATTTATCCCTCTATGACCGCCCCATATCACCTACATTTATACCTCCATTAAGGAACCTGTACCACCCACATTTGTCCCTCTATCAAGGCCTTTGTATCCCTCTAATAAAGCCCCTGTACCCCCACATTTGCAACTCTTTTAAGGCCCCTATACCCCCACATTTATCCCTCTATTAAGGCCCCTCTGTGCCCCACATTTATTCCTCTATAGCCACCCCTGTACCTCCACTTTTATCCCTCTAGAACTGGCCCTGAACCCACCACATTTATCCTTCTATTAAGGCCCCTATACCTCCCACATTTATCCCTCAATAACTGCCCCTGTACCCCCAAATTTATCCCTCTATTAAGGCCCCTGTACACCCCACATTTATACCTCTAGAATCACCCCTGTTCATCCCACATTTATCCCTCTAGTAAGGCCCCCGTACCACCCACATTTATCGCTCTATTAAGGCTCCTGTACTTCCCACATTTATCCCTCTATAACTGCCCCTGTAGCCCCTACATTTATCCCTCTATTAAGGCCCCTGTACCCTCCACATTTATCACTCTATAACTGCCCCTGTACCCCCACATTTATCCCTCTATAACCGAAACTGTACCCTTCACATTTATCTCTATATTAAGGCCCCTGTACCCACCACATTTTTCCCTCTATTAAGGCTTCTGTACACCCCTCATATATCCCTCTATTAAGGCCATTTTACTCCCTCATTTTTTCCTCTATTATTGCACCTCTACCCCCACAATTATCCCTCTATAACAACCCCATATCCTCAAATTTATCCCTCAATAATTGCCCCAGTACCCCACATTTATCCCTCTATAACCACCCCTGTACTCCTCACATTTATCCCTCTATTAAGGCCCCTGTACCCTCCACATTTATCCCTCTATAACTGCTCCTCTTCCCCCTACATTTATCCCATCGATTAAGGCCCCTGTACCCCCCTACATTTATCTCCCAATTAAGGCCCCTGTACCCCCCACATTTATCCCTCCATTAAGGCCCCTGTACCTCTACATCTTTCCCTCTATTAAGGCCCCTGTGCCCCCCACATGTATCCCTCTATTAAGGCCCCTGTGCCCCCACATGTATCCCTCTTTTAAGGCCCCTGTGCCTCCCACATGTATCTCTCTATAACCGCACCTGTAGCCCCACATTTATTCCTCTATTAAGGCCCCTGTACCCCCCCACATTTATCCTTCTATTAAGGCCATTGTACACCCCACATTTATCCCTCTATTACAGCCCCTGTATTTCTCTACATTTATCCCTATTATTGCCCCTGTACCCTAACATTTATCCCTCTATAACCACCCCTGTATATCCCCACATTTATCCTCTATAAATGCTCCTGTACCCCATGTTTATCCCTCTATAACCATCCCTGCATCCCCTACATTTATCCCTCTATTAAGGCCCCTGTACCTATATTTATCCATCTATTAAAGCCCCTGTACCCCATATTTATCCTTCTATTAAGGTTCCTGTACCCCCATTTATTCCTCTATAACCACCCTTGTACCCCCATTTTATCTCTAAGGCCCCTGTACCCCTCACATTTATCCCTCTATAACTGCCCCATACCCTCCACATTTATCCCTCTATAACCGCCCCGTACCCCCACATATATCCCTCTATAACCACTCCTGTAACCCCACATTTATCCCTCTATAACTGCCCCTCTACCCCCACATTTATCCCTCTATTAAGTCCCATGTACCTCCACATTTATCCATCTATAACCACCCCGTACCCCAACATTTATCCCTCTATTAAGGCCCCTATATACCCCACTTTTATCCCTGTATTGAGGCCTATGTACCACTTACATTAACGCCCCTTTACTCCCACATTTATCCCATTATTAAAAGCCCTGTACCCCCACATATATCCCTACATTAAGGCCTATGTACCTTCTATATTACCGCTCCTATACCCTCCCACATTCATCCCTATATTGAGGCCCCTGCACTCCCCTGATTTATCCTTATATTAAGGCCTATGTACTATCTACATTACCATCCCTGCACCCCCCATATTTATCCCTATATGTTAAGATCCTGTACCCCACACATTTATCCCATTTGTAAGGCCCCTGTACCCCCCACATTTATACCTATATTAAGGCTCTACCCCCACATATATCCCTACATTAAGGGTTATATGCCACATACATTACTGTCCCTGTACCCCCACATTTATCACTATATTTAGGCCCCTTCCTCCCACGTATATCCCTACTTTAAGGCCTTGGTACCACCTACATTACCACCTCTGTACCCCCCACATTTATTCCTTTTCTAAGGCCCCTGTACCCCCACATATATCCATACATTAAGGCCTATGTACCTCCTACATTACTGCCCCTGTACCTCACACATTTATCCCTATATTAAGGCCCAGCTACCCCCACATTTTTCCCTATATTTAGGCCCCGTACCCACATTTATCCCTATATTAAAGCCCCTGTACCCCCCACATATATCCCTAAATTAAGGCCTGTGTACCACCTATATGACAGCCCCATACCCTCCAAGTTTATTCCTATATTAAGGCCCCTGTACCCCCCACATAAATCAGTTCATTAAGGGCTATGTACCACCTATATTACCGCCCTGTTCCCCACATTTATCCCTATATTAAGGCCCCTGCCCCCCAGATTTATCCTTACATTAAGGCCTATGTACCACCTACATTACCGCTCCTATACCCCCTCATTTATCCCTATATTTAATGCCCTGTCCCCCCAGATTTATCCTTACATTAAGGCCTATGTACCACCTTCATTACCACCCCTGTACCCACCATATTTATCCCTATATTAATGCCCCTCTACCCCCACATTTGTCCCTACATTAAGGTCTGTTTACCACCTACATAACCACCCCTGTACCCCCACATTTTCCCTATGTTAAGGCCTCTATACCCCTGACATATATCCCTACATTTTGGCCCCTGTACACCCCACATTAATCCCTATGTTAAGGCCCCTGATCCCCCACATTACTGCCCCAGTACCCCCTACATATATCCCTACTTTATGCCCCTGTACTCCCACATATATCCCTACATTAGGCCCTGTACCCCCACGATATTTCTCACAAGCACGCATCAATATCCTCCTCCTACCCATTTCAGCCATACCGCCCTCCTCACCCATATCTCCTTTGTACCAAACTCACCCACAGGTCACAGAAATGAAATAAAATAAAACATGAATGCAGTGTGCTAATCCTCACATCAAATATTCTTAACTGCTGGTCCTGAATGTTGGAAATCTCTCCCAAACGCAATATTGCAAAGCACCACTAGGATAGATTACTGCCATTCTGGCCCAGTGATGAGACCGTTGGGATGTAAGGAACGGCATGCAGCCTTGTGTTTTTTTTCTTACCATTACATGTGGCTGACTTTGTACTAAGGAAATATCGATAGAGAGGGTGTAGGGGAGGGATTTAATGATTTTCTTACTGATCTATGGCAGTCTGCACTATGTCCTGGCTCTGAAAATTAACCTTAAGCTTGAACCTTCTGTTATGACCACTGGCTGCATTGTAGTTACTTTGGATGCTATTGGTCCTCCCAATGAATCCCTTCATCCCACCAGAGGTCATTTAGTGTCACTGAAGCAAAGTATCTGTTAAGAAACTCAGACATCACTTCTGGCTATCTTATAGTGCCCCCCACCCCATGTTTTCAAAGACCAAATCCCTTCTTCCATTTTTGTACTGGGTGAAGGTTTTGGTGCTGTCTGCTGCTCCTGTTACTAACCTGGCATCCAGTCCATCCCTGGTTTTCCTAATTCTAATCTTTCAGTGCTCTTCTGGACCCCTCTATGGCTTGGAAATAAGCTGTTGTTTTCCAGCAGTTGCAGATCTTCTTGTTCTGGATTTGTGGCTCTTAAGTGTAATGGTTAAGAGCACTGAGCTGCAAACCTGGAGACCTGGATTTGAATCCCATCAGACCCCACTTGCATACCATGTGACCCTGAGCACGTAATTTAACTTCCTTGTGCTCCCAGGTCACACCTGGAAACAAGCTCTGGATTAGTGTGCTTTTCCTGGTTAAACAATTTCCCCTTTCCCATTCCCTTCCCCTGAAGTCCCTATTTGCCTGGGGGGGGGTGGAGCAATTATTTGCCCTTTCCTCCTTACTACTCATAGGAACAAAGATCTCTGCAGCCACTTTGAGGTTTGAGCACTTTCTTTAATGAATGCAACATGTGCTCTGCATTACCCTGCTTCACACAGCCACTCCAGGCCCTTTTAGTCTTTGACACCAGATATTTCATTTTGGCAATGTCTGTCTTTCTTAAAATTTCTCGTTCTTGTGATAGAAGTCTGGCTAATTTTCCCTGTCACTAGGGAGAAGGCTACTTATTTGTGGTCACTGCTTCCTTGACTTTTAGACGATCCCATTTCCACTGAGGAGAACAAAGTCAAGAGTGGTCACGTGACCTATCCAGGATATTTCTTAGTACCCATTTTCTCATTTGCAATTTATACTCCTCTACCACTAGGAGTCGCTAGTGTGCACCTAATGCTCACTTACTTCCTGGCTCTTCTCTCCCTCTAACTACTTAAATTTTCTCATCCTCCCCCTAGTGATACCCTCCAAGATCCTCCTTCCAACTTCATTTTGGCCCTTGGCTTTAGCTAGTATCAAACCCCTGACCTTTATCACCAAAGGCAACTGCCTTACTGATGCACTAATCCTGCAGCTCTAATAGCTTCCTATTTTCCTACTCTGCTGCAGGACACATATTGTAGCCTGACTGACTACCCACCACCTGGAATTCTTGTCCCCCTCCCATTGGCTACTTTCTCTTTCTCTCAGACACACCCTACCTACCTACCTGCATACCTTCATGTGGACTGTTAGTTGTTGTCAGAAACTATTATGGTAGCCTTAGTGAGTTCTAGCTTAGGAGCATAATGAAGTCCATAATCCTTTTCCTGGGGTGCTTAGCAAGCATGTTCCATTATGCCCTCGATCAGCACCCTGAATCTGCTCCTGCAGCCTCTTCTTACAGCTCATGGCTGCATACTACCTGTCCTCTATCCCCCAAAGCCACCCTTATTTCCCAAAGTGGTAAATGTTACTCTACCCTATGAGCCTAGCTGCTCTAGAACTCATCCCATTTTCAGCTGCAAAAGTCAATCAGGCCCCTTCTCCCTGATTTATTCTCATATATCCTCTCTGCTAGGACACTCTTGTATGAACACTTGGGTCCCTTTGCCTCGTATTGATCACCACCTTTAACCTCTGATTCCAGTCTCCTCAAAAGGGGCAGAACCCATCTACCCAGGCTATTATTAAATGCCCTTAAAAACTTCTTCTGTTTCTGCTCATTTTTGCAGGCAACATCGAGTTAAACCCCAGTCCACCTTTCTCCATCCCTGCTCCCTCTGAATTACCTCAACTAAAGGGGCTAAGTCAAATCCACATAAACGCTTACAGCCTATTAAGGAAAATTGATGCTATACAAACCTGGATCAACCTCACTACACCTGACATCCTAGTGGTGACTGAAACTTGGCTGAGACCCTCTACCCAGGACCATTGAAATTAACATCCACTCTTACAATGTATTCAGAGCAGACAGACTAACATGGGGGGGGTAGCTGTTTTTGTTTGAGACAAATTTACTGCCTTTGTATCTGACTCTACCACATTACCTAATAGGTTTGAATGCACTACCCTAAAGGTGCAACTCTCTCAGTTGGTCCCCATTGTATCATTGGATTTTATAGACCTTCCTCTGCAGGGTTCAAGGTGTTGAATCATTTAATTGACTGGAGGTCGGGAGCAGTGATCTTCTCTGGACCCAGACACATCTGCCATCTTCAAAGCCGAACTCCAAACTGAGGAATCGGGTAAGCGCTGTATAATGGGAGTCAGTGGGGGGTTTCAATATATGTTGATATCTCAGCCATTTTTAGGAATTGTGGCTCCAAATTTTCAACATGGGGTTCTTGGGACTTCACCTCATGAACATGTCATTGTTATTCGGTCCTGAAAGGTGATTTTACTGTCACTGCATGGAGTCATCTTTTGGGACCGATTAACGAAAGGACGGTGCAACTGTTCATGAGGTGGGGTCTCACAAAACCCATGTTGCAAATCAGATGAAAAAATTCCAAGAAATGACTGTAGTACAAGCATGCATTGCACAGTTTCTACGGATGCTCGTACCTTTGTCAATTTTTAATATTTTGACTCCAGATTTTTAGCATTACCATTTTCTCACACCTCCTTATGACCAGTAAAGCTGTCAGTTTTTACTTCCTGCCTGAAATGTGTTGTCACACCTGTGGCCAGAATGGCGTGGTCACTGTGTGAAACTGACTTTCGGGACAGATTAACAAAATCACAGTGCCACTGTTCATAACAGGATGTCCCAAAATGCCTATGTTGAAAGTTTGGTGAGAAAATTCCAAAAAATGATTGCGTTACAGGCGTGTGTTGCACAGTTTCTATGCACGCTCGTAACTTCACCAAGTTTTCATATTTTCACTCCAGATTTTCAACATTGCCATTTTTCACACCTCCTCATAAACAGTACAGCTGTCATTTTTCACATCCAGCCTGAAATGTGTTTTCCCACCGGTGGCACAGAATGGCATAGTCGCTTAGCGAAATCACCTTTCGGGGTTGAGTAACAAAATGATAGGGCCACTGTTCATGAGGTGGGGTCCCAAAAAGCCCATGTTGAAATTTGGAGCAAAAATACCAACAAACACCTAGGGCATTCGGGTTTCCAACCATAATGCCCCACCCTGTAGAGACGGACAGGCGTCGGGGGGGGACTTGGGGTCATCAGCGTAATGCTCATGTCTTTCCACCCCCACCCTGCAGCCAGTGACAGCCATCAAAGTGTGCCTTGGAGTTTTGGGCAGTAAACATTCACCCCATTCTTCTATACTGCACCCATCTCAGCTTATTTCCTTATGGAATGGGGTGAGCATAAGGGCTGAAGACCCCAAGGCACAACGTAGCACCTTTCAGTGTCTTCAGGGTGGAGTGAGGTGGAATGGCGTGAGCATTATGGCTGATAACACAAAGGCACATCCCCAACGCCTATCAGGCTCTGCAGAGTGGGGGTGGGGGTTGGTGTTAGTTCACTACTTCACTGCCATTCCTATTATGCATCTCTCTAACTCCTGTACTATCCATGCCAATGTCAGCAAGCAAACATTTGGCATTGACAAATGCTTGTTTCTTGGTTAAGGGGGTTTTATGTTTCTATATTGTTTCACCTCAAAAGTTAGTTTTAATAAGATAGTAAGTCAATGAGGGTTCCACTGGGTTTTGCAAGGGGAACAGGAGAACAAGGGTTGCCCCTCTTCCCCTTTTTCCTGCCAACCCTTGGAACTCATCATATTTTTTTTCTTTTTATTTCCATTAAATTGTTAAATATGACACCCTAGAATAGTTAAGCATACAGGAAATGTATTTAATTTTCATTCCCAGCATGACCTACCGGGTCATAATGTTGCACCCTTAATAACATACGACATTATGGCTAATCCAGGATAGCGCCGTAGGCAAGAGCGAATGGTGCAATACTGTGTATACTGCTGTATGTGGTATTGCACCATTCGCTCTTTCCCAGGCAGAGGATAAGACCTCTGCTGGGAGTGGGTTCCACTGAGCAGCAGGAACCCAGGTGCTGCGTCTAGGACCAGGTTTGATTCCCGGTCCCAGAAACTTTTATTTTTATTTTACTTTGTGTGCTCTCTGAGGTAAACCCCCCTGGAGTTGAGAATCTTTAGTGGGAGGGTTCGGGGGTGCAGCCCCCCCCAACAGGGGTGTGGAGGCAGCGCCACCCACATAAAAAAGACTTATGCCTCATGGCAGAAATCACGCTGTATCGGCAGTACGATTTTTCCATGCGGCATAATGTCTTGCGACATGATGACCCCGTACCCCAGCACGAGCTGTCATCCCACAGAAACAAACAGTGAAAAGGAATTGAGAGGGCCCAGATACCCCACACATGGGCATCCACCCGAGACAGGGATCACCCTGTCACAGGGGACTGCAGTGGAGTTTGGCTTATTTAATGTTCATGACTGAATACCTTGGGGGAGATATTCAGACATGTGCCAAAGTCCGGCACAAGTCAGATGCGCCATGGCAAACTGGGAGCCATATTCAGAAGAAGCGCCACCGGAAATGTGCCGGCGCAAGCTGGCTGAATATGGCAAAGATGCGCTGGCGCAACCATGGATATGCAGAGCAGAGCTGAGCACAAATCCTGTGAGCAGGGTAAGAGCAACAGGCCCAGGGACACATAGCCAAGGAAGCACAGGGACAAGGGGGCAGAGGACCCCAGCAGCAGGGACACCTGGCTACACAAAAGCGCTGATCTGGAAGGAACACAGGGCACTGGGTATGGAGCACAGACAACCCCAGTCCACCAACCATGGAAGAAGCACCCACCCAAAACCCTGCCACCACATCAATGCCAATGGCAGGGACATGCAACAGACACCCACCAGGCAGGCCCACAGGGTGCCATGTGCATGGTGCCAGGAGATGGGGCAAACACAAAGAGCAGGTGCCCTGGGGCAAGCGAGGCACAGGCCCTACAGGGCCATACAGGGTACCGGCCATCATGGGGAGGGGCACCGCAGCACTGCCCACAGTGGACATGCGCAGTCCCACAGGCAGATGGCAGGCCAGGCAGACAGGTGCACAAGGTTCAGGGGCAGACACAGGCCACCATGGGACACATGACACAGGGCCATGCACAAGACAGGGAAATGGCCTACACACACAGTGATCACAGGGGCAGTGGCCCAGGGGGATGGTGGAGGCCTACCAGAGACATGTTAATGTACGGCAGAACAGATATAGGAACAGTGAAACACAGAAACGTAGAAACATGATGGCTAAGAAGGACCGCCAGGCACAGCAGATCTGCCCAAAGCACCTAGCAGAAGGCTAGGATAGCCCTAACAACCCACCTATCCCTGTGGCAATCACCCCACCTCACCCCCCCGACACCAGACCCAAGTATCCCTCCCATGCCACAGAAAGCCACATATGGTGACCTCCCCTAGCACCGCCCCTGGGAGCACAAACCAGATGTCCACCACCCTGTCAGTGGAAAGGTTCCACCTGATGTGTCCCCTAAACCGGCCGCCAACCACCAGTACCATATGCCCCCTGGGCACCTCGTTGCCCCATGGGCACATTCCTAGCTGAAACCGCCATCCTGTCTGTGGTCCAATGAGTACAAACCTATTCCAACCAAGCTAGCCCCGCACATCAGGTAACGGAGCACAGCCACCCTCATAGGTGCTGCACACTGCACCCTCCCCAGCCAGTCCATGTCCATGTCCGTGTGTCGGGAATGGTCTCCACAATTGCATCCCAGAATCCAAATGTGGCCCGACCAGCTGGTAACATAGTGGGATTAATGGCACTTGCCATCCCGCTAGTGAATCCCCCCCCATGCAGCCCAACATCCTGCTAGCTGTGGCCAATGCCTTCCTGCAGTGGTTGGCTACTCCTAGGTCCCTAGAAACAATAAAACCCAGGTCCCTCACCCTCACAGGCAACACCGGTGCCAGAACCCCCCAGGTTGTAAGTCCCAGTCAGGCATCCCTTCCCCATGTGACTGGAATTGCACCAGTGCACACTGATGTCCAAATACCATCAGGTGACCAGGCCTCCAGGACACCTAGGTTCATGTGCATATCCCCCCCACCTGGCTGCCCACCCCAGTACAAATCCCCACATTGTCCACGAAGAGACACACCAAACCCTTCTGACTCTCAGTCATATCCACCATGACCATGTGAAACACCACTGGCAACAACACGGACCCCTCAGGAACCTTACACGTGACCCCCCCACTGCGGTGACACCATGGACTAGCATCTGATAGCTTCAGCATGGCTCTCCACGCCACTTACAAAGCAGACACGGGCACAGGGATGTAGCAAAATAAATGCTTTATAGGAACAGCAGGAACCATTCAAAAGTCAAAGACCAGGGGCGGGGAAGGGGAAGGTGAAAGGAGGATGGGGACAGGAAATAGGGGCTATAGAATGGGATGGGGGACTGCAGGGAAACACGGTAAACTAGGGAAAGGGGGCTATGTACAGGAATAGCCTATCGCTGTCCACTGCCTGAGGTCCCCTGCTGCTCAACCACCTGTCGCACAGCAGCCGTCTCCCTCAGCTGGTGCCACTGGATTCCAAGTATCCTCCTCTGTGCCCCCAGGATCCTCAGCAGGTTCTGCAATAGCGGCCTAGCCCCCCTCTGGAATGCCATTCGTTGTCCACCTAGGGGAAGGGATAGGCAATTAGTGCAATTCCCCCAAAGACCCTGGCCCACCCACAGCCTGCAGTGGACAGTGGGGGAACACACCCCTGGAGGGACCACAATAGACCCTCACACAGCGGGCCACACCAGCCAGCCACACGGCACACCACAGTGATGCAGACAGGCAGAAGGTGTAGTGCAGTGTGCACTTCTGTGCGTGAGCATGGTCATATGGCACAGAGTGAAGGCACCATTGCAGCACTTACTGTGGAAGTTGTGTGCATGCCCCCCCCACCAGCCGGCACAAGGCAGCCAAGGGACATGCCAAAGTGGCACACATAATGGACAGTGTGCCAACCATGGCTGTGCAGGCACATGGCTGTTGCAACCAGGCCTGGACCCTGTCCCCACTGCTATCCCACAGAAACAGGTACCAGATATGTGACAAAGCTTACCTGCCCGGCATGGTGCAGTGGGCGCTGGCTGCTGTGCCCTACTGGGTCCCTCTGCCCTGCTTCGGCCTCCATGGCCCACCTGTAGTCCTCTGACCCTGTGGAAGGAATGAAGAGAGGAGGACATAAGTACACATGCACGTATGGAGAGCCCTCCGCCATCACACAGCCCGCAAGGTGCAGGGCATGTCCCTGTCCGTCCTGTGGCCCCCATGTCTGCATGGTTGCACTACGTGCAGCAGCCATACATGACATGCAGTGGCCGCCAGGACCGTGACAAACCACCACTGTAGACTGTGGCGCACAGCCCTACACCCACTACAGTTGAGCACCTGGGCATGCATGCCACATGCACATACCTACCTGCCTGTGCCACCGCCCCACGCTGGACACGCGCCTGCAGCCTCCACAACTTCTCCGCATCCCTCCTCTGCAGGTCCCCATAATGATGGCAGCACTGCTCCAGGGTCCTGGGCACCCCCTTCTGCCTCTCCAGGGCCATGGACACCTGCTGCCACACAACACCCCTGGCCTGTTGGATTGGCACCTGTCCGTAAAGCTGCCCTCAAAGGATTGCACCATAGCAACCAGGTTGATTATCTCAATGTCACTCCAGTTGCTAAAGGGTCTGTTCCCCCTTGCACCATGGCTCCAATTAGCACAAGCAATGCCGGTGGAGATGGCCAAGAAACCATGCACATGGGGGCCACCCATGTATGATGCGTGATTGCAAACAGCAGGATGCAATCACGCAACATGGGGATGTGTGACCACAGAGCGCAGTGTGGGTGAATAGTGCAGCCCCGGGCATGTGCACCACGCCATGGCCTGGCGGATGCACAGGGTCACACATATGACCTGGAGGTCAGAGGTCATTACCCAGCACACAGTGCGCATGTGCGCGATAGGGGCCGGTGCCAGGAGGTGCGCGCATGCGCGATGCCATCCCAGCACAACATGTGCAATGGCAAAGCATCGTGCAAGGAATGCAAGTCATGTGATAGGCATGTGCTACGTCATGCGCACATGTGCACTGTGGGTACACGCAGTGCACATGCATATTGTGGCCATGTGCAATGCACATGCGCAGGTAATGAGCCATAGGGTTACTCCAGCGCAATTCAATTGTGCATGGCATCAAATTGCGATGTTCAGCCACCTTATGTAAATCACCTCATCAGCCAATATGCAGTAGGGTGCATTAGCATATCATTACCATTGCGCACAGGCTCATTTGTATGTGCTGCACCTTATAAGTGCCACCAAACAGCACAGGTTGCAGACTGATACTGCAACCTGTTGGGTAAGTGGCTGCCAACCTAGAGAAATGGAGGCCTACAACAACACTGCTACAGAGGGATGCACTTGGCCATGCTGACACTGACCCACTGTGCTGTTCCTGTTCACAGGTAGCAACATGTCGGCAAGTGAAGGAGAGGAGGATCATGGGCCTGCATGCAAGCACAGGCCCAACTTCCCAGCAGTGGAGCAGAATGCCCTGTTCAAGGCATATCTGGACAGGGAGGACCTGCTCAGTGGTGCCACAGGCACACCTCAAGAGCAGTAGGCAGGTTGGGAGGAGGTGGCACGGTACGTGAACACACATGGCAGGCACCAGCGCACTGTGCAGGAGTGCCTGAAAAAGGTCAGCACAGACAAGAAGCGGATCAGAGAGAAGGTGGTGCCATATGGGCATCTCGCAGGCGACCGGCGGTGGCCCGCCAAACGCTCCACCACTGTCGACCACGGAGGAGCTGGTGGCAGCCACTATCAGCTGCAAGGTGGTGGAGAGTGTGCCCGGTGGCGGCTTCCAGATGAGTGGCAGACCCTCACTGCATGGTGAGTATGCACTCAACAGACATGCCTGGTAGGTGTGGGATAGACATGTAAGTGCCCCTGATGCCGTGCCACATTCCACATGCATGGGTGGCCATAGCCTTGCATTGCACCATGATGGGCAGCGGTAATGGCAACATGCACACAGAGGGGGGAGGGCACATGGATAGTACAGCACCACAAACTCTCTGTTTCTGTCTTGCAGCACCACCACACCTCTGTGGGGAGGACCACACGGAGGCGGCCATGGCTGTAGACATGGATGTCATACCGTCCACCTCCACTGGCATCCAGAGCAGAGACAGGCCGCAGCTTGGCTGTGTGGGGCAGGTGGATGTCCTAGGCCTGGGGTCAGATGACACCCTGGCTCAGTTATTGCAGGATGTCTGCCTGCTAATGATGTGCACTGAGACTCAGCTGGGAGCCGGGTCCGGCTCTGATGATGACATGACGCTGATCCTGGACAGCGTAGGGAATGTGGGGCCTGGCACATCCCTGGGAGTTTCACTGGCAACAGTGCTGTGCCAGAGGCTGTGCAGCTGCCACCCATCCCCGCTGGCACAGTGGTGTGTGGCGCCACTGCTGTATCCGGTGTGGGTGGTGGTGCTGTTGCAGTGGCTGCGCAGGGCACTGCCCAGCAGATGGTAGGGCGGCAGCAGCTGGATGCAGGCATCACTGGTCAGCACGACCCAGGGTCAGCTGTCGGTGCACCTGAGGACACTGTACCCCCACTACGGCCCCCTGTGCAGCGCCCACCAGAGCGGGATGCTGGGGAGCATGCCATCCCCCCCCCAGCAGCCCAGCATCTGGTCCAGGAGGCGCAGGATGCTGAATGGCTGGCTGAGCACATCCTGTTGCTTTGGGCTTCCATTGACAACCAGACACTGCATGCGGAGCTGCGTCAGTTTGCCGAGCAGCAGGTCAGGGGCACTGCGCATCTCATTGACAAGCTCCGCTAGATGCAGGAGCCTATGACTGCATCAATGGACCACATGACTGGTGCCATTGTGGCCGGGCTTGTGTCGGCAGCAATCACTGGGCTCGGCCATGCACAGAGGACCCCCACAGTGCTCTGTCCTCCCCATGGTCCGGCATCTGGTGACCCCCTCACAGCAAACTCCAGGCTCCGATGTTGCCATTCCAAACACCCCGGTGCTAGCCTGTTTGGCTGCCTCAACACCCCTGCAAGGACACAGTCGCAGTCCAGGACTTCTACCCTTGGGGGGGTGTTGGACACCCCCCTGTGGCAGATACACACCCTGCGGCGGCTGATCAGCCCTGGTGTAGCTGCCCACGTGGCTGTGGTGGCCGAGGAACCGCGTGGTTGGCCTGAAGTGTGTGCTGCCCTGACCTGCTGTCCACTGCTGCTGACCCGTGCACATGTGGGTGGTGGTACTGCAGCATGCATGTGGTGGTGCAAATGTGTGCTGTGGTGCATGCCCCCCGTGTGCTGTCCAGGCTGCTGGGACATGTGGCATGGGTGTGATGAGGGCAACTCTGCACTGGTTGTGCCTGTGCACCACTGTCATGCATCTGATCCATGCCATGTCCCTCAGCCTGTGTGTCTGTGTGCATGCCTGTGCTGTGTGTGCGTGTGCATGTGTCTGTGTGCCATTGTGTCCACCATGCCTGCAGTGTGCCTCATTCCTTGCATGCATCCCGCTGTGCGCATACAGACCCATGTCTGATGTGCCAGTTCTTGTGTCTTGTGCATGTGTGTCAGTGCACTTACCTGCACTCTCCATAATGCTCCTGTGCGATAGTGTCACGATGACGCCTGGCCTCCAGTGCCAGATGGGGGTCCCTCCTCCCTGGTGGTGGCTGCCCACCACCCTCCAATGCAACCTCACCATCGTCCCTGCTGCTGTCACCCTCATCCACCTGGACAGCTATCCCACGATCAATGACCATGTTGTGCAGAATGCAGCAGGCCAGGAATAGGCCACAGGCTTTTGATGGACTGTATTGTAGGGCACCGCCTGACCTGTCTAGGCAATGGAATTGCATTTTCAGCATGCCAAAGACACACTCAATGATACTGCATGTGCTGGTGTGTACCTTATTGTATCTCTCCTCCGCTGGGGATGATGGTCACCAGAAGGGGGTGAGCAGCCAGGGCCTGAGTGGATATGCGCTGTCACCTGTGTGAGGAAGGACATGGTTAGCACTGTCCCTGTCACCCACTGCCCACTCCACCACACCCACCCTGTCTGCCCTCACTCCTCCCACTGCCATGCTGCACAAGTCCCCTGGCCCGTGCCCTACTCACCCACCAGGTGGCCCATGGGGATGTCCCCACATTTGAAACTCTGACACAGAGCAGAGCTGTGCCAGATGAATGCATCATGCACACTATTGGGGGGGTGGCACAGACATTGATTATGCGCCCCATGGCATTGCATGTCACCTGGCAGTTGATCGATGGGTATCCCTTTTTGTTTATGTATACTGGCTCCTCGGGCACAGATAGTGTGTGGATGCCCACGTGGGTGCAGTCTATGGCTCTGATCATGCCTGGCATGTGTGCCACCCTGTGGAAGTGCTACATGTTTGCTGTATGCTCTGCCTGTGTGCTGGGGAACCACATGTACTCTGAAGCATGTGGCAGCAGAGTGTTGAGGAACTGTGTGAGGAGGCGGGAGACGTGGCCAACTGGGTGATGCCCATGGTATCCCTTGTCAGTCTTTGGAAGGTGCCCATGGTGAGCAAGCACATTACAGCCATCACGTTAATCTCCACTGACATGGCATGACTACGTCTGGTGGGTGTCTGCAGCTCCTCACTGCACAGCTCACAGAGCTGCCTCAGAATAGCCCTGTTCAGGTGGTACTGGCCCACTATCTCTGTATCACTATAGTTCTCAAATGTGAAACGGGCAGGGTACCACCTGTGTCAGCCATACCATTGCCAGGCCCTCCATCACCCACATTGGTGTTTCTCCTGCCTTCTCTCACCTCTCATTACTGCCTCTTTCAGAAATGGTGTGGCATCCATCTCTGTGTAGGTCTGTCTGTGGGTTGTCACAGGGTTTCACATCTGCTGTCTGTGTGTTTGAGCCACTTTTTATAGGCTCAAGTCAGGCTGGTGCATCTTGTGATTTGCTCCAGACTTGCGCCATGATTTTTAGTTAGATATCCCATTGCACCGCATATTCATGGGAACGCCCCCTGTACTGGCGCTGCATACATTACCTTTGTGCCATGGCGCAGTGAGACTTCTGCTGCGCAGCCGCTTTGAATATCACTCGGTGGCGCATTTCCACAGTTGCACCAGTGCAACTCAGTTGCACCATGCGCAACTGCTCTGAATATCTCCCCCCTTGCATTTTTATGCAACATGATTTGCAGCTTACGTTCGAAGTTCAGTGAAACATTATTTTTATTGTGACCGATGTTTTTGTACAAAGGAATCTCATATTAGCCATAGTGTCAAATCGTGGTTGTGCTCTTTGTTTTAAATTCTTATTCCACAGAGCACTCACTGCGGAGGAGGGAGGAGGAAGGAGGAAGGAGGAAGGAAGGAGGGAGGGGAGGGAGGGAGGAAGGGAGGAGGGAGGAAGGGAGGAAGGAAGGAAGGAAGGATTCCCCATTTATCCACATAAGCCACAGTTTAAATTCCACATTTATTTAATGATAGCCTTTAACCAACATGGCATTATCCCCCTTCTTCCCCAAAGCAGTGAAATTATCACCCACTCACTCTGCATTTTCTTTCATAAGGAACTTATTTCTAATGCATCAGGAATGGTGTGACTGTGACCCTCCCATGAAAGGCAAGAGCACACAAGACCAAAAAACATGATGCATCCTTGCAACCTTCCAATTTCATATCTAATTACAGTTATTGGAATTGGACGGTGGATGCCAGAGGAGATAAGTGCTACATCTCTGCCAGCTACCACTGGGAGGGGCATACTAGAGAAGAGAGAATACCTGGCAAAAGGTGGGGGGGAGGGGATGATGGTGCCACTGGACACACCTGTGAGAGCTTGGCACAAAGCAGGGAGAAAGCAGGGCATGCCACTACACACACACAGAGAGTTCCCTGCATGAGATGAGGGGTGCCAGTGGCAACAAGGAGTTTCTTTTTTACCTTCATAGATTTTATTTATATTTAAATTTCAAGTTACATAGATACATTTCTCAGAATACATTCAAAAACACACTTATAAAAGACAGAACATAAGATATAAATTACAACAACATTCAAGTATCATTTCGAGACAAGGAGGATTTCACACAGGACGGCATAAGGGAGGGGATGCCACTGGTTACCAGAAAGAGCTGGATGCAAGATGGGCAGAGGAGTGGGGGACACTGGACACCAGGAAGAGGGAAAGGGGCCACTGGACACTAGGGGGTGTTTGGTTGGGATGAGATGAGAAGAGAGGTGCAAACGCATACCAGGGACTGCTAATAAGGTTCCAAAACGGAGCTGCAACCGGCGTGATAGAAGGGTGGTGCAAATGAAAAAAACAGGCAGCAAGCCCACTTGTAAGAATACCCAAACCAACAGTGAATGCACTCTTTTACTTTGCATGCAAGACAAAATGCTATCCAGGCAAAAATAAAGAGAACCATAAATTAACTTATTCTCAAATCCTAAATTGAGAAAAACAGAAAGTGCTCCAAACTTTCCCCAATGCTTCGACTCGCAATGAGTCTTCCTCAGGGGGTGGAGCTTACTGGGTACGTACAGGTACGTTATAGTGCCTCAAGACAAATTAAATTGACTAGTTGTGATGGTTTTTCAATTAAACACAAAAGAAGTGCATACAAAAATCATTAAACTTAAGGCTGACTGTGGTAACACCTCTTGGTCACTAGATGGTGCCATTAACATGAAAACAATGTTAACTTGAAATCAGTAAGGAACATAGAATTCACTATATGTTAACTTTCAGAACTATCTGATCAGCAAGGTGCATCTAAACAACTTTGAAATGTGCATAAAAAAGCACCTAAAATTAATAATATATTTTGTTCAATTTCTAAGTTAGAAATGCTTTTCCAATTACATACAAATGAAATGAAATGCTAATGAACGCAAGGTTACATGTAATAGCGCCTTTTAACATAGAAACATAGATTTTGACAGCAGATAAGGACCACTTGGCCCACCCAGTCTGCCCATTTCCCTACCTACTGGATAAGCTGCAGATTCTAGTTAACCAACAGCTTCCTGCAACCCCCCACTATAATTGCCTTGTGTCTGTTCCATGCATGTTTGAATTCTCCCACTGTTTTTGATCCAACAACCTCCTCAGGAAGGCTGTTCTATGTATCCTCCACTCTCTCCATGAAAAAAAATTCCTCACATTACCCCTGAGCCGTCCCCCCTCTATCTTTAAATTGTGCCCCCTTGTTCTTACACATCTCTTTTTCTGAAAGATGCTACCCTCCTGGACTTTGTTGATTCCCTTGAGGTACTTGAACGTTCCTATCATGTCCCCCGTTCCTCCTTTCATCAAGAGTATACATATTAAGCTCTCTCAGTCTCTCTTCATATGGTTTCTGCTGCAGACCCTGCACCATTTTAGTTGCCCCCCTTTAGACTGCTTCCATCCTGTCTATGTCCTTGCGTAGATGAGGTCTCCGAAACTGCACACAGTACTCCAGATGGGTTCTCACCAACTGTCTGTACAGAGGGATAACCACTTCCCTTTTTCTACTTGTGATGCCCCTTCCTATGCATCCCAGTATCCCCCTGGCTCTCCTTACTGACTTTTCATATTGCTTACCCACCTTTAGGTCATCTGATATGACTACCCCCAGGTCCCTTTCCATTTTTGTTGTTGTTAGTACCTCCCCTGCTATTGTGTACTCTTCTCCTGGGTTTTTGTTTCCCAGGTGCATTACTTTGCACTTCTTTGCATTGAATCTAAGTTGCCATATGTCTGACCATTCCTCCAACCTTGCCAAGTCCCTTCTCATCCTTTCTACCCCCCCTCCTTGTGTATCAACTCTGTTACAGATCTTTGTGTCATCTGCAAAGAGGCATACCTTTCCTTCCAGACCCTCTGCAATGTCACCTATAAAGATGTTAAAGAGGACTGGACCCAGTACTGAGCCCTGAGGTACTCCACTAGTAACTCCCCTTTCTTCAGAATGTGTTCCATTCACTATTACCTTCTGTGTCCTGTTGTGCAGTCAGTTTGCTACCCAGGCTACCACCCTGGGACACACTCCCAGGCTGGCTAACTTGATTATTAATCTTTTGTGCGGGACTGTGTCAAATGCCTTGCTAAAGTCTAGGTAGGCCATATCCACAGCCCTTCCCTGGTCTATTACTTTGGTCACCCATTCAAAGAAATCAATTAGATTCGTCTGACATGACCTTCCTGCTGTAAATCCATGCTGCTTTGGGTCCTGTGCCCCGCTAGCCTCTAGGTACTCAACAATTCTTTCTTTCTTTCAGAAGTGATTCCATCATTTTCCCTACCACTGAGGTCAAACTTACAGGTCTGTAGTTTCGTGCTTCTGCCTTGCTCCCACTTTTGTGAAGAGGAATCACATCTGCCCTCCTCCAATCCTCAGGTACTGCCCCATCCTGCCATGATCTGTTAAAAAGCATTGTCAGTGGTGTCACTAGGTCCTCCCTTAGTTCTTTTAGGATTCTGGGGTGAATCCCGTCAGGCCCCATTGCTTTGTCCACCTTGAGTTTTAGGAGTTCTTTCAGGACTCTTTCTTCTGTGAATGGACTGGTGTCAACCCCCCTACCCAGAGTGCTTCTATTGTCTGGTTTAGGTAACTCCTCCTCATCTTCTTTTGTGAATACTGAGCAAAAGTATTCATTCAGTATCTCTGCCTTTTCACTGTCTCCCTCTGTCCACCTCCCCTCTCCTTTATTAATCTTCACTATCCCTCCCTTAACCTTTCTATGCTCCCTAATGTACCTTTAAAAGGTTTTATCCCCCTTCTTAACTGAGTTGGCTATTTTTTCCTCTGTTTGGGCCTTTGCTAGTCTGACTGCCTTCCCCACTTCTTTCTGCTTTAATTGATACAGTTCCCTGTCGTGCTCCTTCTGAGTCACTGAATGGTGACAACAGCATATAAATGTTCATAACTGTTAAGTCAATAGCAAAAGAAGGTACAGTACTGTGTTTTAGGTTGCAAAGCTATCTAATAAGCAATGTACAGCTAAGTAAATTTGCATTCAGTAACTTGATAAAACATGCATAGAGAACGCACCAAAATAATTAAAATCCATTTCTGCTGGGGGGACAAATGAATAGCCCCTTATTTTAAATAAACCAAGGTGTATAATATATTAACACAGTGTGATATCAAAACTAGTGCATAAATAAAAAGTACAGATAAATGAATCCACATGATCTCAATTTCAAGTAGGTCTAAATGTTAAGGAGCATGCTATGATAAGCACTCTACTAATCATTAGCAAATTTCAGATTAATCGAACAAATATTAATAGTCCTGTTTGAGGAGAGAAGTGGTCCAAGCCTTCCTTCAACGCATGGCAACAATGCTGTAGTCATGGCATCCACTAGCAGGACCTCCTTGCAATTAAGCAAAAAGTAAACATCGGCCCTGGGGAGGTTTGAATCCTGTGGAAAGGAGCATCAGAAGAAAAAAGAGAAATAAGTTTAAGAATGGAAATGAAACCTCAGAGTAACCACTAGAGACAAAAATCAACAAAAGTTCATTTCATTTCTTTCTTTTAATAAATGGTTTTATGTTCCATCTATCATGCAAGCTGAGGAGCCTGACACTTTTGAGGCTGTAGAGCCACCTGTTTTCCTTCTCTAAGAGCAAATTCAGTCTCTCACCCCCATGTTGTAAAGGTGGTATGCATTCAAGGCCCCAAAATTTCAAATGTTCTGGGCATGAGTTGTGTGCAAGTGAAAAATGGATACCCACTGGTGTATCTTGTTTGTTATTGATAATTGAGCATATATTTATTTATTTATTAAATTTTGGTGACCGGGTGAGCCCACTGGTCCCCGGAGGTCCCTTTTTCAGGAGCGACCTGGGATTTACATAACGTAGCATACATCACATACAGTAAGTGTAGAGAATTACATTCAAGATACAAGTAATACATAGATGTACAGTCAGCTGGTTACATATGCTGAGTTCGGCATTACATTAGTACATTTGTTATTGATTCTACCAGAGCTGGGTGTGTGTGAGCCGCAACATGTGGAGACAGGTTGCGCACCACAAGTAGGTTATGGGCTGTGGGGTTTTAGGTGTCCGAGAGATGGACCCGTACCTCTAGCAACTGCACTTGGAGGAAGCCATTATGTGTGCCACAAGCCTCGTGCAGAAACTTTTAATGGAGGGAGCTTCCTGGACTCCTGGTGGGAGGGAGTTCCATAGTGCGGGTGCGGCATGGGTGAACAACTTGCCCTCCACCTTGGTTCTGACCCTTGGGACAGCTAGGAGTGTGCGATCCGTTGTGCGCAGGAGCCTGTAGCTACTGTAGTCTCTGTTTTAATGGCCTAACAGTATTGCCTACATAAATTGACTTACATGGGCACCACAGAACATAAACTATATATGGGGTATCACATGCAGTGAGTTCCCTGATGTCAAACTTAGTTTGAAATTTGCGGTAAGTGAAGTTTTTACTCTGTACACCAACTTTACAGATATTACATCTGTTGCATTTATAAATTCCAGTCAATCTGGGGGTAGCCAGGTGGTTCTTACATGGTAAATTTTTAATCTTCTGCTTCTTACAAGTTTGTCCCTAACACTGGTCCCCTTATTGAATGACACCCGTGGCTTAGCACCCACTGCCATGACAACCTCTGTGCCCCTCAACAAGATGGGCCAGTTTATGTGTACCATGTTACCAATGCACCCAGCTACATGGTTAAATTCCGAAATGAAAGTACATGATGCTGTACTAATGTCCAAAGTTTGTTCTATAGTGTTTTGTATCAAATTCTCCCTATCAATAAAGTAAACCTTTTCTTTTGTTTTCAAAAGAAAGTCTCTCTCATACCCCCTTTTCTCGAATCTTTTGATAAGTTCAGAGGCTTGTTGGATGTTAGCACTATCTGAACTACAATTCCTGTGAAGTCTCAGTAACTGACTGAAGGGTAAGGACTTTTTAAGATTTGGAGGGTGGGCGCTGGATGCTAAAAGCAAGGAATTCATGGCTGTGGATTTTCTGTAGCACTGGCTCTCCACTCTCCTTGTGGTTGCATCTCCTATTAATGTTAAAACTAAAAAATTAATATTGTCACTATCTGATGTGTAAGAGAATCTGAGGTTAAGGTCATTGGTGTTCAACCAGATCATGAAATTTGGTATCATTTTTTTTTGTCTCCTTCCCAGATGCAAATCATACAATCTAGAACACAATGCCATACCTTAATGTGTTTGAAAGATGGATTAGTGTTTTGATCAAAAATGACATGTTGTTCCCAGTGCCCTAAAAACAGGTTGGCATAACTGGGTGCCATAGCTGTGCCCATTGCCATCCCACAGTTCTGTAAATAAAAATGGCCTTGAAATTTAAAATAATTGTGTGTAAGTAGGAATTCAGTAGCATCTAGCAAGAAGTCCTTTGGTATTTTGTCTGTTTCAGATAGTACATCTAACCAGAATTTAGTGGAACTAAGACCCTGGTGATGTTGAATTGACGTGGAAAGTGACTCAACATCTGCAAAATGCCAGTGCTGTCTTTTAATGTATGATGGGAGATTGGTAACTGGAAACTGCAAGAAGAAATCTACAAAATTGCCCAAGTTTTGGGTAAGAGAATTACACCCTGAAACTATGGGCCTTCCTGATGGGTTGTCTAGGCTCTTATGCATTTTAGGGATAATATAGAAACAGGGAAGAGTGGGGTTCTCCTGCCAAATATAATTACACTTTTTTTTCTGTGAGGTCAGCCCGTCTAGGGCTCTTTTTAAAAGTGTTAACATCTCTTTTTTGAACTGCAAAGTGGAGTCCCATTGTAATTTCTTGTAACTAGATTCATCATTCAAGGGACTCAGTACAATGGTTTGATAGTGTTTAACATTTAACACAATTATATTTCTGCCCTTATCTGCCGGTTTAATCACCACAGAGTTATTATTGTATAAATTATTCAACGCATTGTTCTGGGCTTTAGTAATGTTATAATATTTTGGCTTGGATAAATTATTCAATGCCTTGTTCTGGACTTTACTAATGTTATAATATTTTGACTTGGAATTTTTGTACTAAATGTCCCTGACTTGTTTACAAACGATCTTTTCATATGCCAGTCGGGTGCCCCCTGTAAATCTCCCCTTTCTAAGCTGCATGATATGGTGTTTAACATTGAACATACCATTACCTCTACCATTCATCTGGGAGGTCAAAAGGTCAGCTGCCATAATATTCTCATGAAATAAGGTACTTAAAGCTTTGAAGTTGGCTTGGTCCATGCTAGTATTAAGTCCCAAATTAGCTAATAATTCTGAATTATAATCGGAAGCTGTGTAAGTCATTAATAGTTCCTCATTGTCATCCATTGAGGTCATGGAATTTGCAGGTGCTTGTAACAGTTCCTCTTATATTGCACTCATTGTAGTTGTTTCCCTATTCCTTAAAAAGAACAACGTTAATTTTAGTTTCCTAAAAAAATTTTGAACGTCCACAAAGATGTTAAAGTCATTAATGGTTGGTTTTGGTACAAAGCTGAGCCCTTTTTGCAGCATGGAGATTTCAGTATTGTTCAGCTGATAGTCAGAGATATTTATGATTTGTAACTGACATCCGTCTTCCTGGCTCAAAGTGACCTTTCTATGCCGATCTGTCCATCCTCCCCTCTTGCCTCCTCTGGTCTTTCTGACTCTTCGGGGGTCTCTGTGCATTTGTCCTGGTCCAAAAAAGGATGACCACTATTATTCTTTGAGCTCCTGTTATTTTTATTTCTGTTTCCCACCTCCATGACTCTTGCTTCTGTTTTGGAAGTGAACACTAGAGTGGCCCCCGCTGGCTGAACGTGGTCTAGCCCACTCAGTAATTTTGTCCTTGTCATAGTCATTCTGGTCTCTGATAAGTCTGCTAGTCTTCATATCAATAATTTCTCTCTTGTATTTCAACAGTTTCTGAAGCAATTTACTGTCAAGTTCGACAAAATACGTCCTCTCTCTGAACTCTAACATTTGTGTTTCGAGCTTCTTGTAATTTTATCAGAAGTTCATCGTATTTATCATTATCATCTTCGATCAATAGTTGTATAAACATTTTAGAGCACTCACATGCTGCCTGGATCCAAATGCTCCTTATATTTAAATTTGCTGATGCCACTACATGGTGAAACAGTGATCCGCAGCCATCTCAGTGCCAAGTCCCTCTGCAAATATTTTTCAAGGGTGGAAATGCTATACTGTAGGTCAGGTCAATCTCCTTAAAAAGTATTTTGTCCGGATTCATGAATGCAGTCTTAATAGAGATTGATGTTTCAGCAGTGCCTCCTGCTGAAGTACTGGCCTCTCTCCCTTGTCATTTTTCTCTTGCTGTAATCTTCTCAAGTTTTCATTATCTATAGTGTCCCAGTAATTACCGGGATCTGTAGTAGTCGTTGTTGTCTCTTTGGTTTTACCCTGTGTAATATTTAACTATTGAAGCAGGTCCAGGTACAAAAAAGATGCAGTCAGTTCTGGGTACTGATCCCAAGGCACTTTCCCATGAAAGCGCCTGCCATCTGCAGCAAACCACAGCAAGTTGAACAGTTTCAAAATGGAGCTGCGACCAGTGTGTTAGAAGGGTGGTGCAAATGACAAAACAGACAGCAAGCCCTCTCATAAGAACACCCAAACCAACAGCCAATGCACTCTTTAACCTTGAATACAAGACAAAATGTTATCCAGGCAAAAATGAAGAGTACCATAAAGTAATTTAATTTCAAATCCTGAATTGAGAAGCACACAAAGCACTCCAAACCTTCCCCAGTGCTTTGACTCGCAATGAGTCTTAACTCTAGCTGTGCCATGGACTGATACATCAGTCCAGAATTACTATGCATTCTGTTTCTGTCTGCAGCCTAAGGGTTAAGTTTTATAACTTTTATATGCACTTTATTTGTGTTCAATTGAAAAACCATCACAAGGGGTCGATTTGATTTGTCTTGATGTACTATAAAGTATCTGTATGTACCCAGTAAGCTCCACCCCCCTGAAGAAGACTCACTGCGAGTCAAAGCGTTGGGGAAAGTTTGGAGCGCTTTCTGTGTTTCTCGATTCAGGATTTGAGAATAAATTAATTTATGGCACTCTTTATTTTTGCCTGGATAGCATTTTGTCTTGTATGTGAGGTGCAACAGTGCATTGACTTTTGGTTTGACTGCTGTATAAGGGGATGCTATGTACAGAAAATGTATAAATTAAAAGCTGGCACCTGAGACCAAACAGGGTCCAGGGTGTAGTAACAGACAGGGAAAAGAGGGCAGACTAGATGGGCCCAGTGATAAAAGTGAACAGGAATGCACAAGAACTCAGTTCCTGTACCTTTTTTGCAGCAGGAACAGAGTTCCTGCACTTCTTCCCACTGACATTGGAAATGAAATTCTTAACACAGCAATATAATGATCATTTCTGAGTCTTGTACAACCATGTAATTTTCTAAATATATTGGATCAAATAGTATTATACAGATAGATGTGTCTTGATTGAAAGAGTTATCCTTCAGAGGGAAGATCTTTGTTCTACATTTCATATTTTCCAATGTCTGAGTTCCTGTACTTCTTGTCTTCCACTTTCACCACTGGATGGGCCTACGGGTCCTTTTCTGCCGACAAATTCTGTTTCTATGCTCAGAGTGTTTGCATGAAATAGCTATTTCAAAGTGTACCCACAATGTCAGGAAGAATTTAATGCACCTATACAAAGTGGAAACTAGACAGATATTTCAGTAAGGTTGCACTTTAGTTCCAGCTATGGCACTACACCCCCCCCGCCCCCACATGTGTTCAGGCTGGCTGAGATTAGCAGTGCATTTATGAATCAGGATAAATTGAAAATGCAGACTGAAATACAGTGATTCAGCTTCACATTGTTAATGGCAGGCAAGCTATTATTTTCGAGTGGCAAAAGATCTAGACCACTTGAGATGCTCATGTCTGAAATGATGCTGTATTTTATTCAATTAATGGGAAACAACAGTCACTTAAAGGTGACCTGCAAAGACAGTTCAAAGCCTTGCTCCCATCCTCATTCCTTTAAATACAGCTGCAGGTCTGGGGCTGCTATGAATATAATTTCATATACAATCAGATATTTTTAAAAATGCGAAACTACCGCCGAACACGGGCGCCGTGTGGGTCCTGATTCAGCAGGTACAGTATGGTAATCCACTTTTTGTGACATGTCTCACATACCGTTCTTATGTAGCAGCAATTGTGGTAGCATAATATACTTATTTTATTACTTCCATGGGGGTCTTGATACCTGAAATATCACGTATGGCAACAGCCTGTCCAGGTGTTGCCATACGTGATATCTCAGGTATCAAGACCCCCGTGGAAGTAACAAAATAAGTATATTATGCTACCACCACTGCTGCTACAATAAGGGCAGTGGTGTTAGACATGTCACAAAAAGGGTGGATTACCCAGCCATGACTACTTGCGCCCATTGAATCAGGACCCACATGGCGCTTCTGTGTTTGGCGAAAAGTTTCGGCATTTTTTTTAAATATCTGGATTGCATAAACAATTATGCTCATAGCAGCTCCGGACTCCCACAGCTGTATTTAAAGGTAGGTGAGGATGGGAGCGGGCTGCAAATGGTCTTTGCAGGTCACCTTTAAGTTATAGGTGGACCTGCCTGGTGCTGCAACTGGCACTGCCTTGTGGAAGACCAGGGTTCAAATGAGCCAGACTTGTCAGGCGGTGCACTGCAGAACTGATGTTATACTAAGGTTCACACTAAGGTGTGAGGAGCTGAGAAGGTGGTTACCCATCAATACTCCTTTCCACTATCGATAATGGCATAGTTTGTTTCCATCTAGTACAGAGGAGTCCAATCTACTTTTACATTGATTTCTATCTTTAGTGATTACTATCTCCTGAGGGAGTTTGTCCCTGTACCCCCACATATATCCCTACATTAAGGCCCTTCTACCTCCCACATATATCCCCACATTAAGGTCCCTGTACCACCTACATATATCCCTACATTAAGGCCCCTGTACCCCTCACAAATATTCCTACATTAAGGCCCCTATACCCTCCCACATATATCCCTACATTAAGGCCCCTGTACCTCTACACATATATTCCTACATTAAGGCCCTGTACACCCCACACATTTATTCCTACATTAAGGCCCTGTACTTCTACACATATATTCCTACATTAAGGCCCCTGTACCCCACACATATATTCCTACATTATGTCTCCTGTACCCCTATATATCCCTACATTAAGGCCCTTCTACTCCCACATATACCCCTACATTAAGGCCCCTGTACTCCCAACACATATATTCCTACATTAAGGCCCCTGTACCCCCATATATCCCTACATTAAGGCCCCTATACCCCCACATATATCCCTACATTAAGGACTCTGTACCCTCATATATATCCCTATATTAAGGCCCCTGTACCCCAATATATATCCCTACATTTAGACCCCTGTACCCCACAAATTACCACCCTTCTACCCCACATATATCCCCACATTAAGGTCCCTGTACCCCCACATATATCCCTACATTAAGGACTCTGTCCCCCCATATATATCCCTACATTAAGGCCCCTGTACCCCCAACATATATCCAAACATTAAGGCCCCTGTATCCCACATATATCCCTTCATTAAGACCCGTGTCTCAACATTGCTGTTCTGTACCTCACACATATCGGTACATTTTGGCCCTGTACCCCCACATTACCGCTTACTGTACCCCCACGATATCCCTATATTAAGTCCCCTGTATCCCCCACATATATCCCCACATTAAGAGGTCGACCTTAACATTCATTTACTAGCCATGGTACTAGTGCAGATTGTCTCGGGCTAGTGCAGAATCTCTGTTACTTGCCCAGCTGGGCTAGTGCAATTCCTCCTGTGGAAAGCTGCAGTTCCATTCTCAACCTGGGTATCAAATAAATAAACAAACAAATACATGAATATAACTGTTATTTAATTTAAAGCTAGGCCCTTTTCATGGAGGTTTAACTATGTGCTGCCTTAGCATTAGTGAAACGAAAAAAATAGATGTCTGTGTGTAGTGCATTTACAAACTGTTTTATTTTATATTATACAATGGGGTCCTAAAATCCGTGATTCTCATTGGCTGACTGGCACCTATCTGCCTTGTTAAATCCTATGATAACCCATGCAAAAGGTGCCAGTCAGCCTCATCTGGAATCACCCCTTTTTCATCCGACCCCGAAAACACAAATAGAAATCCGCCATATTGATTCCCCATTTAGCGCTCCCCAGCAATCAAACTGTAAAGCCTGCAGTAGAATAAAAAAATACACTCGCCTCCCAAAAGAAGTACAGATTAAAAGAAAAAAATCCAGCAATCAAGTGGAAAACTAAAACTGCTACTGACTTCAAATGACTGGATGCTCCTTCCCACATCTGTGCCGGCTGGTTCCTGTGATCACTAGCTCCCTCCGGCATCCGTTACACTGACAGCTCCCTCCAACCAGTACCACAGACTCCCTCCTGGCTCCCTTCCAGTAACCAGTAAGTCCCCAGTCCATTCAGCAATTTTAAAATGACCCCAAGAGTAGAAGCAAGTGGCGTTAGTAAATTTTTTTCCCAACTCAAAGCACAGCAGCAGCTTGTGCAGGCCTCCCAATGTATCTGTCCAGCTGAAATGCTAAGGTTGACAAAGTGCTTCTTGGTGAAAGAAAAAACACACAAAAGTTGTAGAAATCAGAATTAACTGACTCCCTTGGTGGCGACGCTGGACACTGGCTCCCTCTCATCACTTGCACCTTCCTCCAGCTTCACAACAGAAATCTGTCCCCATTTAACTTTCAAGCGAGAAACTGAAAAAAATAAATAAAAGTCACAATGATAGAGACCACTAGGTGTACGACAGCTGCTCCGATAGCATGCTTGTTGAACTGCCCCTTTTCACTACAAATTACAGCCACAAGTGTCACAGCGTCAAAAGGAAAAAAAAAGACAACAAATCCTCGATGCTGGCAACTGTTAGTGCATTCGTGCACTGCTAACTCATAAGCCAGACACGCAAGCTGCTCACACCTCACAGCAGACTGGTAACCTGTCCCTCACTCACTGAAAGAAACAGCTGGCAACACAGTAAGCAGACCCTTACTAAACTAAGAATAAATAAATTAAAAAAGCATCTCCAGATTCAGTGCCGGCTACACTGTTACAGAACGGGGCTGCTTCTCAAATTATTTTACCCAACAACAGGGAACTATTTTTTTCTGGCGCAACAATAAATAAAAAAAAAATACTTAAAGTGAGAAAAAAACTATTTTTTTGTCATTTTATATTACAAAATGTGAAGGGGACATTGTATAAATATAACATTTGTGGTGGTTATTCTGGGATTTACCCACGGCTGACCCAGTTTTACCACTTGACCTGCAGCCTCATGCCCAAACCATGCCTGCCATGGGTAAATCCCAGCATAACCCACACCCTGTTGTGGTTTATTGCTAACCTTACAACTGCCTTTTTTTTTTTTGCTGGTAAAGGTCCTTTCTCCTTTTCCTTTCCTTGTTTAGCTCAGTACTCGTGGCAGGCAGATTTGTGACTATGTCCAGGAGCAGCACAGTTCTGGGGTTGCCACCTAACCAGTTGTAGACCGGATAATCTGGTTTTCAGGGTCCTTGTCTGGTCATCCGGTTTTGATTAAATGTAGTCCAATTTCTGGGCCATTTTGAGTGCTCAGATACTATTAAAACTGATTGTATCAAATCATTCACTGTTGCATGCCTGTCCCGGTTACAAAAAAAGTTCTGATGTCACTAGTCACAGGCCTTTGTTTGTAAAACCAGTCTGTCTAGGAGGTGTAAAGTATGGCCATTAAGACCATTAGCAGTAAGTCAACCTAATCTTTTCAACTCTGAATTTTAAGTATGGTCATTTACTGCCATGATAGGAAACATTTTTTACACCTTCATGTGCTGTAATGGGTTCCTTTTGGTTTTTCCTATATTCTCATACGTTTTAGACCCACTTTTTCAAATTAGTTTTCACATTTGTATTGCCTTATTTCTTTCCTGAAAGTCCTAATCAGTTGATGTTCTTATTTTTTAAACTACCTACTTTAACAGTCCTTGATATTAACTACACCTGTGCAGGCCACTGGAATAAATAGCATGGAATGGTGTGTCTGAAATTGTGGAATGTGATGTCTTAGATGTCTTACAGAAGGTCTGTCAACCGATGATTTAATAAATAAATAAAATAAATAGACATTTGAAAAGAAACAGCAGTAGCTGATGAGGTAAAGGGAACACAATGTAGTACTGAGGATACCACAAGGACTGATAGTTCAATTATCAAAAAGGTGGTCAAAGCATATCAGAATGCATGGTTGTCATGGAAAGGAAAACTGGAGAGTGTTTAACAGAGAGAGCAACAGGCTGTGGGTGGGCTTTGTACATCCAGTAGATCTGGGTTTAAATTCGCACAGCTTCCACTTGCATACTGTGTTGACCCTAAGCAAGTCACTAAACCTCCCTGTGTTCCTGTGCCACCCCTTTAAATGGGTCTTGTGCCCAATGGGAGTTACCTGGTTGCCAAAGAATAAAAATAAATGAATAACAGTATGGGTTGATGCCGTTGAATTTATCCCTACTGTTTTTTTTTGGTGATCATTTTTTAATAGAACTGGGACAATCACGCATTTGTGGGATCTGTGGCCAGGGTGGGAAAAGGAAGGAAAATGGGAAGAAAAACACACACACACTTTTCACAACACAGCTTTATTAACTACAAATCTGAAAATGTGGAAATATATTAAAGAAGTCAGTAACCCAGCTGACATTAATAGAAAGCACGCTGATGAAGACAAACAAATAAAATATCATGGGCCAGTGTGACAAGCTGGCCTATGGTAGATAGAGAGGCAACACACTGGGTTTAAAGTTCACAGAAGAAAATGTACTTTTATTGCTTCAAATGTAAGTTGTTGCTCCAGAAAAGCATAATCAGTCAGTTCAACTTCTCCAGCCTGGTCAGATAACATAAAGGTTAACACTAAACAGTTCTTTCAGGCTGACTTGACAAAGGAATCTTTGAACCACCTATGTGGGCCAGCAGTCTGTTCAATATACAGTCTCAAACAAAATAAACGGTTTGTGGGCCAGCAGTTTTGAATGCACAGTCTCAAATAAAACACAATTTTCCCTTTTTGCCTTATTTGTAGGCTATCAGCAGTACATTCCACTCACTGTTTTTGGCCCAGCTGGCTAGACTGATCCTTTACCTCAGGACACTCTGCTCTAGAACTGGTCTGTTTCTCAGCTGCAGGTTTCAAGTTTTCCCAAAGGCTCTCTCCAATACTTAATCATTCTCCTTGGCTTTCTGCTCTGGTTCCTGTCTCACATTCCACCATCCATCTTGCAGGGTTCTCTGCATAGGAGTCTTTGCTCCCTGAAGCAGTTTCTAGCTTCTAACTAACTCCTTGCTGGATTCTCTCTACCTTTCAGCAATCCCTCTAATTAGTCACACCTGGGGAGGCAACCCCCCTTGCCTGTTCATGTTGCATTCCCTGCATTACCTCAGCCTCAAACAAGAGGTTAACTTCTTGCTTCCCAGTGTAATGTTTACACTGTCACATAGCTCCCCACTTTGTGCAAAGGCACAGTTGGTCGACCCCTGACCATTCCCTTCCCGGGACAGGAAGTCCACATTTCCATTCTGGGTCCTGGCCTGGTGGTGCACCATAAAGAAAAATGGCTGGAGGGCCAAGTATCACCTGATGATGCGGGGGTTGTCATCCTTCATCACCTGTAGCCACCTCAGAGGGGCATGATCTGTGACCAGGATAAACTGCCAGCCATGCAGGTAGTAGCGAAGGGTGTCCACAGCCCACTTGAGTGTGAGACACTCTATCTCTGTTACCGCATAGTTTTTCTCCTGGGGAAAGAGTTTTCGACTGAGGTGGAGGATAGGATGTTCCTTCCCCTCAAACTCCTGGGAGAGCACGGCTCCTAGCCCAACTTCAGAGGCATCTGTCTGCAGGATAAAGGTCCTGTTAAAGTCAGGAGTGTGTAACACTGGCTCTCTGCACAGTGTCACTTTGAGTTGTGTGAAGGCCTGGTCATACTCCTCTGACCATTGGACCTTACTGGCAGCAGATTTCCGGGTCAGGTCAGTAAGGCGGCTGGCAAGGGTAGAGAAGTGTGGTATGAATCAATGGTAATACCCTACCAATGCTAAGAAGGCCCTCACCTGGGTTTTTATGGTGGGTTCTGGGCATTTGGCTAATGCCTGGACCTTACTGACCAAGGGTCTCACTTGTCCATTGCCTATACAGCACCCTAAGTACTTTGTTTCAGCTTTGGCCAAAGCACACTTCACCAGATTGGTAGTCAGCCCTGCTTCTCGTAAGGACTGTAGTATGGCTGCCACCTTGGATACATGGGACTCCCAATCAGTGCTGTGGATCACCATGTCATCTAGGTAAGCAGCTGCATAATGGGCATGGGGTTGCAGCAAGTGATTCATGAGTCTTTGAAAGGTTGCAGGTGCCCCATGTAAGCCAAAAGGCATGGTATGGAACTGGTATAGCCCAAAGGGGGCAGCAAATACTGTCTTTTCCCAAGACTCTGGGGTCAAAGGGATTTGCCAGTACCTTTCGTTAGGTCCAAAGTCGTGATGTACTTGGCTTCCCCTAGTCTATCCAACAGTTTGTCTACCCAGGGCATGGGGTAGGCATCAAACTTCGAGATGGCATTGACCCTGCGAAAATCAATAAAGAAGCAGGTAGCCCCACCTTCTTTTGGTACTAACACTATGGGGCTACACCAGTCACTGCTGGATTCCTTAATCACCCCCAACTCTAGCATGTCCTGTAACTTCTTCTTAACAGTGTCTCATATGGCTTCTGGCAAGTGATACGGTCGCTGCTACACCTTCTCCCCGGCTCTGTTTCTATATGATAAACTATCATCTGGGTTGTCCCCAGGAGGATGGAGAAAACATCCAAAAACTGGCTTACCAACTCTCCTAGTTGCTGTTTCTGTTTGTGAGACAGCTGTTCTTCCACTGGGACTTGCATCCCTAGATTCTCATCCAGCACTTGGGGTCCCAGATCCACTATGTCTGGTTCAGGGGAAATCAATAGGCTATCCCTTTGGTTCTAGAATTTCAGCAAATTGACATGGTAGATCTGGGTCTCTTTTCACCTCTCTGGCTGGCAAACTTCATAGTCAACTGGGCCTACCCTCTGGGTAACTTCGTGAGGCCTTTTCCATTTGGCTAGAAGTTTATTCAGGCTGCTCGGCAACAAAATTAGTACCTGATCCCCTGGTTTATAGTCCCTCAACCGGGCTCCCTGATTAGAGTAGTACTCTTGTCTTTGTTGAGCCTTCACCAGATTTTCTTGGGAAAATTTCCACACCCGATCTAATCTTTCCTTCAATTGCAGGACATATTGCACCACATTTTCAGTCTTGGGGTCGGGTTTCTCCCACATCTCCTTTACTACATCAAGAACACCTCATGGGTGGCACCCATAGAGGAGTTTAAAAGGAGCAAACCCTGTAGAAGCTTGAGGGACCTCCCACATTGCGAACATCAGTAGGGAAAGTAACTTCTCCCAGTCCCTGACCTCAGTGGTTATGAACTTTCAAAGCATTGTTTTAAGGGTTTTGTTGAATCACTCCACGAGGCCATCCAACTGGGGATGGTAGATCAAGGTCCTTATGGAGCTGATTCCCAATAAAGTACAAACCTCCTGAGTCAGGCGGGACATGAAGTTAGTTCCCTTTTCAGTCAACAGTTCCTTCAGTATTCCCATATGACTAAAGACCTTTAATAGCTCCCCAGCTAAAATTCTGGCCAAAATGCTTCATAACGGGATGGCCTCGGGGTACCAGGTAGCATAGTCTAGAATCACCAGAATGTATTGGTACCCCCCTGCACTCTTTTTCAGGGTTCCCACTATATCAACCCCAATCCAGCCAAAAGGTGCCTCCATAACAGGTAAGGGCACTGAAGGGGCCATGGGATTGATCTTTGGAGCTACTAACTGGCACTCAGGACAAGATGCACAATAATCTTTAGCTTGTTGATAGACGCCCGGCCAAAAGAATTGGGGCAACAGTCGGGCTAATGAATTCTCTACCCTATAGTGCCCTGCCACAGGAATAGAGTGGGCGAGGCAGAATAATTCCCCCTGAAAGACTCGAGGGACCAGCACCTGATGCCAGGTATCCCCCATCTGAGCCTCCTTACTCACTTGATACAAGATACCCCCTTGTAACTCAAAATGAGGATAGCGTGCTGCCCGATTCTCATCTACCACCTCCCCTTCCCTGACAGCCAACTGGGTGTATACCCGGCTGAGTATACCATCGGCCCGTTGTTCTTTGGCAATGTCCGGGCAGTGCTTTAACACATCTTGCTCTGATAGGGATGGCCCTCTGTGACTTTGGTTAGGTGGGTCAGTGTTAGGGTCAGGCTGTGGGACTAGACCCACTGTTGCCTTTGCTTCACCTCCCTCCTGTGCACCTACCCCATTGGGACCCCTTTCCTTTGCTGCCTACGTTCTCACTTAAATTTGTGGTTTCTTGTCTGGGCATTAAAAACCTCTGCATCCGGGAAAGGAAAAACTTCCCCCAACTGCAGGTGGCTGGACCCCCTCCCTTCATGACCCTGAGACCGGGTAATTACCAGAGATAAGTCTGCTTTCCATAAGTCATCAAACCATTTCCAATCTCTCTCCAGTAACACTGGATAAGGTAACCACGGGGCAACCCCCACCTTTATAGTCTCTGTTTGGCCCCCCAGAGTAAGTGTAACCATAGCACCAGGGTAAGCCTTTACATCCCCATGCACACATCGGATAGGGACGGTGTTCTGGTCCTGCCAGTGTCGGGGGTTCACAAGGGCCACCCTGACTAGGGTCTGGCAGCTTCCTGAGTCCAACAGAGCCTCCATCTCTATTCCTTCTACCTTGACAGGGATCACAAAAGCTCAGGATTCAGAGCCCCAACCCCCACTGTACAGTGAGTACACATCTGTTAATGTGCACTTTATGAAGGTACAGTCCATGTAGGAGCAGTTCTTTGCAAAGTGACCCTTCTGTCCACATGAGAAACATGCCCCTGTGTCTCAGCTACAGGGTGAGCCTCCGGGTTTGGGCAGTGGGCCTTCAGGAAATGTCTCCCTGGTTTGCTGGGTTGTCATCTTCCCCAGAGTCTGACCCTTATTTGGCCCATAACTCCCCTCCCTACATGCTCAAGGTCCCTTCACAGTTCCAGTCAATATTCCTTCAATCTTGCTCCTGGGACAATTCCCCATCTTCCCAGGTGGCCTTGTAAGCTGGATCATGGGGCGGGAAGAAAGTTCAGCATCCAACGCTTGTTCTGAGATCTGTATAGCCTCTGCTAGCATGATGATCTTCTGTTTGTGGACCCAGCTCTGAATTCCGGGGGGCAGGATGTTCAGAAATTGTTCCAAGATGATTAACTCGGCCACCTCAGGGTCACTGCATCCTTCAGGTTTTAGCCAATGCCAACACAGGTCCGCAATTGTTGTCCCACTACTCTAGGTCATGCACCTGCTGCAAATTTGAAGCTCCAGAACCTCCGTCGGTAACTTTTTGCATAGATGTCTAAGCAGTCCAGGATTACTGCTTTCATCTCTGTATACTCCCTGGCTATGGTACTGTCCATAGCTCTATAGGCTGCTTGGGTTTCCCCAGTCAGACAAGGGGCAAGGCAGACAGCCCACTGGAGTTTGGGCCATCCAGCAGCTTCTGCCACTCACTCAAACGTTACCAGGAAGGCCTTGGGATCATCCTCAGATGTCACTTTGGTCAGCATGGCTTTCATCCTAGGAACCCCTGGCCCCATGATAGCCGGACCAGCCTCACCAGCAGGATCTTGCTGCTGCTGTTGCCCAGGGACTGCAGGAGCTGCTGTTGTTGTTGTTGTTCCAGCTGTATAAGAAACTGCTGTTGTGCCTCCTGTTGCGCTTGTTGGGCACATTCTTGCACCTCCTGCTGCTGCTGAGCCAGCTGGGTGAAAACCTGTTGTTGCTGAGCCTGTTGTGCCCATTTTTGTGCCTCCTGTTGGGCTTGCTGTGCTTGTTGCACCCGCTGTTGTGCCTCCTGCTGCTGCTGTGCCAGCTGCTTGAAAGCCTGTTGTTGTTGTTCAGCGAGGAACTTCAGCAATTTCTCCATATCCATTTTTCCAGAATGTAACTAGTCCTGCTCACTCCAGCAGGGGTTCAAATCCTGACACCACGTGTGACAAGCTGGCCTAAGGTAGATGGAGAGACAACACACTGGGTTTAAAGTTCACAGAAGAAAATGTACTTTTATTGCTTCAAATGTAAGTTGTTGCTCCAGAAAAGCATAATCAGTCAGTTCAACTTCTCCAGCCTGGTCAGATAACATAAAGGTTAACACAAAACAGTACTTTCAGGCTGGCTTGACAAAGGAATCTTTGAACCACCTATGTGAGCCAGCAGTTTGTTCAATATACAGCCTCAAACAAAACAAATGGTTTGTGGGCCAGCAGTTTTGAATGCACAGTCTCAGATAAAACACAGACAGTTTTCCCTTTTTGCCTTATTTATAGGCTGTTATCAGCAGTACATTCCATTCACTGTTTTTGGCCCAGCTGGCTAGATTGATCCTTTACCTCAGGACTCTCTGGTCTAGAACTGGTCTGTTTCTCAGCAGCAGGTTTCACGTTTTTCCCAAAGGCTCTCTCCAATACTTAATCATTCTCCTTGGCTTTCTGCTCTGGTTCCTGTCTCACATTCCACCATCCATCTTGCAGGGTTCTCTGCATAAGGAGTCTCTGCTCCCTGCAGCAGTTTCCAGCTTCTAACTAACTCCTTGCTGGATTCTCTCTGCCTTTTAGCAATCCATCTAATTAGCCACACCTGGGGAGGCACCCCCCTTGCCTGTTCATGTTGCATTCCCTGCATTTCCTCTGAGCTCAAACAAGAGGTTAACCACTTGTTTCCCAGTGTAGTGTTTACACTGTCACAGCCAGATATTTAAAACTTTGCACTAGGCTCAAACTGTTTGCGCAGGGTTAGTGCCGGGTTAGCATGAGTCCACTATATTCAAAAGGTCAAATAGCATTAGTGCCGGGCACAATTATAATGTATGTAAGGGGCAAACTGAGGGGGCGTGTACACGAATACAGGCGCAATGCTATATTTAGCGAATAGCATCACTTAAAGTGTTTTTGCATGACTTAGCGCAACACTTTGCGTGGTGTGAATTACTGCCCAGGAAATGGTAGTCTTTTTTCTTCCATAATAGATTTTATTTATATTTAAACTTCACAATACAAACATGAATTTCAGAAATACACTCATTCATAGACACATTGATAATATTATATAATAAATAGATGATATTATCAGTTATATTAGCAATTCAGATTCTTGATGATCTAAATATTCTAAGAAAAAGGTAGTCTTAACTCTAGGCAAACCAGCTTTGCGCAACTTTGTAGCTTTGTGTGCAGCTTTGCATGACTTTTGTGCAGCTTTGCATGACCCTAACCAGTAAGTATGACACAGACATATGCCAGATAGAGAGGAAACATGCCGCTCACAGATGACATCCCTATGATGCCATCATCTGCCACCAGTCCCAGCCATGCCAGGCAGTAAGTTGTGACCTGCCTCCTGGTGGACACCATGGCAGTGCAGCCATATAGTGCACACTTGCAGACCACCCTTCAGTGGACACCAACAGATGCCAGCACACACATGCAGCACTGTGGGCATGGAGAGTGTTGAGGGGAGGCTGTACAAGTGGCCAGGCTGCACCACAGACTGGGTGCAGCCACAAGGCTGGGACAAGCCACACAGTGCACATGGGCTAGTGTTGGGAATACCCCAACACCAGTGTGCCTGTCTGATGGTATGTGCCCTCCCAGCCACATACCTCACATCTGTACAGACACCACAGCACACACAGCCAGCCATGTATATGTCACTTTGAGCATCCCATGCCAGTGGTGCAGCATCTGTGGGTTGCACAACAGCATAACAGTGATGTCCACTGTCAGAAACACCTGCAAGTTGGGCCTGTCACTGTGTACAGTGCAGTGGTAATCACTGCCCTACAAACCATAGGCATTGCTGTGTCCCTCACACTAATGGCCCCCTTGCTACTGTAGTGCCTGCTTTGCACTGTAGCATGAACTACAGTTTGATAATTGCATACTGTACTGCCACCTGTGCCTGTGCTGTGTAGTCTCCTGGGGCACAATATTCTATGCTGTACTGTACAAATGTAGCCTGTAGCTACCACCATGCACTGCCAGACTGACCTACAGGTGGAGCTATGGGCAGACCAAGCTGGCCCCTGTTACTTCCAGACTGACCTACAGGTGGAGCTGTGGGACCCTGCAATAACACTGGGCAAACTGCATGCAAATCAGGTCATAATGAGATGCTAATCTGGATGTTTGCCCACAGACTACCTAAGTAGGCTTATTTGCATGTCACGTTTGAATATAGCAAAGTTTTGCCCTGGGCAAATGTGATTGCACTGGGCAAATGGCTTAGCTCCACGCTAAACCTGTGCAAATGTGTTTACACCGTGCAAATGTTTCAGAAACATTGCACATTTCTGCACAATGTAATTTCACATGCACTGCTGCTTGCAGCTTTACTGACTCCATTCCTTTGCTAGCACACACATTGGCCACATAATTCACCTTTGCCTTCCTTCATGTTGCTGTGAACTGGGATGCTATTGTGGTTTGCGCTTCCTGGCTGCTATATTCAGAGATGTCTTATTCCCAGGCTATTTTTGCACTGCACTCCCAGCTCAGTTTGCACAGTTTCCCTAGCATACTATATTCAGGAGGTTTAGCACTGGGGCTATCCCTTTTGAATATAGTGGGCTATTGGTTCCAGGCTAATTTAGCATGCCGGGCAGTGCTAATTTAGCCCCCGTGCCAAAGTTTTGAATATCTGGCCCCATGAGTATGAAAAGACAAAGCGAAGCCATCAGTTCCAGCAATGTTGGGTAGAAAAATATGACTGGTTGGGGTATGATGGTGCAAAAAATCTGATGTTCTGCCATTTGTGTATCAAACATGAAATACAGTTGGGTAAGGTGGGCAAAACAATAATTTTCATTTCAGTACAGGTGACTTCCAGCTTGACTCTGTCTCATCCCATAATATCAGTGAAGCTCATGTTAGGGCAAAGGAAAAGGAGGATGTCAATGCTGCTTCTCCAGGGACAAGTAATGCAGAGGGAATGCTGAAGAACATGAATGAAGCAACACTTAACCGTCTGGATAAACTGTTTCACACATGCCATGCAATTGCTAAGAAAGGACATCCTTTCACAGACTTTGTGTGGATGTGCAGCCTTGATGATATGAAAAGGCTAGATATCAGTTCAGCATATTAGAAAGACAAATATGCCTGCAACTTTATCCACTATGTAGCCAAGGTTGAACACATGGCGCTATGAAAAAAAATTATGGGAACAAAGTTTATTTCTGTCATCAGTGGCAGAACCTCTGACTCTCCAGTCACAGAAGCTGAGATAGTGTATGTGCAGTTTGCAGGCACAGTGGCACAGTGCAAAATCGATTGGTAGGTGTCCAGACTGTTGGCAGGACAAATGCGATTTTATTTGCCTTTCATTTAACAAATCACTGTTAACCATACTTACTGTGGACTACTGCAAACTTCTGCAGGCTAGTGCAATCTCTGGTTCATTTAAACAGCTTTATTAATTTTATAATGCAACAAGTACAATAGTGAACAGAATATATAGAGTAAATAGGACAAAAAAGATCCCTTCCCCACACAGCCCCTTCCCACAAGCCCCCCAATTCCCTCCCTTCTGAGCTGTGCTCAAAACCTAGTGGAATGCTAGAGTAGCTGAGACTCATAGAATCTGAAGGCACGGGGAGGAGCAGGAGAGACCAATGAGTATGTTCAATTTGAGTATAGATCATACAGTTTGCCCCACTTACTGTTGAAAAGAGAAAGCTTGTTTCAGGCACTGGTGATCAGGCGCTCTGTTCTGCGACAGAAAGACAGTTCCTGCAGCCATTCTCGATAAGAAAGAGAGGTCTGGTCTAACCAGTGCCTGAGTACTAACTTCTTCACTGCTAATTAAATTAAAGCCATATGATACCTACGTTCTTTAACTGTAATCTGATTACAATCCCCTATGATACAAATATCAGGAGAAAAAAGACCTTCCAAGCCTAACAAGGGGTCCATTTTGGACTCAATCAAGGACCAGAGAGAGGCAACCCTGTCACAGGACCAGAGAATATGTAGAATCGTACTTTCCTTCTTATAGCATCTTGAGCACACTGAGGAGCTGTAGTATCCTATCTTGACCAGTTTGACTGGGGTATAATATAGGTTGTTTAAAATGTGAAATTCGGTGAGCCTAAGTCAGTCTTGTGTAGTGTATCTGTAAAGATCTCTCCAGACGTGTTCCCAGTTGAAGTTAGAGTTTGGCAATAATATTTCCCAAGTTTTAGGATTACCTGGTGGAGAAGAGATCAATTTGTCGAGGAGAAGGGTGTAGATCATGGCAATGCCATGAGGTTTAAAAGCCAGTTCTTTTAATGACCTGAATAATTCAGATTGATCGGAAAGCTCCAGGACAGGACCAAGAGTTTGAAGTAATAAATGTCTTAATTGAAAAATGTTGAAGATATGTGATTGGTCCAGTTGGAGTTTCTGTAGAATCTCCTGGGAGGTTAGAAGGGAGTCCTGGTTGAAGAAGTCCAGCAGCTTAACTTCAGCAAGTTGTGGGAGCCAGGAGGTTAGAAGCGTGCGTCCCCCAATTCTAAAGTTGTTGTTGTACAGGAGGGGTTGTGAGATGTCTCTAGCAGGTTGGTATTTGAGGTATGCACAGAGCTGTGTGAAAACCTTAATGGAAACCCCAATCACGGATTCCTGAAGGGGCTCTAGGAGGGACTTCCAGGAAGAGAAGAGAATAGCCAAACCCGATATACCAAGGTTATGAAGTACTGTAGATTAAACTCTATTTGCAGCTAGGGAGGAATATAAGACACCTCTGGGTGTACTTGGGAAATTGATAGCCATTTACTACACTTCTGCAAGTGGCTAGCCCAGTAGTAGAATAAAATGTTAGGGAGCCAGAGACCGCTCATTTTTTTGGGAAGGGCCAGTTTACTGTAAGCACATCTGGGAGTTTTATCGAGCCAGATAAATTTGGTAATAAGTGCATGAATGTGCTTGAAAAAGAAAATGGAGAGCCACAGATTTAGCATGTTTAAGGGATAGAAAAGTCTAGATAGGACATTAATTTTAATTATGTCAACTCTGCCCCATAAGGAGACTGGCAATTCTTTCCATCTTGCCAGATCTTGTTGAAGATTGGAGACCAGATCATAAAGGCTAAGTTTTTTCATGAGGGAGATTTCGCTAGATAGAAAGATGCCCAGGTATTTAAAGTGTCTTGGGGTCCATTTCATGCCGAAATGCTCAAAGTCGGCCCTATGGGTATGACAATTAAGGAGAAAGATCTCCATTTTGCTACAACTGAGTCTGTAATTGGAGAGTAAACTGTACTTCTCTATGATCTGTAAGGTTCTGTCCAGAGATTCAGTAGGTTGAGAGAGATGTAGAAGAATATCATCTGCGTAAACCGACAGAATCTGTACTGTTTCTCCCAAGGGTATACCCGTGATGATAGGGGAGGCTTTAATTTGCCTAATTAAAGGTTGAAGATAGAGATTAAATAAAAATTGGGAGGGGGCAACTCTGGGGGGTGCCTTTATGAAGGGAGAAAAGGGAGGAGAACACTCCATTACAGTAGATTCTAGCCGAGGGGGATGAGTAGATGATTTGAATCCACCGCAAGGATGTCGGGGGGGAACCCATTCTCTGTAGGGTGCCAGGAGGAAGGCCCAGTCCACTCTATCAAAGTCCTTTTCTGTATCTAATGACACTAAAGCCATAGGAGTAGGGGACTCTTTGGCATATGGCAGAATGTGGGCTAGTTTACGTAGGTGATCAGCCGAAGACTGGACGGGGACAAAACCCACCTGTTCTGGACTGAGCAGTCCATATCAGGCTTTTCTTATCTTTGAGGTCAACATTTTAGTGAGAATTTTAACATCATAGTTCGGAAGTGAAATGGGTCGGTAACTAGACACTTGTGTCGGGGAATTATCCAGTTTCAAAATGTATTTATGTGCATGAGTCCATCAAATCCAGTAGCATTGATTCTCTCCTTGGCACCAAAATTAATCTATAATCAATTTGGGTTAAAATTACACCCTTAGGTAGATCACCTATTATTTTGGGAAATTGTTATAGACCACCAGCTGCTAACAATGAATATAACCAAGCTCTTAATGAAGAAATACTTGAAATGAGTGCATTGGGTGATTTGATAGTGATGGGAGATTACAACTACCCAGGAATAAATTGGTCAGATTTAAGTGGCTCTGATGTTAAAGAAAGTGACTTTATTGACCGTTGCATTAACATTGGGTTAAAACAAATTGTAGATTACCCAACCACGGCAGACAATCTTTTAGACTTGTTATTAACAAATATAGATGATGAACTAGAAAATATAATTATAGGACCAGCACTGGGCAATAGCGATCACTGTACTATCAGATATCACCTAAACAAAGGTAGACATTTTTTAAAATCCATAGTTACAGAAGAAGATTACCAAAGAGCAGATTTTTTCAAATCTGCTCCAGGTTTCAAAATATTGATTGGGTTACAGCCCTGGGTTCGGAATCAATCCAACATGCTTGGAATAATTTTAAAGAAATACTATTGGAAATAGAAGATACTTTCGTACCTACTAGGGTTAAATATAATAATAAAGGTAAAATACCGGTTTGGATGAATAACAAAATTAAAAAATTAATCAAAAACAAACAGGGATTGTTTTATAGATTTAGGTCTAAACCCTCTAAGGAAAGATGGGATAAATATCTGGAATCACAAAAGTTGTTAAAAAAAAAATCCGATCACAGAAAATGCAGTTAGAATTACAAATATCCAATACAAATAATAGGAAATTATTATATTCCTATATGAACACTAATTGCAAAAATAGGGTCCAAGCTGTGGGACCAATTAAGGATAATCATCGGGTAATAATAGATGATAAATTAGCCATTAACAAATTCAATACATATTTCTATTCAGTATTTACCAAAGTGTCAAATCACAAAATACCTGATATTATAAAATCTGAAGAGGTATATTTCCTATAGGATGAAATTATGAATCTCATAAAACAGCTCAATATCCAGTCCAGTTTAGGACCTGATGGTATTGATTCTATATTACTTAAAGAGACTAGCCATTTTTTTGCCTACCCCCTTACTTTACTTTTCAATATGTCTGTATTTGAAGGTTGTATACCAGATGACTGGAGAAAAGCATTGGTTGTACCCATTCATAAGACTGGTGACAAGGGTAGAGTTGAAAACTACAGGCCAATTAGCCTTACTTCACATTGTTGTAAATTATTGGAAAGGCTTATTAAAAACAAGCTGCTGCAGCATCTAGAAGTAACAAACCAGATTGATATCAAACAACATGGTTTTGTTAAGGGGAGATCTTGTACCACAAATTTGATTACCTTCTACAATAGTATTAGTAAAAGTTTAGATGATGGGATTCCATCTGATGTGATCCTGTTGGATTTCTCTAAAGCATTTGATAGAGTAGATCATGACAAATTAATTATAAAACTTATTTCTTTAAAAGTTAATAGCTATCTGATTTATTGGATTCAAAACTGGTTATTAAATAGGAGTCAAAGGGTGCGTATAAATGGTGTACTATCGGAGGAGGGGGATGTGTGTAGTGGAGTACCCCAGGGTTCCGTACTGGGACCCTTATTATTTAACATTTATGTTTTAGATATGAACAAAAATATTAAATCCCATTTAAGCAAATTTGCAGATGACACCAAGCTGGGTGGTGAAGTAAATACTTTAGACAAACACTTTCAGTTGATTACCGACCTTGCAGAAGTTGAAAAATGGGCATGTGAAAATAATATGAAATTTAATATAGATAAATGTGTAGTTCTGCACATAGGTAAAAATAATCCTGTATATTCTTATATCCTAAATCAAACCTTAATAAAGTCAACTAGTTGTGTTAGAGATTTGGGAATTATGGTTAATGACAGTTTCACGTCTAATAGTCAGTGTAGAAAACTAGCATATAGTACTCAATCCCTACTTACAAAAATAAGACGAACATTTATTGGAAGATCAGAACATCTTATTATACCCTTATACAAAACCTATGTTCGGCCTATTCTGGATTATGGTTCTCAGTCTTGGTCCCTGTACTTAAGGAAAGATGTTAATTTGTTGGAGGGTGTGCAAAGAAAAGTTTCTAGATACATTCCTAGACTAAAAACTAAGCAATATTTTTATAAACTGCAGGAGACTGGTCTGCATTCATTGGAGGCAAGAAGGCAAAGAGGATACCTTTTATTATTATATAAAATAATACATAGTCAAGATGGTCTAAAGGTTTTTAATATGCATTACAGTAATACAAGAAATGATCTTCATTCCCACAATCAGAAAATATTGGTTGAAAAGACTAAAACACTCAAAAGGGATTACTTCTTTACAGTTAAAACACCATTTGTCTGGAATAAACTCTCTCAGGATGCAATAGATAGTACTAGTCTGGATATGTTTAAAAATTATTTAGACTGTAGGTACTATAATAACAACTTACTGGTGTAATTATCCCACTTAAGTGGGAGACATATATAATGGACCAGATAGCCCCCTTATGTCAACAAAATCCTAGTAATCCTAGCAAAAGGAGAACAATTATGGCCTCTAGAATAGGTGGCTGTAGAGATTCGGCTGTAAACATATATTGGAAGAAGCATAGCAAGAGAGGGGATAATTCTTTGGAAAAAATTTTGTTAAAGTTAGAGGGGAAGCCATCCAAGCCAGGAGCCTTATCCATTGTCAGACTGTCAATAGTAGATGTGATCTCAGTTAGGGGAATAGGTGAAGATAAAATGGATTGTTGACTTTCCGAAAGGTGAGGAAGTGGTATTGTGTCTATGTAAGCCAAAACTTCATCTTCCTTGGGTGGGGATTCCCACTTTCTGCATAACAAACAATAGACATTTTCAAACTCTTGGGCTATACCTCTTGGTTGGGTTTTAAGCTAGCCATCCTGGGATGAAATAGCAGCTATAATCCTAGAGCTTTCCTGTTTTTTTAAGTGAAGTGCTAATAGGCGCCCTGCTTTTTCTCCCTGTTCTACATATTTCGAGTGGGTCTTCAATAGAGCGTATGCTGCCTTGTCTCTCAAAATATTGGCATATTTGTCTCTGAGGGACCATTGGGTGTCTAAGGAGTCCGGGGAAGGGAAGAAGGGGAGATGGAATTTTCTAGGGATCGTATGTGGGCCAGAAGGGAGATGACCTCTTGCTCCCGGGACTTCTTCCTTTTAGAAGTGAAGCAGATGAATCCCCCCCACAAGTAGGCATTTAAGAGTACACTGCTCATGATCTTTTCTAGGAACTGAGTCCAAACTGGTTTCAGTATAGGACTGGATGAGGGATTTTCTTTTAGAGATAATAAAGTCGTCCTTGAGAAGCTGAGTGATTAACTTCTAAGTTGTGTTGTAGGTCCAGGGTATAGGTAAGCTGAAGCCAGGCCACCGTGTGGTCAGAGAAGATTTGAGGTTCAAGACCAGAACCATGCACCCCCCTTAATTCAGACATACTAAGAAGGATATAGTCAAGTGAAGACGATGTGTGGTGAACTGCCAAATGAAAAGTGTAATTACGAGTGGTGGGATTAAAAATCCACCAGGGGTCACAGAGCCCAAGTGAATTCATCAGGTTACTGAGCGCACTTTGAGAAGGGGTAGATAAGCCAGAGACTGGGTTGGTACATTCCATATCTTGAGTAAGTGGAGCGTTCCAGTCCCCGCCTAAAATTAGAGGAGCTGGGAGAAGGGGGGCCAGCTTGCCCACCAGATCCATAAAGAAGCCAGGGTCAACCCCCACAGGTCCATATACGCTGCCTAAAATAACTTCTCTGTGATCCAAGGTGCCTTTGACCAAAATGAACCGACCTTGCAGGTCCGAGACAACTTGGGTAGCTTGGAAGGAAACAGTTTTCAAAATTAGAATAGCAACACCTCTGCTCAAGGTGGAGCCACTGGAACCAAACACCTGGCCAATAGCTTGCCTTCACAACCAATTGGCTTTGTGGCTGAGTAAGTGGGTTTCCTGTAGGAAAATAATCTTACCCTGAAGCAGCTTGATGTGTTTTATAATCTGGTATCTCTTAAGATGTTCTCTTGCTCCCCTTACACTCCATGTTAGCCCTTTAATGATGTTGTTAGCCATAATCGTTATAAATTATAACTATATCTCCTAGTCTAGTACTAATAGAGCACATTCCGTCCCACCTTTCACAAACCAGAAAGTAACAGGTCCCAAATAGGGCGACAAACAAAAATTCCCTAATGTCAACCATGATACGCCCATTAACCACAGTTCTGTTAGGATATTTGAAGAACCTGCCAAGGAAGACAGAACGTTAGTCCCCCACCACCCTACCCCCCGAAAACTATGTACAACCCCCTTCTCACCCCACAGTAGACTCCATGTGTGGTATACTTCCAAGGACCCCATTTATGTTTCCCTACCCTACCCCCCCTTCCAGGTGCAATGCCCATTTACTATGTCCTACCTATCCGTCCCTGTCCTCCCACCAGTGCCCCGAACATGACTGTAAAATAGAATAAATCCCAGAACCCCACAATCCCTCCCCCGATGACCCCACAACAACAAACTATGTACAAAGGGCCTCCAGGGCCTAGCCCAGAGGTAGTCATGATCTGAGCACAGCCCAGGGGAGGTTCCTGACCCTTCGAGCCCTGGTCCCTGCAGTGGTTGTGAGGCATGGCAGTGCAGGGCTACTGTCTGGACTTCTGTGAGGGACTAATACCATGAAACCTCAAACGAGTCCCTAAGAAAAGCACAGAATGATGGAATCTCTCTATCCCACAACCACAAGGCCCCACTGACCACTTGTAAGGTGATTAATAATAAGGTCCCCTGGATATAATGGTGCCGGGCTCCCCTCCCAGTCATCTAGGACAGGAAGGGGCAGATTAGCAGGATTAAATCAGGGGAGAGATGGGCACAAGACCCAGGGGAGCAGGCTGAGGTACTAAATGAGTACTTCACCTCAGTTTTCACCAGGGAAAATGGGGATGCTGCATCATACATGGGAGGAGACAGAGATAATGAGGAGGGGGGACCCCTACCGATCGGCAGGTCTGGGGAGGGGGGCATCACTGGCAGGTGGGGAGGGCTAAGCAGGAGAAGAGGTACCAGAAGTGGAAATCACAGCAGAGAGAGTGAGGGAAGCCTCAGCTCCTTTGAAGACGGAGAAAGCACTGGGCCGGATAAATTACATCCTAGAGTGCTGAAGGAACTTGCAGATGTCCTGGCGAAACCCCTGGCAGAGCTTTTCACCATCTCTCTGAGGACAGGGTGGGTGCCCCAAGACTGGAAGGTGGCACATGTAGTGCCTATCCACAAGGGGGATCAAGGGCAGGCAGGGAACTACAGGCCTGTCAGCCTGACATCGGTGGTGGGCAAGGTGATGGAGGGCATTGTCAAGGAGAGGCCAGGGGGGACCTGGATAAGTCAGGGTGCCTGGACGACAGACAGCATGGATTCATCCCGGGGAAATCGTGTCAGACAAACCTGGTGGAGTTCTATGACTGGGTGACAAGTGCCTTGGACCTGGGTAGACCAGTGGATAGAAACATAGAAACATAGAATTTGACGGCAGATAAGGACCGCTTGGCCCACCCAGTCTGCCCATTTCCCTACCTACTGGATAAGCTGCAGATCCTAGTTAACCAGCAGCCTACTTCTTTCTACCCCCACCCCCCAGAATTGCCTTATGACTATCCCATGCATGCTTGAATTCCACCACTGATTTTGACTCACAACCTCCTCCGGAAGGCCATTCCATGCATCCACAACCCTCTCTGTGAAAAAAATACTTCCTTAAATTACCTCTGAGCGCCCCCTCTATCTTCAAATTGTGCCTCTTGTTCTTGCACACCTCTTTTTTGAAAGATGCTACCCTCTTGGACTTTGTTGATTCCTTGAAGTACTTGAAAGTTTCTATCATGTCCCCCTCCTCCTTTCCTCGAGGCTATACATATTAAGCTCCTTAAGTCTCTCTTCATATGTCCTCCGGTGCAGACCCTGCACCATTTTAGTTGCCCTCCTCTGGACAGCTTCCATCCTGTCTATGTCTTATGGAGATTGGGTCTCCAGAACTGCACACAGTACTCAGATGGGGTCTCACCAGCTGTCTGTACAGAGGATAATAACTTCCTGTTTTCTACCTGGTGATGCCTCCCTATGCATCCCAGTATCCCCCCAGCCCTCCTTGCTGCCTTCTCACATTGCTTGCCCACCTTTAGGTCATCTGATATGACTACCCCAGGTCCCTTTCCATTTTTGTTGTTGTTAGTATCTCACCCCCATTGTGTACTCTTCCCTGGGTTTTGTTTCCCAGGTGCATTACCTTGCACTTCTTAGCACTGAATCTAAGCTGCCATACATTTGACCATTCCTCTAACCTTGCCAAGTCCTTCTCATCCTTTCCACCCCACCCTGTGCATCAACTCTGTTGCAGATCTTAGTGTCATCTGCAAAGAGACATATCTTTCCTTCCAGTCCTTCTGCAATGTCGCTTATAAAGACATTGAAGAGGACTGGTCCTAATACTGAACCTTGCGGTACCCCGCTAGTAACCCTCCTTTCTTCTGAGTGGACTCATTTACTATTACTCTCTGTGTCCTATTCTCCAGCCAATTCTTTACCCAGGCTGTCATCTTGGGACCCTCCCAGGCTGGCTAACTTATATATTAATCTTTGTGTGGGACTGTGTCAAATGCCTTGCTAAGTCTAGGTGAGCCATGTCCACAACCCTCCCTGATCTACTACTTTGGTCACCCAGTCAAAGAAATCTATCAGATTCATCTGGCATGACCTTCCTGCTGTGAATCCATGCTGCCTAGGGTCTTGTGCCCCTCTGGCCTCTAGATACTCGACAATTCTTTCCTTTAGAAGTGATTCCATCAATTTTCCCTATCACTGAGGTTAAACTAACAGGTCTATAGTTTCCTGCGTCTGCCTTGCTCCCACTTTTGTGAAGGGGAATCACATCTGCCCTCCTCCAGTCCTCGGGTACCACCCCATTCTCCCATGATTTGTTAAAGAGGGTAGTCAGTGGTGTCACTAGTTCTACCCTTAGTTCTTTTAGAATTCTGGGATGAATCCCATCAGGCCCCATTGCTTTGTCCACCTTCAGTTTTAAGAGTTCTTTCAGAACCCTTTCTTCTGTAAATGGGCTGGTATCAACTTCTGTATCCAGAGTGTTACTACTGTTTGTTTTATGTACCTCCCCCTCTTCCTTTGTAAATACTGAGCAAAAATATTTGTTTAGTATCTCTGCCTTTTCACATTCTCCCTCTGCCCACCCTCCCTCCCTTTATTAAGCCTCACTATCCCTCCCTTGGTCTTCCTTTGCTCCTGATGTACCTATAAAGGTTTTATTCCCTTCTTAACTGAGTTGGCTATCTTTTCCTCAGTTTGGGCCTTTGCTGTTCTGACTGCCTTCCCAGCCTCCTTTTGCTTTAACTGATACAGTTCTCTGTCCTGCTCCTGCATGAGATTCCTTGTACTTCCTGAATGCTTTCTTTTCTTGAACCTTCCTGCCACTTCCTTTGAGAACCATAGTGGTTTCTTCATCGTCTTGTTTGTTTATTGCTTCACACAAAGGCTAGTTACCTCTGTGATGGCAGTTTTATTATTCCCATTGTTCTTCCACCCTCCTTCCACCCATTTGCTAGTGCATTCCTTAAGCACTCACCCATTTAGCAAAGTCAGCCCTCCTAAAGTCCAGTACTTTTGTCTTTGTATGGCTTGACTCTATTGCTGTGTTTATTGTGAACCATACTGTTCGATGGTCGCTAGTTCCCAGATGGCTACCCACTTCTACATCTGTGATCCTCTCTCCATCTCCATTTGAGAGTATCAAGTCTAATATTGCTCCCTCTCGAGTGGGCTCCAGTACTAGTTGTCTAAGGCATGCCCCCTGTAGTCTAAGGCATGTCCTCTTTCTAGACTTCAGCAAGGCATTTGACTCTGTTCCTCACGTGGGCCTGTTGGATAAGCTAGGAGAAATGGGGTTGGGAAACCAGATGATCAGATGGATAGGCAATTGGCTCCAGGACCGGACCCAGAGGGTCGTAGTTGGTGGGATAGTCTCATCCCCAAGGAGGGTCAGTAGTGGGGTCCCACAGGGATCAGTCCTTAGGCCCCTTCTGTTCAACGCCTATGTATCTGACATAAGGACAGGTATCAGGAGTGAGATGAGTCTCTTTGCAGATGACTCGAAACTGGGGGCAGTGGTGGATGGGAAGGAGGGAGGTGGCCTGCAGGGGACCTGGAAACTCTGGAAGATGGTCTAGAAAGTGGAAGCTAAGGTTCAATGCAGGGAAATGCAAGGTACTCCCACCTGAGGGCCAGAAACCCAGGCCAAGTGTACACCCTGGGAATACTACAAGTCTCAATGGCTGAGAGGGACCTGGGGTGGTGGTGGATGTCAAGATGAACAACTCTGAGACTTGTAGGAGGCAGCAGCCAAGGCAAACAGGATGCTGGGATGCATCACTAGGGGTATCACCTCCAGAAGGAGGAAGTGATACTCCCTCTGTATAACTACTTGGTGAGCCGCACCTGGAGTACTGCGTGCAGTTTGGAGCCACACTAAAGAGGGACATTAACCTCCTGGAGAGGGTCCAGAGGAGGGCAACCAAAATGATTTGGGGCTTGGGGACAGGACCTATGAGGAGAGGCTCGAAGAGCTAAATATGTACACATTGGAAGAGAGAAGGGACGGGGACATGATAGAGGTCTTCAGGTACATGAAGAGGGTAAATGGGGAGGAACAGTCAGGGTGCTTGAAGGAAGGAGGAAGCCACTAGAGGGCATGGGTGGAAGCTGGAGGGGGAAGATTCAGGGAGAAAGGAGGTGCTACTTCACTGAGAGGGGTGGTGGAGCCATGGAATGCACTACCTAGGGGGCTGGTGGAGGCTGAGACAGTGGAGGGGTTCAGAGGGGTGGGACAGGTACAGGGAGGGTTCAGGAAGCAAAATCCAATGCAGCAAGAATATCCAGAACTGGGAAGGGAGAAGCCAGAGAAGGCGAGGGGGACAGCAAGGTCAGCACCCAGGGTGGGGGCTGACCAAACAAGCAGACACGAAAGACCGTTAGGCCTATTCTGCTGGCATTTTAGTATGTTAGTATGATAATCATCAGCTCTTAGGCAAGGATCATCTGATTCGCGTCCCCCCCCACCACTGAACCAGACAAGGTCTGCTGTTACCAAATAACTATTCAACCCCCAAGCAGGGCGAGACCTACCTGATCGAAAACTTACTCTGCATATTCTAGGCCTGATCCCCTCTGGCCCTCAAGAGTGCTCCTGGCTGTGGCTGCACAGCGGGGATAGGGGAAGCTAAATGCCGCTCGAGGAGGTTTCCTCTAGGGGAAGGCCAGAGCCTGGACAAGGCCAGTGTGCCAAAGGAGTGGGTACAAACCCAGGGATTCAAGGGGGGGTGAACCCTGCAAAAACCTGTATATCTCTCCGTGCCCTCCCGATTGTAGACCTGGTAAAACTGGTCCCGCCTGTGCCCCACAGCCAGAAAATGACGTGAACACTTGCACTGAAAACCCCTATCCCTGTATACTCAGGTCCTGAATACCATTGACCAGCTCCCCCCCAAGGCATGCCCTGAAAGAGCAGACCAGTCCAAATCCAGTGGGAGCAACAAGAATGGACCAGAGCACCTGAAAACCGACCCTCCCGGAAACAGCTCTAGTCCACAAGGTTCCTGAGTAAATAGTCAGTTGAAGGTCTCGAGTACTATGCTCACAGACTAGGCCGCACTTCAGAGATCCAGAGAAGCATCATCCAATGGAGAAGAATAGGTAGGGGGGAGTTGGCTAGGTCCTTGGGACAGACCGCCCAAAAGTCCACTGAATTGCAAGCCAGGAGGCAGACATGAGAGGAGAGCAAAGCAACAGAACATTAGTGAAGAAACAGGTATGTACACCACTTTGAACAAAACAATGCAAAGTTCCAGGCCTTAAAGGTGTAATCTCAAGTGGTCTTGAATATGTCCGGGGAGGCGTGTGGTTAAGTCCTTGCCAGCTTGCTCGGGTTGCTCGTGTGAGTGCCACTGTCCATTTACCAGAACCTGAAGCCTAGCAGGGTATACCATCTTAAACTTGATCCCTGCTGCAATCAATTTGCTGACTATAGGATGGAAGGCTGCCCATTTCTGGTGAGTCTCACTTGGGAGGTCCTGGGTGATCTGAAGGGGCTCCTCTTCCCAGGAAATAGTTTGGAGCTCCCTTACTTTCATTAAGACGTGCTGCTTCTCCAGATAACTCAGAAATTTTAAGATAATGGACCTGGGGGGAGCACTGTCAGGGGGTCTTGGACAAAGGGAGTGGTGAACTCTTTCAATTGGATATGATGCGTTGAAGTGAAAAGGCCCCACCACTTTCGCCAGGAATTTCTGAATGAGCGGGACAGTTGCATTGCCTTCAGAGGCTTCAGGTAGCCCGAAGATCAAAATGTTGTTCCTATGGCTACGTCCCTCCAGGTCCTCTATTTTAAGTTGCAGCTTAGTTATCTGATGCCTTAGCTTGAGGATTTTAGGATATATTCCTTCCAGGCCTCCATGGAGGTTGTGCGGGCCTCCGTATCTCCAAGCTGCCGGCCCAGATCACCCATGTCCGTCTGTAGAGATTTAATTTAAGCAGAAATATCCACCAGGGTCTCCTGGAATGGTTGAAGCTCCTGAAGAAAGCAATCTTCCATAAGAGGGAGTGTAGGAGCAGGTTGGTTGGCTTGTCGGTGTGTTTGGGATCCCTGGGCTTTGTTTTTTTAGATGCTTTTTCAGGTGATGTTGGCGGGATGTGCCTCGGCGAGGCCTGCCGCATATTGGCCTCCATCCTCACGAGCAGAGTTGAGAGCCATCAAGAAAACTTGTCAATAGGAAGCAGCAGGCAGGCAGATGTTGGAGAAAGCGAGTTTGGTGTGTAAATGCTGCATAGAGCAACGAAAAAAACATATCTAGGTGGAGAGGTGGGAGCCTTCAGATTAGGCTACCATCCAGCTTCAGACATCATGTGATCTCCCCAGTGCAAAAAAAAAAAAAATTAAGGTTGAACCCTGGGTTGAACTCATTCTAACCCCATTAACCTGAGATGGTTTGGGTTTGATCCATGAACAGCTTTGTAGTGACATCCCAATGCGGTGGACTCATGTCCTTTCCGCACACTCCTAATATGCTCTTGGATTTGGTTCTTTAATGGGCTTACTGTTTTCCCTACGTGCACTTTATTACAACTGCACCAGAGAGCATAGATCACAAAGGATGCTAGTGCAAGTAATGAACTCCATCCCTTCCACTCCCCTCCCTTCTGCTAATACAAACTCTTTCCCTTACTGGCTTTAACTGCATACATTACAATGTCCACATCTCTGCATTCCATTTGGTTGTCTCTGGTGCCAAGTAGTTTGTTTTTCTGTTTTTATTTCAGCCCATGAATCCACTGTGCACTAGTTTATCCCTAGGATTCTCCCTTTTGTCTGAAAGTAATCTTGTGTGTTCATATGTCTGATTGATGAATAAAGAGATTCAGCGTCGATGCTTTTCCACAAAAAGTCCTCCTGCCACTCAGAATTTTTAAATTAATTGTGGAATCCCTAACATTTAAATTGCTCCCCCACTCCCGGCAGTCTTTGAGAAAAAAGGAAAAAGGATGTAACGCAGCTAATGAACTCCCTCACCTCCACTCTCCTCCCTTCTGCCATTATAAACTCTTTATGTTGCTGCCAATATTTACACACATGACAGCCACCCACATCTGTGCATTCCATTTGGTTGTCTCTGGAGACAAGTATTTTGTTTTTCTGTTTTTATTTCAAATAAACAGAGGTGTGCAAAGAACCACAGTGTGCGCGTACAGATGCTTCAAAGTCAATTTACTGAATTTTACAGAGAGCACACAACAAAATCACAAAGCAGGAATTCTGGGTAACTGCCCCTAGCGCCTCGACTCTACGAGTCTTCAAGGGGGTAAAGCTCCTTGTTTGTTTTTATTTCAACCCTGAGCTCACTGTGAGCCAGTTTATCCCTAAGAATCTTCCCCCTTTCTGAAAGTAATCCTTGGTATGTGGTTGAGTGTTCCTGATAGCACCTTGTCCCCAAAGAGTATGCCTGCAGAAAAATAATGACAAAGGGCTACAGGAAGGAAAGTGCAGATAACGCCATTTTGAGGACTCGCAGTGCACAGCTGCAATCCCTTATCAGATCGATTACGGTCAATACCTCAGGATTAGGAGAAGTTGTTCAAAGCCTGAGAACTTTGAAAGCCAGGCTGCAGAATTGACCACTAGATTGCAGGAAAGATGTTTTTTTCCATAGTTACTACTTTCTTCTCCCCTGGCCCTGGTCAGCCTCTTGTCTGGCCACCGTCCCTAGCCTCTGTTCCCTTCAGGCCCTCACCCTTGTAGCCCCCACGTTTCCCCCCCTGTGGCAAGGCAACGGGGAGCCCCCTACTCACCTGCCCATCCAGGGTACGGCTCAGGGTGCTACCTCCAGGGACGGAGCATCATGAGACAGCCATCAGGCTGCCATGACCAGCCACCAGGGTCTTTTCCATGTTTCTCCCCTGCGGGAGCCAGCATGCAATGACGCCGGTGATGGGCACATGCACACATCAGCGAATGTCACTGCCAGGCATCTGCCATGCTCCTGCTCCCATGTAGTGTTGGCAGCGCTGCTCCAAGCCCCAGCCTCCACCAAGGGTCAGACATGCACTGACCGCAGGGCGCCCCCCTCCCTGGAGATGGAGAGCAGTCCATCAGATGTTCAATCCAACTCCTTCCCTGCCATCCCCCTGGCAACCCATGCTCATTCCCGAACAAGGGTCACTGCCGTGGCGTGAGGTGCGGTGACCAGCGCCTCAGCCCTCAGCACCACCGGGCTGGCCCTGCAGGAAAGAGTTTATAGGAAAGAAAACCTCAAAGCATCCTGGGACTGTACGAGAAATCTAGAAAAAGATAGTCACCTGATCCCTAGGAAGAAAACCAAAGAGAATACCTCTAATATGGTAACTTTTGTGACAGACCTTAGCCCAATATCATGGCAAGTGGAGAGTATAGTCAGTAAAAACTGGTCAGACTATTGGGGGATGTGGTTTGGATTTCACATACTGTCCACAGTTCACCTGAGTCTCAGCACCACTGTGCGCTGACTACATCTTGTGCTTTTGGACTGAAACCAAGTTGTTTTCAGGGCCTTATTATGCCGCACTGTCAGACAAGAGTGACAATTATCCAGATAATGAAACCCTTGCGACTCTAAAGGTTTTGCAGGTGGATGGTGAGGGAGTGTTGGATAATGATGAAAGAAAATGGTTAGAAGGTGCAGAGACCTTCACAGTACCACGTTCTATCTGATGCACAGTTTATTGTCATCCTGATGGAAGAAACATGTAGGACTCTGCAGTGGGTGAAGGTTCCACTGGCTGCCCCGTGGCCAGTGAACATACTCCAGATGAGCTCTGGAAATGCAGACAATTGTTTTCATTTGTTCTAGCATTTGGTAAAGTGATCTGAGAGGAGGGGGATGGCTTTTGCAAAAAAGAACAAATCCTCTAGAAAACGGGCAAAATGCTACGTGTTTCAGGAAATTTTGCTTATAAAATAGGAAACCATACTATTCTCAGATGCTACAATCTCCAATATGGAAAACCATACTGGTTATTCCATTTGTGGCAGCTGTCACTTTCTCAAATGGAAGTGATATGAGAATAGGTGCCAACTACCTGCAGCTTAGCCCCCTGCAAGGTCAGTTATTAGGGTCGAACCCCTTATTCAACTTTGGAGACTCTGACCCTCTATGATTGGTAACCGCACTGTCACATGATTTTCCTGAGGACTCTTAAGGTAAAGAACTTGATTGTTCTGAACACTCTTGCAGCTGCCTCTGTAGACCTCGATTTTGTTGTGCAGCAACTACCAGATAGAAGTTTGGCTGTTGCTGTTTCCATACTGAGATCAGTTCAGCTACGTCTCTCGTCTGCAAATCAGACTTCTAAAACTTACTCATTTGTAGTCTACTTCTCTGGCAACAGGCTGGTTGGTCTAAAATTTGTTGAATTTTCTTTTTAATCAAGCTTTTTTTAAATCCCCAGCTTCCCTGATGGCAACCCTAGCACCAACAATGAGGCTCTCATTGACTCACTGGTTATCAATCACTTGCGTAGAACCACGATAGTGGTGGGCTGCCTGCCATGTTGCCATGAGTGGGCCTGCGGGAAGGGTGCTAGTGCAATGACAGAATAGGGCTTTTTCCTCCAGTTCCTGTTTTTTTCCAGGAGGGTGCCGGCTTGCAGAGATATGCATACGTGGTTGGTGTCTGGCCGGAGGGCACAGGCATGCAGCGATATGCATGTGTGATTGGTGTCTGGTGGGCACTGGCATGCAGTGATATGCACACATGGTTGGTGTCTGTCCAGAGGGCACCGGTGTGCAGTGATATGCATGCATGGATGGTGTCTGTCCAGAGGGCACTGGCATGCAGTGGTATGCATGTGTGGTTGGTGTCTGTCCAGAGGGCACCAGCATGCAATGGTATGCACACGTTGTTGGTGTCTGGCCGGAGGGCACCAGCATGCAGTGTTATGCATGCATGGTTAGTGTCTGGCCAGAGGGCACCAACATGCATTGATAAGCATATGTGTTTTGGTGTCTGGCCAGAGGGCACCGGCATGCAGTGATATGCACACTTAGTTGGTGTCTGGATGGAGGACGCTGGCATGCAGTGATTTGCATGCGTGGTTGGTGTCTGGCTAGAGGGCACCGGCATGCAGTGATATGCAATCATGGTTGGTGTCTGGCCAGAGGGCACCAGCGTGCAGTAATATGCATACATGGTTGGTGTCTGGCTGGAGGGCACTGGTGTGCAGTGATATGCAAGTGTGGTTGGCATCTGGCTGGAGGGAACCATCATACAGTGATATGCATGCATGGTTGGTGTCTGGCTGGAGGGTGCTAGCATGAAGTGATATGCATGTGTGGTTGGTGTATGGCCAGAGGGCACCGGCATGCACTGGTATGCATGCGTGGTTGGTGTCTGGCAGCTGCCCCTCTCCAAGTTGATGTGCTTCTGCTCTTCTGCCACATGGTGAATTCCAGGTGGCAATCCTGTAGCAGGACGAAGTGTCCTCCATCCTGCAGTCAGCCACCTCAGTGACCCAAGTCAGTTCCTGAACCCGAGTCAGTGCCGTAGTGAGCGGTAGCACTACCACTGCACTACTGGGCAGACTGAAATTGTAGAAATTCTGAAGAACAGGAGGTATGAGAAGGTTCAGCTGCCCATGTTAAAGGGTCAGCAAAACTCTAGCACCTCATTTAGGGTGGCTAGGCTCTAGCCCCCTCCATTGTTTTCTTAGATGCAGTTTGCATTCTACCAATGATGCAGCAACCAGCATGACAAAGGATCACAAAATGTTTTCAAGAATTCACAAAACCGAGGTTCTTTAGTCTCTTTGGTGGTTCTAATGGAAGGGCTGAATTATCCACATGAGGTGTTATGGGCCTTTCCTGTACCCCAGACTTTAGGAGGGTGCCTTTAGAATTTTTAAGGAAGACGGGTCCAAACGTGATCGACTCCTAATTTTGGGAGATCATATCATGAGGCTATGCAGTTGAGTTACATAGAAGTTTTTCAAAAGTGGCCAGTGGATGAGAGTTCATTTCAGAGGATCACAACCAACCACTCTCACAGAACTCTGTCATACATGCGTCATTCACCATTAGATCAGATCGAGATTTGACATGTAGGCTCAAGCAACTGAGAGGAACATCCTTCTGTAAAGGGTAAGGATTTTATATTTACTCCAGTTTCCCTTTTGCAGTGCAACAATGCAGGAGCTGCTTCCTAGCGATGAGAGATGAGGAGGTTAGAAGAGGTGCAGAGTTCTTTTTGTCAAGCTCCTCTAATGTTTAAATCCTCTTTAAAGAGCAGGAGCACATCTTCTTTGATCCAGACAAACTCCTTGGATTTCTTCTGTCTCTTCCCTATCATTCAGATACAAATGCCAACAAGGCTAATATTTCCGATAAAATTTGCACCTTTTGACAACAATAGAGGGAGTGGACTAAGCATGGACATGGCCACAACCTTATAGCAATGAAGGCTGTGGAAAAGGTTGAATTAAAATTTATTCACTTGCTGTTTTCTAGTTGACTTATCAGTAATGACAGTTTAATATAATGATCAGTTTTGGCAGTGAGGTGGTTTTGTTTACTTTTTTTATTACCCCGTTGTCTTTAGAGTGACAACAAAGGGCTGCTTTAGGCAGTAGCCCTAAAAAAAGAAGTTAAAAGTTAATAAATAAAAAGTTTACTCCACCCTTCTTTCAGGAGTAGGTCAAGTTCAAAGAGGCGAAGGTGTGCTCAGATAATACAGAGTCACGTACAAAAACAATCAAAGAAGTACAAGTCATAAATGCATGCTTGTCAATTAATCAATCAATCAATCAATCAAGCTTGATTTATAGAGCACTTTTCCAATGCCAAAGTGCTTATACAAGGTATAAGAAGGTTCTGCTGCCCATGTTAAAGGGTCAGCAAAACTCTAGCGCCTCATTTAGGGTGGGTAGGCTCTAGCTCCCTCCACTGTTTTCTTAGATGCAGTTTGCATTCTGCCAATAGAAACATAGAAAAATAGACTTTGACGGCAGATAAGGACCGCTTGGCCCACCTAGTCTGCCCAAAATGCAGCAACCAGCATGACAAAGGATCAAAGGATCACAAAATGTTTTCAAAGATTCACAAAATGGAGGTTCTTTAGGCTCTTAGGTGGTTCTAATAGAAGGGGCGAGTTATCCACATGAGGAGTTATGGGCCTTTCCTGTCCCCCAGACTTTAGGAGGGTGCCTTTAGAATTTTTAAGGAAGATGGGTCCAAATGGTGATCGACTCCTAATTTTGGGAGATCATATCATGAGGTTATGCAGTTGAGTTACATAGAAGTTTTTCAAAAGTGGCCAGTGGATGAGAGTTCATTTCAGAGGATCACAACCAACCACTCTCACAGAATGCTATCATATATGTGTCATTCACCATCAGATCAGATCGAGATTTGACATGTAGGCTCAAGCAACTGAGAGGAACATCCTTCTGTAAAGGGTAAGGATTTTATATTTACTCCATTTTCACTTTTGCGGTGCAACAATGCAGGAGCTGCTTCCTAGCGATCAGAGATGAGGAGGTTAGAAGAGGTGCACAGTTCTTTTTGTCAAGCTCCTGTACTGTTTAAATCCTCTTTAAAGAGCAGGAGCACATCTTCTTTGATCCAGACAAACTCCTTTGATTTCTTCTATCTCTTCCCTATCATTCAGATACGAATGCCAACAAGGCTGATATTTCCGATATTTGCATCTTTTGATAACAACAGAGGAAATTTCCTCCTGTCATTTCCAGCATCACCTAGGATGCTTTAGTTCTTGGATCTGGTAAGCTTATCAACTCAGGAACTGTTTAAGATTCCTCCTTCTGACTGGTTGGAGCAGAACCCCATTTTTGCCCATGTCTAGAGAACCTGCAGATAACACAATAGCTCCTAAAAAGAGAATGCTACTAAAGCTTGCTTACTCTTCTGAGGCAGCGGACACAATCGTATCTTCCAGAAAAATCTATACCTCCTCTAAAGAACATGCTCCACTGCATAGGGTTGACCTAATAGACAACAAAGCCTTCTTCTGCTGGCACATTTCTATTTTTTGATGCTTTTGAGAGGGTCTGGAACACCTTTATCAGTTAGTTGGGCACAAAGTTCAAAATTCAATCCAAGAGAAGAAATGAAGAGTTAGATTTTTTTTGCAGGCCAGAGTGCTTAGGGTTTCAACCCAAAGCGTTCATAGAGACCAGTTTTCAGCTGAAAGATGTTTGTACCCCATGCGTGGTTCATCACATGGAACACACTCTGAGTTAATCAAGCTTTTCAGGTAGCCACTAAAGTCTTTAGTCAAGCATTCATTCCAGTTGTCTTTGCCTCCTCGGGTTTCCAATCTGAGCTTCTGAGCCCTCTCTTAATCATTTTCTGAGTTGTTTTCAACCACTGTTGTCAAAGACATTTTCTCAAGTTGCTTTTTTCTTGATGGTTGTCTGTTCCACCAGATGGACTGGTGAGCTTCAAACTCTTTCCTGCAAAGTCTTGTCTCATTTTCATTGAGGAACAGACTCGATGGGCCAGAGAGGTCCTTTTCTGCCATCAGATTTCTGTGATTCTATGATTCTTTGATTTTCACCAAACAAGGTCACCCTCAGGGCTGTGTCCTTTCCCTCCTGAAAGAGTCCACTCCTTTTCATATGAAGCAGGCAGTGAACCGTCCATTCTTTTTTACCCAAAGCTGGAAAATTCTAAGGAAGGTCTTTAGCACAAACTGGTGCCTAGAGTGGTCAAAATGTACCCATTAGGGTCACAGTTTTTCACTGACCTAGCAGTCATTCCTTTCTGTGGAGCTGCAAAGAAAAGGCAGATGGCTTTCTAGACAACCTTGGCTTGGTGGGTCAGAGACAGTATCTCACAGGCTTGTGTGGTATCAACACTGAAACCACCAGCTTTGATTTAGGGCACAGTTATTCAGGGTTATGCAATATCCTGGACCCCACCTCCAAAAGCAAACCCAAAGGCTTCTGTCTCAGTACTTTGTAGAGCAGCTCCTTTGTCTTTCTACAAGAATTGATACCAAACTTCAGCTGATGCAGCTTTTGGACAAAAAGTGCAATGGCAGTGGTTGGACAGTAGAACACTCAGTGGAAGATGCATGGCAATATTCTCCCCATCCAATTTTGACGGTGCTGCTCATTAAACCCCATATGTTGTGAATTACTAGCAACATCATTGAGGGCTACAAAAGGAAGAAATTCTATCAGACATACCATGATTATTTTCTGTTAGCTCTATCGTTGTCAGTGGGAATGCATCCAAGAGTTGTTTCAAATCTCATGGAGAATATTGTCGATATGATTCAGTAGACTGTTATTGTGTGGCTCTTAGTGGAATATTGCAGACAGAGAAACTATTTTTGTCGGGCAGGTAGCTAATCCTTCTAGTGCCTTGTAGCTTTGTGGATTTAGTTTGGAGAGTTACAGTTAAATTAATATGTTGAATCTCATCCTGTTTTCACTGAGTCAGTGAGTACAGTTTTCCATGACTCATAACACAAGTGTCCTGAGAGAGATCTGAGCTGAGTAAGGTACTACATATTTGTTCTTGTTTTATGTTGCATATGTTGTTGTTATTTTAATTATGTCACTAGTGAGGTTGTTGTTATAATTATGTCACTAGTGAGGTTGTTCAATATATTATATTTATGTCACTAGTGAGGTTGTAGTTATAATTATGTCACTAGTGAGGTTGTTATAATTATATCACTAGTGAGGTTGTTATTATTATATCACTAGTGAGGTTGCTATAATTATGTCACTAGTGAGGTTGTTGTTATAATTATGTCACTAGTGAGGTTGTTGTTCTTATTATGTCACTAGTGAGGTTGTTCAATATATTATATTTATGTCACTAGTGAGGTTGTAGTTATAATAATTATGTCACTAGTGAGGTTGTTATAATTATATCACTAGTGAGGTTGTTATTATTATATCACTAGTGAGGTTGTTGTTATAATTATGTCACTAGTGAGGTTGTTGTTATAATTATGTCACTAGTGAGGCTGATGTTCTTATAATTATGTCACTAGTGAGGTTGTTCAATATATTTATGTCACTAGTGAGGTTGTAGATATTATAATTATGTCACTAGTGAGGTTGTTATAAAATTATCACTAGTGAGGTTGTTGTTATAATTATGTCACTAGTGAGGTTGTTGTTATGATTATGTCACTAGTGAGGTTTTTGAATATATTATAATTATGTCCCTAGTGAGGCTGTTGTTATTATAATTATTTCAGTAGTGAGGTTGTTATTATAATTATGTCACTAGTGAAGTGGTAGTTATTATAATTATGTCACTAGTGAGGTTGTTGAATATATTATAATTATGTCGCTAGTGAGGCTGTTATAATTAGGTCACTAGTGAAGTTGTTATAATTATGTCATAGTGAGGTTGTTGAATATACTATAATTATATCACTAGTGAGGTTGTTGTTATTATAATTATGTCACTAGTGAGGTTTTTGTTATAATTATGTCACTAGTGAGGTTGTTGCTATTATTATCATTATGTCACTGGTGAGATTATTGCTATTATCATTATGTCACTAGTGAGGTTGTTGTTATAATTATGTCACTAGTGAGTTTACTATTATATTTATGACACTAATGAGATTGTTGTTATAATCATGTCACTGGTGAGGTTGTTGTTATTAAAATTGTCACTAGTGAGATTGTTGTGATAATTATGTCACTAGTGAGGTTGTTGAATACATTATAATTATGACACTAGTGAGGTTGTCATTATAATTAAGTCACTAGTGAGGTTGTTATTATAATTATATCACTAATGAGGTTGTTGTTATGATTATATCACTAGTGAGGTTGTTGTTATTATAACTGTCACTGATGAGTTTGTTGTTATTATAATTATGTCACCAGTTAAGCTGTTGTTATAATTATGACACTAGTGAGGTTGTTGTTATTATAATTATGTCATTAGTGAGGCTGTTATAATTATGTCACTAGTGAGGTTGATGTTATAATTATATCACTAGTGAAGTTGTTGTTATAATTATGTCACTAATGAGGTTTTTGTTATAATTATGTCACTAGTGAGGTTGTTGCTATTATTATAATTATGTCACTAGTGAGATTATTGCTATTATCATTATGTCCCTAGTGAGGTTGTTGTTATAATTATGTCACTAGTGAGTTTGTTATTATATTTATGACACTAATGACATTGTTGTTATTATAATCATGTCACTGGTGAGGTTGTTGTTATTAAAATTGTCACTAGTGAGGTTGCTGTGATATTATGTCACTAGTGAGGTTGTTGAATATATTATAAGTATGACACTAGTGAGGTCATCATTATAATTAAGTCACTAGTGAGGTCGTCATTATAATTAAGTCACTAGTGAGGTTGTTGTTATGATTATATCACTAGTGAGGTTGTTGTTATTATAATTATGTCACTAATGAGTTTGTTTTTATTATAATTATGTCACCGGTGAAGTTGTTGTTATAATTATGACACTAGTGAGGTTGTTGTTATTATAATTATGTCACTAGTGAGGTTGTTGTTATAATTATGCCACTAGTGAGTTTACTATTATATTTATGACACTAATGAGATTGTTGTTATAATCATGTCACTGGTGAGGTTGTTGTTATTAAAATTGTCACTAGTGAGATTGTTGTGATAATTATGTCACTAGTGAGGTTGTTGAATACATTATAATTATGACACTAGTGAGGTTGTCATTATAATTAAGTCACTAGTGAGGTTGTTATTATAATTATATCACTAATGAGGTTGTTGTTATGATTATATCACTAGTGAGGTTGTTGTTATTATAACTGTCACTGATGAGTTTGCTGTTATTATAATTATGTCACCAGTTAAGCTGTTGTTATAATTATGACACTAGTGAGGTTGTTGTTATTATAATTATGTCATTAGTGAGGCTGTTATAATTATGTCACTAGTGAGGTTGATGTTATAATTATATCACTAGTGAAGTTGTTGTTATAATTATGTCACTAGTGAGGTTTTTGTTATAATTATGTCACTAGTGAGGTTGTTGCTATTATTATAATTATGTCACTAGTGAGATTATTGCTATTATCATTATGTTCCTAGTGAGGTTGTTGTTATAATTATGTCACTAGTGAGTTTGTTATTATATTTATGACACTAATGACATTGTTGTTATTATAATCATGTCACTGGTGAGGTTGTTGTTATTAAAATTGTCACTAGTGAGGTTGCTGTGATATTATGTCACTAGTGAGGTTGTTGAATATATTATAAGTATGACACTAGTGAGGTCATCATTATAATTAAGTCACCTAGTGAGGTCGTCATTATAATTAAGTCACTAGTGAGGTTGTTGTTATGATTATATCACTAGTGAGGTTGTTGTTATTATAATTATGTCACTAATGAGTTTGTTTTTATTATAATTATGTCACCGGTGAAGTTGTTGTTATAATTATGACACTAATGAGGTTGTTGTTATTATAATTATGTCACTAGTGAGGTTGTTGTTATAATTATGCCACTAGTGAGGTTGTTGAATATATTATAATGATATCACTAGTGAAGTTGTTATTATAATTATGTCACTTGTGATGTTGTTGTTATTATAATTAAGTCACTAGTGAAGTTGTTGAATATATTATAATTATGTCACAAGTGAGGTTGTTGAATTTATTATAATTGTCACTAGTGAGGTTGTTGTTGTTATTATAATTGTATCACTAGTGAGGTTGTTGTCATAATTATTTCACTAGTGAGGTTGTTATAATTATATCATTGAGCTTATTATAATTATGTCACTAGTGAGGTTGTTGTTATAATTATGCCACTAGTGAGTTTACTATTATATTTATGACACTAATGAGATTGTTGTTATAATCATGTCACTGGTGAGGTTGTTGTTATTAAAATTGTCACTAGTGAGATTGTTGTTATAATTATGTCACTAGTGAGGTTGTTGAATACATTATAATTATGACACTAGTGAGGTTGTCATTATAATTAAGTCACTAGTGAGGTTGTTATTATAATTATATCACTAATGAGGTTGTTGTTATGATTATATCACTAGTGAGGTTGTTGTTATTATAACTGTCACTGATGAGTTTGCTGTTATTATAATTATGTCACCAGTTAAGCTGTTGTTATAATTATGACACTAGTGAGGTTGTTGTTATTATAATTATGTCATTAGTGAGGCTGTTATAATTATGTCACTAGTGAGGTTGATGTTATAATTATATCACTAGTGAAGTTGTTGTTATAATTATGTCACTAGTGAGGTTTTTTGTTATAATTATGTCACTAGTGAGGTTGTTGCTATTATTATAATTATGTCACTAGTGAGATTATTGCTATTATCATTATGTTCCTAGTGAGGTTGTTGTTATAATTATGTCACTAGTGAGTTTGTTATTATATTTATGACACTAATGACATTGTTGTTTTTATAATCATGTCACTGGTGAGGTTGTTGTTATTAAAATTGTCACTAGTGAGGTTGCTGTGATATTATGTCACTAGTGAGGTTGTTGAATATATTATAAGTATGACACTAGTGAGGTCATCATTATAATTAAGTCACTAGTGAGGTCGTCATTATAATTAAGTCACTAGTGAGGTTGTTGTTATTATAATTATGTCACTAATGAGTTTGTTTTTATTATAATTATGTCACCGGTGAAGTTGTTGTTATAATTATGACACTAATGAGGTTGTTGTTATTATAATTATGTCACTAGTGAGGTTGTTGTTATAATTATGCCACTAGTGAGGTTGTTAATATATTATAATGATATCACTAGTGAAGTTGTTATTATAATTATGTCACTTGTGATGTTGTTAGTTATTATAATTAAGTCACTAGTGAAGTTGTTGAATATATTATAATTATGTCTCAAGTGAGGTTGTTGAATTTATTATAATTGTCACTAGTGAGGTTGTTGTTGTTATTATAATTGTATCACTAGTGAGGTTGTTGTCATAATTATTTCACTAGTGAGGTTGTTATAATTATATCACTGAGCTTATTATAATTATGTCACTAGTGAGCTTGTTGCTATAATTATGTCACTAGTGAGGTTGTTATTATGACACTATTGAAGTTGTTGAATATATTATAATTATGTTACTAGTGAGGTTGTTGTTATAATTATATCACAAGTGAGCTTGTTATTATAATTATGCCACTAGTGAGCTTGTTGTTATAATTATGTCACTAGTGAGGTTATGTCACTATTGAAGTTGTTGAATATATTATAATTATGTCACTAGTGAGGTTGTTGTTATTATAATTATGTCACTAGCAAGGTTGTTGTTATTATAATGTTCCATTATGTTATTATAAGCTGTTCCGTTTTTCACCCAAAAATATTACAATCTAACCAGCTCTACATACTAAGATCAGTCACCTGTAAGCAACTGGTTCTGAAGCCCTTCTCTCTAAACAGCCTAACAGCCCACCCCCCTCTCTCCCTAGGTCCTTACTACTCCTATAGCCCCAAGATTCCCCTAAGATCCACACCATGGCTTACCTATCAACATGGGTAGCTCCTGCAAAGCTCTCACCCGCACCCTATACCACCTTCCCCTTCCTCTGTGGCTGCCCCTCCTTCGAGCTGGGCTCCTACTCCACACACATCCCTGGACCCCCCACGATATGGGTGTATGGTTCAAATAACCCTAACCAAGGCTTATGCAGACCACTCCCAAAGGGGCCTAGTATTAACCTACTTTCCTACCACTCCACATGCGCCCAACCGGGGCTCCGACCAATTACTCCAATCACCCCTGCCAGCCTTTTCCTGAAGGGACGCTATAATTATTGGTCTCCCTTCCTCAGCGTCCAAGCCCTATGTTGGCCTCTATTCATTCCCCCTAAGGATATTGGCTGCTATGCCAAGCTCAAACTGGCACTAGGGGGGGACATTGAACCAAACCCAGGTCCATACTCCCCTAATCTCACCCTAACTGACCCTACCAACCACCTCTGGGCAAACACTAGGGGACTCAAGTTGGTGCATATGAACATCAGTAGCCTAAGACATAAAATCCATGACCTGGAGGCCTGGACAGCACTGTACAAACCAGATGTGCTGGCTGTCACCAAAACATGGCTCAAACCCCAGATCCTCCCACATGAAGTGGAACTAGCTGACTACCAGGTTTTCAGAAAGGACAGAGTGGGAAAAAAAAGAGGAGGCGGGGTTCTCATTTACCTCAGCTCCACCTTGAATGCCTCGCAGGTCGACCACCCCGCCTCTCGTGACCTGCACAGCGAGATCTTGATCCTTAAAGTGCTCCTTGGTGACACTAAGCCCCTTTACATAGGTTGCGCCTACCTCCCACCTCACTCAGCTGTTCACTTCCCTAGAACCCCTAATCAACACCCTCACGGAGCATCCCTTAGGGGAGGTCATCCTTCTCGGTGACTTCAACCTAAATTGGCTGGGCCTAGGGTCCCCCATGACAAAGAACCTAATACTTGATTCCTCTCTCACCCAAGTCATTGACCTCCCTACCAGGCACTACGCTAAAACTGGCAACCACTCCCTGATCGACTGGGCTCTAGTCTCCTGCCCTGACCGTATACTCACTGCTGGGATCATGTCTGACTCCTGGTGACCACTCTCCAACTTTCTGTATCTGGTCCAACAAACCTCCTAAAACCCCTGCTCGAGTCATAGAAGCCAGGAATTTTAGCAGATTTGTCCCTGCAGACTTCTGCTCAGCCCTGGGGACCGTCGACTGGAACCCCATCATCTCTCTCCCCTCGCTCGATGAGGCACTCGACTACTTCTCTAACTCATTCCTGTCCCTTGCCAACCTACACGCTCCAAGAAAGAAACTAACGGTTCAGGAAAAGTGCCACAAATGGCTGAGCCCTAACCTTAAGCAAACCATGATACTCCGAGACAGGGCCTGGGGACTATACAAATCCTCTGGCAGTACACTTGAGTGGGAGAAGTACAGGAGCTGAGGAACCTTTTGCAAGAAAACCTCTAAACTGGCTAAATCACAGTATCTAGGGACCTCCAAACAGGTCACCTCAGTAACCCTAAGAAATTTTGGGGTCACATTAACTCCCTCCTCAAGGGTACCACAAACTCACCTAATGACTCACTTCTAGTCGGTAACTCCCTGACCAGCGACCCCTTAGCAGTTGCTGAAGCCTTCTCGGACTTCTTCTCTAGTCCCTCAGGATCCCCGCCTACAGCTTCCACCGGTTCCCCTCCTTACATTGCTAGGGACCCTATCCTCCACTGGCCCAAATTCCATCTGAAACTAGTCAAACCATCTGCTGTACTTCCACTGCTCCTCAAAATAAATCCCAGCTCCTCCTGGGCATGACCTTCTCGAACCTAGACTGCTGAGAGCAGGCGCCATGGCCATTGCCTATCCTGTCACCCTTCTGATCAACAGGTCCTCCTCGAAGGTACTATCCCACTCAAATGGAAGGTCTCGACTATTGTCCCTGTACTAAAAAAGGTCCCGAGATCTCGTGGGTAATTACGGCCAATCTCCCTCCTCAGCCCTCTTGGCAAAGTACAGGAGGGCTCATACATAATCAGCTGCAGGACTACCTTGAACAGCACCTGTTACTTTCCGATGCACAACATGGGTTCAGGAAAGGCCATGGCACTGACACCGCCCTAATCCGGCTCATACCAACATCCTCAAGGCCATGGACCAAGGTTTCCCAGCAGGCGCCCTATTCATTGACCTATCCAAGGCTTTGACACGGTAAACCACGAACTCCTCCTCTCTAAGCTCTGGCAACTAGGCCTGGATGCACATGCCGTCTCCTGGTTCAAGAACTACCTGTCCAACAGAACCCAGAAAGTCCGTTGGAGGGGCTCACAATCTAGTGAAAGACCTGTGGTCTCTGGGGTACCCCAGGGCTCGATTCTGGATCCTTTACTATTCTCACTCTTCATAAATAACATTGGGGGAGACCGCAGACCTAGCAACCTCATTCTCTATGCAGATGACACGGTTGTCTACTTTAGCAACCCCACCCTAATGTCATCTCTACCAAGCTGCAGGCTTGTCTCTCTGACCTTGAGGCCTGGTTCTCTGCAAATTCTTTAAAACTGAATGACGACAAAACCAAGGCCGTCCTGTTTCAGGGACCAGATGGTTGGCGTTGACAGAAGTGATCTACTCCAGCTCACCTCCTCCCTAGGGAAGAGGTTGAGGTCCTAGATCAGTTCAAGTACCTAGAGGTCCTCCTCGACCAAGAACTAAACTATAAATCACACATCATCTCCCTAACCCGCTACTGTCCACCAGAAGATGGGCCTCCTCTACCGTTTGGGAAACTCCCTCTCTGGCGGGGCTCATCGGTGCAATTGCAAACTGCAATCTCCTCCCCTTCAATCCTTTATGGGCCTGCCACTGCAGTCTCTCAGAAACCGAGCTCAATAAGCTCACCACACTCTACCATAAAGTGGCTCACTTTGCTACTAACTCGCTCCCAGGAGGCATCACTGCAGGTACTAGCAGACCTAACTGCCCTCCCTCCGACACAAGCTGACCTACTCCCTGCCTGCCTGGCTTTCAAATTCACCTCCCTTGGCCTCCTCCTCACCTGTGTGATCTACTCACCCCCAAGATCCAGCAACGCACCCTTCGATCCTCAGCTAGATGCCACCTTGCCATCCCCCGGGTTCGCTCCAACCAAGGCAAGCGCTCTTTCCTTTACGCTGCCCCCCTCTTATGGAATGCCCTCCCTGCAATTCTAGTCAACAAGCCTTCTCTCCTAGCATTTAAATTGGGCCTCAAAGCATATCTCCTGGAGCTGAGCCTCTGTGGCTGTAACCGTTAGCCCCGGGTCAACATCCCCCACCCGCGACCTCCGTTGACTACTTCTACTGCTTTCCCTATAAATCCTCTACATGCACTGCTAAGGTGCCTTGAAACTGCCCTACACTTCTATTAGCCTAGTGGCACCCTCTGTTCTCTGTGCCAAACGATGTACCCTATTGTGGACTATGTACAAACTATAAACTTATGTATGTTACTACCCATCTATGTACCCCTTGTGTCTAAACAAGCATTCAGCTAAAGCTGCTCTACTGTTGCTCCTATGTATCACACTCCCTGTTATGCACTTTATCTAATGTCATCATACACTATTCTACTATGTATGAACACGCTGAATCTTCAATGTATTTTTCTAAAACTACTGTGTAAAGTTGCCAAGTTATGTACTCTGTAACTAATCCCGGGTCGCCCCTGAAAAAGGAACCACTGGTCTCAGTGGGCTTACCCAGTTACCAAAATCTAAATAAATAAATAAATGGCAATCAGTTTTAGGCTGTTGGATCCTGATTCCACCAGTATTCTGTACCGATGTCACAGCCTTCAGACGTGCCATTGGGTCCATAGAAAGGATGCATCTTATTCATATGTTATGAATTCCCTGTGACAGCATTGGCATTAACTGAAAATGTAATTATAGTAAAATCTAATAGAATTTCTTCTTTATGGCTGGAGAACCAGCCAGACTGTGATCCATTGCTATTGCTTCACAACCTCGGGGTGGGGGTTGGGGGGATGGACAGCACACTGGCACACCGTTTAACTACAACAGAAAGGTAAAAAGAACTTCTTCCAACAGCAAAAGATATTTCTAATATGGTGCTGTATGTGAGTGCATATAAGTTTGAACCTGAAGAAATAATAAAATCATGCTTTTATATGCTGTATGTATTTGACCACTGTTTTTCATAGGAATACCTTTACCTTTGTAGCAAACTTCTGATTATCTGACCAGATTTTGTGTCACCCAAGCAGATTACATAATCGGAACAGTACTATTTATGTGTGGACATTCTTATATGGGCATTCATGCTCTGTATGTGTAGCCATTTCAATTTTTTTCTGGTTTCCTGACTTCTTCATCCCAAACTTTTCACCATTCAGCCTTTGAACTGTACCTGTTTATCAGACCCTACTTGACAACTCACCATCAACACTTTCATTCCTACTCTTTCTTAATGTACCTCCCTCCTATCCAGACCATTTTGTTTCCCAGCTTCTATCCTTAAATTCCCTATTATCACTTTTTCTCTAAGATCCACCCATCCACTTTCCTTCCCCACATATATATAACCCTGCTTTCTCCCAACCTCTTCACCAATACTACATTTTTCTTTTCTGTTTATAGATAATTCCTAAAGAAGACCTCTGGTTGTAACATTTATTCTGGTTTCCATTTTTCTATTTTCAGTGTGCACTTATTATTTTGGGGGCTGTTTTGGCAACTTACATGTTGATGCAGCACTGTTTTTCTGTTCTAGCTTGTGTGTTACTATGATTATGTAATAAGATGATGATGATGATGATGTTTGGTGTAGGCGAACAGCTGAAGTCTAAGGAACCGTCGTCATTTTTGACATTAATGTCCAAAGCTGTAATGAAATGAGGAAAGTAACATTAGAACAATGATCAAAAGTGTACTCAATTGTCTAAAAATCTTATGTTTTAAAGATTTTTGAGACATCTCGTGCCCTCCCAAGAACCCATAACTGTACTGCTCCCATTTTGCTCAAATGAATCCAAAGGAAAAGTAACTGAAATAGGAGTACCATTTAAGGACAAGAAAGTGTTCTAGATAAGTGGTTAAAAGAGATCGGCAGGAAGGACTTGAGAAGCATACATTTCCCTCTTTATTATTATTATATGTATTAGGCAACATTAGGAAGAAACATTCTTAAAATCTGCAATTGATAGGCTGTCTTCCAAATTGTTTAGAAATTTGTCATGATTTAATCTGTGAGCAGTCTCTGTTTACTGCTGTTTTGTTAGTTACTTGCTGGCCAAGAAATAACCTGTTTCACTTGTGGAGATGCTGCTTTGCATTTTGACAGCTCTACACTGAAATGGTTCTATGTGATAACGGCGATCGCGGAAAGGCGATCACCATTAGGGTGAGTGTACATCGGTGAAAATCAATTTTGGTGATGTACATTCGCGGCACAGACCAAAAGTGCACGGAAGACATAGCTTTTTCATTTATGCAGGGGCCACCTTCCACACCCCCTACTAAAGGATTCCCAACTCCAGGGGGGTGCACATTGGGGAAGTGAAAACAAAACAAAAGTGAAATCCTAGACTGGTGCAAAAATACAGACGCGTCCAGAATTGAACCCAGCACCTTCCCAACCCTAGCCTTTTATGAACCCACCATACCACACGGCCAGCTCGGCAGCCCACCACCGTACTACACCTCACAAACCCTCCCTTACCTTCCGCCTGTCACCCAGCATGCTCGCTCCCCACTGTGCATGTGTACATATAGCGACAGGATGTCGCTATATTCGTATTCGCCCCTCTTGCCAGTAGCCGTGTGAACAGGCACTGTTATTGAGTTGCCCTTTTTGAAAGCGCTCAATAGTAGATGCCCTTATCACAGGATACTTACTTGAACCTATCTTGTGACATTCCATCTGAACCACAGCAGGCCCTTCAATTTCTCATTTCATTTTATTTTTACCAGGAAATGAAGGCACGGCCCTTTTTCAGTCATGCCTGACAAAGAAAAAACAGTACATCAACAAAGACAATAGACTTACACAAACAATCTTACATTAAATAGCACAAGTACATCAATTATTCTTATGATAATAATCATTCAATAACATTTAAAAATGTTTTACATTTTTGGCAGTCTTGGTTATAGATGATAAGCCATTCTAAAGTGTTGGAGCATACCATGTGAAAGATCATTGGGTCGTAGCTAACTTTGGCAGGGCTGGGTAAAAAAGTAAATCTGGTTTTGGCTTGGTTCAATAAGTGCCATTGTGTCTAGTAAACTTATCAAAAAGGCAGCCAGGTGAAGAGCTATGATAAACTGTGTAAGCAAACACTGCTGCAGTGTACTCAGTTCATTGTGCAGGGGGCAAAATATTCATTTTCTTGTACGGTAGATAATGATGTGTCCTTATGGAGGCCCTTAGTCTGACCTGCAAATGCTATTCAATATGAGCTGATATTTATTAATAAATGAAGCACCCTGGTTCACAAACAGAACTGCTCCATAATCCAGTATGGGTAACAGTATATGTTTGGCTATTGCAAGACATGCTTCATCAGTTAAAACATTACTATTTCTATACAAAAAAACAAATTTCTGATGTATTCTTTTACCAGTTTTCTCCAGGTGGCTCACGAGGCTCAGCGTTGGATCAAGGTGAACATACGAACATACGAAGAGGCTAGCACAAGAAGGCCATTTGGTCTATCAAGGCTGCTAATATTGCAGGGTCCACAGCTTGAGCTAATGTCCTGCTCTCCTTCCCCACTCCTCCCTTCCTCCCTACCCATAACCTTTGCCATAACCCTATGTCTATCCCAGCCTCTCTTAAAACTGCCCACTGTCTTCAACGTGATGACCTCTTCCGGCAGTGCATTCCAACTGTCCACCACCCTCTCTGTGAAGAAGTGCTTCCTGACCTCCATCCTAAACCTCCCACCCTCCAGCTTAAGACTGTGCCCCCTCGTGTTATGGTTGCCACTCAGCTTAAAGAGACTCTCCTTATCAACCTTATTTATTCCTTTCAAGTACTTGACGATCCCAATCATGTTCTCTCTCTCTCTCTCTCTCTCTCTCTCTGTCTGTCTCTGTCTCTCTCTCCTGTCTTCCACCAAGATACTTGAATGATTGAACCCTTGGAATTTCAGCCCCACTGCTTCTCATGATGATGAGGTCCCCCCAGCCTGTGCCAGTCTCTGAGATGTCCCATACAACATTACATTAGTTTTCCTCTCATTCAGTTTCAGCTTATTCTGTAATAACCATTCAATCATTCTGTCATAGTCATGCTGTAAAGCCCCCTGAATTTCTGTGGTAGACTGACCCGAGCTGAGAAGTATTGCATCATCAGCATGCAAAATGCACTCTGTCCTCGCAAGAACACCAGGCAGGTCATTCACGAAGATAGAAAACAATATGGGTCCCAACACTGAGTCTTGAGGGACACCCGAGCTTATTTGCAATGGTTCAGACAAAGAGTCACCTATCCTTACTCTCTGTACCCTAGCACAAAGGTAGCTCCTAAACCATTCCAGACTATTCCCTGCTGTACTACAAGAGGACAGCTTCAGTAACAGCAGGCTATGATCAACTAAATCGAAGGCCCTGGTCAGGTCAATGAACATCGCACCGGTCATCAACTCTTTATCATTTGTATCATGTACAGTGCCCGCCAACCTGATCAGAGCCATTGCAGTACCACAGCCCTGTCTAAAGCCATGCTGTTGATCAACCAATTACCCTTTTTGAGCTAAGTGAGGCATCAACTGCTTTAAAATAAATTTTTCTAATAATTTCCCCATTATAGGCAACAATGAAATTGGCCTATAGTTTGCAGCATTTGTCCTGTCCCCGATTAAAAAATTGGAACTATAAATGAATCCTTCCAAACTGAGGGTACAATGCCCCTAGATAATGACAGATTAAACAAATTTGTCAGAGGACCAGAAATTTCAACTGCCGCAATTTTGAAAATCCTTAGAGAGTAAGCAAGTCTAGTCCACTGCCTTTCTTTTCATCTAATGCTTGTAACAGGCTCAGCAATTCTTCTTCTTTAATGGAGGGGTGGTAAAAACAAACCCTCTGTCCCTTTGTCTCATCCTGTGTTTCCTGAATGTTATCCCTATTTTGTGGCATATTTATCTTAATCTCATCTTCTCCTGTTTGATTAATTAAAAATCTATTGAGATAATCTGTTATTTCCTTTGGTTCTGTTTTTATTGAGTTACTGGCCATTAGACAGTTAATCTCTGACCTTACCATTGGATTGCAGACGTTAAGAAAAGAAGATCAAAAATAACCGTGGATTTTTTAGAGTTCTCGATTGTTGTTCCTGATACTACTTAGATTTAGCTTGCTTTACTTCTTTCTTAACTAAATTCTGTTTTTGTTTAAACTCAGTTAAATATTTTGGATCTTTTGTTTGCAAATATGTTTTCTTTGCCTTGTCCCTGAGTTTCATTAAAGTCCTCAATTCTTTCCTGAGCCAAGTGGAGTAAATTCTCTTGACTCTTTGTTTTGTTTTTGGAGTATTAGCCTCAACAAGCTTTAGCAATGTATCTGTTAGCCACGTAGTAGCTTTCCCAGGGTGATCAAACGTTTTTTTTATTTAAAATCTACCATTGCTAAATCCTGTAAATATTTATCTACTACCAATTTTCTGACATTTTTCCTTCCTATCAATTTTGGTGGGGTTTTAACTTTATTATGTTTTCTTAAGCAGAACAAGGGACAATGGTCTGATAGAGTCGGGCAGAACTTCATAGTACACTATATTATTAGGCCGGTTAGTAACCAACAAATCTAGCATTGTGTGATTCCCTGACTTATAATTAAATCGAGTAGGACTAGTGACCAACTGGGTGAGTCTATAGGAAGCCAATCTATTAGCATATTTTACTTCTGTACCCAACTCCCAGTCCTGGTTCTGGTCTGCTACCATGACATGCTCCCTCCTGTTGTCGTGGCGGGAAACCAGATACCAGAAGAACTGCATATCTTTATCTAAACAGGTTGGAAGCTTATAAAAACAAGCAGAGGTGCTTTCCCTTATGCCCTCCAAACAACAACTTTATTGTCAAAAATCAGTTTGATCTATATAGGATCCCTTTTCTTCTTCTTCCTGCACCACAAATTTGTCATTAACATAAAATAACCCCCCCCTCCCTTTTCTTACCCCCTCCCCATCCTGCCTAAATAATCTATATCCCTCAATTATCAAGACAAATGCTCATCGAGTACTTGAGACTTTAACCAGGTCTCACTTAAGCCAATAACATCTAAACCCTCAGGTTTCTATCCAAGCTTCTAGTTGACTAAAATGGGCTTGCACACTCGGGCCCAGATATTCAAACTGCACCAGGCTGTGGCGCAAGCCTGGGCGCAGCGCAACTTGGTTGCACAGGGGCGTTGACTGGGCGATATTCAACGGACCTGTGCCATGGCACAGCATTGTTGAATATGGCACACTGGCCACCCGCAGTGTGCATGGTGCAGTGGCACTGCACCAGTGCAAGTGGCCACAGTGGAGCAGGGGGATGCACTAGCACAAGTTCCATTGTGCTACGCGCAGCAACTGCAATATTCAAAAGAGCACATGCAAATGGGGCCATAATGTATGCAAGGTGCAAATGGGGCCATTTGCATGTCATTATGGCCCCATTTTCATGCAGGTGCACCGATCCCTGGCGACTTGTACCTGGCACACTGCCAGGCAGCAGCCTCAGGAACCGACGCCCCCTGCACAGTGTGGCAATGTGCCCCACAGCCCGGTCACGGGCTGAAATAGAAATGAATCACGTCCTATATCCCTGGTGGTCCAGTGGACTGCTCACAGCCTGATCGCAGGCATTTGTATAAAAAACTATGTCCAATATCCCTGGTGGTCCAGCAGATCGCTCGCAGCCTGATCGCAGGCTTAGGTATAAATAAAGAAAGTCCAATATCCCTGTTGGTCCAGTGGACCGCTGTCAGCCTGATCACGGGCATTTGTGAAAAATTACATCCAGTATCCTGGTGGTCCAGCGGACCCCTCCCCACCCCCCCACTGGGTCCACCGCCCGCTTCCCTGGTCGCAGCGGGCAGCAGCACCCCACCCGCCTGCCACGCGACTGCCTGCCGACTGACACCATAGGTAGGGCTGTCGCCCATTGGTCCACAGCATGAGCTAATGGAAGTGCAGCCTGTACCGTACTACACATTCAGATATGTGAATGGATCCATTCACGCTATCTGGAATGTAGTACTGAGCATGAGCACGCCCATTGGCTCATGCTGTGGACCAATGCATAATCCCATTTCCACGGTGTCAGTCAGTGGGCGGCGGGCAGCAGGCTGGTGGTAGCCGCCCACCACTGACCCGGGGAGCAAGGTGGTGGAGCTCAGTGGGCGGGTGGGGGAGGGTCTGCTGGACCACCAGGATATTGGACGTATTTATACAAATGCCTGTGATCAGGCTGACAGCGTCCACTGGACCACCAGGGATATTGGACTTTCTTTATTTATACCTAAGCCCGTGATCAGGCTACGAGCAGTCCACTGGACCACCAGGGATATTGGACTTTATTTTACTATACTTAAGCCCGCGATCAGGCTGACAGCGGTCCACTGGACCACCAGGGAGATAGGATGTGATTTTATGAACAGATGCCCGCCATCAGGCATGGGGGTGTGCCACCACAGAGGTGCAGCCGGAGCTCGTGGCAGCTGCCGTGTTGTGCCCTGCAATACAGCAGCTCATCTGTGGGTGTCCAGCCGTTAATCCTTTTTTTTTTTAGCTCACCTGTGTGTGGCGCAGGTAGGGTTGTGCATGCATGGACTCAGCACATCCCGGGCTGAATATCGGGATGTGCAGAGTATGCATGGGCACACCCCCCCCACCCGCGCTGCATACATTACTGATGCACTCCGGCGCATCGGGATTTGTGCCAGGCACAATTCCAGTTTGAATATCGCGCTGGGGCGCATCAGTGGGTTGCGCACGGTGCAACACTGTTGCACCATGCGTAACCCTTTTGAATACCTGGGCCTCAGTGTATTAAAGTAAGCTAACTTTAAACCTTTATTTCCTCATTTTCCTCCATTACTACCAGGAAAGCCCCTTAAGGGTGAAGACAAGGGGCCTGGATTAAGCTCGATGTCTCCAGCCAAAACCAGAAGCAGAAACAAAACTAGTTTACTGACATGGGAAACAGAAGTCCCGGTTAATCTGCATCTCTCTACGGTCTGAATATGTGGCATTCACTTTCACCATAGCCTGAGGAGAGGCACAGTATATAGTGCTTTTATTAATTGCCTAAATTCTTTCGGGAATTCAAATTTTTCTGAAGTAGACTGGAGGAACTTGCACGACACCCTGTCAAATGCGTTTTGTGCATCCATACTTAACAACAGGAATGGGGTGGCCCCTTTGTGTATTTTCTCTAATAGGTATAATGTGCATTTTACATTGTCTGAGGTCTGTCTAGGGTTATAAAATCCGTTTGGTCTTTATGAATTATATTCAGAAGTATTTTTTGAAGTCTTTTAGCTATAATGTTGGCATAACATTTATAATCTTGGTTTAACACCGAGACTGGTCTATAAATATGAATCACATTTTTGAGGGTCCTTGTCTGGTTGTAGAATTGATTATATGTTGGCATATTGCCAGTTGGAGGGTGATGTGTCTCTAACTCGTATATCGCAGTACAAGTTAGTCATGAGGGGGACCAGTTCCTTTTGAAACTTCTTATAAAATTCCAACGTGATGCTGTCTGGACCTGGGCTTTTTCCCAGTTTCACATTTTTAATACTGACTATGACTTCCACTGACAAGACTGACCTCACCAGCATTTCCTTAAATTCTGCTGTTAGGGTAGGCAATTTTAGTCTCTGAAAGAAAGCTGTATATTTTTCATCATCTGGTTCCGGATCTTGTGTGTCTAACATTGAATAGTACTTCTTAAAGGGAAACGTCCATGTGCCGTCGGGCCCCACCTGCGTGTGAAGCGGGGCCCGATTAGCAAATGTAAAAATAGAAGTAAATGTGACACTGACAGGTTACTATTTTATTTTAATTCATATCTGGTTGATCCTGCACTCTCCCCACTGGCATTTTAAGTCTAAACACCCTCCCTGTCGTGCCCACAAGCACCCATGGCTGTCCCCATAATGACGTGCCTGGTGGGGAGTAGCCGGGGTTTCTCCACAGGCTTTTCATAGCCAAAGATTGCTGAACAGCTCCAGTTTGTAGCCCATGTACCTATGTGACACATGGAAACCAGGTACAGACAGCTAGTGTGCCTGTTAGTCTGTACCTGGTCTCAGTATTGCAAGAATACCTACAGACTCAAAACCAGAGTGATCTGAAGCTACCACAATACATATAATCTGTGGGACGCTATATGTGACTATGCAGCACGTGGATGTGCGATTGGCGTGTGCTGTGGCAGTGTATCATGCAGCACCATGCATGCGCGCATCGGCAAAGCCTGGCGGGTACACTGGGTCATGGCCATGACCCTGAGGGCACAAGGCGTGACCCTGCACAACATTGTGCATGCCCCCTGCCCTGTGCAACATGCAGCATGGCGCATCCCTAGATGCTGCGCTATGGGCCACTGTGCCGTGATGCATGCATTTGCGTGGTAGGTGACCAGCTCCAAATGCACAATGGTGGGATATAGCACACTGCGCAGGGTTGCATGATAAGCCACTGAACATGGTTGCATACATGCACACTGCACGTCCGTGCACTGTGCATGCACTGGCAATGCCCAGCATGCTTGCTCCGGCGCATCCTGGTTGAGCATGGTGCAAAATCACAATATTTAATCACCTCATGAGGCTATGCATGGTGCAGTTGGGCTCATTAGCAGCTCATTACGATTGCGCATAGGCTAATTTGCACGTGTTGCACTTGAAAAGCACCATGCCGCTGCACAGGCCGCAGACCGGTATTGCAGCCATTCTGGTAAGGGAATGCTAACGTTGGGAGTGAGAGGCCCATACCAGCAATGCAACGGAGCACCTGTCTGTGCCATGCTGCTGCTGACATCCATTTCTGTCACTGTCCACAGGTAGCATAATGTCTGAGGCTGAGGGAGCGTAGGAGCATGGGCCTGCATGGAAGCACAGGCCAATTTCACAAAGGAGGAGCAGCAGGCCCTTTTTGAAGGCTACCTCAACAGGGAGGCCCTGCTGAGTGGCACCATGGGCACACCGCAGGACAGGTCGGCTGGGTGGGATGCAGTGGCCACCAATATAAACACCCATGACAGGCACCAGAGGAGTGCCCAGGGGTGTCAGAAGAAGGTGGGAATGGACAAACGCTACATTAAAGAGAGGGTGGCAGCCATCAGGGTGTCCCACAGCAGGATGGGTGGTGGACCACCCACTGAAACAGCACTGACAGTGACGGAGGAGCTGGTGGTGGCCACCATCAGCTGTGCCATCATAGAGGGTGTTCTTGGTGGTAGATTCCAGATGGGTGTCAGCCTCTCACAGCACTGTGAGTCACCACATACAATGCATGGGGGATATGGGCAGTCTCATGCAGGCAGGCCTGCTGCTGTGCTGCATGGCCCATATGGGTGTGGTGTGCAGCTGTGCATGGCGCGCCTGTGGACGGCGGTCATGGCACCATGCACCCCGGGGCATGGGCCCTGCCTGCATGGGTGCTACACTGTGGTTCTATTGTCCAGTGCCATCACGACTCCGTGGAGTAGCACAGGAGGAGGACACTGACATAGGACCGGAGAATGTAGTGCCACCTTCGTCCATGGTCATCTGGGACAGAGACCAACAATGTAGAGATGGTGAGAAGCTGATGGACGTACTGGGGCTGGAGTCAGATGACACACTGTCTGAGCTCCTGTTGGCTGGGTGCTTCGTCCGACTCTGATGATGATGATATAACACTGATCCTGAATGGTGCCAGGCATGGGGTGCTGGCCAGGGACAGTTGCAGGCACTGTTGGGGACCAGTGTCGTGCCGACAGCCATGCAGCTGCCCCCGTCCATGGCCACACAGTGGAGTGTGGTGCCACTGCTGTGCCTGGCAAGGGGGGTGCTGTTGTGGGCATAGCTGCACTATGAATGGCCCAGTAGATGGCTGGACAGTGGCAGTGGGATGCAGTGACCACCGGGCAGCACTCCATAGGGGCTGCCTCCGGTGCACCTGTAGCCACACTACCCTCTGTGCGGTCCCCTGTGCAGTGTCCACAGGAGAGGGGTGTTGACAAGCATGCTGCATCACCCACAGCAGGCCAGCATCTGCCCCAGGATGCACAGGGTGCCAACAGGCTGGCTGAGCACACCCAGCTGCTGTGGGCATTTGAAGACAACCAGCGATGCTCGGGACAGAGATCCATGCACGTGGGTTGAGGTGTGTCAGCTGGCCTAGCAGCAGGACAGTGATCATGTGCAGTTCATTTGTGAGATCTGCCAGCTGCGGGAGGCCATGACTGCATCGCTGGGCTGCATAGCTGGACCATTGCGGCTGCATTTGCATCACTGGCATTGGACATGGCAGTGCGCATCGGACTCCCGCAGTGCAACTTCCACACCATGGTCATGGCATCTGGCGACCCCTGCATGGCTGACGCCGGGATCTGACGTGCCCATCCCCAACACCCCCGGCGCAACACTGTTCACCCGGCTCTACACCACAGCGAGGATCTGGTCGCGTTCCAGGCCTCCTGCCCCACGAGTGTGTTGGACACTCCACCGGTGGCTGTTGCACAGTCCATGGCTGACAAACGGCCTTGGAGTGGCCGCCCCTGTGGTGGCCGTGGTACCGCACAGTAGGCCTGCTGGGTGTACTGCCCTCTCCTGCTATCCACTGCTGCTGCCTAGTACACACGTGTGGCGTCACCCCATGTGTGTGGTGGTGTACATGTGTGGTGTGGTGCACGCCCTCTGTGCATGCTGGCTGGGCTGCTGGGCCTTGTGGCATGGGTGTGATGAGGGCTGCTCCATGCCGGCTGTGCCTGTGCACCAGTGTCATGTGTCTGATCCATGCCATGTCCTGCAGCCCGTCTGTGTATGTGTGTGTGTGTATGTATGTGTGCCCATGCCTATGCAGTGTGCTGTCTGTGTGTGCATCTGTGTGGCCCTGCGTTCACCATGCATGCTGTGTGTGCATGTGTCACTGCATGCATCCCTATGTACCCGTCCAACCCTGTGGGTGGGGTGGTGGTCTGTGCAGGTCCGGCACGCGTGTTGTTCCACTTACCTGCAATCTCCAAAATGCTCCTGTGCGATGGTGGCCCTGTGCCTCCTGGCCTCCGCTGCCAGCCTGAGGTCCCTCCTCCCCATGGGTGGCTGCACACCCACTTCCAGCCTGTCATCCACATCATCCTCACTGCTGTTGCCCTCATCTGCTTGGACCACTATCCCACGGTCAATGACCATGTTGTGCAGCATCCAGCAGACCAGGAATAGGCCACAGTCTTTCAACGGGTTGTACTGTAGGGCACCACCTGACCTGTCTAGGCAACAGAAATGCATCCTGAGCATGCCAAAGACATGCTCAATGACATTGTATGTGGTGGTGTGTGCCTCATTGTACCTTTCTTCTGCAGGTGTGGACAGTCGCTGGTAGGGGGTGAGCAGCCAGGGCCTCAGCAGGTATGCACTGTCACCTGTATGGGGAGAAGATATGGTTGTCACTGTGCATTGGTTGTGCACCCCCCTCACCCCTGCTGCCCCCTGCCTCCTGCTTCCCCCATGTTGTTGCCTTTCTCCCCGGCATTGCTGCACCCACGTCCATCCCCATGCCTTGCTCACCTAACAGGTGCCCTGTGGGGATATCCCCATGCTTGAATCTCTGGCACAGAATTGAACTGTGCCAGATGGAGGTGTCATGTGCACTCCCGGGGTGTGTGGCGCAGACATTGGTGATGCGCCCTGTGGCATTGCACAACACCTGGCAGTTGATGGAGGTGCACCCCTTCTTGTTCATATATGCAACCCCCCCTGGGCCAGGTGGTGTGCGTATTGCCACGTGGGTGCAGTCTATGGTCCCTATCACACCTGGTATGCGTGCAACCCTGTGAAAGTCCTGCATGTTTGCTGTACGCTCTGCCTGTGTGCTCAGGAATCATATGAACTCCGAAGCATGTGGCAGCAGAGTGTTGAGGACCTGTATGAGGAGGCAGGGGACATGGCCAATGGGGTGACCCCTGTGGTGGCACCCGTTGGTCTCTGGAAGGTGCCCATGGTGAGCAGGCACATCACTGCTGTCACCTTGGTCTCCACTGACATGGCATGCCTCCATCTTGTGGGTGCCTGCAGCTCCTCATGGCACAGCTCACAGAGCTGCCTCAGAATTGCCCTGTTCAGCCGGTACCAGCCCACGATCTCAACATCAGTATAGTCCTCAAAGGTGAGTCAGGCATGATACCGTCTGTGTTAGTCATACTGCTGACACGCCCTTCGTTGGCCACATTGGTGTTCCTCCCTCCTGCTCACACCCCTCATTACCTCCTCCATGATGAAGGGACCTGCATCCATGTTGCTGTGTACAGTTCTAGTTTGCGCATCTGCTGTGCGTGTGTTTGCACCTGTTTTTATCAGCTCAAGTCCGTCTGGCGCATCCTGTGGTTTGCTCCTGACTTGCACCGTGATTTTCGGCTTAATATGCCATTGCGCCACATATTCATGGGTATGTCCGCTTGCAATTGCGCTGCATACATTACATTTGTACTGTAGCACACTGATTTGCGCAGCGCATATGCTGTGGTTGAATATGGCTCTCTGGCGCAGTTCTGTGGTTGCGCTGGCACATCTGGGTTGAGCATTGTGCAACTGCTCTGAATATCTAGGCCATATTGTGTAAAGCCAGCACAACTTTTTTTTTTTTTAATTCAGGTAATTTAAATTTTTATAAAATTAATACTATAGACTTGGTTTGCCATTCCATTGAACTACATTTGTCTTTGGTATTTCAAGATGTTTGCAGATTGGAATGTTACTTTGTGTATCTTTAAAATACTGAGCAAAAATGGCAGCTTCACCACCACTGTGCCAGGTTACAAACCAGAAAGTAAAAGCTGAAAAAACAGCATGAGTCACAAAATAAATGATGTGTTTGGCCTGCACACTCAGCATGTGAGTGTTCCCGTATTTGTACTTAATTTGTGACATATTTAATAAAGCAACTGACATTAATTTCTTCTGTGACTGGTGCTGGTTTTTATGTTTGCTTGTACGCATGTGCAAAAAACATAGTGCCACCATACGAGTTTTCGTAGGTGTGCCTCCCCCACTTCCAATGCCCTGCTCCCTTTTGTAGGCGCAGCCACACCACACCAATGAATGTCAGAGCTGTCTATGAGAGCCATTCAGATGCAGTGGCGTACAGTTGAAAGCGAAAAACTGCTGCAATCAGCGGTGGTAACATGTAGGCAATTTGCATACTGCTGTTGGCAGATAATTTATATACTGCCATTGGCAGTATGCAAAGTGCATACACTTTGCACTGCATCTGTACAGCTGTCATAAACAGCTTCATTTTTGTCTACTCTCCCCCCCCAACACCCAAGTAGCACACTGGGAGCCCACCCCAACGTGCTCATGCACTTCCACACACTGTATGGCCGATGGGGTGCCCAATCCCTGCCTGCTTCATTGTGGGAACCCCAAAAAACTTCCAGGTGCCGTGCTGGGATCCCACCTAAGCGTGGCAAAAGTCCTGCATAGTCTAAACAAACAGAAAAACACCTGGGGAAAAAAATGGTCCCTTGTTGACTGTCTCACCCCCCAGCCCACCCACCCTCTGTGCACCCACCTCCCCACCCCCCCACCCCCATTCTTCTTACCTCGGAGGCGGTGCAGCGATCTTCGGTGGACCGGGAACACGTCTGCACTCTTCGAAGCCAATCGCGAACTGAAGAAATGCCAGTAAGTTGTATAGTGGCATAAATGGGTTTTTTTTCAACTTTGGTGCATATCTTACCCATTTCTGGGACTTTTTTCACCAGTTTTTCAACATGGGGTTCTTGGGACCCCACCTCATGAACTCAGTCATTGTCATTTTGTTATTCAGTCCCGAAAGGTGATTTCACGCTCACTACGTGGAACCACCTTTCGGGACTGAGTAATGAAACAACAGTGTTACAGTTCATGAGGTAGACCCCCAAAAACCCTATGTTGAAAATTTGGTGCAAAAATTCCCAGAAATTACTGTTTTATGAGGGTGCATTGCGCAGTTCTTACTCATGCTCGTAATTTTCAGAATTTTTAATATTTTCACTCCAGATTTTCCACATTGCCATTTTACCACATCTCCTTATGAACAGTCCAGCTGTCACTTTTCATATCTTCAGTGCCGTAGGAAGGGTGGGGCGGGTGGTGCTCCTGCCCTGGGCGCAAGCCTCTGAGGGGCGCAGTTTTCAAGTCTAACGCTCACTTTTTAATTCACTTACCGTGTCGCTTTAAGGTTTCTTTTTTTTATATATATATATTTTGGTTTTGTAATTACAATTAACTGTCAGCAAGGGCGCCACATCTGTGGACCAAAGATCAGCAAATTGGGGATGTCACATGGTTGCGCCGTCTGCTGCAGACAATATAATCATGTGGTGGTGGTACAGAGAAAGAGAAACTGTGGGTGGGCCACCGCTGCCCAGCCCATTAGTATAAAAGGTACTGGGTGGAGCGCCTCGAGCACATGGCACTGAGAGGTGGTTAAATAGAGGCTGGAGATACAGTAGTTTGTTGAGATGAGACAGAAAGAGACTAGCAGCAAAAAACAGAAATAAACTATAGAGTGTAGAGAGGAGAGACAAGACCAAGAGAAAGAGAGATATTGGATTTGTGTAAGCAATGCGCTACTGTCTTCTGTGATGTCTATAATGTAGTAGTCTGACTGAACTGCATTAAGTAAAAGCAACAGCAAGCATTTTTCATTTCCATCCACATCCGTCCTGTGTGTGACCCAAAATAATTTTTTTTAAATGAGAACTTGTGTCATATTGTGTGTCAGTGAGAGGAATTATGGTGTATGTGGCAGCAGTGGCGCCAGGTGGGGGTACTAGATTGGAAAAAATGCAAACTCAGGAAATCTGCTTTGAATTTGATTACTGGGATGGCTCAGCTAACTGGCTGGCAGCTGCTGTGTATTATTTCATGATCGAGGAGTGCGTTCAGTTCACTTTTGTGGCCGTCTGTGTGAAAGAAGTTTTAACTTGTACTATCCACAGTGAATTTTTTTGCTCAGCATGTTGTTAAGCTAAGTTTTATAATCACACTCCCATACAGTGCCTACTTGTGAGTTTCTTTTGGGAGTGAAGAACAGAAGTAGTTGCCTTCCTAAATTGGGCTGACTTCCGTGGCGCGAGCCACAGGGCACCATCCTCCCGCCTACATGTTATACATTTTAATTTTTCTTCTCCTCTTGACCCATCCCTTGCACATTTTTTTTTCATGTCTTCCATTATCCCCACCCCACCCACACCAGTCTTGCTGTAGAAAATGAAGCATTGCCTTGCCTTGGATGGAAGTTGTTAGTTGGCCTGCTGGCAGGCCTGGCTCTGGCTGCTCCAGTTACAGGGCAGGCAGGCTCCAGCACTGCTTTCCTAATACTCCAGGTGGGTGGCTGTTGGCAGTAGGCCTTCTCATCCCAGTCCCAGGGCAGACAGAGCCTCCAGACCTGAGACAGTTCTTCATTCTGACTCCACTAACCTGGCTCCCCCTCAAACAGGGACCCTTACTACTACTACCCTAGTACTCAGTGCCTGCTAGGCTGCTACTGAATCAAGAATCAGCTGCAGCAGGCCAGGCAGCCAGCACTGGGAAGTAGCACTTATAGATACTGCAGTCAGTTGTATTTAAGAAGAGCATATATATACAATACCCAATACATACAATACAATTAAATTAATCAAGATTTGTTTTTTCTTATTCAGTTAGCCTCCCTCTCCCACCTTAGCTGGCATCAGGCAAGTGTAGACTAGTACATTTTATTTGTTGGTTGATCAGCAAAAGAGAACTTCATTTTACAGCTCACACTCTGATGCCAGCCAGCCAGAGTCTCACACACCTCAGATTCCATGGGAGCAACATTTTCCCTGAAATCAGGGGTAGGGAACATATACCAAAACTATGTTTTTAGCTCATGAAAAGCCCCAAAACTCACCACAGAGCATGTAAACCCGACAAGACTTCTGGGGGCCTTGCGGCCCCCAGACCCCCGGCTGTTTTCTGGATTGGAGCACTAAATTAGTCTCTTGCCCAGGGCACTGAAATGCCTTCCTACGGCTCTGCGTATCTTGCCCACAATGTGTTTGCGCACATGTAGCGCACATTAGCGCGGTTGGTGTGCGAAATCAATTTTCGGGACACATTAAGAAAATCACAGTGACACCAGTCATAAACAGAGGTGTTAAAATGGCTATGTTGAAAATTTGGTGACAAAAGTCCATTAAATGACTCTGTTATGAACGTGCATTACGCAATTTCCATGCAGCCTTGTAAGTTCATGAATTTGTAATATTTTCAGTCCAGATTTTCAACATTGACATTTTTCCACACCTTCTTATGAACAGTACTGCTGTCATTTTTCACACCCTGGCCGAAATGTGTTTTCTCACTTCCAGTGCAGAATAGCGTGGTCGCTGTGGGAAATCAGAGTTCGGGACAGATTACGAAAATCACAGTGACACCGTTCATAAGCGGAGGTCCCAAAATGTTTATGTTGAAAATCTGCTGTAAAAAATCCCCAAACTACTTTCATTATGGGTGTACGTTGTGCAGTTTCTACGCACACCTGTGACTACACCAGTTTTTGTATATTTTCATTCCAGATTTTCAACAATGCCATTTTTTACACCTCCTCATGAACAGTACACCTGTCACTTTTCACATCCTGTTCAAAATGTGTTTTCGCACCTGTGGCGCCAAATGGCGCAGTCACTCTGCAAAATCACATTTCCCGTAACAAACTGATAGTGTCATTGTTCGTGCGGTGGGGTCCCAAAAAAACATGTGGAAAACCTGGAGTAAAAATACCAAGAAACTCCCAGGGCATTAAATTTTTCAACCATATTGCCCTACCCTGTAGGGACTTACAGGCATCAAGGGTGTGAATTGGGATTGTCGACAGCAATGCTCATGCCATTTAACCCCAACCCCCACCCTGCAGCTATTGACAGGCATCGAGGTGCACCTTGGACCTTTGCCCCCAGAGTTCACCCCATTCTCCTATACTGCACCCATTTCAGTGTATTTCTTTATGGAATGAGGTGAATGTAAAGGCCAAACACCCCAAGGCACACCTCGACACTTGTCAGTGTCTGAAGGGTAGGATGAGGTGAAATGTGACTGTCATGGGCGATGACCCAAAGGCACACCCCAATGCCTGTCCATCTCTATCTACAGAGTGAGGGTGGAGTTGGTGTCAGTTCAATACTTCACTGCCATTCCTATACTGCATCTGTCTAACTCCTGCACTTCCACTGCTAATGCCAGCAAGCAAACATTCGGTATTGACAAATGATAGTTCACTTTAACATAGCTTTAAAAATACCCAGCTGTGTCTGAATAGATCTGACATTATAAGTTAAGTCCAGCTCTATCTTCAGGTGAGAATTTGGCTTCTAAACTGGAATCAAGGGGATAGCTTTGAAACGAAGGTCACTCCATTTAATGCCTAACTACCGATACAGCTTCTAAGAATTACAAGATTTGCTCCATGAAAGAGAGAAAGTTTCAATACAAATGGTACATTAAATCACAAAAACATTTGGGCCCAAATATTCAAAGGGCTTGCGCCATGCGTAACCCCACCAATGCCCCACAGCACAATATTCAAAGGGACAGGTTGTGCGGCACAACTCCCAATGCACTGGGGCACATTGGTAATGTATGTGGTGCAGATGCAGGGGGCGTGCCCATGTATATGCGGCACATCCTGATATTCAGCCTGGGATATGCGGCGCATATGCTGGCGCAACCCCTATGTGTGCCACACACTGGTGCTCAAAGTTGAGCTGAAATTAAAAGGCTCAAATGCTGGCCACCCACAGGTGGGCAGGTGTATTGCAAAGTGCAACACAACAGCCGCCAGCCGTGGGTGGCCACCTGCCCAACAGCAACACTATCCACAAGCACCCAGACCCTTCCTGGTAGTCCAGTGGACCCCCACTCTCCCCGTATGCCTGATCGCGGGCTGTTGTAATAATAAATATTAACCTGGTGGTCTAGTGGTTCCCTCCCCATATGCCCGATCACGGGCTTCTGAAATATTACATCCTAATCTGGTGATCTAATGGTTCTCTCCCCATATGCCTGATCGCAGGCTTCTGAAATATTACATTCTAACCTGGTGGTCTAGTGGTTCCCGCCACATATGCCCGATCGTGAGCTTTTGAAATATTACATTCTAACCAGGTGGAATAGTGGTTCCCTCCCCAAATGCCCGATCGCGGGCTTCTGAAATATTACATTCTAACCTGGTGGTCTAGTGGTTCCCTCCATGTATGTCCAATAGCAGGCTGTTGTAATGTCAAATATTAGCCTGGTGGTCCAGTGGTACTCCCTCCCACCCACCCACAGAGGACCCCCAGCCACCCAGCACCCCTCTCCATCATCGGCGGCGGCAGCATCCGCCCACATACTGCCTGGCTGCCCGCTGAATGACAGTGTATAGTATGATCTGTACACCTATTGGTCCAAAGTGTGAACCAATGAGCTTGCAGACCATACTGTACTACATAGGACCAGATATGTGAATGAACATATCTGGTCCTGTGTAGTACAGTATGGTCTGGCATATGGGGAGGGAACCACTAGACCACCAGGTTACAATTTAATATTTCAGAAGCCTGTGATTGGGCATATGGGGAGGGGGTTACAATAACCCACCAGGGACCCAAACCCTGACAACAGCAGCTAGACAGCATGCCAGGCTATTTCACCTGGACGCTGGCGCACGCATGCAAAAGGGGCCATAATGACATACAAATGGCCCCATTTGTGCCTTGCATATATTATGGCCTCATTTGCATGCCTCCAGTTGAATATCACAGGTGATGCATCTAGTGCAACTGCACTTGCACTGGTGCATCTCCGTGCTATTTCTCTGTGGCTTGTACTGGCACAGTGCCACTGTGCCTTGTGCAGTATATGCGCTGACCTTGCCATATTCAACGGTGCTGTACCATGGTGCATCACCATTGAATATCGCCTAGTCCTGGCCCTGGCACAGCCCAATTGCACTGTGCCCAGGCTTGCGCCACTGCCCAGCGCAGTCTGAATATCTGGGCCTTGGTACATTATATCACAAAAACATTTCCTATTAAAAACATACAGACCTTATTATTAGATAACTGTATCTTGTTATAATCAACCTCAGCTTAACATGAATTGATTAGAGTTTTATGTAATGTTGCTTACCCAATATATGTTTGATGCTGAAAATATACTGTAATGTATTATAATTTGAAAAACAATTGGAAAGACTTTGCCTGGAGTTCGGTGGCCAAGCAGCCAGCCACTCCCATGTCCTGAGCTGTATAAGCAGTTCCTCTCATCCTCATTGTTAAGCATTTTTTTCTTTGCCCCACCATTCTCCCCTTCTCCTCCTCCTCCGTCCCATGGCATCTCTAGGGGTGGAACCCTCTCCGAGGGTTCCTTGCCTTTTGTAGCCCTACAGGGTGGTAATTCCTCTGAAATAGAGAGTGTGAACGGCCAAAACCAAACTGACACAGTTGCACAAGCATAACACTACGCTGGCTGTGTAGGACAGTGAATAAAACCTAATATAGAAAAAAAACATACAGGTGATGAGAGCTGTTTAATTAACATATGCAGTATTGTTCAGAAACCCTTTCTGTATATATACCCTATTCATACAGCTCAAAGTGACAAAGGTAACAATAATGGAATAAGGAAAAATGGCCTTTCTAAGAACCTCTTGTACTGGATATCTGACTAGACTCTATTTAATGCCTACCTATAGCTTTTAAGAAATATAAGATTTGTTCCATGAAATAGAGAAAGCTTCGATACAAGAGGTACATTAAAATACAAAAAAATTTCCCATTAAAAACATACAGATGATAAGAGCTGTTCAAAACATGCAATATCGTTCAGAAAATTTTTCTGTATCTATATATATTCATACAGTTTAAACTGACAAAGTAACAATAATGGAATAAGAAAAAAATGACCTTTTTAAAAACCTTTTATACTGGATATCTGAAGAGACTCCATTTAATGCCTAACTACCGGTACAGCTTTTAAGAACTACGAGATTTGTTCAATGAAATAAATTAATGGTTTGATAGAGTATCTCTACAGCAATACATTGATTTGGAAAGATTCCACAGAGACTTTAGCGTGTTCCTTCATTAGGCACTCTCAATCATAAACATAGAAACATAGAAATGTAGAATTTGATGGCAGATAAGGACCACTTGGCCCACATAGTCTGCCCATTTCCCTACCTATTGAATAAGCTGCAGATCCTAGTCAACCAACAGCCTACTTCCTCCTACCCCCACTAGAATTGCCTTATGTCAGTCCCATGCATTCTTGAATTCACCCACTGTTTATGACTCTACGACCTCCTCAGGAAGGCCGTTCCATGCATCTACAACCCTCTCTGTGAAGAAATACTTCCTCATATTACCTCTGAGCTGTCCCTCTCAATCTTCAAATTGTGCCCCCTTGTTCTTGCACACCTCTTTTTCTGAAAGATGCTACACTCTTGGACTTTGTTGATTCCCTTGAGGTATTTGAAAGTTTCTATCATGTTCCCCCTTTCCCTACTTTCCTCAAGGCTATACATCTTAAGCTCCTTTAGTCTTTCTTTATATGTCTTCTGGTGCAGATCCTGCACCATTTTGGTTGCCCTCCTCTGGACAGCCACCACCCTGTCTATGTCTTTGTGGAGATGGGGTCTCCAGAACTGTACACAGTACTCCAGATGTGGTCTTACCAACTGTCTGTACAGAGGGCCAACAACTTCCTGTTTTCTACTGGTGATGCCTCTCCCCTATGCATCCCAGTATCCTCCCAGCCCTCCTTACTGCCTTCTCATATTCCTGGCCCACCTTTCAGTCATCTGATATGACTACCCCCAGGTCTCTTTCCATTTTTGTTGTTGCCGGTATCTCACCCCCATTGTGTACTCTTCCCCTGGGTTTTTGTTTCCTAGGTGCATTACTTTGCACTTCTTTGCGTTGAATCTAAGCTGCCATACATTTGACCATTCCTCCAACCTTGCCAAGTCCCTTTTCATCTTTTCCACCCCACCTTGTGTATTAACCCTGTTGCAGATCTTTGTGTCATCTGCAAAGAGACATACTTTCCCTTCCAGTCCCTCTGCAATGTCACTTATAAAGACATTAAAAAGGACCGGCCCCAGTACTGAACCCTGTAGTACCCCACTAATAACCCTTCTTTCTTTACTGTGGACTCCATTTACTATTACCCGCTGTGTCCTGTTGTCCAGCCAGTGTGTTACCCAGGCTACCACCCAGGGTCTGCACCAGAAGACATACGAGGAGAGACTAAAGCAGCTTAATATATATACCCTTGAGGAAAGGAGGGAGAGGGGGGACATGATAGAAACTTTCAAGTATCTCAAGGGAATTAACAAAGTACAAGAAGACAAGATGTACAAGAACAAGGGGGAACAATTTGAAGATGGGGGGAGGGCTCAGAGGTAATGTTAGAAAGTATTTTTTCATAGAGAGGGTTGTGGATGCATGGAACAGCCTTCCTGAGGAGGTTGTGGAGTCAGGAACAGTGGGAGATTTCAAGAATGCATGGAACAGGCATAATACAATTCTAGTGTGGGGTAGGAGGAAGTAAGCTGTTGATTAACTAGAATCTGCAGCTTATCCATCAGGTAGGGAAACGGGCAGAGTAGGTGGGCCAAGCTGTCCTTGTCTGCCATCAAATTCTATGTTTCTGGGTTTCTGTTTTTCTATGTTATTAATGTTTTGTGCAGGACTATGTCAAATGCCTTGCTAAAGTCTATCTAGGCCATGTCCACAGCTCCTCCCTGTTCTACTACTTTGGTCACCCAGTCAAAGAAATCAATTAGATTCATCTGACATGACCATCCTGCTGTGAATCCCTGCTGCCTTGGGTCCTGTGCCCCACTGGCCTCTAGGTACTCAACAATTCCTTCCTTCAGAAGTGATTCCATTATTTTCCCTACTATTGAGGTCAAACTGACAGGTCTGTAGTTTCCTGCCTCCATCTTGCTCCCACTTTTGTGAAGAGGAATCACATCCACCCTCCTCCAGTCCTCAGGTACCACACCATCCTCCCATGACTTATTAAAAAGGGTAGTCAGTAGTGTTACTAGTTCTTTCCTTAGTTCTTTTGGAATTCTTGGGTGAATTCCATCAGGCCCCATTGCTTTATCCACCTTCAGTTTTAAGAGTTCTTTCAGAACCCTTTCTTCTGTGAAAGGACTAATATCCACCCACCTATCCAGGGTGCTTCTATTGACTGCTTTTCCATTGTGAATACTGAGCAGAAGTTTTCATTCAGTATCCCTGCTTTTTCACTGTCACTCTCTGCCCAACCACCTTTCTCTTTATTCAGCCTCAGTATCCCTGCCTTAGTCTTTCTTTGCTCCCTAATGTACCTATAAAAGGTTTTATCCCCCTTCTTAACTGAGTTGGCTATCTTTTCCTCGGTTTGGGCCTTGCTATTCTGACTGCCTTTCCCGCTTCCTTCTGCTTTAACTGGTACAGTTCTCTGTCCTGCTCCTTCTGTGTTTCCTTATACTTCCTGAATGCTATCTTTTTCTCCCTTACCTTCATCACCACTTCTTTTGAGAACCATAGTGTTTTTTTCTTTCGTTTTGATTTATTTGCTTCACACAAAGACTTGTTGCCTCTGTGATGGCAGTTCTGATGTTTCCCCATTGTTGCTCCACCCCACCTTCTTGCCTGTTTGCTAGTGCTTTTCTGAGGCACTCTCCCATTTTGAAAAAGTCAGCCCTCCTGAAGTCCAGTACCTTCACTTTTGTGTGGCTTGACTCTACAGCTAAGTTTATCGTGAACCACACTGTTTGGTGGTCACTTGTTCCCAGATGGCTACCCACTTCAAGATCGGAGATCCTCTCTCCATCCACATTTGAGAGTACCAGGTCTAAGATTTCTCCCTCCTGAGTGAGTTCCAAAACTAGCTGTCTGAGGCATGCCCCCTGTAGGGCATTGAGAATGGCCTTGCTCTTGGATGTGGCTGCAGCAAAGGTGCTCCAGTTAACATCTGGCATATTCAGGTCCCCCATCAGCAATATCTCCCCTTTCTCTGCCATCCCAAGGATGCCTTCTATCATTTCCTTGTCCATTTCCTCCCTCTGAGATGGGGGTCTGTATTTATTTATTTATTGAGAATATCGGATAAAAACCTTTGAGTCATGTAACCCCCTTGCAAATGGGTGTTCCCAAAAGTCTTCCAGGAGCTTGCCTGAATGCTCCAAGTCTGGGCGGTGTTCGGCATCTGAGCTTTTTAAATGTGATTCCAAGTGAGTGCTATTTGAGCCTCCATGTACTGTCTCTTTAAGAGCTGTCTGCTTGCAGACTTAATTAGTTTGTATGGGGGGACTGTGTATTTAATGCTCGAATCCCACCCGAGCTGCTGTCAATTCGCTCTGTCTCTGCCGTTGCTGCATGTGCAGAGGGAGCCTTGTTGAAAGATATAACTGTTTGTCAGAAATCATTTAGAGTGACTGAGAAAATGTAGTTTGTCTAACCTGTCTTCATTTCAGCATAAACTGTTTCAGTGTAGCTTTTTTCATTTTGGTCCTGAATAGCTGACTTGGACCAATCAGGATGATAGGAGACCCTAAAATGGAGCCTGTGGACGAATCGGAACTTGAACTCTCAGTTTTGAGCCAGCCACAAGGGGATTGTATGGGCAGTGACTCTGGGAAATGTAGTTTTAACCTTGGTGCCTTTTTCTACCAACAGAGGGAGTCTTATTGCGAGTGACAGCCGAACCAGCCAACAGAATGGTGTGGAGCTAAAGGAAATGCCCTGCTCTGTGACTGGAAAGATTAGATCAGTTGTGATTGTGAGGAGAGAAGGAGCTCTGTGCTTCTGTGGTGTACAGTTTTTCGCGGGAAGTGCGTGTGAGGCCCTGAGTTTCGGTCTGCAGCCTTTGTGAGTGCCAGCTTGGACTGAATCCGAGTTGTGAGGAGAAAGAAGCACTAGAAGTGTGGAAACCAGGCTTATCCTGTAGAAGACTGGAGAAATTGCTGAATCGCGCTCGGTCTGTCAGGAACTGAAGCTGCTGTGTGTGTGTGCTCCCAGGTATTTTGTAGTAATTGCGATCGGGATCGAGGAGCAACCTGCCTGGTATAGTACTTTCCTTTTACATATGAATGTGCATAGTGCTTGTGGGGAATCGCTATTTCCAATCCCCCATGCTGTGTGCTGTGTGTTGAAGCAGGAAGCAAACCCCAGCTTGTCTCGGACTAAATCCAGTTGCTATCAACTGCAGTGGGGTCCAGTCACAAGGACCTTGTCTCCATGCCCTGTTGTTCTGGCAATCCAGAAGAACATCCACCATCTGGTCCTCAGCTTGGGTATTGTGAGTACAAATCAGGGTATTTCCCTGCAGCCGGTTTTCAATCACAAGTGTGTCATCTAATTCTTGTTGTTTCACTGCTTCCGCCATCCGGCTCCGGATTACAATTGGGTATTGTGCATATATTTTCTTCTGCAGGTCCCTATCCATCTGCACCTGCTGGCCAACCATGGGCAACGGACCTGGCTAGCCCCCCCAACCTGGGTACCCAGAGTGTGACTTTTCAGCCCCTGTATGTGTGCACAGTACTGTGATTTAATGCCACCAATTAACCTGATTTCCCTCTCCCATGTTACTGCCCCCTAAATAAATCAGATTTATTGTTGTTATACTATATACTGTCTGTGGTGTTGGTACTTATGGAAACAGTATTGTGTTTTGCTGTGTATGTTGTTTAACCTTATTTTACAGGGGGTCCTCAGAGACATGCTGCAGAATCAGTCTCGAGGGTAAGTGGTATCTATATGAGTGAACAGTGTGTATACGTGGGGTATTGACCTGCCTGTTCCTTTTGGAAGTGGAGAAATTGGCTATACTGCAGAGAACAAACTAGAATGCATTTGAGGAACTGGTAACTTGGTAAAACATAATATTGTAGGGGACTAGGAAGGTAAGCTACACTTTCTACAGAAAGTTTCATTATTTTCTTATTGGCATTAAGAATAGCAGGATTTCATTAAAGTGTAGTCATTTTATAACCAGAGGGGTTGTAATACAACTGAAGTTGCTTGATTTCTGTGCTAGACACATAGGATTTGGAAGGATATTTGTGCAATATTTTGGAAGTGTCCTGTTGGCTGAACAGTGAGTTTGTTTTTATCCCTGGACTCAGTAGAGTGGTTTGTGTAGGAGCAGTGGTCTAGTACATTGTGGTGTTGGTTGACTTACTATAAAGGGCAGTACTTACCAGGGTGGTGGAGCAGTGGTGTAATTGATTGTTTCTAACAGTCACCAGTGGTTGTGGCATTTCATTTATAGCCAAGGTTCTGACATCACTTCCTCAACAGGTCTTGGAGCAGAACTGTCATATTCTTAATTACCCAGCACAGTGCATAAAGCGTAAGTATACACACACCAAAAAAAAAAAAATTGGTATAGTACTCATTGTATATTATAAGGAAGAGGGACATGTGGGGAGTGGTGCAATGCACTGGCTGTGGGGCAGCACTTTTCCGGGAAACATTCTGGAACCTGCGTTGCTGCCCTATTTGCAGGCAACTGTCAGCTCTGAGGGAGGAGGTTGCCCACCTCCAGGCTGAACTGGCAAGGACTAAGGAGGACTCCCCCACCCAAAGAGCACCAGTTCCACAACCACTGCCTCAGAGGTTGCCATGTGTGAAGAGCAGATGGACCACAGTAGGTTCTGGGAGGGTGAGGGTGGTGGAATAGAGGTGTAGCCCCCGAGCTGCACCTCTACACAAATCGTATGTCGGTCTGGCAAATCAAGGTTCCTCTATGATGACATCCTCATTGGAGACCAAGAAGAATGCTGGGGACATCCACAAGGGAGACCCACAAAAGAGTGGCAAGGGACAACACAAGGGAGAAACAGCTTGATAGGGACTCAATTGTTAGGGTGTAGACCTGGGGAAGGGAGAGGAGAGGAAGTAAGGTGCCTGCCTGGTGCCATGGCTTGGAGGGACAGGAAGTGAATCCTCAGGATTGCAGAAGCAGCATCACAGGAGAGGAAACTAGATATCATTGTCCACCTCGGGACAAATGACCTAGCTAGGCATGAGATCAGTGCAGTGCAGGATGAATTTGTGGAGTTGGGGAGGGGCCTCAGACAGGTAGCAGGCACGGTAACCTTCTCAGAGGTGCTGCCAGTCCATGGCAGGGGTGAGGCTAGGGTACTGCACACCATGCAGTTTAATGAATGGTTGCAAAACTGGTGCAAAGCACAGGGCTTTGGCATCAATGGGGACTGGGGGTCCACCTGGAGAGATGAAGGTCTATACTGGCATGATGGTCTGCATCTGTCCAGGAAGGGAAACACGCTCCTAGGTGACAGGTTTAAAGGCTTCCTTGGCAAGCTTTTAAACTAGCCAAGGGGGGAGGTGCTGATAGGAAACAGGAAAGTTCAAGCCTCCCCCCGCAAAGCATGGCAGGTAGTAGGGTAAACACTGAGGTACAGAGCTTGACATAGGCAGGACAGGAGTAAATGGAAAAATGGACAAGGGCAATAAGAGCAGGGATGGGGTAAAAAAGAATAAAGCCAACATTAAATGGAGGGCAATGAGTACCAATGCCCATATTCTTGGAAACAAGCTTCCAGAGCTAGTAGCCCTGATGGAAGTGAAACACTTGGATATTGTGGCAGTCACAGAAACATGGTACATGGAGAACCATGACTGGGATGTCAACATACCAGGGTACACAATCTACAGAAGGGACAGGGAGGGTAAAAGAGGAGGTGGAGTAGCTCTCTACATAAGGGAAGGGATCAAAGTAACAGAACTAAAAGGTAAAGGGCGGACAAGAGGAACTCTGGGTCACATTGGAGACATGGAATGGCATCACAATCTGCACAGGGGTTGTATACAGACCCCCGTCTCAAGGGGAGGAAATGGACAAGAAAATGATAGAGGGCATTCTCAAAATGGCTGAAAAAGGGGAGATACTGTTGGTGGCAGACCTGAATATGCCAGATGTTAACTGGGCGACATGGCCTCAGCCACATCCAAGAGCAGGGTCATTTTCGATGCCCTACAGGGAGCATGCCTTAGACAGCTAGTGGTGGAACCCACTCGGGAGGGAGCAATATTAGACCTGGTACTCTCAAATGGAGAGAGGATCACAAACTTAGAAGTCAGTAGACACCTGGGAACAAGTGACCACTGAACAGTGTGCTTCACAATAAACACAACCATGGAGACAAGCCATACAAATACAAGGATACTGGACTTTAGAAGGGCTGACTTTGGCAAAATGGGTGAATACCTGAGGAATGCATTAGCAAATGGCCAGAAAGGAGGGTGGAAGAACAATGGAGAAAAATCAAAACTGTCTCTCATGGAGGCACAAGCCTTTGTTTGAAACAAATAAAGAAAACAAAGCGGAATAAAAAACCACTATGGCTCTCAAAAGAAGTGTCAGGGAAGGAGAAAAAGGCTGCATTCAAAAAGTATAAGGAATCACAGACAGAGCACAACAGGGAACTGTATCAATTAAAGCAGAAAGAAGTAGGGAAGGCAGTCAGAAAAGCAAAGGCCCAAACCGAGGAAAGGATAGCCAACTCAGTTAAGAAGGGGGATAAAACCTTTTATAGGTACATTAGGGATAGGGAAGATTAATAATGGAGAGGGGAGGTGGGCAGAGGGAGACAGTGAAAAGGCAGAGATAATGAATGAATACTTTTGCTCAGTATTCACAAAAGAAGAAGAGGAAGAGTTACCTAAACCAAACAGTAGAAGCACTCTGGATAGTGGGGTTGATACCAGTCCATTTAACGAAGAAAGAGTACTGAAAGAACTTCTAAAACTCAAGGTGGACAAAGCAGTGGGGCCTGACGAGATTCACCCTAGAATCCTAAAAGAGCTAAGGGAGGACCTAGTGACACCACTAACCACACTTTTTAACAAATCATGGGAAGATGGGGTGGTACCTGAGGACTGGAGGAGGGCAGATGTGATTCTCCTTCACAAAAGTGGGAGCAAGGCAGAAGCAGGAAACTACAGACCTGTTAGTTTGACCTCAGTGGTGGGGAAAATGATGGAATCACTTCTGAAAGAAAGAATTGTTGAGTACCTAAAGGCCAGCGGGGCACTGGACCCAAAGCAGCATGGATTCACAGCAGGAAGGTGAGGTCAGACAAATCTAATCGATTTCTTTGACTGGGTGACCAAAGTAATAGACCAGGGAGGGGCTGTGGATATGGCCTACCTAGACTTTAGCAAGGCATTTGACACAGTCTCGCACAAAAGATTAATAATTAAGTTAGCCAGCCTGGGATTGGGTCCCAGGGTGGTAGCCTGGGTAGAAAACTGGCTGCACAACAGGACACAGAAGGTAATAGTGAATGGAACACATTCTGAAGAAAGGGGGGTTACTAGTGGAGTACCTCAGGGCTCAGTACTGGGTCCAGTCCTCTTTAACGTCTTTATAGGTGACATTGCAGAGGGTCTGGAAGGAAAGGTATGCCTCTTTGCGGATGACACAAAGATCTGTAACAGAGTTGATACACAAGGGGGTAGAAAGGATGAGAAGGGACTTGGCAAGGTTGGAGGAATGGTCAGACATATGGCAACTTAGATTCAATGCAAAGAAGTGCAAAGTAATGCACCTGGGAAATAAAAATCCAGGAGAAGAGTACACAATAGCAGGGGAGGTACTAACAACAACAATAATGGAAAGGGATCTGGGTGTAGTCATATCAGATGACCTAAAGGTGGGTATGCAATGTGAGAAGTCAGTAGGGAAAGCCAGGGGGATACTGGGATGCATAGGCAGGGGCATCACAAGCAGAAAAAGGGAAGTGGTTATCCCTCTATACAGACAGTTGGTGAGACCCAATCTGGAGTACTGCATGCAGTTTTGGAGACCTCATCTACACAAGGACATAGACAGGATGGAAGCAGTCCAGAGGAGGGCAACTAAAATGGTGCAGGGTCTACATCAGAAACCATATGAAGAGAGACTGAGAGAGCTTAATATGTATACCCTTGATGAAAGGAGGGACAGGGGACATGATAGAAACTTTTAAGTACCTCAAGGGAATCAACAAAGTCCAGGAGGGTAGCATCTTTCAGAAAAAGAGATGTGTAAGAACAAGGGGGCACAATTTAAAGTTAGAGGGGGGACGGCTCAGGGGTAATGTGAGGAAATTCTTTTTCACGGAGAGAGTGGTGGACGCATGGAACCGCCTTCCTGGAGAGGTTGTGGGGTCTAAAACAGTGGAGGAATTCAAACATGCATGGGACAGACATAAGGCAATTATAGTGGGGGGTTGCAGGAAATAGGCTGTTGGTTAACTAGAATCTGCAGCTTATCCAGTAGGTAGGGAAATGGGCAGACGGGGTGGGCCAAGTGGTCCTTATCTGCCGTCAAAGTCTATGTTTCTATGTTATTGGGGCTGTAACTCCGGTGTACTGTGTGAGCCACTAGAGGGAATAAAAGGGCGTCTCAGTGTCCCAGAGGGCTGTGACCAAGCTAGTCTAACCACTACAAACCCTGACCTCTGGGTGGAAGCACTTGCCATAAGTCCTAGGCCCCTTAACCTGTCCGTAGTCAAACAGGCAGGGGTAGTAGCCCTTGGGATAGCGCCACCTAGAGGTTACAGTTGGAGACTCATTTACAAAGGCTCCTCGTCCGAGTACAACACATATCAATAACCAGGCAGTATACAAATATTACAGTGAGGGTAGGAGGAAAAGACAACAAGGTATTAGCAATACAAATCAGCAGAACAGTTAAATCAGTATAATGGTGTGGTCTGTATGCGAGCAAGTTGTGTGAGCAGTCGGGATACCAACATTGTCAATAACACACAGCCATAACAAATAGTGGGATAAAGAGAACTTTAACCCAGATTCTCACCATGCATAGGCTGCTTTACATTCTTAGTCGGAGCATTGGCAGTGATGGGCAAGATGTGGTCTTTGAGGGCTATTTTAAAGGAGCCTAGTCTTGAAATAGAGGTCATGGCCAGCGGGAGCTCACTGTACCAGGATGGCGCTCTGTAGGAAAAAAACCTTTAGGCAAGGGTGGTTGTGACCCTGGGAACAGCCCACATTGATTTATCTGCCGTGCGGGTGTTTGCTGAGGTATGAGCAGTGCGGAGGGAGGCAGAGATTCCCTTGGGGGTAAGTTCTAGGTGGATTTTCTTAGTAAGGAGACATGTTTGATAACGTACTCTTTCGTCTACGGTGAGGATATTTGTTAGTGCATACAGGGTGCAGCTGTGGGTACGCTTATCTACTCCAGCTAGGAGCTTACAGGCTTTGTTGATGGCTATGTGGATTTTATTTAGTGCAGTGCGGTTACTACCACTGTGTGGATTGTGGAGCCATTTCTCATCTCCAGGGTGACCCACAGTGCCTCCTTTTCTCCCTGTTTACCCTTTAGTTCTGTTGCTTTGATCCCTTCCCTTACATAGAGAGCTACTCCTCCTTCTCTTCTTCCTTTCCTGTCCCTCCTGTAGATTGTGTACCCTGGTATGTTGACATCCCAGTCATGGTTCTCTGTGTGCCATGTTTCTGGGACTGCCAAGTTATCCAGGCATCCCTCTTCCTTCAAGGCCACCATTTCGGGGTGATTTTTACCTAGACTATGGGCACTGGTACTCCTTACCCTCCATTTTTTATGGCTTTATTTCTTTTTGCCCCATCCCTGTCCTTACTGTCTTTGTCTTTTTCTCCATTTACCTCTGCCCTTCTCCCTATCAACTGCTCTATCTTGGTGTTTACCTCACTAACTACCCTGATTTTTTTTGGGAGGGGGGCTAGGATTTCCCTTCTCCTTTTCAGTGCCTCCCCCCTTGGCTAGTTTAAATGCTTGCCAATGAAGCATTTAAACCTATCATCTAGGATCCTGGTTCCCCTCCTGGATAGATGCAGACCATCGCGCCTGTATAGGCCTGCATCCCTCCAGTTGGAGCCCCAGTCCGCAATGAAGCCAAATCCCTGAGCTCTGCACCAGTTTTTCAACCAGTCATTGAATCCCATGGTGCGGAGTACCCTAGCCTCATCCATGCCATAGACAGGTAGCACTTCTGAGAAAGTTACCGTGTGTGCTACTTGTCTAAGGCCCCTCCCCAACTCCACAAACTCCTGTTGCACTGCTCTGATCCCATTCTCAGCCAGGTCACTTGTCCCTAGGTGGATAATCACATCCAGCTCACTCCCCCTTGCAGCTGCTCCCATGATCCTGAGGATTTGTTTCCTGTCCCTCCAAGCTATGGTGCCAGCTAGGCACCTTACCTCCCTTTCCCCTACCTCCCTCCCCCAGTTCTACCCCCCTAAGAACTGAGTCCCCCACCAGGAGTTGTTTCCTTCCCCTGTGGGGTCCTGTGCCACCCTCCTGTGGGTCTCCATTGTGGAGGTTCTCAGCATCCTCCTTGGTCTCCACTGTGGGTACCTCCATAGAGGAACCATGCTCCACCAGAATGGTGAATGAATTGTGGAGAGGCACAACTGGAGGGATGTGCCTCTGTTCCACCACCCTCACCCTCCCTGAGCCCACCATGGTCCAACCACTCCTCTTTCTTGGCAACCTCTGAGGTAGTGGCGGTGGCCTGGGTGGTCCCTGGGTGGGGAGCAGGTTTCCCGAATCCTTGCCAGGTCACCATGGAGACAAACAACCTCCTCCCTCAGACCAGAGAGGTGCCTGCAAATGGGGGCAGCAACGCAGTCTCCAGAATGTCTCTCGGAAGACTGCTGCTCCACAGCCAGTGAAATACACCACTCCCCACATGTCTGTGTCCCTTCCTGTTACAGATGCTTTTCTTTCATTTTGTTTTTTGTTCTTGTTTTAGTGTGTGCAAGCTTGTGAGTATCTCTACCCCCATTCAGTGTGCTGTGCCTTTAAGACATGTTGTTAGCAGTTTTGGGGAAGTGATGTCAGAACCCCTGCTATAAAGGAAGTTATGCACTTGGGGCAGGTGGGGTGAGGGGCAGGGTGGGAGGGTGTAAACCTATGCCATCCAGAAACAATCAACTACAACTCTGACCCTCCACCCCGGGGAGTGCCTTCCTTCCTTTCAGACGCCTATTTCACAGAGGTTAAGTAACAGGTCTAGTCACAAATGACTGCAAATATCTCCCAGCTACAGTTCCTTCCTGGCAAATTAAAGTTAAAACTAAGAAAAGTCAACTCCAAAAACAGAATCAATACTAGTTTCTTACACAGATCCAAAAAGTAATAATTCAATTCAGTGTAGTCTAGAAAATAACCTCCTTAATTTAAGGAAGCTGTGGCTGCTTTCTTTCTCTCTCTCTCTCTCAGTCTCAGCAGACAGAGACCACAAACAACTCCTGTTTTAAATCCACAGTTCAATTAGGCCCCTTTCAGCTCCTCCCCTTAACAGACACCTATTTCACAGAGGTTAAGATCATGATCTCAGAGAGGGGTGGAAGGGAGCCCTGGCCACTTGTTCCAGGGAACTTGGTTAACATGTTAATTGAGCAAGATAAACGAGTTTATCAGCAGACCAAGATAAGCTTGGATACTTTAAAAAGTGAACTGCCGCAATTTCATAATAGCCCTGATTTTGAGGGTCTGGACAGTGCACTTGAAAACAAAATTCAGAAGTACAAAAAGGAGGTGGAAGATAGAAAAAGAACAACATTTGAAAGGGACTGAAGGGTTTATGAGAAAGGAGACCCAATTCCAAGATGGGTTATGCATGTCACAAGGCAACGTGTGCCAAACCCAATAGCGCAAGTCGCACCTTGTGACATGCATTACAACACCCTTGATTCCAAAAGGCGGCCTGTGACATGGCACAGTCTGCCTGCACAAAAGGTGGGCTACGCCACTGGTTATGGCAGAAACCCCCTGTGACATGGTGCAAGGGGGTTTCCACCATGGGTTACGGCTGTATTCCAAGTGGGCGGTGAATGGCAAGTTGCTATTCCAGGAGGGACCCCAGCTGACAATGGTCTAAGAACCCTACGTCCACCGGGGCTGCACCTCCATGCCTGCCGCCCCTATGGCCGACCCACCACAGGGTCCCTCATAGATCCCCACCCAACACCCATTTACAGGGCTGCCTCCATGCACAGCTGGCACCCCCATGCCCCCATCCCCAAGCAGTGCCCCACAGGGCAGTACCCAACCCCCAAATGCCATGCACCCAAAGTCCATCAGGGGCCCCCACCCCTCCACAGTCCTGTGGGGCATTGCCGTGGTGTCCTGGTGCAGGGCTTTGGGGGGAGCCCCGCTATGCATGGCTTGCATCCTGTGGGTGGGCATCACTGCAGCTTGTGGCACCCAGGTCAGGTGCGCCCTTCCCATGGTGAAGCCCTGTAGCTGCTGCAAGTTGCAGGGTGTAGGTGCCGGGGACATTGCCTGTTCTGGAATCTGGTGCAGGGTCCCTAGTGTAGTGGCATATGTCGCAACTTGCATCCGCCCACGAGTTGCACCATATGTCCTGGAATCGGGCCAGGGAAGTCTTTTTTTTTTGGAAGAAGAAATTAGATCCCGAAGTAGGGGGCAGGTCTGCAAATTGCAGATAAAATAAAGATAATAAGAAGACAGAAAGGAATACCAATGAAAGAAGTCTGTCAAGTGATGCAAAAAAGGTCAGTGTTTCACTAGGGCCCCAATATTCAAACTGCGCCCGGAAAGGGCACAAGTGGTTGCTCCATGCAACTGAGATGTGCTGGAGCACAAAACTGGTATATTTAAATGAGATGCGCAGTGGTGCATCCTATCTGAGTATATAAAAAAATGTGTGCGGTGCAAATGGCGGCTGCCGACGATGTGCTGGCGCATTCCCCTTGTTGGCCTGAATACCTAGAATGGGGTTGCGCAGCTCATTTGTGGGATGCGCCGGGTGTAAATTCCCAAATATTCAGGCCGACACATGCAAATGGGGACATTCTGCATGCAAGGCACAAATGAGTCCATTTGCATGTCATTATGGCACCTTTTGCATGTCTGGGGCAGGGATGCACCTAGCAGAATGCACCAGGTGCATTGCAAATGCCATGTAAAACAAAAACAGTCCACATCTCCCTGGTAGTCCAGTGCCCCCCCCTCGTACCAGACCCTGAAGTAATAACTAAAAACATCCCTGATATACCCTGATAGTCAAGTGCCCCCCCATCCTTGATCATGTAATAAACAATGATGATCCCTTTTTATCCCTGATAGTCCAGTGGTACCCCACCCTTAGCCCTGATCATGACACAAAAAAAGACAATCCCTTTTTATCCCTGGTAGTCCAGTGGCACACCCCTCCCAGCCCGAACCCCGACTGTGGTTAAAAAAATAAACCCCAAACCATCCCTGGTATTCTAGTGGACACCCACCCCACTCCCACCCAATGAGCGACTTCCACCCCACCCTACTCCACCGTCCCAGCATGGCCATCATGCCGTCGAGCAGTGCAACCCACCTGCACACTGCCACAGCTGCCCGCCGAATGAGCTGTCACAGAATGACAGCTTACAGTAGGCACTGCAATACCATTGGTCAATACTGTCAACCAATGGGCTTGTGGTGTGTACTGTAAGCTTTCATTCACAAATTAGGGTTTACACCCGAAGCACCAGGGCAAGTGGAGTGTGGTGTGAAACAAAAACCCAGGGGAAGAGTACACAATGGGGGGTGAGATACTAACAACAACAAAATGGAAAGGGACCTGGGGGTAGTCATATCAGATGACCTAAAGGTGGGCAAGCAATGTGAGAGGGCAGCAATGAGGGCTGGGGGATATTGGGATGCATAGGGAGGCATCACCAGTAGAAAACAAGAAGTTATTATCCCTCTGTACAGACAGCTGGTCAGACCCATCTAGAGTACTGCGTGCAGTTCTGGAGACCTAGTTTCGCAAAGACATAGACAGGATGGAAGCTGTCCAGAGGAGGGCACTAAAATGGTGCAGGGTCTGCACGGAAGACATATGAAGAGAGACTAAAGGAGCTTAATATGTATAGCCTCGAGGAAAGGAGGGAGAGGGGGACATGATAGAAACTTTCAAGTACCTCAAGGTAATCAACAAAGTCCAAGAGGGTAGCATCTTTAAAAAAAGAGTGCAAGAACAAGGGGCACAATTTGAAGATAGAGGGTGCTGCGCAGAGGTAATTTAATGAAAGTATTTTTCACAGAGAGGGTTGTGTATGCATGGAACGGGCCTCCGAGGAGGTCAGAGAGTCAAAAACAGTGGTGGAATTCAAGCATGCATGGGACAGTCATAAGGCACCTAGGGGATGGGGGTAGGAAGAAGTAGGCTGCTGGTTAACTAGGATCTGCAGCTTATCCAGTAGGCAGGGAAATAGGCAGACTAGGTGGGCCAAGTGGTCCTTATCTGCCGTCAAATTCTTTGTTTCTATGTTTCTATGTATGTGGTGTGTTCCTGCTTCACTCAGTCGTTTACTAGCAATAAAGCAGTTACATTTAAATTCATTTAAAGTACTGACTGAAGTGAGTTTTTGGTTTCCTTTTGGAGTGTTTACCTTGGATTCTACTGTTGTACAGGGCTGGCTGTCCTTGTTTAAGCACCCCCACCAGAAGCGTTCACGGACCAGCTTCCTTGGATTTGTATTCATACAACTGCTGGTTAGGGAGCCCACTAGGGGAGAATTCCTGCTGGATCTGGTCCTCACAAATGAGGAAAGTGTGGAAGAGGTGGTGGTGGTTGATGGTCTTGGTACATGTGATCACAAGACTGTAAGGTTCAGGGTAAGCATGGGGAGAGAGTCAAACCAGACCAGCACAAGGGTTATGGACTTCAGGAGGGTGGACTTTAACAAAATGTGGAGAATATTTAAGGAAGAAACGGTAGGAAAGGAGAATTTAAAGGATGTGGAGGAGTGATGGGAAACTATCAAAGGGGGAGCACTGAAAGCCACTGAAATTTGTCCACCCTCCTCCCCAGAGGAGGAAAGCAGTTCTACAGATGCTCAATCCCCCCAAGTCGACCCTCCAACACCCCGGATTCGCTTCTGAACCTGGGTCATTGGCATTGCAACTACTGGGTCTTTTTTAATTCAACTCGTATCATAAGTCTCATTTATGGATACATGTGTCTAAATATGTTTTGCGTTGTGTGCCTACATGATATTTAGTGTATTTAAGTTGTATTTTGACTGGTACTACAGTATATATCAATGTGTTTTAATGCAAAATGATCTTGTTTTAAATGAGTTTTATCTTAATCGAGATTATTCTGATTCATGTAAAATATGAATAAAATGTTTTACTACTTACTACTACATATCACTCTCCTTAGCTCCCTTGTCCTGCTCCTTCTCATTGTCCCCCTCTCTTATCTTCCCTCCTTCTGCCTCCTGCCTCTCCCCTTCATTGTCTGTTTCTTCCTCTCCTTAACCTACTTCACCCTTCTCATCCCCCTCTCCTCCTCGTAGCAGTCTTTGGTTTACTGCACGCAACTTCATCCAGCAACCTTGGCTTAATGAAAGCCCTCTGATGATAACTTCCCCTTTTCCCTTTCCTCCTCCACCCACCAACCCCTACTCAACCCCACAAGGGCCCCATAAAGCTCATCATTACCTTGCTACTCCCTGTGGCAGGTGATATTGAACATAACCCGGGACCCTCTCTCCACCTTAGTTACCTACCCCCCCTCCCTAAAGTAGTTGAGGATCACCCACTGTAACAACCGCAGCCTCCTCTCCAAATTGGATTAGCTAAGTCTGATATCCTTAGACCTCCAAACAGATGTTCTGATTATCATTGAATCTTGACTGTCCTTCATGATCAGTGATTTAACCTTAGCCATCCCAGGGTATTCGTTGGCCAGGCAAGACTGAGTCAAAAGGGTCAGGAGAGTTGCAGTGTGTGTCTCTACCTTCCTCATGTGTGAGGTTATATGCCTTTTCTCTGCTCCTGCCTCTCAAGAGCTACTGCTCATGAAGCTCCCCTCTCCATCTGTGCCCCTGTCATCAATGCTGGTATCTAGTGTTGCCCTGGTTCCAGTTCAGACTCCATCACTGACCTCCTTGATGCACTCTCCTCCTTGTCCTCTTCTTGGGAACTCAGTTCTGGGTGACATCAATTATAATTGGCTATTCCTTTCCAGTAAAAAATCATTTGAATAGGAAAACTCACTCAAACTAGTAAATATGTCTACTGCTCCTGCTGATGTCACGTTCTCCTTCAATAATTTTAAATTATTTACAACTTGTGCCCTCTCACTTCCCCCTTCTTTCCCTTCCCTCCACTTTCAGTCTCCATCCCCTCTCCTCCTTCTTTCTGTTTCACCTCTCCTGAAGTAATCCTCATAGCCCTTTTAGCCCTAAATCCTTACAAAGGTCACAGCAGTGGTGGGCTTGACCTGAAGCACTTTAATCTGTCAGCTCATGCTGTGGCACCACTTATCTCTGACCACCTAAATCTCTCCCTTTGCTTGGGCACTGTCCACAACATGGAAAAGGGTTACAGTCCTTCCCTCTGTAAGGTGGATTACCCCTCAGTCTCAGGCAACAACTGCCCTATATCACTCCTGCCAACCTTAGCCAAATATCTGGTTCTCTCTCAAGTCTTCTCCCATCTGGACTTGCCCTTTCTCACCTCTTTCCATTCTGGTTTAATGAAGCCCCACTCAACTGTTTCCTCACTTCTCAGACTCACTGACACCAGTCTGAATGGAGTGGATCAGGGCCTGATTACTAATGCCTTCTTTGTCAGCCTTGCTAAAGCATTTGACTCTTTCCCATCCCATTCACCTGGATAAATGTACATGTGCTTGACTATGTAACCTAGCAGTTTAATGGTTTGACTCATACCTGGAGAGCACATTATAAGTAGACTGCATAGGAGAATCCTTCTTTTCTCTACTCTGTATCAGATCTCTTGTCCCCCCAAGGATCTGTCCTTTGCCCTATCCTGTTCTCAGTTTTCTGAAATGATGTCCACAAAGCATGAGTCTCCTCAAATATACACATGTATGCAGATGATCGGCTGTTCACCTACTAACGGATGTTGCCAATATCCAACCCTGGTTCTGTGCTAATCAACTTTTCTTCAACAGCAAAAAAAAAATCTGCTTCTGTGACTTTTGGCACTAGGTAGCATCTAGTCAAATTGTTGTCAACAGTTGTCTACACAGCCTATGAAGGCACACTCTTGGAGGAGGTCACCTTGAGGTTTGGCTGGACTGCCACCTTGACTTCTCCTGTCATGTGGATGCCATCCTCAAGAAACTCCACCCAAACTGCGGGGGGTACTCTATAGGAATAAGGCCTATACTCCACTCCATGTCCACTCTGAGATCGTTGTTATGATTTTGATTCCAGTTTTTGATTGGGGCGGAGTGTATAGCTTTGCACCAAAGTCAACCCTCACTAGACTGGATCCCCTTTTCCATTCCTTCTGCAGCTTTGCCCTTAACTGTCACCCACACACATACACATGTTCCACTTTTCCCTTGACACCTTGCTCCCTCTCATCTCTTGAGGGCATACTACTTCCACATTGTTCTTCACATATCACAGATCTCCAGGTAGAAGGTCACCTGGGACCAGTGACCATCACATGGTATGGTTGAGTTTGGCTACCACATCTAAATCATCCCATTCCAAGGCAAAAATATGGGACTTTAGAGGAGCTAACTTTGATAAGATGGCCAACAGAGTTAAGCTAGCCCTGGCAAAAAGAAACACAGGTGAGTGGGTACAGGCCAAATGGGCAAGCATTAAGGATGCAATACTTGACGCAACATCCCATTGTGTTAGACAGAAAAGGAAGTGCAAAAGAAGAAGGAATGAATGTATGTATATTACCAATTCCTTGTACTTCACTCGGCTGCCGTCAGAGGAGAGGAAGGAGTTCTTCTGCCAGAAAGGAAGAAATTCTGTAAAAGAACAACAGACCCAATTAGATTCTGTAAAGATGATGGTGTCCTCGGTCCCATGCTGGATGAACTCGAGGGCACAGACCACCGCTGCCATCTCTGCATACTGTGATGATGCTACACTGCAATGCTTAGAGATTTTAACAGTGTTCCCATAAGGGTAAATCACTAGAATGCTCATCCCTGCAGTTTGTTCTCCCTGATAGTAAGATGCTGAACCATCAGTAAAGATATGACACAAAGAGGTGTTGTCAAGTATTTGTGGTGTGGCAGGGAGGAAAGGAGCTGGATCTGGAAGATCAGGTGACTGCAGTGTACAGTCATGGGGTTCTCCTTGGAAAAGGAGTCCATGAGCCAGCATAGATGGAATTTTTGTTGGGTGCACCTGTATGTCTCTATCCTGGAGAAGAAGTGACCAGTGTGTCAGCCTGGTATTAGAGACTGACCCATCCTTGACTCTACCTGAGAGCAGAAAGGTAGTTGGGGTGTGGCTGGTGTTGATAATCAGTGAAGAGTACCCAATGATATACAGAAAGTGCTTGACAGCTTAGTAGGTAGCCAGAAGGTTCCTTTCACAAAGGCTGTACTTCTGTTCCACTGGGGTCAAGAGCTGTGATGCATATGCAATAGGTCTCAGGGTGCCGTGAACCTTCTGAGCCAGCACTGCTGACATGGCAATGTCAGAGATGTCACATTCCAGATGGAACGGTAGTAATGGATTGGAGTTGGCCAGAGCTGGGGCGGAGGCCAAGGCCTGCTTCAGTGACGTCACAGCCTGGGTATGTATAGGGCCCCAAGTCCATGGGATGTCCTTTTTCAATAGCTCATACAGAGGAGCAACTTTCTGAGCAAAATCACAGATAAAATCTCTCGAATAATTTACCATACCTAGAAACTGTCGAAGAGTTGCCACACTGGTAGGCAATGGCAAGTCTTGCAATCCTTGTATCTTTTTCCAGGTAGGGCTTCGACCTTGGCCAGTTATTTTTAGACCCAGAAAGAGTACTTCTTTCTGACATAGTTGTGTTTTTGCTGGATTGCATTTCAGGCCTGCTCTCTGAATGAGAGTCAGTAGTTCGTCCAAGAGATCCAAGTGTTGTTCCTGTGTGGCAGTTGCCAGCAACAGGTCATCCACATAGTGCAAGAGACATTGGGGAGTAGAGAAACCTTCAAGGGTGTCCATCATATGCAGATGGAACAGGGATGGGCTATTATGGAATCGCTGTGGTAAGCAAGTCCACGTATACTGTCTTCCTTCAAAGGTGAAGGCAAACTTATATTGACTCTTGGGGGTCAATGGTAATGACCAAAAACCAGTGGAGATATCCAGGGCACTGAACCATTTCAGGTCAGGGGTCAAGAGCCGTAGCACATCAGGTGCAGATGCTACAGTTGGTGAACAACTGGGAGTGACCTGGTTCAGTTTCCTGTAGTCAATAGTAAGTCTCCAGGCGCCTGTGAGTTTTTTCATGGGCCACACTGGGGAATTGGCAGTAGAAACACAAGTTCTGATTACTCCATGCCTGAGAAGTGACTTGATTGTTTCTCTGAGGGAAGGCAAGGCCTCAGTTGGGAAAGAATATTGCCTTTGCCTCTCATGTGCTGGGCCTGGCACTTCGATGACAGTGTGCATTCTGCCATAGTCATGCTTGTTGATTGCAAACGCTTCCAGATGTCATTGCAAAATGGGGAGAAGCTTTGGGAAAAGCTCATGGTTTTTGAACAAATCTATGATGTCATATCCTTTGTTGTTAGCAGATATTGTTACCACAATGTGTGAATCAGGGATCAAGACAGTGCGGTACTGTGGTGCAAGGAAGTCAATTCCTATGATCCTAGGGTGATCATGCATTACCATCAGTTGGAAGGTGTGTGAGGCCTTTAAATGGCCAACTCTACCCACAAGGGTAGAGACCGGTATGCAGGTAATCTAGTACCGTCCACTCGTGACATGTTGGTCCTCTGTCCGGTGGACCAAGAGGATGTGTCTGGGTGGTCATCATGTAATACAGACACCGCCACACCTGTATCTAGTAAGACTACAAGTAGGCGGTCCCCAACCTCGGCCTCGGTGCAAGGCCTTCCATTTGTATCCAAGACCAGCTTGTTTGCAATCTGGACTGGGGCCTGTAATTGTCAATCTGTATTGCTGGGGGCATGGAGAGGTTGGGCCTGGCTCCTTTGAACCACTTCACCCTGCTGCACTGATACTATATAGGGAGGAGCTTCCAGGTTCAGGCCTGTATGGGCCTGAAGGCCCTGTACTTCCGGTGTCACCATGGCCCATTAGAGTTTGGGTCGCCGGCTGTACAGCCGCAAGGGAGTGAGCAGGAACAGCATCCACCACAGAGCGCAACTGCCCCAGGAGCTCTCGGAATTTCCGATTCTCTTCGGCTGTCTCCCTATATGAAGAGCCCGTTCTTTGCTGTTGTTGTTTGCCCTTGTTCTTATGTTTTTTTATTCTTATGATAATTCTGGTTCCCACCCCATTGCTATTGTGGTTGTTGGGCCTGTTGGGGGTGTTGGTTGTCTGCGGGGAGGGGCTGTTGATGTTGGGCTTGCCCTTCCACCGTGTAGTGCATCGTGGCCTCTTGAATAGGCTCAACAGTGGCTACTTTCTTGGAACTGGAGCCCAGATCACGGATGTAAAGTTGGTAAACTCTCTCAGTTTTCCAAAGGATATCGGCAAACCTGTCCATGTTGGGGTAAGTGGTTGGCTCTACCTTTTCTCATACTGCGGGAATCATGTTCCTAAGGAACAGGGTCTTATATTCAATAAGATCTACATCCGCAGCTTCTTGTGCCAGGTGCTTTCCTGCTCGGTAGGCCATCCAGAGTCTCTGGTGGTAAGTCACTGGACTTTCCTTTGCATTCTGTTTTACAGGGTATGCAAGCATCACTCCTACTACACCTGGGCTGTGTGCAGAAATGAGCTCGGCTGCAACCTCATCAAAGGTGGTGTTGCCATCCTGGCGGATGGCATCGGGGAGTTTGGCCCACAAACTAGGATCGATGGTCTGGCGTAGTATCTGGACCTGATATTCTGCAGCGAGGCTAAGCATCTTGCATTTGGAACACACCTTTTCCAAGTGGCGGCTGAGGTTGTCAGACGGGTTAATTCGACCGATACTGTCAGCTATTTGCTGAACACAGTAGACCATTTGTAGGGGATTATTGGACCGATCAGGCAGAGGTAGATTATGTCGGGCGCTGTCTAGGGCAGCCCGAGCTGCAGCCTCTGCCGCAGTACGAACAATGCCATCCTGAGTGTCAGCCTCCTGCAGAAGCTGTCTGATTTGGGTTTTAATGGCCCAGTTACTTCTCTCAGGAAGAAGTACATTACCTATTGCAATCTCAATCATTGTTTCTATCTCCTGCCTGTCTTCCACATTAATAATGGCTATCGGTGGTGCCGTCGGGACCAGGCCTGGGCCTGCTCCCCCCCTATCATGGGGACCGCCATGTTGGCATCTCCCATGATGGGCGTCACGACGTCGACGATGTATGACATGGTGTGGGTGGAGTCGGGACCCGCCATGTTGTGAATGGCTGGGTGGGGTTTCTGGGCCATAGTAGGGGTGTGACTGGGCGTTGTACTGAGAGATGTCATCATCTGATACCTCCTCTTCAGAAGACGTGTGTAAGGCAGGGGCTACGCCTCCCATCGCCTTAACATGTCCAGCCAGAACCTCCCGCTGGTGGCGCAGTTTCGCTATCTTACTTTTACATTCAGCATGGCTCACAATTGCAACATCCATATCAAGCTCATCCTGCATTTGCTTTTGCAACACTCTATATGCAGCGCTCACTTCATGATTGTCCCTAGTAGCCACTTCTAAGTCATTATGTACCTGGTTTATCTCATCCTGTAGCTCTCCCATCTCCTCACTCAATTGTCCATTCACAGTACTTAACAAGTCATTCATATGCAATGCCTATCCATTATCCTGTCTCAAACTTTCACACTCCTGCTTCAACATACAAAGTTCCTGTTCTCCAGCTTGAGCTGAATGATGCAAAAGTGAATCCTTTTCATTTTGCAGAGTTTGAAGTTCAGACTCTAAATTCTGCTGCAGTCTAATACAGTCCGTTTCCTGCAGACCCATCTCTTGCTTAAGAGACGAAATTTGCAGATCAAGGGTTTGAAACCTCGCTTCAGAGGCTTCCAGAGCAGCGTAGAGAGTCGCGACCATCAGCCCTTTAGCTTGACGCTTATTGGTTGATTGTCTCATCTCTGTGTACTGGGTTGAAATCCCCAGTATAGGGTTGTCGGATTGACTTGCATCTCGCGCGAAGTCAGCCTATCCTCCATGGGAGGCAAGGAAGTTCAAGACATCGAGTCTCAGTTCTGTGCAGATATTTGATATGGTGGCCATACTGTCAGAGGGAATGAAAAATCAAACTGTGAAAAAGGCACTGTGCTATGTATCAATCCACAGCAGGAGCACGTTATACACAGTTGGACTACTGTAGAATTTGTAGGCTTACAATTCAAAGCTGCTATGGAGTGGGTCGAGTCGGCATCGACCCACACCCGAGAAAAGCTGTCAGACTTTGTAAGTGACTACAAACTGGTTTTAAAATGGGAGAGGTGGTACGAAAATGTACACCTACTGTCCCCATTGGGAAGGGGAAGTTGTAGCAACTACTGAAAGCTTACAAACACCAAATATTGCCTGCACTCAGTCGTCAATTGTCAGGAGGTCTAAACCTCACGTTCAGGTTCTTGGCAATATTGAAATGCAAGTAATCACGGACACGTTGCATTAGAGTAATAAACTTGTTTATTACTACCACAAAGGATAAAATCACAGTTGCCCTAAGCAGTTCTTACCAATACGAACCGGGAGCCAGTGCTAAGTGTTCCCTATACCTCAAGGTCTCTTTGTGTCTCTTGGGATCTCCGAGGTACAAGACTTAGTGTATCACATTATATACCTATGATAATTACTATGGTTACTGTAAGATAGAAACATTTCTAGTTACAGAGATGAGCCCTATTGACTAAATTAGAGGAGGCTTCACGGTCGAAGACGACATTATACAATTTTGTAGTAGACATCAGTTTGTGAAACAAAAGAGTTCTTATACAGAGTCTTACATAACTCAGTGTAGTACAAATCACCGAAAGGTGGCAATGCTGACTTACATATCCTAATTATTCCAAGGACACAGGTGTCTTAACATCTTATAAGTAAGAAATACACAGAAAATACATAGAAGTATTAGCAAGCAAAGTGTATTACAATAATATGCGTACATATCCTGACATCTACTCTTATACAGTAGATGCCCTTAGCCCTATATGTTAGTATAACATATGCCTAAACACTAGCTGTCTACGGTGTACCTCTGAGGGTACCAATAAGGGTGCAGGGACCTCGTGTAACACTGCCATTATAGGGCTTACCGTCATTTCTTCAGTTCCCGGTTGGTCTTTAAAGAGTGCATATGTTTTCCTGGTCCACAGAAGATCACTGCTCCTAACCTTCAAAGGTAAGTAAGAGTGAGGGGGGGTGTGGGGAGCTGGGGGGCACAGAGGAAAGGTGCGGGTTGAGGGAGGGGGGTTGGCGGGAATGACAAGGGACCATTTTCTTGTTTTTTTTCAGGTTAAAAAAAGACGTTGTGGGACTGTTTTCTTTTTTACAGGTGAAATATTAACAAAATAGATTTCAGCACACTGGGGTGGGCTCCCAGTGTGCCAGAATACTGGAAAGGGAGATCAATGCCAACCAGGGGATTGGGCACCCCAAGGTCATCTGAGAACATAGGGGCTTGGGGGGGTGGCACATCCGACACCAGGAGTGGCATCCCAGTGTTGGAAACATTAAAGAAGTATTTTTTGGCACACTGCTGTGGGCTCCCAGTGTGCCAGAGTACTGGAAGGGGAGATCAATGCCAACCAGGGGATTGGGCACCCCAAGGTCATCTGAGAACATAGGGGCTTGGGGGGTGGCACATCCGACACCGGGAGTGGCATCCCAGTGTTGGAAACATTAAAGAAGTATTTTTTGGCACACTGCTGTGGGCTCCCGGTGTGCCAGAGTACTGGAAGAGGAGATCAATGCCAACAAGGGGATTGGGCACCCCAAGGTTGTCTGAGAACATAGGGGCTTGGGGGGTGGCACATCCGTTACCGGGAGTGGCATCCCAGTGCTGGAAACATTAAAGAAGTATTTTTTGGCACACTGCTGTGGGCTCCCAGTGTGCTACATTAATGGGTGGAGGGGGATACATGCTGACATGGGGATTGAGCACCCCGTTGTCAGCAGGGGACAGAGAATGGAGGGCGCAGGGTGGGCAGCAGCAGTGGAAGGGAGCTAACATTTAAATTTGCTGTCCTGCTGTGTGCCTGGTTGGGAGGGAGGGGGGACTACAACTGCAATGAAGAAACTGCCCCTGACTGCAGCGGCAGATTTCTTTCAAGTGCGGCGCTCGCTCTAAAACTGCCATCATCGGCAGCTTGAGCATTAATTGGTGACTGAAGGATGCGCCCATTAAAGCATCTGCTGCATTGGCCACAACACTGCCACACCTCTGCAATGCTCTACTACCTCAATATGTTTCTTGTGCTCTGCGCACACAAGCAAGCATAGAAAGAAGGAAAACGTTTCTAGTACAAAAGAGGAGATAAGGGGCAATCTAAAATAGAATAAAAAGTATAGGTCAGAATATTTTACTGTTGGGGACATGGCCTGACCAGGCAGAAGATGGCAGCATAGTTCAGAATCTCTGCAGGAATGACTGCAATTTAATCTCATCCAGCCTTCACCAGACCTTTCATTGGTACCAACTCCTGTGACCATCCTGTAATCTTGCTGCCTGACAGTCTGTAAGTCATTTTTGATCCATCATCTACTTATATTCAATTATACTACACTGTACTGCAGCATACTAGGCCTCATCCTTCAGCATTATGGCAGATCGCCAAGTACAGCAAAGCTCACTTGCTAGAGTGGAAGTAATGTTTTCTAAACTGATGGCTGAGTTTAATGATCTAAAAACCTCCACCCAACAAAATGCGAACACTCTTGAAATTTTTTGCCAGAAAATTGCATTTAATGAGAAAGCAATGGCCTGTAACACCACTACTATTCATGACCTCCAGGCTACTGTCTGCAATCCAAGATCGAACTATTAAATCCCTACAAGCCAAAATAGACGATATTGAAAATTGTAATCGTCGCAACAATTTACGATTTTTTGGCTTCCATGAAGGTGTAGAATTAGGTGACACTACTGCGCTTTTATTACATGTGCTGCCTGCAATGCTTAAACTGCCTCCTGACCTAACGTTAATCATTGAGCAGTCTCACTGCACTCTGGGTCCCAGGCGAACATCAGACCAGTGACCAAGGCCTATCATTGCTTGCTTCCTTCTTGAACTATTCCCACACAGAATTAATACTGAAACAAGCCAGAGAAATGGGGAATCTTCAGTGGCAAGAGTTTAATATTTCCATCTACAGAGACTTTTCAAATGATTTAACCATCAGAAGGAAAGAAGGCCTACAATCCACTTAAACAAATCCTCCACCAAAGAAGCATTAAATTTGCTCTACGTTACCCTGACACTACGCCTTTTCTCAAGCTCTTCCTTCAAAGATTTTGAAACCCTGATGCCTTAGCCAGCTATCTGGAGGTCTCTCTCTGCAGTCTTACCCTGGGAGGTTCAGCAGCAATTGGCAACCCGAACACAGCTTTGGTGTCTGCACGGAGGGTGGATGACGAAGTACAGGGACGTGGGGAAAGTGTTGCAGAACTCGCAGCACCAAGCAGCAATGCTACAACTGATTTGACCCCAAGGCAATTAACACGGCTGCAAGAGAAGCTTTCTGTCGGGGCTTTATTCTTCAAGACTTTCATGCTGTTCTAGCGAGGTTTCACCCCAAACACCCCAAGCTGCAGCCTCTCACCTTCAAATCAACCCCTCTATTCCCTTGAGCAATAAGTTTGATCTCTTGGAAGATGACATGCACTCCTCACAGGAGGATCTTTCCCAGCAAATTTCAGACGAACGTCCCTCTAATTTGGGCCCTGTGCCTCAGAGATGTATTTCTGCAGATACTTCATGGGCAGAAGTTGTTGCAAGTTCCCCCCTCAAATCTTTAGAGCCACCCAAAAAGAAACGTAGGGCAAAAACCAAAAGCAAGAACATCAATAGTCACAATCCTAATAAATCTAAGGTGTCATGAGCTTATATGGTCAGCAATATGGTCATAGTTGCTATATCTTGGTAGGTTTTGCTTCCAGGATACTTAAAGGGAGAGCCAGTACACTTTTTCTGCCTAGCCGCCCCCTCTACAGTCTATGCTACCTGGTTGCTTTCGCTCCCAGTGGGTGCAGAAAGCAAAGGCTGTACATCGCAGCACAATCAATTTACTTTTTGTTGCAGTGTTTAAATGAGCAGCTTAAAGGTCTTCACGGGAACTTTGGTATATCAGCAATGCTTTTCTAACCCATTATTTTAGTGTTAGATCTTATACATTACCTAACTAAACAGGCTTTCTGTATCTAGCCTTTTACTCTCCAGTTTAGCAGTGCATCAGGTTTATAGTCTTTTGGCTGTTCAGTTGCATATCTTCAATCGGTATGCATCCTGATTATTGCCTTTTGTTTTTTCATATGTGAATTATTATATATTACAAGGCAACTTACCCCTTCCTTCTCCTGATTACAGGTTCTTAAGTATTATTGGCAACTACACTTAATCTATCTCCTTCTCTACGCTCCATTATTCTTACTATCTCCTGTTTACAATATGGAACTATCATTAGCACTCAAAGAGGTGGCCTATGTTTGGTGTACTGTTGCAAAGGATTGTCAATCTACATCTTCCTTATGCTCCTTATTTTACTCGAAGCCTACATGTAACCCCCCTGCAAATGGGGGTTCCCAAAAGACTTCCAGGAGCTTGCTTGAATGCTCCAAGCTTGAATGGTGTTTGGCGTTTAAGCCATTTATCAGTGAGTGTTTTTAGAACCTCTGGTACTGTCTCTTTAAGAGCTGTCTGCTTGCAGACATAATTAGTTTGTATGGGGGACTGTGTGTTTCTTTGATTGAGTACCACTCAAGCTGCTGCCAATTCACTCCATTTTGCAGTCACTAGGAGTGCAAAGGGAACCTATCTGAAAGATGTAACTGTTTGCCAGAAACCATTTAGAGTAATAATGAAATTACAGTTTGTCTAACCTGCTTTCTTTGCAGTCAGAACAGTGTCTGCCTAGTTCCCCATTCTGGTTTTGAACTGCTGAACTGGACCAATCAGTGTGGGTAAGCTAGCTCTAAAATGGTGCCTTGGACGAATCAGAACTTGGACTCATAATCTGAGCCAGACACAAGAGGATTGTATGGGCAGTGACTCTGGGAGATGTAGTTTAGACTTTGCGCCTTTTGGACCAACAGCAGCAGTCTATTGTGAGTGACAGCCAATCCAGTCAAGAACTGGGAGGAACTCAAAGGAAGTGCCCGGTTTTGTCTGTTGGAGTTTCAGTCTGCTCTGGCAGTGAAGGGGAAAGGAACCCTGTGCTCCTTCTGTGCACAGTTTTAGTCAAAAAAAAAACTTGTAAGGTCCAGAGTTCGGTCTGCAGCTTGTTAGGACTGAATCCGTCCTGTGAAGAGAATCAAAGGATATCTGAAGAGTAGAAACCAGGCTCACCCTGTAGAAGACTGGAGGAATTGCTGAAAATTGCACTTCGGTCTGTCAGGAACTGAATCTGCTGTGTGTTCTCCCGGGTATTGTGCAGTAATTGCGATCGGGATACAGATGCAGCCTGCCTGGTATAGTGCTTTCTTTTTACCATATAAATGTGTGAAGAGGTTTGTGTACCTCAAGTGTATCCTGCTGCCATTAAGTGACTTTTGCCTGTGACTGTTTACCATATAAATGTGTGTGGAGTCTCTTGGAGCTCAAGAGTAGCCCTGCTGACATTGAAGGACCCTATCTTGTTTGGAGGTCGTGAGTACTAATTCAGGGTCGCTCCCTGTTGAATTGCCACATTAAATCCAAATGGAATTACTGTACTGCTGACTGTTTAATTTTCCTTTTCTCTGTGTGAAAGGGCCCTACCAGCTGCCACGGTTTGGACTAGCCACTAGGGCTTGGGTACCCAGGGACAGTAACTGATAGGGATAGGCCTGTGCACAGAGCCATGAAGTAGATGAGTAGAGTAATAAGCTAATTAACCTGATTTCCCCTGTCCTTGTTATATCCCTCTAAATAAATCAGAGCTGCTTGTTTCAGCAAAGTTATACTGCCTGAGGTATTTGTCTATGTTAAGTATTGTACTGTGATTGTTGCACTGTATCTTATTTTAGGAGGTCCCAGTGCCTGAACCAGCCCTGGGGGTAAGTGTATACTGTGAAGGTAATTCTGATATATTGTATGGGCCACTAGTGGGAAGAAAGGGGGGTTGCAGTGTCCCAGAGGGCTGTGACCAAGTAAGTTTAACTATTGCAAACCCTGACCTCTGGGTGGAGGCACCCGCCATTGGATCCAGGCCCCTCAACCTGTTAGTGGCAAATCAGGCAGGGGTAGTAGCCCCTGGGATAGCGCCATCTAGGGGTTACATACAGATGTTATAGAAATCCACTGCTGTGTGGTCCCTCCTGTTTTGGGGATCACTGGGCTTAGTCTTCTAGACCTAGTCACCCCATATAACACCTATTTAGTTGATTTTCGAGCTGATCTTTACTATGACTATCTCTTCTGTCTACAGTTATCAATGAAGCCTATACCTCTCCACATAATCCCGATTTGCATTTGGTTCAGGGCGTAAGGGCTTAAATTGGCCTCCCCTTTTTTCTTCCCCCTCAATATTGTATTTATTATGTACTTATTCTGTTGCACTACAAAGTATACTCAGAGTCAGTCTAATGTGGTAATGATCTACTTTTCCTTTTATATTTGTTCATTTGCATTCCACCTGGCTCCCTGAATTCCTTGCTCTATGTCTAGGCTGTACTGGCATCTCGTATATGGTTCTTTAATTTACTGTTATTTCGAGTTGGTATATCTTGTACTATTACTGCTAACGTTTATAAATAAGTTCTAGTGTTTAGCTTTATCCTTATACCTTGTCTTGTTAGCTTAGAATTAAGCTGAGGTTATTACAGTCCCCTGCCTTTCTTGGTATTATTCCCTTTCAGTTTAACTTATCAGGAATACTTACTTTATTAAATTACTGGGATCAGACTTAGATTTGGGCCGATATTTATAACCGGTCCTTCCCTACATCGACACCCCAGAGTGTGGTGAAAGAGTCTCTTAGCCAGTTGGCTGACTCATAACTCCTCACACCCATAAAACATTCTTTATTTAGCTTACTAGTATTGTTGTCGTTGTTAATGACTTTTCTCCTTCCCTATCTCTATTATAACTTTAATAAAATATCTGTGCTACTCATGTATCATACATCTCGCTTTTTTTGGCTTGAATGTTCCTGCCACTGTCTGCATGTACGTAAGCTCTCTATATTGTATTCTAATCATCCTCTGCCTCATTTATTTGTCCCTTCACACTCCAGCGATTATTCCCTTTCTTTAACACTAACAATATGAGTGACATACTTTTATATACATGGAATGTGAAGGGACTTAATTCTCCTCGTAAGCGGAAGCAAATTCTTTCACATCTCAAAAAACATAAAACACAAATTGCTTTCCTTCAAGAAACAAAATTATTAGCAGAGGATGTTCATAGACTTGAAAAAGATTGGGTCAGTCAGATCTACAAATCATCCTATGTCTCAAAAAGAGGAGAAGTTGCTATTCTTATTCATAAGAGACTCAAATGGTCCCTTGTAAACTCTGTTTCCAATAATGACGGCAGATGGGTGATGGTCAAACTGAATACCAACTCTGGTTCTCTTCTGCTTGTTAATGTCTATGCACCCAACTCCGATTCCCAGGAGATTTTTCATAATTTAGCTCAACAGATTCTATCTTTTAACACTGATAATACACCAGTTATTCTTGGAGGGGATCTTAACTGCCAGCATTGACAGAAGTAGCCCCACTACAGATGCCCACCCTAGAAGTATTAAAGCCCTCTCATTACTAATGCAAGATGTTGGATTAGCTGATGTATGGCGCCTCCTTCACCCCCGTGATTGAGAATTTACTTTTTACTCCTCTCTGCATAAGACTTACAGTAGACTTGACTACTGGTTAGCCTCTCCTGTTATAATGGAAAAAACTATTGATTCATCCATCTCTCCCATCATAATCTCGGACCATTCCCCTGTCAAATTACAACTTTTGTGGGGCCCATTAGCACCTAAATCTTCTTACTGGCGGCTGGATCCTCTCCTTCTCAAGGATCCCAATTTTTTACCCATGATCAAAGCACAAATTCAGGACTTCCTCTTTCACAATACCCCAACCGAATCTTCTATGTCCTCTGTATGGGAAACTCTTAAAGCTACGATTCAAGGGAAAATGATCAGTTATGCTGCACATAGGAAAAGAGTAAGGGAACAACAGCTGGCTGACTTGGAAAAATCTCTTAAGGCTATAGAGAATTTATACTTTTCTTCTAATAAGCACTGTCCTGATTCTCAAATTCATCTTGAAATTCTTCAACTTAGAGTTACAATTAACGAATTAATTTCTCGTAAAACTGAACTGGCCTTGTTTAAACTTAAGTATATGTTTTGGGAACACGGCGATAAAATGGGAAACTCCTCTCTTACCAGCTCAAAGCACAACAAATGGAATGACACATACTAAGCCTAAAAGATGAACAGGGTACGAATCCCTCCGACAACCCCTCTATAAACCGTATCATGAAAACCTTTTATCAAAAACTATACTATAACATAAATCCTCCATCTACTTTACAAATTCAACAGTTCCTTAAATCGTTACATCTTCCTCATCTTTCTTTTTTTTTTAAATAGGAATTTTTATTTTATTTTCATGTAAAATATTACATTTAAACTCATTTTCAATGCAATGTTTACATTCAATTAATATTTTCATACAGCAATACAGGTACTTCAGTTTAAATATCCAAATCTTATAAATAGACCATGTGGAACATTCAACATCTCTTTCATGCATTAAATAGATCCCAAATGTTATCCAGCAACCAAAGCCTCTGCATCCGTGCGGCCCAGGAATGCCTTTTACTAATGTCATCGGTGATTGATCAGGCTGTTTCCCTGACGGCGTCACCGGAGCGAGCCACACAGCTAGGAGAATTGCCCTTTGGATTTCCCACTTCAGTAACTTAAGTTTCCATAAGCTGGACTCCATCAAGGGACAAAATCTGAATAATCGTCAATCTGATAGGAAACCCATCTCCCCCCATCTACTATTAAAATTCCTCTGCCTATTATTCAGTTTGGAAGAAATACGTTCTAGATTATACACTTCATAGATTCCTCCATGTCTCTTTTATCGGGGTTACATTTGTGAGCCAAAGGCATATAATAACTTTCTTGGCTATCAAAATTAGCAGAGCTACAATTTTATATTGTGTCCAATTCATGTGCTCACTCAAGGGGGATGTTGCCGTCAGGACAAAAGCTGGGGTAAGCCAGTCAGGGATATCAAACATACTGTTAAGCTCCCCCAGAATGTCTTTCCAGTACCCCAGCAGAGAGGGGCAGGACCAAAATATATGTTCATGTCCTGCCTCAGAGTGACCACACCCCCTCCAACAATAGCTTCCCTCTCCCCCTCCAAAGGCAGCCACAACAGTTGGGGTTCTAAAAATATGAATCCTAACTTTCCAGGCAAATTACACCTTCCTCATCTTTCTACTCTTGAAATAAATTCTTTAGATGAACACTTTTCACTTCAGGAAATCCAGAAAGCTTTGTCTATCTTGAAATCCAGCAAATCCCCTGGGGGTGATGGATTCCCTGTCAATTTCTATAAAATGTTTTCCGACACCTTATGTCCCCTTCTTCTTAAAGGTGACCTGCAAAGACACTTCCCAGCCCGCTCCCGTCCTCACATACCTTTAAAAACAGCTGCAGGAGTCCAGGGCTGCTGTGAACATAATTTTTGATGCAATCCACATATTTAAAAAAAATGCGAAACTTTTAAGTGAACACAAAGCATCATGCAGGTCCTGATGCAGCGAGCATAAAGTAATTATAGGTAAGCCATCCTTTTTGTAGCGTCTCTAACACCACTACTCTTATTGGCAGCAGTGGCAGTAACCTAATTTACTTATTTTATTCCTCCACGGAGGTCTTGATATCTGAAATATCACGTGTTGGCAAATCCTGTCCAGGTGTTGCCATATGTGACATTCGAGTATCGAGACCTCCGTGGAATAATAAATAAAGTAAATACCCTACCAAGGCCAATAGTATTAGGTCACAAAAGGTAGTTACCATAATTACTGCGCCTGCTATAGCCCGCACGGCACTTCCGTGTAAAAGTTTTGGCATTTTGTTTAAATATGTGGATCAACAAAATTATGTTCACAGCAGCCCCGACTCCCCAGTAACTGTTTTAAAGGTATGTGAGGACGGAGCGGGCTGGGAATTGTCTTTGCAGGTCACCTTTAATGTTTATCAAGAAGCTTCCAATACTGGCAAGCTTCCCCCATCTTGCACCAAAATAATCATAACCCTAATCCCTAAGAAAGAAAAAGACCCTACTCACCCCACAAGTTACAGGCCCATCTCTTTATTAAACATGGATGGGAAGATATTTGCTAAACTACTAACTTCTTGACTTGAATCCTTGATTCCCAAGCTAACTCATTGTCCACAAGCTGGTTTTATTAAACATAGATCTGGTTCTGATCACCTACGTTCCTTATTTAATTTAATTCACAAAGCCAAATCCCTCAAGACACCAGCTGCAGCCATAGCTATTGATTTCGAGAAGGCCTTTGATTCCTTAAACTGGGACTACCTTCATCAAGTTTTATCTTATTTTGGTCTTTTTCATACCTTTTGCTCCTGGATCAGGCTATTATATAACTCCCCTGTTGCTAAAGTACTTACTAATTCCACCCTTTCCTCTTACTTTCATCTAGCAAGGGGAACTAGACAAGGCTGTCCCCTGTCACCTTCCCTGTTTGTTTTAGCCATGGAACCCCTGACTGCTTGTTTACATCAATCTTCTGGCATTATGGGCATACCTGTGAGCAATTCAAGATATGTTTCTCTCTCCTACATGGATGACCTCTTAATCTAACTCAAAAACCTGAATGAGGCTGGGCCCCTGTTGGTTGATTTGCTTAACAATTTTACTAAAATTTCTGGCCTTGCTTTGAATTATGTCAAATCACAAACTATGCCCCTTAACGACCACTGTAAAGCCTTTATGAACATACCTCTTGGATTCCACTGGTCACCACAGGGTATAACATATCTAGGAATCAAAATGACTAGTAACTTAGGGAAGATATGGGACATTAACTTTAACCCCTTATTTCATAACATCCAAACAATTATGGACAGATGGAATCTTCTTAATCTCTCTTTCATGGGGAAAATTGCAGTCATTAAGATGTCCATTTCTCCCAAGATTCTTTACCTCTTTGCCAATATTCCTTCAGTCTTACTATCCTCCCTTTTTGCTAAAATTGATAAATTAATAGGTAACTTTATCTGGGATGGGAAACCACCGAGATTTAACCACAACAAACTTCGATCACATTGGAAAAAAGGGGAATTCGGACTCCCCTGGTTCAAAGGCTAACTCTGGGCTTTCCGAATGGCCCAAACCATTACATGGTTTCAGAAACCCTCCCCTCACTCACCACTATGGATTGCAATGGAATCTGCATTGTGCCCGGGAGGAGTTCCCACTTCCTTCATTTTTAATCCCATTTCCTCTAAACTAAAATCTCACCGGACTATATCATCCTCTGTTCTTTATTGGAAACTAACCCATAAATTCCTGAAATCCAATCCAACACCCTGGTTTTATGCCCTCTTATGGGGCAATCCACTGCTCACTCTAGAAGATCACCCAATTTTCTGTTGTACATGGAAGAACAAAGGCATTTTCTTTCTCAGAGATATCTTGGACCAGAATTCACTCACTCTTAAATCATTCTCAGACTTGCAGGTCACATGGAAACTTCCTAAACAGGACTTCTGGAAGTTTTTAAAAATTCGGGCAGCTTATAACTCTCTCTCTCTAGTTTAGTGTATAGGCATACTCTTCTAAACCCATACATCTCACACTGGACTAATTCATCAGTAAAATTAAATAGCTCCATTTACAAAGACATTATTGATAATCTACCTGATCAGTCTATACAGGCCAAAAATAAATGCAGTACTCTTCTTAACTACAATATTTCAGACGCACAATGGAGTAATTGTTGGCATATTGCACATAATACCTTTAAAGATGCCCATAGTTCTTCAATGCAAACTCCTACATCTTTGGTATAGAACCCCCTCTGTGCTTCAATGAATGGACCTATTAAATAATAATAATTGCTGGCACTGCAATTTGGCCAACGGGGATCTACTTCATATCTTGTAGTCTTGCGCTCCCATTAATAAGCTCTGGCATAAAGTCTGTTTACTTGCCTCCAGAGTAACAGGACAAAAACTACCTTTTGACCCCAAGCTATTCCTTCTAGGCATCATCATTATCCCCAATAGCTCTCTCCTCTTACATGCACATTTTAGATGGCTAAACATACTTTCTCTTCTGGTCAAACGTCTGGTTCTTATGAAATGAAAATCAACTCTGGTGCATTCTCTTTCAGTTGTTCTTCAAAGCCTCTCTCAGTATGCCTCTCTAGACCGATTATCTCATGTTACTTATAACCGACTCACTGTATACGACAGATGTTGGCAGGATTACTTCAAGTACATGAACCTAATTCCTCTACACCCTAATTCTGAGGGATATTTAGCCCTCCTTCTTATTTTGCTCTCAGATTAGATTTTCTCGAAACTTTTGTGCAGAGATTTCTCCTCTTTTTTCCCTTCCTCCCTGTTTTCTCCCTCCCTCTCTCCTTCCCTTCTTCCTTGCGTTTTTCTCTCTTCTTTCTTTGTACACTTTTCTCTTATCTTCACCTCTCCATTACTGAACATTGTTCATATTACCACATTTATCACTTTTTGCAATTTACTGAATGTCTTGCCATAGCCTGCCCTAGCATGTATTTCGTACATGGTTGCTATTTCTGATCCTATAATACCCTATTGATTGTAACCCTTTTGTTCTCCACTTACATCCAGTCTAGGTTTGTGTTTTATTATCAATACATGTATATAAGGCTTCTCCAATATGTTTACCCTAAATACTGTGTTTTGTTAAGTGATATTTTATACCTTACATGGAGGTTAGTCTTCTATTGTATAAGATGTGTGCTTTCTTATATACTTGAATTTCAATAAAAAGATAAAGTGAAAAAATAAGTTTTACTGTTAATCTACAATGCTGCTTAAACACCAGGCATGTACCTAACATTTAAATGGGTAGATTGAGGTCGTTCTAACACATCCCAAAAGTAACATGTGTTTGTATATTAAAAAAAATAATGTTTTTATGAAAAATTCCCCCTTCTGAACCTGAATATAAGTGTGTGTTTTTAATATAAGTCTGACTGATAGATTTTCTATAGAAAATTTCTGTGGCAGTTGAAATATTGAATGTTGCTAGTACATATGAATGTATGTGTAGCTGAAGTGTGTGTGTGTGCTCACGTTCATGTTCACGTCCAAAGTTCTTGTTTTTTTTATGCACATAATGTCCAGTATTTGTCTGCATTATCCTAGGCAGTTGACCCCTTACCTCTTCAGCTTATTAACTCAGTTTCTGAGACTGACGTTTCTGAGGCTAAAATTTTGTTAACAGGATGAAACCGATCTGAGATATTGATGAGTTAAAATGTCCAGAAACACAGAATAGAGAAGATATGAACAAATGACAACCTATCCATCAATAGGTTTGTTCGTATTCAAATTTGAAGTGCTTGTTTTTCATGCACATTATGGTCTATATTTACTTGCTTGTACTGTTCTGTGCAGCTGACTCATTGTCTCTGCAGCTTACTTACTGAATTTCTGAGAATAACATTTTGTAAACAGGTTAAAAGAGACCCACAGTAGGAACAGATTGTTACAGTTGCAGCCAAAAGGCTTGGTCAGATATTTCTTGATATTTTTTAAAGCGAGTCTCTCTGCTGTCCCTTTAGTGATACTGCAGACAGGCAGGGGATTTCTGTAGAGATACTGCAGAAATTTCAGGAACTATCTGACCAGATCTTTGGCTGCAACAGTAGCTCTATCGTGTCCAGTCTTGGCCACTCCCATAACCCACATTTCCAGTCAATCCCTGGCCACAGGCTCCTTTTTCTGCAGCTAGAAACATGCCTCGGTAGTTCCCCTCCATAAGGGAGACCTTACTGATGCCCCAACTAACTACTGCATCACTGTTACCTTTTCTATCCAAAAGATTTGAGAGATTGGTCAGTAGGCAACTCCCAGTTTCTCAGATACAGTAGTTCTGGCTTTCTTATCTCCTTTTAACCTGGCTTCCACCCTAACTACTCAACCTCTACCTCCCTTCTCAGACTTACAGAACTGACCATTTCCACTCTCACATGGATGCTGGTTAGGGCACTGAAGTTATTTTCATACATCTAGCCAAAGCAACTCATAGATTCATAGACATATGTTGGCAGAAAAGGACCTTCCTGGCCCATCAAGTCTGCCCATTCCCTCCCTCTACCTGCCCCCCCAGGATTCCCCTCGTCTTCCCCTTGACAACCCTCTGTGTTTGTCCCAGGCCCTCTTGAAACCCTCCACTGTACTAACACTCACCACCTCCTCCAGCAGTCTGTTCCAGGGCACAGCCATTCTCTCTGTGAAGTAATACTTCCTAACATTTCCTCTAAACCTTCCCCCTACCTTCAGTCTCTGCTCCCTAGTTCTTGCATCTACCTTCCTTGCAAATAAGCTCTTTCCCACTTTATTGATCCCCTTCACATACTTGAATGTTTCAGTCAAGTCCCCTCTTTCCCCTCTTATCTCCAGAAGATTCAAATCCAGTTCTCACATTTGAGAGACCCTCTCCTCATATGCCACCCCTCTTAGCCCATGTACCATTTTAGTGGCCCTTCTCTGCACTCATTCCATGCCATCTATGTCCTTTCTTAGATGGGGCCTCCAGAACTGTACCCCATACTCCAGGTGTGGCCTCACCATGGATCTGTAAAGTGCCACCAGCACCTCTCTCCTTCTGCTGGTTATCCCTGTCTCTATGCATGGCAGCATCCTGTTAGCCTTGCCCACTGCTTTGCTGCACTGAGTCCCCACCTTAAAGTCATTTGAGATTATAATCCCTAGATCCTCCTCCTGCCTGGTTGCTGCCATTTTCTCCCCCACTAGTGTGTATGTGGTATTTGGAGTCCTCCTCCCCAAGTGCATCACTTTGCATTTCCTGGCATTGAATTTCAGCTGCCATGTTTATGACCACTCTTCCAGTAACCTTATATCATTCTTCATTGCCTCCACCCCCCCTCGGGTGTCCACCCTGTTACTGAATTTTGTGTCATCTGCGAAAAGGCAGACCTTTCCCTGAAGCCTCTCTGCTATGTCACCGATGTATGTGTTAAACAGAATGGGCCCCAGCACCAACTCCTGAGGGACCTCGCTTGACATCCCAGTCTCCCCAGAGTGCACCCTACTGACCACCACCCTCTGTCTTCTCCCCCATCAGCTAGCTCTCCACCCATCTTACTATTTTCTGCCCTACTCCTAGACTCCCCAACTTATTAACCAGCCTTCTGTGGGGCACTGTGTCAAAGGCCTTCCCGAAGTCCAGGTAGGCCACGTCCATTGCCCCACCCTGATCAACCACCCTCATGACCTCATTGAAGAATTCGATCAAGTTTGTCTGACATGACTGTCCCCAAGTGAAGCCATGCTGCCAAATGTCTTTCAGCCCCCCCTTCCAAATATCTAACCATCCTGTGTTTCAATATTGCCTCCATTACTTTACCCACCACCGATGTGAGACTGACCAGACGATATTTGCCTGCTTCCTCCCTGCTGCCACTTTTATGAATTGGCACCATGTCTGCCTTCTTCCAGTCCTCTAGTACCCACCCTGTATCTAGGGACAAGTTAAACAACTCCATCAGTGGTTCAGCCAGTACCTCCCTTAATTCCCTCAGCACCCTAGGGTGAAAACCATCTGGTCCCATGGTCTTGTCCACCCTCAACTTACCTAATTCCTCCTTTACCTCTTCCAGACCGATTGAGCTAGGATCCACCTCCTCCCCTTTCCCTTCTCACTTAGATCTTGGCCCCTTCCGTCCCCCTCCAATGTAAAAACCGAGCTGAAGTAACTATTCAGCACTTCAGCTTTATTGATCATTTATTGATCTCCTTCACATACTTGAATGTTTCAGTCATGTCCCCTCTCTCCCTTCTTATCTCCAGAGGATACAAATCCAGTTCTCTCATATGAGAGAACCTCTTCTCATATGCCATCCCTCTTAGCCCATGCACCATTTTAGTGGGCCTTCTCTGCACCCATTCCATGCCACAGAATTTTAAGCTTTCAAACTACTTTCAAACTACACAGAAATCTACATCAGACAATTAGAAAAACTTCTTTAAAGTGATCAAGCAAGGTTCCCCAAATGCCTTTTTCACATAGTATGCCATTACCAGCCATGCTTCAGATGTTGCAGCTGCAATTTGGTTTGTAAATAAATCTGTCATAGTCATTTTTTTTTTTTATGCTTTGTCAGCGTTTTTTCCTCCAGTTTTCTGTGTGTGGCCACACCCCCAGAATGATGTTATACCAGGGAGCTGTCAATGTTTTACATACAGCAACATTGAATTCTGGGTAATTTATAATGTTGACTTAAATTGTGCCTTACTGAGGCATACAGTCCATTATGTGGATAGTAGTGAGCACTTATATGTAAATGTACATAGCAAGGCATCGTGGGTAAAATATAAACCTTACTGTGAGATGCTGTCTCATATTTCTGTAGTGGTGTCAACAATGTAAGCTTTTGTATGTTTATTTTAATAACAATGCATTGTACATACCATATGTAGCTGCAAGGCTTCTATACTGTGAGATGTGTGATGCCTGGCCAGCTGGTTATGATTGTTCTATGATATCTGTAATATAAAAATGTAGTGTGTGATTGTCTCCATAAGGCAGCTGTGCCATGGGCCCCACCCCCCAGGTTTCAGAGAAGCTGCAGGATATATTAACCTGAGGCCAGGAGGTAATACAGCTCCTGGAGAGGGTACAGAGGAGGGCAACAAAGATGATACGAGGGCTAGGGGATTTGACGTATGAGGACAGACTTAAGGAGCTCTGCCTGTTTTCATTGGAGGAGAGGAGAGACAGGGGGGACATGATTGAGGTCTTCAGGTACCTCAAGGGAATAAATAGGGTAAACATGGAAGGGATCTTTAGACTAAAACAGGGAGGTATCACCAGAGGGCATGGTTTGAAGTTGGAAGGTGGAAGGGTGAGGGGGAAAAGAGGAGGAGGTTTTTCACTGAGAGGGTGGTGGACCCTTGGAATGCACTGCCTGGTGAGCTGGTTCAGAGATCCACAGTGGAGGGCTTCAAGAGAGGGTGGGACAGACACAGAAAGTGGATGTATCAGATGATGGCCTGTCCCAGGGGGGTGGGGATGGATGATACAGGTTTCTGGACCACAAGGGATGGGAGGGTCTCGGCACCCAACTAAGGATCTAAGGTTCGAGCAGACTCGATAGACAGTAAAGCCTAATCTGCTGGCAAATAGTATGTTATGTTAGTATGTTAATAAAAAGACTAGAGAGACTTAATTAAGGGTCTCCTGTTTTCCTGTCTTAATTAGAACTGACTCAGCTGCCATTATGTAAGGCTCGTAAACTTTTATGACGTCTTTGAGGAAAAACATTTTATACCATGGTGTGAAAAGTCATAAAAATCCTTTGATGCACCATGGGAAAAGGAACTGCTCGAGATCAAAGAGGGGATGTTAATTAAGGAGTCATATTGGGAAATTCGTTTTTGCTGAAGTCACAGTATTTAAAATATTTCCTGACAGGAAGATCATTGTTTGTATACTTTTTATATTCTAAAAGGAGGCACTAGATGACATCATAGAAGGGGTGGAAACACAGAGTTTTAAACTGTATTCTGTGTTTCAACTGAGTGACATTTCTATTTGGGCTCTTAAGAAACAACATCTATAAGCACTATAGAGGTAATACATTAGATTGAAAAAGTCTAATTGTATGGTGGTAGGAGTTTGTCTGTAGTTTTCCTTGTTTTTCTTTATTTGATTAGATGTTCTCTAATATATTGTTCTGTGTTTACATTTAACTTATTTTTATCCATTTTTAAGTAAACCTTTTATTCCAAAGACTGCCTGGGTGTGTCTTCAAAGTTCTTTTTGCATGTGACGTATGGAGGGTTAAGACTGAAAAAAAAAACTGTTCAGAGCTTGAGGTGTTACTAAACTGGGAAAAGGTAAGAATATACCTAATGTCTTTTACAGAGTTTTAAGGGTTCATTTTGGATACCTGATTAGGTGCCCTTAGGCGAAAGATATCTGGCATCCCCCTGAAGAGCAGATTATCTGAACCTGTACATTTGGGTACGCTAGCATAAGGTTCACAGTTTGAATCCCCCCAGAACTTGAGACTAAAGGTGATTTGGATCCACAAGCAGACAGGAGGGTTACCCTGTCTGTTACCTGTTCACACTCTTGCGCTTGGAGTTTGGCACTGTGGAAGCAGAAGGCCTGAACTGCTGAGTGTGTTTGTGACAGAGATGTAGTCTCCTATTTTTGCAGTGAGCACAGAAATATAATAGCCTGTATACTAATGTACATATTAAGTCATTGTGGGTATAGTACATAGCTGATTTCACTATCTAAAACTAGAAAGTGACACTGTCCCTTTAATAACTTTGTTTCCCTGATATGATGTCACAGTTGGGTGTTGCAAACATTGGTAAATCCCTTTAATATAATTAGAAATTGGTGCATATATGAAGGCTCTTTTTTAACTCAAGTGTATTGTATGTTTGTTTTGAAATACTATAGCACTATGTTTTTACTCGTTTAGGGGCCTTTATTGATGTTATCTTTTTCCTGCTCAATATTCTTTTTTTTTTTAAATTACTTAGCAGTTCTGGAAGGGTTAGGTACTAAATCCCTCAAGCAAAAATCCCGACCAAAAAAATACCATTGGAGGATTCCTGATTGATTATTAGACTGACAGCAAATAATCCCAATACTCACAAATTCCACCATTTCTGGACAACCACCATCCCAGCCCAGTGCAACTTTGTATGAACTGGCATCCCCCCCCAAAAAAAAACCCAAAATAAAAAGGCACTACACCACCTGTGTTCTCCCCACAGATTTAGGTAGCCATCCTATCTGGAGTCGAGGCGTGCACCCACAGAGTGAGAGGCACATGCAGTCAGGGCGCCATCCCACCTACCGCAGCAGCGTGTTCCAGTGTTCAGCAGCTGGACGAAGGGGGAGAGAGAGAGAGAGACAAGCATAAATACAGCCCGACATGGACATCTCTGCTAATTTATTATACAAAGGTTGTGTCCTCCTGGCCGACCACCCTTCCGTTGCAAATATGGCACAAAGAGAGAAATCAGCAGTAAGAGAGTTACACCCGGACTGACAGCCAGCAAGGCTTGTGACAGAGAGGAAGCAGGTATATGGATGGCCATGGAGGGTGTGATGGTGCTGTCTGCTCAAAATGTCTTCGTGCGACTAACCAGGTACAGAAAAAGATCATGCAGAGCCTAGCAATTGCCTTTTGAGTAGTAGTAGCAGGATGGTCGGGGGTGGGGTGTTCATAAATTAGGCCGGGAGAAAAGAAAATCAGCACCCCGGAGCTGCGGAAGAGCCAAGCTAAAAAAGACAAACTGTGCCGTAGCAGCTGAGTAGCCTGTCCTAACCTGGATTATCGTAAGAAAGCAATAATACAACAGGGTATAGTTTAGTCTGGCATAGCACGTCAAAATGTATTTCTGGATTATTTATTTCGGGATTATGCGATGTCTGTCTTTTAGTATTTCGGGATTTTTTTAACATGGGATTAAGGGAGGGATTTAGGACGGATCCCATTCTGGAACCCAGTGACATCAATTGAATTAAATTCCTATACAGAAAGCTTCATTATATGTTTCAGTTCAACTGATGTAGCTGGGTTTTTAGAATTCTTAAGTTCTTAAAGAATGACTATTGAGTGGAGAAAAAACAAGAGGCATGAAATAGGGAAAACAAGATTATTTTAGAAACAAAAATAGAAATAAACAATGAAATTAGTAAGGAGACGCTACACAAACTCTGATTAATATGTTAAATTTTTTTTTTTGTAATTATATTTTATCGCTTTTAAGTGTAAAAAACAATAGCAATTGGCCATCTCATGCCAGAGATCATCAGTTTTCAGTCAATACATTCACAGTAACAGTATAATATCAGTCTATGCAATCTTGTGTACACATTTGGGGGTATATCCAAATTAGAAATCCAACTAAAATATCCAGGATATGCTGCACCCTTCTGGACTATGGGTGGTCAATCCCAAAAATGTGAACACCTTCAAATATTAGTAAATAAACAACCAGTGTTGATAAGACCCCCTCTGAAAAGAATATATCCACAACATGTTAAATTCCTTGGAAGAAAGCACCGTTAATTGTACCGGAAGGGGAAAAAAAATATATATAATGTATTTTATGTTAATAACCTAGCTTTTCCCCATAAAGAGTTAATTAAACTATAATATTAAACTATAATATATTCCCCCTATTACCAACTCTGAGATCCACGATTTCACTAACAACTTCTAATAAGTGACTAACCTCGTAGTGTAGTGATTAAACTGTCTGGCATCTAACACTACGCAAAGCTACCAAACCCTGGAGCTCAATTACTGCTAAAGCAGATTGTTAATTAACTTTCCAAAACTTGTAAACTGTATATATAATTAACATTTATTAAGTCCCAATATTTCAAAGGACAGTTTCATGTGGCCTCATCAGAGCCAGAGGAATCACCAGCTTGTGCGTGTTCGAATTCCCTTTCTATTGCTGCCACCTTTTTCCCGGCTTCTTCAGGATCCGTAAATTGAAACGAATGTCCTCCATATTGAATGCGCAACCTCGCGGGCATCAATAGAGAGTGCGCAATGCCAAGGCCTCGTAACTTAGACCGCACCCCATCAAATTTTTTTCTCCTCGCCCGAGTGGCAAAAGACAAGTCAGGGAATAAATGGATGGTTATCCCTTTATAGTTCAATTGATCTGATCCTCTTGCCACCTGTAAAATCAAATCCCTGGTGGCTGTTCTTGACATGACCAACAGAACTGTTCGAGGTGAATCATTCCAGTTGACTGCAGCCCTGGGAGAGATGTGGTAAGCCTTTAAAAAATGTTCTAAAAATATTTTATCTTCGAGGTGTAGATAGTGAGGTAGCCAGTCGCTAAGAAAGTCCAGCAGGCCCTCCTCCCCTTCACAACTCTCCGGAAGGCCCACTATTCTTACGTTGGTGGCCCGCTGCTGGTTCTCCACAGACTGAAGTCGATAGCGAAGCTGTGCATTCTCCTGCATCATTCTGCTTGCACTAGCCATAGCCATGGCCTTAGTGGCCAAATTTTCAGCCGAAACAGCAGATTTAGCAGCTACTTTGATCTTCACGTCCTGATCTGCAAACTTCATAAGGATGGATTCAATTTTTGTATCTATTGCCTCCATTGATTTCTGCAGAGCCTTCCATGGAGGTTCCGTCCCTGATGGTAGTTGTAATTCAGTCGGGGTAGACGTCTCGGTTGACTGCTGAGTTTTAAAGCTTCCTCCTGCCACTTTATTCGTGTGACCCATGATAAAAATTATATGTTAACACTCAGCACAATGAGGAGAATCTGTTGGATAGCTGTAGATCTCAGAAATCGCAAAAAAATAAGTTTATTTTTATAAAACAACCTCTTTTATAACAGAGCTCTGCCAAAGAACGTCTGGTCGGTAGGTGTGCTCTACAGCGCCCCCCCCAACAATATGTTAAAATTGTAACCAACAGCATTAATGGTCCCTTTACAGCATAGCACGCAATTTACTATCTTCATTATCAACAGCCATATATATGTATGATTGATTGTACATTAGTAGAGACATCAGATGCAGATATTCAGAACACCTGCAATGCAATCTAGTTGCTTGTGTAAATTATAAAATCCTTTGGCGGGGGGAGGGAAACTTCCTGCCCAGAATTTCTAAGGACATCAAAATGTACAATAATTATAATTTATGGTGACATCCCCAAAGAGTCTGGACAACCATTTCTCTGTCTCATCCCTACAAATTAAAGTATTTGTAACATGGTTCTGTGCAGTACTTGTAAATAATGAAATGTCATTGGTTCCATAATAACAGGTGACTACAAAGCAGCCATGGATTAATTCCACAGTAGAACTATGGTTGCTTGTGCAGTACCTTATGAACCACAATAAATATTAGCAGAATTCCTTGGTTTTCCGCCCACCCACCCAGTGGACCACCATTCATCAATGAATATTCAAAGGAGAGCGATGGATAATTTTGAAGTTAACTTTTGTGTGTGTGGTGTTGTGGGCATCACAGTCTGGGTGAATCAGCACTATGGTAAACAGGACTGTGGAACTGCACCCTTACAGAAACCAGAAACTGAGAGAGTAATTCAGCATGGGAAGGAAAATGCAGGAAGAATCATTGCAAGTAACCCCCTGAACAGAATGGAAAAAAGAACAGCAAAGAAAGATACTAACCAGACTACAGCACAGAAGTATTCAAATGGTGAGAGCACTCAGTGTCATGTTCTTATTTCAGCTGCTGAATTAGATAACCTAGAGAGAAAGAAAAATTAAATAAATACACAGAAGAACACTATGTGGTCTGTCAAAGTATTCACAGATTGGCTTAACTCTATTAATTTGGATATAAATCTAAAAACTATCTCAGCAGCTGAGTTAGGTATCATTCTGCAACGTTTCTATGCAGCAGTGAGGACAGAGGATGGTAAAAAAAAAAAGTACAGCATCAGCTCATATATAGGAATCCATGCTGGCTTGAACAGGTACATAAACAGTGTAGAACTGAACAGAAATATAAATATTACAACAGATGCTGAATTCAAAAGTGCTAACAGTGTGTTTGTGGCAGTTATTAAAGAGTATAGGAGAGAAGGGAAAGATACTGCCACACACCATCCTCGTATCAGTGACAGTGACCTTCACAAAATTCAAATGTTAGAAATTGAGTTCAGACTAAGCATCTGCCTATGGCCTTGTTCGCAGACTCTGGTTTGAGCTGCAGTTGGGGGTTGCAAGATGTGGCCGAGAAAGCCTAAATAAATTAACACAAGAGTCTTTTGCAGTACAAAAAAATAAGACTGTCAGAGAATATCTCACAGTTTCCTTTAATGAAAGCACAAAGAACCACAATGAAATAAATGAAACCAATCGAGAAGCATTGCATGGTGTTATTTTCCCTCAACCTGACAATCCCAACTGTCCTGTGGCACTATATAAAGAGCATTATATATATATATATATATATATATATATAGTTTTCCTGAAAATGTCCCTTCTTTTTACTTGCATGCTAAGAAAAGGCCTCAGAAAGCTCTAAATGCAGAGAAAGTCTGGTATGGCAAACAACCTATGGGACTTAATTACTTGGGGGGTATGATTAAATTTCCGTCGATGTTGAGCTCAGCCATCGGTACATTAACCATTCAATTTGGAGTATAGCAGTGCATTTGTTATCCGAGGCTGGGCTAGCATCAAGGGAAATAATGAGCATAACTGGGCATCACTGTGAGACCAGCTTGCTCAATTATTGATCTCCAATAAGTTCATATATTGCAAGAAATGGTCACAGATCTATTTAAACCAGTTCGAAGTGCTGAAAAAAAAAAAACAGTCACTAAAAATACCTGCTCTTCTGCTCCCAGCAACGCTCAATGTACCAAAATAAATGCAGTCAATCCTCCCAAATGCACAAACATAGGTGACACAGAAAATAGAGAACAAGAAAACATACCAAAAGCAATCCCAATCTTAAATGGCAAACGGACAAATTGCAATGAAAAGCAGCAGGACACTTCAGCCACTGTCACAGAATCACTGAGGAAAACCTCAGCAAGCATCACACCAGAACATTTGTTGTCTAATCTTCCAGCTTTCAGCCCATTTCACATGCCAAATCTGACCATAAATGGTCCTGTACATTTTAATTATTTTACTGGTGCATTGAACCAGTCCTCAGTGTAGCCGCACTAAAACAATGTAGTTTGTCAAGCAGCAAAGGGCAGTCCCCTGGCTCAATCCAATGGTTCTCCAGCTATTTATCTGGACGATCTCAAAAAGTCTGAATTAACGGTGCTACCTCCAACACCTGTGAGATGTCAGTAGGTGTACCCAAGGGATCTATACTGGGTCTTTCTCCTCTTCAGCATCTTTGTGAACCACTTCCCTGATGCCTGCCCCACGTCTGAGATCCTGCTATATGCAGACGACACAGTGCTATTCTCATGAAACTCCTGCCAAGAAGCACTGACTAAGGAGTTGCAGAACAACTTTAACCTACTACAGGAATGGTTCAAGGACAGCATGCTGGTGCTCAATAGTAAAAAAACCAAGGCAATGCTCTTTGCCGGATGACAAAAGAAGAGGTCCATCGCACTTCTCTCAATTACCTGCAGCTCTCACACCACCCTGGAGCAGGTAACTTCCTTCTGGTATCTTGGTCTCACCATAGATGAGTCCCTATCGCTCGACAAACATATACCCAATATTACCACGGCGGTCAATATGAAACTAGGGGCTCTGTACAGGCATCGGTTCTGTCTTACTCCCGAGGCCAGGACACATGCAATCAGAGGTACAATCCTTCCAATCCTGGACTATGGGAATGTAGTCTATCGGGCCACCACTGAAACTAGCCTGCTCAAAGTGCACACCTCCTTAAATAAAGTCTGCAGGTTTGCGTTAGGGGCAGATCAGCTATTGCATACATGTGAACTGTACATATGGACTGAATGGCTCCCACTTATGGGCCACATTAAGCTTAATGCCTGCATCATGGGACAAAAGGCCCTACTCGGACTTGCACCTGCCTCTATACAAGCCTTATTCCATCCTGCTCCAGCGGAACATGCCACAAGAAGTGTTACCAAACATGCATTAGCTGTTCCATTCAGAAGGACTGCCTTGGTGGGACGAGCCTTTGCCACCAGGGCACCTGCTTGGATAAATGAGCTACCAACCACCACCACAAGCCTTACCCAACTTGAGCCTTTCGAGTCTGAGCTTAGGAAGTCTATCCACCCTCCTGTACATTGCTATTGCAGGGATTTATTTAACTCTAAAAATTGATTAGCGTTTTGCTCATAAAAGTGCTAAATCTTTGTGACAATGCATAGCTCTTGCCTCACTGTGTTTAACAAACACAGCACTTCTAGAAAATCTATATAAATACTTTCTGTATAGTTAGTATAGTCCCAAGAAAAAAGCTGCTAATCAATTATTTAAAACCCTGTATTGCCACTCTTAACCCACGAGCCAGCACACCTCTGTTCCCCTAAGCCATGCTCCTAAAGACTATCTCCCCTCCTGTACACTGCCTCAGCCACTCTTAGCCTAGCAGGTAATAGAACCCTAGGCTTGCCAAAGTTCTTCTTTCATTCTACAATTTGACGCAGAACTTCCTGCTCACCTTTCTCCTCTCACACTCTCTCTGACAAACCTTCACCCGCTGACCTCCTTACACCACCCACCTTTGAGCCTATTGTGATTCCCCTCCTCTGATTCCTCTTCTCCTACCTAATCCTGATTGGTTCCCTCTACCCTTTCTGACTACTATGCCTAGGCCGACTCCTCTGGCTATAGCCTAGTAATCTTTAGGTATCAGTTTTGATGAACAACTCCATCTCCTGTTTCCTCCCAATACAAGATCCTGCCTAGCTTCCATCTCTGATTTTTTCTCAAACTAGCACCTAACTACTTAATTGTATGGCATGACATGTGAACCCAACCCCATTGACTACATACCCTTGTTTTGGTTATGTTATCCTACATTGTTATGCTATTGCCAATGTTTACTGATTTCTGCTGTTCACATAGAAACATAGACTTTGACGGCAGATAAGGACCACTTGGCCCACCCAGTCTGCCCATTTCCCTACCTATTGGATAAGCTGCAGATTCTAGTTAATGAACAGCCTACTTCCTGCAACCCCCCACTATAATTGCCCTATGTTCACATTTTCCTTACTATTAGATGTTCTTGACAATACCTATTAAGCTGCTACCGACTCCAAACTTATGTACCTTCCTCTACCCTTGTGATAATGATCCTTTGTAAATGAGCTTTTAGCTCAAAGGTTGTAATTCTGATTACTAAATAAATAAAAAAATAAATAAATAAAAGTTAGAAATGTGGCAGCACTGTTCTGATGCTGCAAGTTTAGTAAATGTTTAAACAATTAAGTTGGTTGAAAATATTAATTCAGTAGAAGTCCTTTTTTCCAGGATTCAGTTCTCTGTAGACAGTGTAAAGAAAGTTAACCATGTGAAAACTTGCATAATAATGAGGTGGCGTGATGCATGCAGTCCCATAATGCAGTGCTGTAACTGTAAGGAAGTGGGAATGCGCACTGTAGCGAGCAAAATTTCTTTATTTCTAGAAGATAGTTTTTGTAAATAGCTCAATATTTGTTATTGTACTGACGTCCTCTTCACAGTGAATTGTTTTTTCCTGAGCCAAGACACCCACAATATATGTAAGTAGCATTATGTTGATGCAAGTCTCTTTCATAAATCACACTGCAAATCAAACTGAGTGTCTGTCTGTTTTATTATTGGAGAAGAGAAACAACTGTGTGTGTTTACTAATAGTGGAAATACTATTGCCATGTTACAAAAGCATTAAACCACTCCAGACTATGATTCTACTGTGGAATTAATCCATGGTTGGGTGGTTGGAAGCACTCGGCATTGTGCCCCAACCCTCCCCAACCATGGATTAATTCCACAGTAGAACCATGGTCTGTCGTGGTTTAATGCTTACTTGAAATATTTAAAATCCACCACATTACATGTACAAAAGTTTTTAGCATCTCTCCCAAAATCTTCTGAACTGGTGATCAGAAAGTCAGTAGATATTAATACAAATATTTTCAATTTCTATAATAATGCCCAGTGTTGAAATACTACCTACTGCTCTGACAGTTTAATAACTGTATGTAGTTATTTAATCCTTGAATCTGGCATGATTTACTGGGACTGCAGCCACTCCAAAACCCATTCTTATGGTGTGTCCACTATACCTCACTCTTGTGATGAGCTCTCTGAAATATATAGGCTTTAAAATCTTATATTTTGTGAGGCCATTGTCTGCAACAATATAATCAGTCATTTATAAATTAAATCAAATCAACAGTTAAGCATAGTCATCTGTCACTAAAAAACATTTTCAGTATTTCGTATACTAATATCACAGATAAACATATACTGTATGGGTCTTATTTTTGTAACATTTGCACATTCAATTTGGCTGCTCCAGCACATTTCAAAATATTTTTAGCAGAAGAATTAACATGTATATAGCACTTTTCATACACATTGCATCCCAAAGCCCTTAAAAGCAATGAAAGACTGGATGGGAAGGTACTTTAAATGTTTATTGGCAGCCATTCCACACATTGAAACCCTCACACAGCCAGGACAATTGCATGAACTTGCTTTGTGAGAAGGGAAATGTTGACCAGGATACTGAGGAAAGGATTATTCTACGCTCACCTGGTAACCCGCAAGGAGAGCACCAGAGATGGATGGAAGGGACTTTGCTTTAACTCTGATTTGAAGGAGGCACACCCTTCCCCCACAGTACAGCATGCCCCTCCCATACCTCTCAACCTCCTGCCTCATAAATCAGGGACAAGGCTTAAAAAAGTCAGGGACAAATGACCAAAATCAGGGACACATCTTAAAACTTGATGATATCCACTCAGGAAGCTGGTAGAATATGGGGCTCAGTGCAAAATGCATTTTCTAAGGAAGAACAACTCTTTAGTTTTAATATCTGACATTATTTTATGCTTCCAACCTCCACTGTTTGGCCACAGAAACACAATTTTTAGGAGGGACAGAGTAAAACTTTGAGGCAAAATCAGGGACAGTTGAGAGGTATGGCCCCTCCTACTGTTTGTGGTATGAACCCAATCTCGGTGTGTGACAAAAACCCATGACCTTCTGGCCCATAGGCAGATGTGCTGCCAGTTGAGCTACACTGATGATTTTTTTTAGCAGAAAACTGCCTGTCTGCTAACAATGTATGGGACATACATAGAATAGTGGATGGACGACCATCCACAACAAGGCTGTGTTTCCCTCAAAGGAGTTGATGACATCAGAGACCTCGAGAGCGAAGCTCGAGAGGTCTCGCTGATGTCATCAACATCCCGAGAGGGAACGAGTTTTAGTTGTGGATGGTCGCCCATCCACTGTTTTATATAGTATATGGGTTTTGTTTAGCTTCACATAATTTTATTGATATAATTACTTGTGGGTGCTGCTCTTTTCCCGCTGGTGCTCCTGCTCGCTCCCGTTCTGCTGCTGCCACTTATGACCGGTCCCGCTTCTTACTTTCACTTTTCCGCACCACTTATTTTTGAAAATAAAAAAAAAAAGTTTTTCGGAAAGGGAACCATGTATTGCTCTAGTTCATGTCCCGACTCTGAACTTGAAAGTTGGTGACTGTGCTGCCCGCCGCTCGCTAAATCGCGCCGCCATGTTTGTTTCTATTTTTTACATCGAGCGTAGCTTTAGCCAATCAGGTGGCAGGTCAAAGTTAAAAAGTTGTTGTACTATCGATGTGACATCAGAACGATAGTACAACAACTTTTTTGACCTTTGAACTGTACTACAACAAGATTTCAGCAGTTGCTGAAATCCATTGACAATAGGCAGCACCCATATACTATAACCAGAATTTATAAAACCCATTTAAAAAGCAACTATACTGTGTGTACTATGGTGTTTGCTTGATTTTTTGGGAGGCGCCGTAGCTGCAAGGGACTGTAGGGGAGGCGACCACATCGGCGGTTAGAGCAGGGGAGACGACCGCATGGGCGGTTGGAACCGGGGAGGCAGCAGCACACAGGTGTAAAGCCGCATCAGCAGCAAGAAGGGAACAGGCAGCGTCGCGGCTCCCGCTGGAACTGAATAAAGAAAGGGGCAGGGTTGGGGCTCTAGCCGGAGCCATTGAGGGCCATACTGTTGGCAAAGCAAGGCAGCAGCAGTGTTCTGGGGTTCCCGCCAGAGCTGCCAATCAGGAGAGGCCACGCTAACAGAGCGGGAAATTTAAATCATGGCGGGGCTATTTGACGGCAGGCCCAGCCGCGCAACTGTAGTTGTTTGCTTGGTTTTGCATCTGCCCGGCCACCCCACATGCCCTCCTCTGTTGAATAGGGCTTGTACCACTCCCAGTAGTGGTTTTAACAAATCAGGGGGTGGAGCGCTGAATAGGAGGTAGAGACCAGAGGAGCTGTGCGTGTCGGGGGAGTCTTCTGCTGGGGGAAGAAACTTAACAACTGTCGCTGGAAACAGGGTACTAGCTGTGACCATGGGTATAGTGTGTAAAGCAGTGATGAAAGTGAGCAGGAACGCACAGGAACTCCGTTCCTGTACCTTTTTTGCAGCAGGAATGGAGTTCCTGTACTTCTCCCTACTGATATTTGAAATTAAATTCTTACAACAATGACATTACAATGTTGTGGCCTATGACATGACATCAGTGGATTCCACCACACAATTTGACTTGCAGAATAATTGAATTTGCTTTAGAAATACTTTGACACCTCTAATTGGGTGCACCAGTATCTCTACAGATGTGTCTGGACTGAACGAAATACAGAAACATAGATGTTGACAGCAGAAAAAGGTCCAAAGGCCCCTCTAGTCCCAAGAGTTATCCTTCAGAGGAAGGATCTTATGTCTTATTTTCATTTGTGCCAATGTCTGAGTTCCTGTACTTCTTGTTCACCTCTTACACCACTGGTGTAAAGCACTAAATACTGAAACTGCCAATGTACTGGGGAGATAGGGGGTAAACTGCTAAACACAAATACTTCTGCTAAGGTACTGCTTTTGTAGGGAGAATCACTAAAGCGAATGCTAATGTTGCGTCTGATGGAAATGTAAAAGCAAACACTGCTATTATAGGGAAAACTCACTGAAACAAATGCTAATGTAGGGGGTCTCTAGGGGGTATATCTCAATTATTTTGTGAGTATAGGATGTAACCACTGATTATACTATTGCTGCTGCTGAAAATATACTGCCATCGATAGGCAGTATAGCGCAGTGGTTTAAGGCTCTGAGCTGCATATCTGGTGACATCCAGCAGACCAGACCTGGGTTTGAATCCCACAGCTTCCACTTGCATACTGTGTGACCTTGAGCAAGTCACGTAACTTCCCTGTGCTCCCAGGTCGCTCCTGTAAAAGCTTTCAGCTTAGTGTGCTACTCCTGGTTAAACAACTAAATAAAAAAAAAAAAACTTGGTGAAACCACTGATTATACTGTTATTGCTGCTGAAAATTTACTGCAACTTGGATATACCTCTGTGTGATTCTGTAGGCTGTGGGGTGGAAACTCAAAATAGGCAGTACGGCATTGTAATCTACAGCTTAGGAACTGTGTATTAAGGATACTGTTATAAGGAATGGGAATATGGAGGGAGAGAACAAGTGGGAGGGGCAATTGGAGCAGGGCGAGGGTAGGTCCAGGGCATGGTCACCAGGCCACAAGGGCCGGGGGCATCTTTGGGAGAGTGGTGGGCTGCATTGGATGCAGGTCGGCCATGATACTGGATATAGCTTGGAGGATTGGGGGGTTGCATGGTATGTAGGCAGCTTGCACAGCTAAGGAAGGCGGTGAGATGTGCTTAGGTGGGCACTAAGCTGGGAAATAGGGAGGGGCAGAAGGGAGGACAGGTGGGGTTCCACTGAGGGAGAAGCAGCGATTAGAGGGGGAGCTGTAGGGGGGCCACAGAAATGCCAGACAGAGGCAGCAAGGAACACAAAGGAAACCAGGGGAAATGGCAGGAGATAAAGTATAAAGGTCCAAAGCCTGCACAGATGGCAAGGAAGAAGAGAGCAGGGGGTGGAGCCCAAAGCAGAAGGACACAGGCAATAGGCTTAGAGCAGAAAAACAGATTTGATTCACTAGAGGCACTAAAAGGGGGAGAATGTCAGAAAAATGGAGATGAGGAGTGCCCAGGGGAAATAGGAGAAGCAAGTGAGGAGGAAGGGTCAGGAAAACTGGAAAAGAGGGGTGACCTTTTGGGAAGGTACAGACAGGGTAGCAACACAGGGATGGGAGTGCAGGCCCTAGAAGGATCCAAAATGCCCTGAATCTTACCACCCAATTTCAATGTTAAATTTTAATTTTAAGATCTATATGTCCATTCTGGCAGCCAGATTAGAACACCTCCTTCCCCTTATAGTTGACTCCGACCAGGTGGGATTTATTAAGATTCAGCAAGCACACGATGCAATTAGACGTACTTATTTACTGAGAGACTATGCCTTAACCTGAAAGATACCCCGAGTCCTATTAGAACTGGATGTGGAGAAGGCCTTGCCTGGCCTTTTCTCTGGGTGACCCTGTCCCACTTTGGCTTTCCTGATTAGATGATAAAACAACTTCAAAATATATATACTTCACCTCAAGCTTATTTAAAACTTGATGGTTCGCTGTCTGACCCCTTTCCACTCTCACAAGGGACATGTCAGGGATTCCCCCTGTCCCCATTATTATTTGCTCTTCACCTGGAACCCGTAGTGGTAGCTATCAGGAACAATCCAGAGTGAAGGGGATCCCGAAGGGGGCGCATCAGCACAAGATCTCACTGTTCGCTGATGATGTCCTCACCTTAACTACGCCAGAGAACTCAATTCTAGCTGTTTGGGAACAACTTAACATATCTGGGCAGCTGGTAGGCTATATGTGAACAAACAAAAAGTAGAAGTCCTCCTTTATAACTACACTCCCTCACAGGCGTTGAAGAAACTCTTCGCTTTCAAATGGCATAAACAAGTCATGCGCTACCTGGGAATTAAAGTAACCAAAAACCCTATACATGCCAAATTACTCAATCTGAAGCCTCTTACACAGCAATTGACAGAGGATCTCTCCTGATGGGCTCAGCTTCCGCTGAGTTTTTTGGGATGGGTGGATGCTATCAAACAAAATGTCTCCCTCATATCCCATTCTTTCTTCAGACGCTTTCCATGACACCCGCACATTTTTATTTCTAGTCATGGGATACATTGATATCCCACATTATATGGCTGGGGAAACCTCTTGGGGTGAGGTACACCATTCTGCAGCTTCCGCGGGAAAAGGAAAGCCTTAACCTTCCAAACTTGTGGAAATTTGCAGTAGCCACCCACTTAAGAACTGTTTTATGCTGGTTTAAACCACAGTACAAAACTCATTGGAAAAATATAGAACTCTCCTCTGGGGACCTGTTCGTGTTCCCCAAGTACATATTTAGTAACTCCCCAATGGTGCACACCACTTTCAAAGTATCCAATGCACACTAGAGAACCCCTATGACAGTGGGTTCAGATATGCCGCAGATGTCTGACGCATGCAGAGGTCCTGTATTTATGAGAGTTTGCTTATGACTCTTACTTTCCACCCAGCCAAATGGAGGCTTTATAGGCTGGCAGAGTTATGGGGTCAAATATGTATCTCAACTGGTGGGGACAGCGGGTCTTTTCCTGTTCATCTATCTGCACACAAAATATCACCTCCCTCAAAGTTATTTTCATTCTTATATGCAGTTAAAATCATACCTATACAAGTTCGAGGATGATCTGTTCTTAGTATTGGAAAACCCTTCACTTTTGGTCCTCTTGATCCAATCCCATGTGAGTGGGACACCAACAGAACACTTAATTAGCCAGCCGCATAAAGCACTTGGGGAGAGATCAAGAGACACGACCTAATCGGTGCGGATGAGGTGGTCCGAAGAGCTATGCGCAGACTTGCCCACCCAGAGTTGGTTGAAGTATGCATTGCCGGCCTTCAAGTCCTTTGCTTCTCCATATTGGAGAGAATATGTATGGAAGCTTCAGATCAGATTCTTCCGCACCCCTGCGATTTTGGCAAAATTCAGTGGGGAGGCACTGGGTGAATGCTGGAGGGGGTGTGGGTGTGGGAAGGCAGATCAGAGCCATGTCTTGTGGAGGTGTGACCTCCTACGAATTTATTGGGAGGAGGTAATAAAGGAACTGACAGAAATATATGAATGCCCTGAACTATTTCAAGTGACCTATATCCTGACTTCTATGGTACCGAAGGGAGTTAAAGTAGACAGAACTACATATAGACAGGTCAGAATATTCACAAGGGCAGTTCACAAGGCAATCACTAGAAAGTGGAGAACTGAAATACTCCCCACCAAGGATTCCTGGTGGGCACTGACTAATGAAATATATGCGCTCAATCATCTCTCAACTAGACTCTCTGATTGAATAGAAAAATTTGAGATTTGTTGGCATAAATGGGTGATGAAGCAGTTAGACCACTACCCGGACATTGTTCCATGAACGGGGGGGGGACGAGAACGGGAGGTGGATCCGCCTAGCAAAGATCACTGTCTCTTACTACTATTTCGGAAGGGTTGGGATGGGGAGGGGGCAGCTTAGTTGACCTGTTAGAATAAGATCCCCTTTCTTTTTTCCTTTTTTTCCTATTATTAAAATTAACAAGGAACCACTTGAAAAGAACCAGGTATTCAGGATCAGTCCAAACAAGCATTTGTCAATGCCGAAGGTTGTCTTGCTGGCATTGGCATTGGTAGTGTAGGAGTTGGAGAGATGCATAATAGGAATGGCAGTGAAGTATTGAACTGGCGCCAACCCCACCCCCACCCTGCAGAGATTGACAGGCATTGGAGTGTGCCTTTGGGTCGTCAGTCATAACGCTCACGCTATTTTACCTCACCCTAACTTGCAGACACTGACAAGTGTCATGGTGTGCCTTGGGGTCTTCGGGCCTTATGCACACCCCATTCCATAAGGAAATATGCTGAGATGGGTGCAGTACAGGAGAATGGGATGAACTTTGGGGCTGAAGACTCCAAGGCACACCACGATGCCTGTTACCTGCAGCAGGGTGGGGGTGGGGGTGGAATGGCGTGAGCATTACAGCCGCCGATCCCAAATCACTCCCCTGATGCCTGTCAGCCTCTATAGGGTGGGGCATTACAGTTGGAAACCCTAATGCCATGGGTGTTTGTTGGTATTTTCACTCCAAATTTTCAACCTGGGCTTTTTGTGACCCCACCTCATGAAGAGTAGCACTATCAGTTCATTAGCCGAAAGGTGATTTTGCACAGTGACTGCGCCATTTGGTGCCACAGGTGCAAAAACACATTTTGGGCAGGATGTGAAAAATGACAACTGTACAGTTCATGAGGAGGTGTAAAAAATGGCAATGTTGAAAATCTGGAGTGAAAATATGAAAAATTGGTGAAGTCACGAGCATGCATAGAAACTGTGCAACGCACGCCCGTAACACAATTATTTTTTGGATTTTTTAACCACATTTTCAACATAGGCATTTTGGGACCTCCCCTCATTAACAGTGGCACTGTGATTTTGTTAATCTGTCCCAAAAGTTGATTTCCCACAGTGACTGCGTCATTGTGCACCACAGGTACGAAAACACATTTCGGGCAGGATGTGAAAAATCACAGCTGTACTGTTCATAAGGGGGTGTGAAAAATGGCAATGTTAAAAATCTGGAATGAAAATATAAAAACAATGTTGAAGTTACGAGCCTGCATGGCAACCTTCGCATTAAAGACGTCAGAACAGCCATTTTTTTGAATTTGTTTCACTGTTTTGCAACATGGGCTTTTTATGACCCCACCTCATGAACAGTGGCACTGTCATTTCGTTAATTAGTCCCAAAAGATGGTTCCATGCAGTGACCACGAAATCACCTTATTGGACCGAGTTACAAGATGACAGTGCATGTGTTCATGAGGTGGGCACCCAAGAACCCCATGTTGAAAATCTGGTACCAAAATTCCCCCCAATGGCTAAAATAGCCACCTAAGTTGAAATCCTCATTGCCTGCCATCATAAAGCTTACCTCATTTTGTTCAGTTCCTGGTCAGCTTTTGAAGAGTACAGACATGTTCCCACTCCACAGAAAACCACAGTGCCGGCCCTCCGGAGGTAAATATGGGATGAGGAGGAGGTGGGGTGCTCAGAGGGTGAGTGCAGGTTGGGGGGGCGCAACAGGATGACGAGGGACTTTTTTTTTTTTTTTCACAAAAAACAAAGAAACCAGACTTTGGGGGACTGTTCTCTTTATTCACAGGTAACAAAACTGATTTCGGGCACACTGGGGTGGGCTCCCAATGTGCCATGAGCTTTGGGGGGGGGCATGATGCTGATGGGGATTGGGTAGCTTCGTCTGCAAAGAAAGTGTGTGTGTGTGTGTGGTGGGGGAACATGATGCCGACAAGGATTGGGCCCCCTGTCAGTAACCCACAAACGCAATTCCAGAAGCTGCAATGGCACAGTGGAGTTAGACCATCAGGGAGATGGTCTAAGGGGCATCCGTCTGTGCCAATCGATGGATGCCCTCTCTGCAGCACCACAGCAATGTTCCAGCAGTGCTCCCCATGCCCCCCCGCAGCACATACATGTCCCCCACCCTCCCAAATGATGGGGACCATTTTCCAATTGCCCCTGAATGACAGTGCTACCTGTCCAGCCCCCCCATGCCCCCTGGTGCTTGCGGTGGTCTTCCGGGGCAGAGGGACTCCAGGGGGGCAGTAGACTGCATGCTGCAACTTGCAGCACCCAGTCTCGGTGCACTACGTGTGTGGCACTAGCCTACGGCTGCTGCAAGTCATGGGCATAAGTGCTGGGGACCCTGCTTGTCTTGGAATGCCTGGCACAGGGTCCCCAGTGTGGCTGCATGGGTGCAACTAAGCATGCGCCTGCGAGTTGCGTCATGCCTATTGGAATCAGGCCCGTAACTCTCGCTGAAACTGCTGTCATCGCCAGCATGCTCAGTGATTGGTGGCTGAGGGACACACCCACTAAAGCGTTCCATCTAAAGCTAAAACCATCGGTTTCTAACTCCCGCTGCTCCCTGCCAAATTATTCTATTATTCAAAAGGGATAGGAAATCAAACAAACGTGGTGGTGGAGTTGCTGTGTACTACAAAAATAATCTGACCGTCTCTCTTCTCACTATCCCGGATGCTCAATCGGTATGTGAATACTTGCATGCTACCCTTGCGTTGGGAGCCAAGAAACTGCATGTTATCTGTGCATATAACCCCCCAGTGGGAGGGATTGCGGGTCTAGAGCACCTGCTGGAAAATACCTCTCAGAATTTTAATCATAATGAGGTTGTCATCTTAGGGGACCTAAACTTAAACTGGCTTGGGGCAGCTCTCAGTTCTCTTCAATCTGACTCATAGCTACAACCTGCATCAGATGGTAACAGTGCCGACTAGAAGTCTGTCTTCATCACCACTAGGCACACTATTGGATCCGGTGCTGGTAAACCGGATCGAACATATCTCAGCCGCTGGTACTCTTGCTGATGCCTTAACTGACCACTCTCCTACTTTCTGCATCCTGTTGTTGAGGGCACCTCCATCTCCTCCACCACATCTCATCACTCTCACAAACTTTGCTCACCTAGACCAAGAGGTGTTTCTGTATGACATCTCCAGAATTGATTGGTTGGAGATCTATCACACTGTTCTCAAGACGCTCTTAACCTCTTCATCACTAAATTCCTTACGGTTCAATGTAAACATGCCCCAAAGGTCACCCGGAGAGTGAGGGGTAAACAAACAAGATGGCTAAACAAAGACTTGCTCAAAAGTTTGCGCCTTAGAGATACACTCTGGAAGTGCTACAAAACATCAGGCCAGCAAACAGATTTCAATGCTTACCGTACGCTACGGAATTCATGTAAAAGACAAGTCAGAGCTGCTAAGAGCAAGTACTGTAAAGACCCACTGATTAACTCGGCCAGTGATCCCAGAAAATTCTGGTCACCCATCAAATCCTTCCTAGGATCCTCACAGTCAACTACCCCTGGTGATATGCTGATAAATGATGTGCATTGCAGTGACTCACAAACCATAGCTAATTCTTTCAACCTGCATTTCTCTGATCTCTCCCAATATACCTCTTCCTTCAGTCCCACTGCAGTGTCCTCCCACTCCTCAGGAATCTGTCTGGATAAGCTGGAAGTGTTGTGCCCTGTGCCTCCTTATACGCCTCCATTCTATTTTAAGGCTGTGTCTAGAAAGTTCTGAAGCTCCTTGGGTCCATCTCTGATCATACCAGCTCTGGCTCAGACTCCCTGGAACCCCACCTCTTGAAACTTGCAGCTCCCCTTATTGCATTACCGCTGGCCAAGATGTATACATTATCACTTTCAGGTGGAATGGTCCCTGACCTCTGGAAAGCTGCTCGGATCACACCTGTACTTAAAAAAAAAAAAAAGGGGGATCCTAAGGTTGTCATGAACTACAGACCAATTGCCATACTCTCGGTACTGAGCAAAATCCTGGAGAAAATTGTGGCAACTCAGACAACTGACTATCTACTTAAGCACAGTCTGCTCTCGGATACCCAACATGGCTTCAGGAAAGGACATAGCACAACGACTGCACTCCTTAAATTCACCACAGACACTCTTTCAAAAATGGATACTGGCAATCTGACTGGGGCTGTCTTTATTGACCTCACAAAGGTTTTTGACCTTGTTGATCACACTTTGCTTCTCTCCTCGCCTCGACACCTGCACTTCTCCTCCTCTGTTGTTGACTGGTATGAAAGCTACCTGACAAATAGAACTCAAGTGGTGAAATTGAATTCCTCTCTATCGAACAGTACCACCATTAACATTGGTGTACCTCAGGACTCCATCCTAGGGCCCCTCCTATTCTCTCCTTATATAAATAACATTGGAGCTGCTCTAAATCCTGCTCTGCTATTCTATATGCTGATGATCTTGTCATCTATACAAGTTCGACTAATATAGACACTATCAATACAACCCTTTCCTCTGACTTTAACAATATCCAAAACTGGCTATACGACCACAAACTGGCTGACAACACTAGCAAAACTAAAGCCATGCTGCTTGGATCGGCCCCAAAGCTCCAGGCTTGCACAACAGCACTGACGGTGCAGGACTTAGAAGGTCAATTACTGGAATGTGTGACCTCTCAAGTACCTGGGCATCCTGCTAGATCAATCTCTTGATCTTAATCTTCATGTATAGTCTGTTTGCAGAGCTGTCAACTCCAAACTGGGTGTTGCATATAAGACTAGTTATATGCTCATGCCATCAGATAAAATGGCCATTGCGAGGGGGATTCTGCTCCCCACCCTAACTTGTGGGGCTCCCTTATTTGGGGCTGCTCACAAAACTGACTTACTCAGATGGGATATTACGTATAACAAATGTCGCTATGCCTCTTCTGCTCCTCGGCTTAAACACAATTGTCAACTTTATAATGATCTTGCTTGTCTCCATTTGCTAGTAGGAAATACTACCGTGGCTCTTTTATTGATTCGATAATTCGAAATCAAACCCCTAGGTGCCTTGCAGGACACACTCCATGGTCTACGATCGGCTGATAAATCCTTTCTGAATTTGCCGAGGTGCCGCACTAGGAAAGGAACTGTTGCATTTGAGCATGCGGCTCCACAGCTGTGGAATTCCCTTCCCCTCGACATTAGACTTTCTAGCTCCCACACATGTTTTAAGAGAAAATTGCGCTCAAATCTACTGATTGCTGATACCTGTTCCTGCTTTCACCCTACCTAATGACTGATGTCTCTTGCCATAAAATAGTATTTCCTCACCTCTATATAACCCTCTTACTGCCTCAGCCTGTCCCGGCTCCCTTTCCCTGCCCATATACAATCTTGCACTGCAGGCATCTCCCTTACACTTACATATACTCATAATCTAATTTCATGGCTTGATCCCCTTTTCCTCACTTACTGACCTCTTCCTTAATGACACCCCCTGCTGTCAATGTTTTTTTCTTCCTTTTGTATTACCTGTTTTTGTGTACCTTGTTCTGTTTATATGATATGTCACCTGATAATTTATTGTCCAAGGTCCTTTCTATTCATTGCATAGGTAGGCACCTATGAACTTATGAATGGTCTACTCTGTATGTCTCTGATATATTGTATCCACTTTAACTCACTGTATGTAAAGCGCTTTACTTTGTATGTTCCGACATATTGTATCCTCTAACTCATTGTATGTAAAGCACTTATAAATTGTTATCCTGTTAAGTTTCTGCATGTCTGTACTCTCCCGGATCGTGCCTGAAAATAGTCATTTTATGGCTAGTGCATTTACCCGGTTAACAAAAGCTAAATAAATAAAATAAAATTCCCTGCATTCGCCACAACACTGACATACCTCTGAATGTGCTACTACTGGAAGATGCTGCCTGCATGTGCGCACAAGACAACATAAAAAAACAAAAAGAAAAATCTTGTGAAAGCATATGTTTTTAATTTCTGTTTTGTTTTCATCTTTAAGATGGTATTTTAAGCTGAGTAGTTGGATCTGACTGATTTAACATAATATACTGCCATTCAAGGACTAAAGGAGTGGAAGGAAACAAACAAACGAAGTGTCATAAACCCGGACAGGACTCTAACTCCCAAACTATTCAAGGTATCCGTAAAAGCCGTATACATAACATCAACAGGTACAAAAAGACTACAACGCTGAACTGATTTCAAGGAAAAAAGTCTGGCCAGTGGAATAATTTCTGAAACAGGAATCTGGACTCAACTTGATGAAGTCCACTCCACTGAACTAAAATGATCCAAAGAAAACATATATACTCCAAGATATTCTAGTCATATCTTTTGTAGATATATACTTGCATTGTTTTCTTAAGAATGAAAAAGCATCTATATCAGATATGAGATATTAGTGTGTATTTATGTATTTCTTGACTTCTGGAGAAACTCTAATCTCTAATAAAAATGTTGAATACAAAAAGGAATGGGAGTGCAGGGGTGGACTTACCACAGAAAGGGCAAACCCTAAAGGGGGGGGGGACAGCATGCTCAGGTTCAGAGGAGCTAAGACTGGATGGGGCTGGGAAGGGGGAAGGTCCTCAGGAAAAATCAGTAAGGGCATGGGCAGGGGCAGATCAATGGGAAGGGAAAAATCTCGCAGATGGAGGGGCATAGGTGGGCGGGTGGCCTAGCAGAAAACACCTGTGGGGGGACGAAGCTGGGGGAGTGCAGGGTGAAGACAGTACTATGGGAGATGAAATGGGCAAAGGGGGTATTGAAAATAGAGTAGAAAATGGGATGCAAAGGGTTGGGGGAAGGATAGAAGGGAGATGTAACCAGAAGGAGATGGAGAGCAGTGTCTTACTGGTTTGGGACTCTGTAATAAAAGGAATTGGGGGGGGCAGGAGGGACAAGAGCAGTGCAGTGTGGGCTGAGTGCCTGCCAGGCATGATGGCGGCGAACGTCATTCACTATATCCCCTCAAGGGAGAGGCAGCAAGATGAGAAGACACACCTGCTGTTCCCCTTGGGAATGAATGACCTGGCGGGACATAGCCTGCTGGAGGTGCAGGCAAGATTCAAAGCTCTCACTAGATACTGTAGCAGTCTGTGCTTCAAATCGGTGGCTTTTTCTGAGGTGTTACCAGTACCAAGGGCAAGTACTGATAGGAAGATGAAGATTAAGGAGTTTAATGAGTCGCTGGTGGGGTGGTGTGAGCAAATGAGGTATGGATTAGTAGGGGACTGGGGATCAACATGGGGGACGAGAACCTATTTGCACTGGACAGACTGCACCTGAATAGGAAGGGGGCATCAGTACTGAAAAAAAAATTAGGAGAATTCATAGCAGAAACCTACAATTTAAACTAGATTGGTGGGGGGAATCTGCTCAACAAGGAAGGAAAATTGGGGATAGCGCTAAAATGTTGGACATGAGAGTAACAGGTGAAGGGGGAACCTAGTGGAGGGGCTTAGCAGCCAATGCCAGGAGTTTAGGAAATAAGATGATGGAACTGGAGGCCATCAAGGGGGATGAAGTACTACATATAGTCGCAATACGCGAGACCTGGTGGACAGAGCATCACAGCTGGGAAACAACCATTCCAGGTACAGACTGTTCAGAAGGGACAGGGAGGACAAGTGGGGGGGGAGTTGCCTTATACATCAGAGAAGGCATAAGTGTAACTGAAGGACAGGAGGAGGATGGGGAAACTGGGCTGCTGTGGGTAATGCTAGGCAGGAGGATGGGTGAATCCTTGCAGCTGGGGGTGGTATACAGGCCACCTGTGAAAGGGGATGAGGATGATCAACAGCACAATCACACAGCTGGCCCAAAAAGAACTACTACTGGTGGGGGACCTGAATCTCCCAGATGTATACTGGGAAATTCTGGATGCAGCATTGACAAGGAGCAGGGAGATATTAGCCACGCTGCAGGGGGTATTCCTTCAACAGCTAGTCAGGGAGCCAACAAGGGGAAACAACTTGCTGGACATGGTCCTAACAAATGGGGAGAATGCAAGGAGATGCACGTGGGAGAAGCCTTGGGCACCAGCGACTACAGCACGATAAGGTTCAGGGTCAGTACAGGGAGGGAGACAAGTAAAACCAGTACAACAGTCATGGACTTCAGACACATGGACTTTGACACGATGAGAAAGATAATAAGGGAGAAAATGGAAGGTACTGTGAATATAGGGGCAGTGGACGAATTATGGGAAGCTATCAGTGGAGGGGTTCTGGAAGCCGCAGAAATGTGCATAATAAAGGTTAGGAAGAGCAAAAGGGGGAGGGGACCTCTCTGGTTCACAAGAGAGGTGGCGGGGGCAGTCAGGAAAAGGAGGAGGGCTTTCAGAAAATTTAGGAGGACACTCAGCGAGGAAGATAGGGAGGAGTACAGGGAGAAGAGTCTGGCAGGGAGGAAGATCAGAAGGACAAAAGCAGCCACTGAGGAGAAAATAGCCAAAAAAGGTCAAGAGGGGGGATAAAACCTTTTTCAGATATGTGAGGGAGAGGAGAAGGGCAAGGCAGGGGATTGCTAGACTGAAGAGGGAAGGAGGGATAAACTTGGAAAGGGACTACGAGAAAGCAGAGGTATTGAATAAGTACTTTAGCTTGGTATTCAAGGAGCAAGGATGACAGCAGGGGTCCTGAGTTAAAGCCAAAGAGGAAGGAGGGCAAATAGGTGGATCAGAGTCCATTCACTATGTATAGGGTCAGGGCAGAGCTGGATCGAGAATTGAGAGAGGAACTGGCCACACCCTTGACAAGGTTCTTCAATCTGTCCCTGGATATGGGGAGAGTGCCGGAGGACTGGAAGAAGGCAGATGTGGTGCCCTTGCACAAGGGAGGTAGCATGGAGTTGAAGAACTACTGACCTGTCAGCCTCTTGTCTGTGGTGGAGAAGATAACAGAGGCATTAATCAAGGAGAGAGTGGTGGATTACCTGGAAGAGTGTGGCTCGCAGGACAGCAGACAGCATGGCTTCACAAAGGGGAAGTCATGCCAGACCAACCTAATTGAGTTCTTTGATTGGGTGAGTCAGGTAATCGATCAGGGAGGGGCAGTGGACGTGGCCTATCTGGACTTCAGCAAGACCTTAGACACCGTCCCCCATTGGAGGTTGGTGAGCAAGATGGAAAGCATGGGGTTGTCAAGGAAAATAACAAGCTGAGTGAAGTCCTGGCTAGCAGGGAGAACTCAGAGGGTGGTGCTAAATGAGGTGCACTCTGGGATGGCAAGGGTGAAGAATGGAGTGCCACAGGGGTCAGTTTTGGGTCTGCTCCTCTTCTACATCTACATCTACATCAGTGATATTGCGGAGGGTTTGAGGGGGAGGGTGTGCCTATTTGCCAATGATACTAAAATCTGCACTAGAGTGGACACCCCGGAGGAGGTGGAGGACATGAGGAAGGACCTAAGATGCTTGAGGGAGGCCGGAAAGTGGCAGCTGAAATTTAATGCCAAGAAGTGCTCTGGGATGCACTCAGGGAGTAGAAACACATGAGCATGGTACACACTGGGCGGAGAGGAAATCAAAAAATCAGAACAGGAGAGGGATCTGGGGATCATAGTCTCCTCAAACCTTAAGATAGGAGTTCCAATGTGGCCGGACGGTGGAAGGGCCAATGGAATGTTGGCATGCATGCAGGAGCATTACTAGCAGAGGAGAGAGTATGTGCCTCTACAAGCCATGTTGAAGCTGCAGCTTAGAGTAGGGGTTCAGTTCTGAGACCACACCTCTGCAATAAGTGCGATGGAGAGGGTTCAGAGAAGGGCAACAAAGATGGTGTAGGGTATGCAGGGGAAGACATATGAGCAGAGGTGCAAGGAGCCTGAATCTGTACAACAAGGACGAAAGGAGGGACATGACTGAAACCTTTAAACACGAGGGGCCTCACAGGAGAAGGGGTGGTGTCAAAAGAGGAAGAGAGCTAGAACCAGAGGGACGGCCTCCAGATTGCAAGAAAATAGATACAGGAGCAATGTGAGAGGATGTTTCTTCATGGAGAGGGCGGTGGAGCCCTGGAACAGACTGCCAGACGGAGTAGTGGGGGCTAAATTGATGGAAGAATTTAAAAGGGTATGGGACAGGCATATGGGACTGAGTACTAGGGGGAGGGCGGTGGCAGGTGGAGAGGGAAGTGTGAAGGGGAAAAGTGGGTCAGACTAGTTGGGCCGGAATGGTCCTTTTCTGCCGTCAAGCTTCTATGATTCAATGATGATTCTATGATGATTTTGATTCTGTCTGAAATTAATATAACATTTCAAAAGTAGTGAACTATTACTACTTGTATCTGCAGCAGATTTTGTTTCCTTCTGCTAGTTTAGAAGATTTTCTACCTGACAATACTAGCTGTCTTGTATAGAATAGTACTCCACAGCAAGGTCAACATAGTTCTGTTCCTCCTCATATTTCATCAGCCCTCTGACCTCACTGTCTGTGACATCACAACTGACCAAGAAGAGCCAATCGCATGCTACATTATCAGTCAACTGTGATGTTGCAATCAAGGCATACCTCTCAGAGAACCACCCACAAGAGACCAGGAGTGAGATGCCAGTGTTTAGAGCAGGCAGGTGATTCAATGGTGGGCGACTGGAATTAGCAGGACGGAGGGACATCAGCTATATGACACTTAAGGAGAAGAGCAGTATAGGTATGAGAGCAGGAGTGAATTTATAGGAGTTGTGACACGTATTTATTTATACTTTCATGTCTTCTCTTGTAATTTAAATAAAAAGGATGTTCTACATAAAGTAAAGTGAAGTCATGATTAGAAAAATAGTTTTCAGAAGATCTGTGGTACAGAACATACAGTATATCTAATTCACCTGAACGTCATCCTACAATTAAAAGAATAATCTCATACAGAAATTATCTCTGGGACTGATTCATTGTATAGAACTATGCACCTATTACAATTCTGTGAAGTCTCATTCCAATAGAATGGTATATATTTATAGAAGATTGTAATCAGAAATAGTTTATTTTGTGTTTTCTTGCAAATTTTATTTATACTTTTATGATACACAGCATACAACATATGTAAACTAACTACAAAAGAACCCCAGAGCAAATACACTGAGGAATGATTTATCCTGGAGGATACTGGCCATACAGCCAAATTTTAAGGAAAACGCAAACTGCACATTCCCCAATAATGTAAACTAAGTTGCCACACAAAGCCTCCGTGCACAAAGCTTCAGGACAAATAATATAGGAGTATCAAGGTTACTGTCTGGTATACTCATTCACGCACAGAATGACAGCAATTAGTACTGAATGAGTAACATTCAATAAAGTATTTATTTTTTATTTGTCTTTGGTAACCGGGTAAGTGAACTGATCCAAGGACCATTTTCAGTCACAACCTGGGCCACAATATGGTGGCAACAAACAAAGTAAACATAGCCACAGGTTTACAGGCATCAGTGACTAAAGAAAGTTACATAGCATTGACATTCATCATACAGGCAGAGCAGACAAAAATAAACATTGCATGTGGTATAATGGCAACAGTGTCAAGTTGTTACATATAGACATTCATCATATATGCATCATGCAGACAAGGTGCACAGCAACATGTCCACACCCTCTGGGGTTTAGTGGTTTTGGTACTAATGTCAGTATGCGAAGGTATGTTGGGGCACAGATCTAACATATAGTGGCAGCTATGATACCTAAAGTTAGTGGTTCGAGAGTCAGACAGACTGGATTAAAATTTGTTAAAGTCAGGAGATGCAGTATATGCGTGGATGCATATAAGCTAGACAGAGTGGGAGCAGGGGAGGTCAGTGAGGGCGTGTAGTCATAAACCCTGGTTACCACCTATGAAAGTGCTTCTGCAGAGCTTGTGTGCTAGCAAGATCTAGGGAGCAGTTGCAAGTAGATTCTTCCAGAAGCCAGGCCTTCGGGTTAGCTTTGAAGGACATGTGGGATGCGGATTGGCGAATGGACAGAGGGATCCTGTTCCAAATGGAGGGGGTAGTGACAGAGAAGGCCTTACTGCCCATCACTGAAGTGACACAAGGGGCCTCCAGGAGAGGGGCAGCGGAGGCCCTAAGGGACCTAGAAAATGCCCTACTAGTAAGGAGTGGAGCATAAGGGGACAACTGTTTGCTCGTAAGTGCATTGTCCATTAGGCAGCCCAAGGAATAGTCAAAACGGGCCTGTAGAGGTGGCCACACCAGTGTTTGATAAAGAGTGCAGTGGTGGGTAGAATAGGGGGGCTTTGAGAACAAAATGACACACGGCATTATATGTAGTGTTAAGGTGGGAGTGTAGCATTGCAGATATGAAGGAGTAAATGGGTACGCAGTAGTCTAGGAGTGGCAGGAGGTTGCCTTGGGCAGCAGCTAGGCAAGCATCGGGTGTTAGCAGTTAGTGAACCCGGTAAGCCGCACCTAGCTTTTGGTGTATTTTGCTAACAGTCAGAGTTATATGTTCCTTGTAAGTGAGAGAGGGATCAAGAGTGACACCGAGGTACTTAAAAGAGGTGACCGTCTCAAGGGTGGGTGTCTGCAGGTGTACTTACAGAGAGGGAGGAGTTTGATTTGGCAACCTTGTTGAGGAATGGCTTGGATACGAAAAGCATGTCCTATGTCTTTTTTTCATTGACAGGGAGTTTTCGAGAGAGAAACCAGTTTTGAGCAGCACAGTAGTTGAGTGAGGGTGGAGGAGATGGATTCCAGGGATTTGTCACTATGGTGCAGGAGTAGGTCATTGGCATAAAGGAGTGCATTGCAGTTTAGACAGTCAGCAGGGAGGGCATTGATAAACATGGAGAAGAGGAGGGGGCCAAGAATAGAGCCCTGTAGAACTCCAATGTGAGCAAGAAGGGAAGCAGAGGCAATTTTGCCTATGAGTATATATTGGGACCTAATGGTGAGGTAACTATGGAACCAGACAGCAAGTCTGGGAGAGCAGCCAAATTGTTGGAGGGTGGAGTGGAGAAGGCTGTGGTCAACAAGGTCGAAGGCCTTCGACAAGTCGATGAAAACCACGCCACTGGCCTTACCTTTGTCCATGTTCCTGAGGACATGGTTGGAGAAAAGTGCCAGGGCTGATGAGGTACTGTGGTGCTTGCAGAAGCCATGCTGGAGGGGGCACAGAAGGTTGTACTTATCTAGGTGTTCTGATAGCGGGAAATGCACAGTTTTCTCAAGCAATTTACTTAGGTGAGAGAGTAGGGAAATTAGGCTGTAGTTCTCCCGGGCAAGGAGATCTCCTGCTTTAAAAGTTGGAATCACATTAGCATGTTTCCAGGTGTCGGGCACAGTGGATGTTGATAATGCAAGATTAACAATATGGGTTAATGGTCTGACAATAGCTGGGGTTATGATTTTTAGAAATGCAGGGTACAGCCCATCGCTACCAGGGCTACCTCTGGTTGGGAGAGTTTTCTGGAGTTTTATGGTGTCCCTTGGACTAATGGCCCTAAAATAAAAAGGAGGGGCAGAAGCGGCAGCATTTGGAGGGTCAGGGCAGTGGGCACTACTATTCTGGCCAGGTGGAGGGTGAGCAGGAAGCTTATTAAGGTAAGGAATTAGGTCAGTCAACATAGTGTTAAAGAAGTCAACAATCTCAGCAGGGTCATCAGTTGAACCTGATGGGGATTTGAGCTGAGTTACTTGTCTACTAGATTTGGGATTTAGTACGGACCCAATTGTGGCCCAAAAGTTACGGGGGGTTCCAAGGTTGTTTTTTTTTGAAGTGATAGCAAATATTTCTGTTTAATAACTTGGCAGTCTGTTTACAAACATTGCGTAGTTGTCTGTAGGCATTCCGTTGCTGGATAGATGGTAGGGTTGCCACCTTTGATTCGGGCCAAAACCTGATCTGATAGCCCCGTCCCTTTCCAGCCCTTGCCCCGCCCCTTTCACCCTGGCCACACCCCATTGTCACACGACCCAGGCTTCAATTTAACATGTACTATGCAAATCTGGCTAGTGATGGCATACTTGCTGTTCATGGTAGTTCCTCACATCTTGTATGCAGACTAGAACAGATCCAAACATAACAAGATGCCAGTCAAACTTAGTAAAATGTGAACATTTTATTTAACAATCCCTGTAATACTTACTGTGACACTTTAAAAATAAAATCCTTAATTACTATAAATAAAGAAACATCTGGAAAAAACAGAAAAGTCACTACTGTATAGCACAACACTGTGCAATTCATAATCTAAGGCCCCGTCCACACTGCACCGCTCAGACCCCGTAACAGATAGAAACTGTTACAACTGGGGAGCGGTGCAGTGTGCCCACACTGCCGCGGCGTCCGTTATGGGACCGGCACCGCCGGTCCACACTTCGGAAGCCGGGCAACCATTACCGTGGCACCCGATCCCACATTGCAGCTCGTGCTGCACTAGGGGACCGGTGCCACACGTCCACACTACGCCCGGTAACGTTACCGAGGTGTAACCGGTTTCATAACCGTTGTTGAAACCACCTCATATGTGGTTTCAACAACGGTTATGAAAACGCCTTCTGTAACAACATTACAGGTGTAAACGCAAACTGTTGCGGTAACAGTTTGGGCACTCTGTAACGTTACAGAGGGGTAGTGTGGACAGGGCCTAAAACAGCAATTCGAAGAACCTGCAATTCGTTACAAATAAAATAAATTGGTAAAAAAAATGTGTGGATGAAAGTTCCACTCTGCAGCATAGCACTGTTCAATACGTTATCTCAAGCTGCAATCTGAAGTATGTTGTTTACATTACTTAGATTAGAAGCAGTATTTTTGATTAGACTTTGCAGCTTCAAGGAGCCTGCTATTGGTTTTAATGAATGAGAAAAACTGAACAGGTAAAGCTGTAGTTCAATTTTACTTGTAGCTCTGCTTTCACCAAAGGCACCAGCATTCTGCTCCGCTCTTCAGGCCATAAATTCCCCATTAGTGAAAATACTTGCTCCACAAAGCTGTTGCTAACGGGGATGGACAAGACAAATTTTACAACCTTATAAAGCATTCTGCACTCAGGTCCCTCCTCAAAAAATGCAACCCATCTCTCCCCAACAGATTTTTCTTTCATTTCTATCAAGAATGGCAATGCAGTGCATAATGATGAATAATCTGAATATAATAAGTCCATGTCCAGCCCATGCCCAGCTTGTAGCTTCAGCACCTCCACAGAGCTGCACAGTTCATCCCAAGATATTGGCTGGTGTAGTGAGAATATTTGCATGACCCTGAGGGGGCTGTTATCAAAGTCAGACGATTTATTTAAGTAATCTAGGGCCTGAACATAAAAGTTTGCCAAGTCTTTTGAAACTTTGGGCCAGAGATTCAAAACTTTGCGCCGGGCAAAGACCGTTTGCGCAGGTTTAGTGCGGGATTATCATAGGTCTGCTATATTCAAAAGGCCAAATAGCATGGGCAAACTGCATTAGTGCCGGTCAAATTCATAATGTATGCAAGGGGCAAACTGACATGAATACAGGCGCAATGCTATATTCAGCGACTAGCGCGGCATAAAGTGGTTTTGCGTGACAGATGCGACACAGCGTGGTACATTCCACCAGGAAAAGCATGTCTTAACCCTGGGCAGTCAGCTTTGCGCAACACTTTGGCTTTGCGCGGTGTTTGTGGCTTTTGCGTGGCTTTGTGCGACCCTAACAAATATGACACATAGACAAAGCCAAACATAGAGGAAACATGCTGCTGACTGATGGCATCACAATGTTGCCATCATCTGCCACCAGTCTCAGCCATGCCAGGCAGTAAGTGGTGGCCCTGCCTCCAGTGGACGGCATGGTAGTGTGGCCATACAGCACACACCTGCGGACTACTCTTCTGTGGACACCAACAGATGCCAGCACACACATGCAGCACTGTGGGCATGGAGGATGTTGATGGGAGAGTGTATGGGTGGCCAGGCTGTGCCACAGACCAGGTGTGGCCACAAAGCTGGGACACATCATGCAATGCACATGGGCCAGTATTGGGAATACCCCAACACCAGTGTGCTTTTCTGATAATATATGCTCCCCCAGCCACATACTGCACAGCTGTATAACTACCACAGCATACAAAGCCGGACATGTATATGTCACTGTGAGCATCCCATGCCAGAGGTGCAGCATCTGTGGGTCACACAACAGCGTAACAGTAATGTCCACTGTCAGTAAACACCTGCAGGATGGGCCTCTCACTGTGTATAGTGCAGTCATCATCACTGCCCTACACACCATAGGCATTGCTGTGTCCACACACTACTGGTCCCCTTGCTACTGTAGTGTCTGCTGTGTACTGTAGCATGACCTACAGTGTGACAGTTGCATGCAGCACCACCACCATCTGTGCCTATGCTGTGTTGTCCCAGTACAGCTGCAGGCAGCAGCGCGTATAGAAAGTACAGTGTTCAAAAGCATATAATATTCCCCAAACTGCACAAGCGCTAACGCGTTTTATGCGGGTTTAGCGAGGGCTAAACCGTTAGCTCGTGCAAACTACATGCAAATCAGGGCATAATAAGATGCTAATCTGGATGTTTGCCCAGAGACTACCTAAGTAGGCTCATTTGCATGTCACTTTGAATATGGCAAAGTTTAGCGCCGGGATAACGTGTTTGCAGCAGGCTAACAGTTTAGCCCTCGCGCCTAAACCCACAAACGTGTTAGCCTGCACAAACAGCTCGGGAATATTTTATGCCTTTTGTACACTGTATTATACGCCGTTGCCTGCAGCTGTACTGGGTCCACGCATTTGCTGGCACACACATTGGCCACATAGTTGACCTCTACCTACCTTCACATCGCTGTGCACTGTGTTGCTGTTGTGGTTTGCACTTCCTGGTTGCCATATTCAGAGCTGTCTTATTCCAGGGCTAAGTTTGTCCTGCACTCCCAGCCCAGTTTGCCTGGCCTCATTCCCATGCTATATTCAGAAGCTGTTTGCCCTGGGCTATTCCTTTTGAATATGTCTTGCTTTGTGCTCCGGGCTAAGTTTGCCCACCGGGCAGTGCTAATTTAGCCCCAGGGCAAAGTTTTGAATATCTGGCCCTTTGTCTCTTACATTTGGTTGAAATGTTTTAGAGCTGCCGTGACTTTGAATCCAAAGAACTTGTCCTGGAGTCTCTTTTGCAATTCACTGCGCAGACTATGCATCACACCATACACCTCTGTAGCTGTTAATGAATTGCTTTCCAGCTTGGCAATACTCTTATGGAACACTTGCAGAACATAATGCATGAAATTCGAATAGCATTCTGCCTCAGACATTTCATTGGGTCGCAGTATCCATCTTCATAGGCTTCAACAAATTTCCATATGGAAGGATGACATTCTGCTCCTTGCGTCGTGAAATAGCTTTTGATGACTGGTCAGCATTTGACCAGCCTGGCTACAGCGGGAAGAAATGAGAGCCGCCTGGTTACCACATGCTGCCTGATCTCCTTCCATTCCTGGTCCACAAACACTTCTTTAAGCTGCTGAACCTTCTTTGCAGAGGAAGAAAATTCGCTGTAGATTTTTAAGACGAAGCGTCTCTACATCAAACCATGCCAGGGCCTTGCTAGCATTCCTAGCACAGTTGTGAATAATATGGCATAAACAGTCTGCAGAAATTATGTGTGGCACTTCAGAGTTTAGGTACTTGAAAACGGACCTGTGCTTGCCGTAGTTCACAGAGGCATTGTCTGCAGCGTAGCTAGAAAGATGTTGCAGCTGTAAGTCTTTGCTACGGATGCTCTCGGTTATTTTTTGGAAGATTGCTGCAGAGGTTTCATAGCGGTCCTCATAGAAATCAAGAAGTTTTTGTTGAATGCCACTTTTTGCTGTAAAGAACTGAACTGCAACAGGGAACATTTTTTTTTGTTTCCTTTGTTGGACGCATCTGAGGCCACTGAAAAATAGGATGTTCCCAGGTCTTTCAAAAACAGTTACATAGATACATAGACAGTGTCGGCAGATAAGGGCCTATGGCCCACCCAGTCTGCCCATTTAAGTTTGTAAGTTCAGTTTATGTTTTCCAACAAGTCTGTTGCCCCTTACCCCTGACCTCCAGAATTTCTTTATGTCTATCCCATGCATTCTTAAATCCCATGATTGTTTCAGCTCCCACCACTTCCTCTGGCAGGGTGTTCCACTTGTCCACCACCCGTTCTGTGAAGAAATTCTTCCTCCGTTTCCTCTGAATCGTCCTCCTCCAACTTCATCCCATGCCCTCTAGTCCTGGAACATCTTTTCGGCTTAAAATAGTGCATTCCTGCACCCTGTTCCTCCCTGTAAGATACTTGTATGTCTCTATCATATCCCTCTCCTCCTCTCCTCCAGGAGTACATGTTCAGTGCCTTCAACCTGTCCTCATAGGACTTGTGATGCAATCCATGCACCATCTTTGTTGCCCACCTCTGAACCTTCTCTCGCTGTCTATGTCCTTACGTGAGTAGGGTCTCCAGAACCACAGTGTACTCCAGGTCGACCTCACTAGTGTCTTGTATAGTGGAATTATGACCTCCCTTTTCCTGCTGGTGAGCCCTCTGCCTATGCATCCCAGCATCCTATTTGCTTTACCTGCTGCCTTATCACACTGTTTCCCTGCCTTGGGTCATCAGAGATGATTACCCCAAGATCCCTTTCCTGCTTGGTACATGCTATATCCTCACCCCCCAACTGATATATTGTGCCAGGGTTTTTGTGCCCCATATGCATTATCTTGCACTTCCTTGCATTGAATTTCAACTGCCAAACCCCTGACCATTCTTCAAGATCTTCCCTTGTCAATCTTCAATTTCATTACTTCTTGGGTGTAAGCGGGGCGTGCACCCTCACAGGCTTTTTTTTTTTTTTTAAAGCTAGCTCTAACGTTGCCGCCCCTGGACCGACGCCTTACGTCATGCGCGAGGGGTGGCCGCTAGTAGCTACCGACTCCTCCTCCATCTCAGTTCTGTTTCTCCCACCATCGAGGCTGCACCTGCTGCGCGTCATGAGAGCTTGATTCTTGAAGTACGCAATAGTTTTTGCCGACTCCTCTATTTCTCGATTTACACTCGACGCCATATCACGGTAAGACTGTTCTTTTTTCTATCTGTAAGGCGTCGGGTGTTTTCCTACTGTTTTTTACCTTAATTGTTTCGCGTTATGTCCGGTTCTGGAGCGAAGCGTTTTCCTAAGACAGGCCGTGCCCCGTTGCGTCAGTGCTCCTGTGGCGGCATTTTTCCGTCTCGGACCGGCATAGCGTGTGTCTTGATGCCTGGGACCCAACCATGACATGTTGTGCGGCGCCTGCTTCTCCATGGACCGTCGTGTCCTCGAAATCGGTGTTCAAGCTCAGCAAGGCCCGCGACTTCCGGAGACGGCGTCGTTCGCAGGACTTTCCCAGGTAAGGTCTTTAGGCCCTTCCCGGGTCCCCTCCCGAACTGCTCGGTCCAGCAGCGGAGGAGGGGCTTCTCTCATATCTTGCGAGAGAGGAAGCTCCTTCTGCAGTGTCAGAGGCAGCGGTCCCTCCGGGGCAGCGACATCGACCACCGCCCCGGCAGTCACCTCCTTGAGTGCAGGCTCCCCAGTGTCGAGGCCCATGATTTCTGGGCCGGACACCGGCGGACCCTCGATGCTGCCTTTCGGTGCCGTTTCGGATCCTGGTGCTGTTCGCAGTGCCGGTGATCGGGACGGCGCCGCTGGTGGCGCCGCTTTGGCCACCGGCACCATTTGCGGCGCCGTGGGCCTGGTCTCGCCTCCTCGCGGTGCCGGGTCAGTTTCCGACGCCGGAAGCAGTGCCATTGGCCTCGCTGGTGCCGCAGGAGAGCTGGGACCGGGCCTGGCTGTTGCTGATGCTGGGGGGTCAGCCGGCGCCACCTCTGGTACCGGTGCCGTTCGCGGTGCCGTTGCCACGGGGACCCCTGGAGTGGCCAGTATTGAGGTCCTGCTGGTCTCGTCCTCCTCGGAGGCCGACGATTCAGACGTGGACCCATCCTGGCACCCCCACTCTTTGGGGTCGGGGTCTCCTGTGGCACAAGGTACCAGGCGGCGCAGCGGGCCCCTCCCTCTGTCCCCCCTTCTGTCCTCCCCTGAGGCCTCTCCGGCTGGGGGTGGCCTTAAGTCCCAGGGGTGGCGGTATTGGCGACTAGAGGGGCTCCCCTCCGGGGACGGTGACAGCAGCCCTCCCGGTGCTGTTGCTCCCTCTGGAGGGGTAGGAACTCTGCGGTCGAGGAGGAGGGCTCTCTCAGAGTCCGAGGGGTTGAGGGGCAGGGGGACAGGACCTAGGTCTTCTCTGGCCACCTCAGGGGGGGTGGCTAGGAGCCGTAGTGCTGAACCCCGCCCTTCCCTCCGGGGCTCTAGGGTGCCCTCCAGTGGCGTTGTTGTGGGCTGCCCTTCTGGATCCATGCAGTCCCAACTTTGTCACAGGGGAGGTTCTCCCCCTGGGCTCTTCCAGGCTCTGCTTCCTCAGGGTTCCGTCTTGCGGCCTGGTTTGTTGTCCGGGACCCCGCCAGCTCGGGCTCCGTTCCCCGGATTCAGAGCCTGGCAGAGGTCAATTGCCTCCTCTCGTAGGGTGCCCCTCTCCATATCTCTGCCTGCACCACCCCGCTCCCGGGCCATGTCAGTCCTATGGGTCCGTTATCCTAGGAGCAGTTCAGAGGGTTCTGCTGGCCTCCCCTCATCCGTTAGATGTGCCATGGGCGGGTCTTCGACTCTCCCACCACCGAGGAGTCCTCTGAGCACTCCAGCTCTCCATCATCCTCGTCTCCCTCCTCTGAGGAGGAACCCCTGCTCATCTCTCCTCTGATGCTGATTTCACTGAATATCAGCGATTCCTTCTGAGGATGGTGAGGGACCTTCGGATCTCTTACATACGGAGAGACAATACCGAATGGGAGACGCGTGAATTCCTTGGAGAATTCAGTGCCCAACACTTGGTGGTACCTTCCTGGCCTATTCCCTTCCAGGAGGCGTCTATCCATTCCTGGCAGTCACCAGCCGCCTCTTCTCCAGCCCCGGCTGATTGTCAGCGTAGGTATTGTGCCCCCTCGGAGTCTCTAGGTACTCTCCCCAACCCCTCTTTTGGCTTGGTCTACCTGGAGACTCCCTCCGGGCGCCGCTGCCTGGCGCACGACCGCCCACCGGACCCGGACTCTCTTCAGTTCGACCGGTGGGGGTGAAGGGTGTTCTCTTCTTCTCATGCGGTTGCTTGTATAGCATCACATCAGGCTCACCACGCTGCCTACAATTGGCACCTGTGGTCGATGCTCTCTCAACTTCTAGCGTCGATACCTGATGCAGAGCAAACCAGACAAGCTGTTGCCCTCTCCACTATAGGCCTGGAGCTGGCAAGACACCAGGCAAGGGCATCTTACGACGCCAATGAGGTGGCTTCCAGGCTTGCGGGGACAGTGATCTGCATTAGGCGGACGGCATGGCTTCGTCTTTCAAGGTTGTCACCCCTGGCCCGGCGTAGGGTGATACACTCCGCCTTCCGGGGGACCCGTCTCTTTTCCTCCAGAGCTAGGAGACTTTTGCAGGAGCTAACTCCGTCTCCACTTCCTCGGGAGGCACCTCCTAGCTCTTCTCCCACTTAGGCTTTTCTCTGCACTAGCCAGGGTCTTCCCCTTCTGTTTCTCACCAACAGAAGGCTGGGGGTCTTGTTTCCTCAGGGTTTTAACCCCTTCCCCCTTCTAGGGGGAAGCGGGGCTTGGTACTCACCCAGAAGTAATGAATGGTGAAGATTGACAAGGGAAGATATGAAAATTACGTACCTACCGTAATTCTTGATCTTCTCTTGTATCTTCACCATTCATTACTGATCCCTCCCTCCTTCCCCTCAGTGGCCTCCTTCTGTGGCGTCTCCCCCTCCCGTCTCGTTCCTCTCTCTTATTGGCCCTTATGCCAAAAAAAAAATTAAAAAAAAAAATCTCTGTCCTTGCCATTCTCTTAATGGTTTCCAGGAAATTATTTACTCTAAGATTCGTTGGCATTTATTGCAGGAGTGCTGGGTCGTGAGGGAGATGCACGACTATCTCACCGCCATGTTTTCGGGTGAGGCACTCCTAGGGACTTTGCCTGACTCTGTCTGTGCAGTGTTTGGTCCCGGAATCTTCTGCTAATCAATTACTAAGCCCTGGAAACCACCCCCTTTTTACAGAATAAGAGGAACGGGTACGGTTATACAATTTCTCTCTTAAAGCTGAGGGAACTCTCTCCGACTGCTTTGAAGGCAATCCCTTGCTTCTCAGGTCATGTTTTTCCTCATAAGCCTGTGAGTCATGCTCTGTCTTGATGCCTTTTTTTCAAGGGTCCTTCTGCGAGCAGTGCTGCAGGAAAAGCAGTGCCAGCTATGGGCAGATCTTGCCAGCTTCAAGTCTCTACCTGCCTTGACATAGCAAGTCCGATTGAGTTCCTCTATATTTCTTACAAACCACCTTTAAAAGGCTAAGTTTCTTTCTATACCCTTTTGAGCAGCTCTTACATGCTGCTTGGGAATCAACCCTTTCCTAGCTGGGTGCTCTTCCGGAACAAAGGTCTGCTCAATCAGGCCAGGAGCCCTCAACTAGGATAAAGGACCATGGCATGTTGAGGTCAAAGACTATGCCCTCCTTAGTCTGTCTAGCGGGTTCGGTGAACCTTCTCTTCAGCACTACCTATGGGGATTCTTGCTCCCTTGTTAAGTCAAGCCTTAAGCCTTTCAGCTAACAATGCTTGTTGGGCATTATTGTCTCCTCAACATCCAATTTTCTTCTTCTTCTCTCTGCTTCTTTCATCCTTTCTTTCTCCTTCCCTTGTCTCTCTATCTGTTCCTCCTAGAGTCGCCCCGATAAGGAGGCCCTGCAATCCCTTACGGCAGGAATTCTCTCTCCTCTGTCTATTCTCCATCGGCTTATTCCTTTTTCAGTTTATTTTCCTTCCTTTGCTATCCCTTGGCTATCTTGCCTCGCTTTCTCTTTTTCCACAATATAATTTTTGCCTCTCCGGCTCACAGAACTGAGATGGAGGAGGTCGTAGCTAACTGCGGCCGCCCCTCACATGGCTGCAGGCGTCAGTCTCAGGTGGTGCCGTTAAAACTAAAAAAAAAAAGCTCCTGGCGGGTGCGCCTCCGGCTTACACCCAAGAAGTAATGAATGGTGAAGTTACAAGAGAAGATCAAGAATTACGGTAGGTACGTAATTTTCATTTTCTGCAGGTCCCTTCTCATTCTGTCTACACCCTCTGGTGTGTCTACTCTGTTACAGAGCTTTGTGTCATCAGCGAACAGTGAAATTCTGCCTTCTCGGTCCTGCGCAATGTCACTGATAAAGATATTGAATAGTACCGGTCCCAGCACTGATCCCTGTGGTACCCCACTGGTCACTCTTCCCTCTGTGGAGTGACAGCCATTTACCACCACCCTCTGTGTCCTGCTGCCCAGCCAGTTACCTACCCACCACACTACTGTCCTGCCCACACCCATATTCCCAGGTTTGTGCAATAGTCTTCTGTGTGGCACAGTGTCAAAGGCCTTGCTGAAGTCCAGATAGGCCATGTCCACTGCCCTCCCCTGATCCACCTCCCTAGTCACCCAGTCAAAAAATTCAATGAGGTTGGTCTGACATGACCTCCCCCTGGTGAAACCATGCTGCCTTGGGTCCTGTAGTCCACTGGCAACCAGATGTTCCACCAATCTCTCCTTCAGTAGTGCTTCCATGATCTTCCCCACTACCGAGGTGAGGCTGACTGGTCTGTAGTTCCCCGCTTCCTCTTTGTTCCCACCTTTGTAAAGGGGACTACATCTGCTATCCTCCAGTCTTTGGGTACCTCCCCTGTTTCTAGTGATCGGCTAAACAGGATAGCAAGAGGTTCAGCCACCACCTCTCTTAGTTCTTTAAGGACCCTGGGGTGCACCCCATCTGGCCCCATTGCTTTATCAACTCTTATTACTTCCAGTTCCTTCAGGATCCTTTCTCGTGTAAAGGGACTTGTGTCCATTTCTGCACCATTCTCACCCCTTGTACTCCATTCAGACCCATTACCCTCCTCTTCCTCAGTAAAGACTGAGCAGAAATACCTGTTCAATATGTCAGCTTTACTGTTGTCATCCTCCACACAGCCCCCATCCTCCCCCTTCAGTCTCACTATCCCTCCCTTTGCCTTTCTTTTTTCACTTATGTACCTGTAAAAGGTTTTGTCCCCCTCTACCCACTGATTTTGCAATGTGTTCTTCTGTCTGAGCTTTGGCTTCCCTTACTGACCTCCCTGCCTCCCTTTGCTTCTCCTGGTACTTCTCCCTATCCCCTTCTGCCTGTGTCTTTTTGTACTGCCTGAATGCAATCTTTTTGGCTTTCACTTTCTTTGCTACCTCTTTGGAAAACCATAATGGTCTCCTCTTCCTTTTCCGCTTGCTAACCTGCTTAATACATAATTCTGTTGCTTTTGTAATCCCCATTTTAAATACTTCCCACTGTTCCTCAACCCCTGATTCCTGCCCCATTTCCCTTAATGCCTCTTTCAGGTATCTCCCCATTTTCCCAAAGTTTACCCCCCTAAAATCCAGGATACGTGTTTTTGTGTGGTTTGGTTCTGCTCTTTCTGTGATTTCAAACCAAAGTGACTGGTGGTCACTGTTCCCCAGGTGCTCCCCCACTCTTAACCCCATCACACTGTCCCTGTTTGTGAGCACAAGGTCCAGTATTGCCTTCTGCCGAGTTGGTTCCATGACCAGTTGCTTGAGGAAGGCACCCTGAAGGTCAGGATAAATCTGCTCCTAGTTGATGCTGCTGCTGGGATGCTCCAGTCCACGTCTGGAATATTAAAGTCTCCAGCAGTACTACCCTCACCCTTGTCTGCCATCCTCTGGATGGCTAGCATCAACTCTATCTGTTTCTTCCTCCTGGGCTGGTGGTCTATAGACCATACCTGTGCGGATCGCTGGCCCATTTTCCTTTCCAGCAACCCACAGTATCTCTCCCCATTTGTTCCTCCTGGATCTCTGTGGCCCTTATGTCATTTTTCACACAGTGCCACTCCTCCTCCCTTCCTGCCTGCCCTGTTCTCTTCTGAATATGTTGTAGCCAGGTATGGCCAACTCCCAGTCGTGGTTGTCATTACACCAGGTTTCAGTGATGGCCACAATGTCCAGGTCTGACTGCACCATGACAGCCTCCAGATCTTCCATCTTGTTGCTAAGGCTCCTGGCATTTGCACACATGGCTTTCCATGATTTGACCTCCCTAGACTATTTCACTGTTCTACTCCAGCCCCTTCCTTGGTTGTCCTTTATCCCTGGTTCTCCTTGCTGTCTGCCCTTCTGCTGAATTTTGCCCCTATTCTGCCTATCCACTTCCTGGGCGCTAATCTCCATCTTTGTCACACTGCTTTGTAGAGACAGCAACTCCTCTGGTTCACTGGTTCCACTGCTAGCTGTTCTTCTGTTCTAGTTCTTCTGAATATGGGGCCAGAACATTTTTCACTATGCACTCTGCCTTAGTTTTCCCACAACTTAATTTTGATGCTATTCCAGAGCCAAAATAGAGGCTCTGTGCCAGTTTACTGCCACAATCCATGGAGAGGTATGAGTTTTGATGCTGTACTCCATGGTAAACTGATGTGACCTCAGCAGTTGTGACTTTCATGGTCTCTATAGTTGGGATCCGTGGCTGGGCAAATTGTGCCATAAACATATTTTCTTTTTGTGCCTGGACAGTCTGTTGGTGTTTCTCAGATTTCTGGTGGTTTCTGAGAGCCTTTTCCCCATCCCACTTCACAGTAAAGGTAGTGCCACAGGAAACGCATTTTGCAGAATTGGCCATGCCTGGCACCGACCTCACCCAAGAAAATTTTTGACTCCACTCTGTATTGTAAGTGCAGAACCCCTTAGCCTTCTTTGCTGGTGGTGGCATCATCTCCTGTCTCCTCTGAAAGCATAACACTTTTCTTGCCAAAAGCAATCATTCTCACTGACATCTGAAAGTCTCTGCTTCTGACCCGAACACTGCCCAACCACAGTAATTAACTAAAAGCCAAAAGAGAAACTAACAAAAAGGAGCAAAATTACAATTATGCCAGCCACGTGCAGGAAAAGAAAACTACAACGAACATAAGGGTTCGATCTATAACAAAGTGCACACTACCACCAAGTGTGACTTGTTAGACCAGGGTGCCACTGCTGGCAAGGTGCACACTACCACCACCACCACCACCAAGTGTGACATGTTAGGCCAGGGTGCCTTCTCAACAAGGTCACTTGATGCTGACATGGGACTTTATTCCAAGGTGGCAGCAAGACCACTTGAAGAAAAAAATGACTGGATCTAACAGTATTTCCCTTATTATGAGCAGTATTGCAAAGCTTGATTAAACTGGTGCCCATGGGGGAGGACCTTGTCGTGGTGGCATTGCTTTCTACCAGCGCTCCCCTAGCCACTGCCATGACAAAGTCTGAGCCCACATATTCACGTTTGCATTGGGTGCTATCTCACCATCACTGACAGACTACAAGGTGGAGGGTGGCAGCGCAGCAAGACAAGACCACCTGAGAAAATGGCAAACAGACTAATAGCAAACACTACTGCATCTTAAGTATCAAGCACATTACTGCCTATAGCCTGGCTGTTAGAGAACCCCAGATTCTCAGCAGTCTCCTCTCTTATAAAAGCAAAACCAAGCGCATCATAATTTCACAATAATAATAATCACATAATAAAAACCAGCCTACCTAAAAATGTGATGCCTGTTGCCCTGCGTGGTCTGTGCAGTCCTATGCTGGTTCAGTGTACTCCTGTTCTGTGATGATGGTCTGTCTGGAATTGCTGGTGCCTGCAAGCTGTGATGACCTCCGACCGTCACCGTCCTAAGCTGCAAAATTAGACCGAGGTCCTGGTTCTCTCACAGAGTAGCTGTAGCAGAGCAGTGGGGTCCTCCTGGCCTTTTCTCCTCAGTCCCGTGACATCCTCTCCTAGTCTCGAGGTCTCTCTCTCTCTCTCAGATTTCAGTTCCGGCAGTACAGTGTTGGTAGTTCATCTCCTCCAAACACGAGTCCGATGGGATTTAAACTTTAAAACCAGCTCTTTATAGGGCAGACTGGGGAGACCTTCTTTGTTTAATGTTTCCGCCGCAGATATCTCTGAATGAGCTTTGTGATTGGTCTCCTGAATAGACAATCACAGCCTCTGAGTGGACCATTGAAGTCGTGGATCAGCCTGGGATTGATTGGCCAATTCTGTCATACTGTGCTCTGACAGGGTGGTTTCCTGAACCCAACTCCAGAGACATTAAGCTGAGCTCGCTGCTGCTGCTGCTTGTACTCTTTTTCTTTCTTTATGTGTAGGCAGCAGCAGTGAGCAGTCGTGGCACTGTGAATTAGATTGGACTACCAGACTGGTGGCGTGGTGTGTGTGGCGTGGCACGGTGGCATTGTTGGAGGTCAGCATGGGTGGCGTGGAGACAGTCGCGAGGACACGGTGGCAGCATGTGGTGACTGTTGTGGATTCTGGAAGCTGACAAAAACCGGAGCTGAAGGCAGAGAAACCGGAGAACCAGAGAGGGCCTCAGAAAACTGGAGTATCCGGGGGAAAAAAACAGGTAGGTGGCAACCTTAGTAGACGGGGATGCTATGTGTCACTCTCACCCACTTAAGAGCAGGATTGAAACATCGCTTGCCCATTAAAAGAGCTCCACTGACAACTGCTATGTGCAAGCCAAAAGAGACAAATACCTTTATTTTTTTCGCTCTCACTCTCTAAATTAACTCTGCTGTACTCAAAAACTTGAAGGAAAATGAAGCCACAAAGTCCCCGCCAAGAGAGTTACCTCGTGTGCACAGTGCTGTTGGTGCTCGCGGTTCCCACCTTCACTGAACAGATCGAGTACATCTCCCCACCTTCCGTGAACAGACCGATTGTGTCTGTTTAAAAACAGAAAATCTTTTTTCTTTTGTACAAAAAGCCCCAACAATACCAGAAGAAGGAAGGACTGCCGGGCCATGAGTGTGTGTGCTGTTTAAAGCACCGCACTCCACTTACTGATCCTCGGCTCCATTTCACTTTCCTCAAAGTCACCACAGCAGCTCAACACCCAAAACACGCAGTTTCAGTGACAGTGGACAGTATTAAAAGAAATTTGCACGGGGGGCATAAATGAAAAGCCAGTTGGGGGAATGAAGGAAACATAGAGCCAAGCAGAGAAACTCTAACACTGGGGAAGACATTTTGAAGCAGCAACCCAACCTATTGGATAAAACAGTAAATCTGAACTATTTTTCTCCAATGTTTGCGTATGCATTAAAAAATTACTAAAAAAATCTACAATTAAATATATATTTTTTCTCTTTTTTGCTTTGCACAGAAATGAGCCATTGTATAATAGGAATAATGCACAACAGGGTGGGTGTTGTGCTGGGATAATGTCACTTCTTGGGTGTTGGATGCACTCGGTCTGCGGCCTCATGCCCAACCACCCGAGGCATGATGTTATCCCAGCATGGCACACACCCTGTCATGCATTATTCCTTTATCAGCAACAGCGTATAACTATTCATGAGTTCAGAAGTTAGACTAAAGTCAAGAACACAGCCATAGCATCTCTTAGAGTTGTCCCTCCTGGCTTACATCTGTCACTTGCAGTTCCACCTTCGCTCACCCAGTTAGCAGTTATGTGGCGGTGCCAGCAGTCCTCCCTCCCTTCCTGGTGGAGGAACACATCCTCTAGAATGTTGTATCCTGCTCCATTGGCCAACACTCTGGACTTGGGTATGAACCTGGGCCCTTGTCATCATGAGTGGCATCTCTGTGCCATACCAAAAGGCTGATTTGGCTTTTCCTTTTATACAAAGACTGTTGTGCTCTTTTGTGAATTCTGTAGTTGAACTGGTAAATAAAATCAAGCTCAATATATACACACACACACACGCACACACATGTATGCACGTCGACACATGCACATTGACAAACAGACGCATGCACATTGACACACACACACGCATGCACGTTTACACACACATGCACGCACACACACACACACACGTTGGCTTGGTTTTTCCTTGAAATGGCAAATAGAATAATTTTTAAAAACACACACGCATGTACACACACACGGCTTGGGTTTTTCCTTGAAATGGCAAATAGAATCATTTTTAACAAACACACACACGTGCGCGCGCACACACTCACTCACTCACTCACATTGACTTGGCTTTTTCATTGAATACACCAGTTCTTCTGTACCCAACTCTGTTGAACTACTATGTAAACTCTCAGATCATGAGCTGAATAAATTATCAACATAATTGGGATGTACAGATTGGTCAATTGATGAAAAATTTGAGTAGCAAGGTTGTTGTATATGCAAAAGAATTGTATCTTGATACAGTCCAACAGTATATTATAAGTTCAATGATTTTTCCAGCAATCAATTATGGGGACTATCTATATAAAGAATCCTCCAGTAGGGAGCTGGTGAAACTAGGATATCGGGTATAACAGGTTTGCCCACTTCAATTTGGAGAGACCCCCCCCCATACTAAGTATAATTGCCCATTATACAGCGGTCTGAACTGGCTAAGGTTACATAGCCATAGCCAACTGCATACTGTACTTTTATAACAAATTTCCATGATTGCATTGCAGATTATATACTGCAAAGACCAACATGAGCCTGGGATGGGATCCTCACCTATCCGCTTCCTCACAACAAAACTGCCATGTGTTAATCATATTTTTATGTTTGCTTGCGCATATGTGCAAGAAACATTCTGCAGCAGCTTAGGAGAGAAGCAGGTTGTGGAGGTGTAGCACTATAGCAGCCAGCGGAGGCACTGCATTTGGGGGCTTGGCACTGGTGGACCTATGGAGGCACAGTGTGCTGATGACACTGGTTTCCAAAAGTGCCACCAAGTTGAAACGTCATCGCTGCTGCAATGAGGGCATTGTCATTGCAGCAGCCATTCCGCTGCAATGAGGGAGCGACCCGTCATTGCAGGGTGGTACCTTGCCTAGTGTAACAATTTATGTAAACATGACGGTGGTTTGTCACCACCTCCCAGCCCCATGAAAGCCGAATGGGGGTGGCCAATCCACCTATTGGCAGCCCTCGACCCAGTTAATTTGCCGACAGGGAGCCCACTCCCCATCAGCATGATGTAACCCCCTCCCCCATTTGTTGTGTGCCAAGGGGGTGCCAAATCCCCCTTGGCATCATGCCCCCCCCAAACAGTCATTCTTTGCTGACGGGGGGGCCCCAATCCCTGTTGGCTTAAGTACCCCCACCGCAAAAAAGGCAGGTGGCACACTCTGAGCCCACCCTAGTGTGCTGAAAGCAAGCCTGGGGGGAAAAAACCTTCTCGTGATGTCTTTTTCTTCTTTTTTCTCCCTGAAACAAAATGGTCCCCGCCGGTGGCCATCCCTCCCCCAACCGCACCCACCACCCTGCGCACCCTACCTCCCCACACCTCCCCACACCCCCATCCCAACTTACCTCTGGAGCCTGGTGCAACGATCTTTGGTGGACTGGGAACACGTCTGCACTCTTCAAGGCCGACCGCAAACTGAAGAAATGCCGGTAAGCTATATAATGGCATAAATAGGTTTTTTTCAGCTTTGATGCATATCTCAGGCATTGTTAAGAATCTTGGCACCAAATTTTCAACATGGGGTTATTGGGACCCCTCCTCATGAATTTAGTCATTGCCATAGCATTATTCGGTCCCTAAAAGTCATTTCACGGTCACTGCGCGGAATCACCTTCCGGGACTGATTAATGAAACGACAGTGCCAGTGTTCATGAGGTGGGCTCTCGAAAAGCCTATGTTGCAAATTTGATGAAAAAAATAAAAAAATGACTTTTACGGCGTGCGTTGCGCAGTTTCCACGCACGCTCGTAACTTCGCGAATTTGTAATATTTTCACTCCAGATTTTCAACATTGGCATTTTTCCACACCTCCTTATGAACAATATAGCTGTCATTTTTCATATCCTTTCGTACTTCCGGCACAGAATAACGTGGTTGCTGTGGGAAATCAGTGTTTGGGACACATTAAGAAAATCACAGTGACACTGTTCATGACCTAAAATGCCTATGTTGAAAATCTGGTGGCGAAAGTCTGTAAAATGACTGTTATGAGCATGCATTGCACAGTTTCCACGCATGCTCATAACCTCGTGAATTTGTAATATTTTCACTCCAAATTTTCAACATTGGCATTTTCTCCACACCTCCTTATGAACAGTACAGCTGTCATTTTTCACATCCTGGCCAAAATGTGTTTTTGCGCTTCTGGCACAGAATAGCGTGGTCACTGTGGGAAGTCAGTGTTCGGGACAGATTAAAAACAAATCACAGTGACACTGTTCATGAGAAGAGGTGCTAAAATGCCTATGTTGAAAATTTAGTGACAAAAGTCCATGAAATGATTGCGTTACAAGTGTACGTTGCGCAGCTTCGATGCACCCTCGTAATCACGCACATTTGTAATATTTTCACTCCAGATTTTCAACACTGGCATTTTTTCACACCTCCTGATGAACAGTACAGCTGTCATTTTTCATATCCTGCCCAAAATATGCATTTACAAATCTGGCGCAGAATAGCGCGGTCACTGTAGAAAATTAATGTTCGGGACAGATTAGGAAAATCATAGTGACAGTGTTCATGGGCAGAGGTCACAAAATGCCTATGTTGAAAATTTGATGAAAAAATTCCACCAAATGACTGTGTTACGCGCATGCGTTTCGCAGATTCCACGTAAACCCAGAAGTTCTAGCATTTTTAATATTTTCACTACATATTTTCAACATTGCCATCTCTTCACACCTCTCTATGAATGGTACAGCTGTCATTCTTCACATCCTGCCTGATTTGTGTTTTCGTACATCTGACACAGAATGGCACAGTCACGGTTGGAACTCAAAGTTCAGGACACATTAATAAAATCACAGTGTCACTGTCCACGGTCCCAAATGCTTTCATGAGGTGGGGGGCACAAAAATGCCATGTTAAAAATTTGTAGTGCAAATACCAACAAATGCCTGGGCGTTAGGGTGTCTAACCATAACATCCCACCCTGTATAGACTGACAGGCATCAAGGATGTGCCTTTGGATTGTCTACTGTAATGCTCATGCCATTCCACCCCCACCCCACCACCCTGCAGCTAGTGAAAGGGATCAAGGTGTGCCTTGAACTCTTCGGTCCCAGAGTTCACCCCGTTCTCCTATACTGCACCCATTTCAGCATATGTCCTTATGGAATGGGGTGACTGTACAGCCGAACACCCCAAGGCACACCTCAACACGTGTCGGTGTCTGCAGGATAGGGTGAAGTGAAACTTCATGAATGTTATGGGCGATGACCCAAACGCATACCCCTATGCCTGTCTGTCTCTACAGGATGGACGTGGGGTTGGCGTGAAGTTCAATACTTCACTGCCATTCCTACTCTGCATCTCTCTAACTCCTGCACTCCCAGTGCTAATACCAGCAAGCAAACATTCGGCATTGACAAATGCTTGTTTTCACATTGGCCCTAGCATTTGGAACTGTGTTCCTGTTAGTCTTAGACCTGTATTAGGATTTATCACACTTGGTCACATATGATCGTGGTTTTACATCCAAGCAAGGCCCCCCTCCCATGTCGTTTAATTTATGGGATTGGCTGAAAGAAATAAGGATACTGCATGTGGTTAAATGTGGATAATATGACATTATATAGTGGTGGATTTGTAAGATATTTGATGTTTAATTGTAATTTGTATATTTACATACTTACGTATTTATCTATGGCTTATTATTATCAACATTGTTTTTATGTGTAATTCAGGAACCCCCAAAAAAGAAGCCTTGACACAACAGGATAAATGACTTTCCATGTTTCATAAAGAAACTTACTATTTACTGAAATGGGAAAATATATGCCCATACGTGCAGGGGATTGAGGAGGCAATTCATATTTTTTCATTAAAAAAGATGTTTTAAAATCAAAATGGTTAGATGGGTCTGTGCTCATATCTACCAACAAACCATGCAGACTGAGGTTGAATAGATTTTTGAAACATGGCAGTGCAGACCCCAGATAAGGTTGCAATACATTGGCATCGATTTCCATATAACACACACGTCGGCACTAGTGCTGAATGCATCATGCATCAAAACCTGCAGGCAAGCTACATGCAAATGTGTCTAAAATCTAAACCTAACATTTGTTCCTATTACTTGATGCAGTAAATGTGAATTATGAGATTTTCCGAAGTAATCTATCAATCAGTGTAGCAATTATGGTGTGTACAAAGCTGTGAATTCAAAACCCGAGCCAATTTTTTTCCTCATAGAGTCGGCTTACTTGTTGCTTACATTATTGTAACAGTAGTTACATTCAATTATTTTTCCAAGCTGTTCACATAAAGAAACTTGATTCTATAAAGTTTAGTCACAAAACAAAGTAGTGCTTAAAATTGTGTGACCCTGTGACATTGAGAGCTCTGGAGCTTCATGCACAAGCTCAATGATGTCAAAGAATGCCCTCTGTGTTAAGAATTAGCCTGTTCTTAAAGGAGAACTGCGCTGAACCTGGAAGTACATTTCCACTGCAGAAGCTGATTTTTAAATTCTTGTTCTGGTTTTCTTACTGTTAAATCTCTACAGGCTTTTTAGTTATCCTGGTGGGTGTTTGTGATGTACACTCTGCTACCAAGTATCATTTTAGAACCATATGATGTAGGTTATGTAACTTGCTCAGCTCTTCCATAGTTTTAACAATGCATGTGTTCTACTATAGAACTCTGTGGTTGAGAGGGACATAAACTACATCTCACAGTTCTAAAATGGCATGCAATACTGGAGTGTAAATCAGAAACAACTACTGAGGTCACTAATAGACATGCACAGATGGCACAATGACAGAACTGAAACCAGTACTTAAGCATTTGTCAATGCTGAATGTTTGCTTGCTGGTATTAGCATTGGAAATGCAGAAGTTAGACAGATGCAGGATAGGAATGGCAGTGATGTATTGAACTTTACGCCAACCCCACCTCCACCCTGCAGAGACGGACAGGCATTGGGGTATGAATTTGGGTTGTCACCCATAACGTTCATGCCATTTCACTTCACCCTATCCTGAAGACACCGAAAAGTGTTGAGGTGTGCCTTGGGGCTTTCGGCTTTACCCAATACTCTATTAGGTTGGTTTGACAAGACCTCCCTGAGACGAATCCATGTTGCTGCCCATCTTGGAGGCCATTACTTTCTAGGAATGCCACCAGCCTCTCCTTCAGTATCTCTTCCATAAGCTTATGCACTATGGACGTGAGACTGACCAGCCCATAATTTCCTGGTTCCTCCCTAGGCCCACTCTTGTGTATGGGCACCACATGGGCCACCCTCCAATCCTGGGGCACACACCCCGTTTCCATGGAGGTGTTGAACAGATCTGCCAGCGGCTCAGTCAACAGCTCCGTATCTCCTCAGCACCTGGGCTGGATGCCATCGCCTGGTGCTTTGTCCACCTCACGCTCCCCAGCCCTCTAGCACCCTAGTCCCTGTGATCACTTTGTCCATCACTCCTCCTCCCCTTCCCCCAGCCATTGTGTTAGTGGACCATCCCTTTCCTTGGTGAAAATGGAGCAGAAGTACTCATTTAGAATTTCCGCTTGTTTCTCTCCCTTTTCTACCCACTCCCCTCCCTGCTTTATCCTCACAATATGTTCCTTGCACTTCCTCTTTTCCCTGACATACCTAAAAAAAAGTCTCTTCCCCCCTCCCTTTATGCCCTGTGCTAACCCTAATCCCCTGGAGCCCTTAGCTTTTTTCACCCTCCTGGCTACCTCTCTTGACCAACTCCCATAAGCCCTCCTTATCCTCTCCCATCCTTGTTCTCCTGTACTTCCAGTATGCAGCCCTCTTTGCCCTCACCCCTTGGAGCACTTCCTTGTTCAGCCAGCATGCTTTCTTAGCTTTACTCTTCTTACTCCTGGCCCTGGTGCAGGCTACTGTGGCCTCTATTAGCCCAGTCTTTGACTCCCCACTTTTGTTCTGCATTCATCCCCAGCCTTATATCCTGGAGTCTCCCTTGCACTATTGCTCCCATCCTCCCAAAGTCCACCCTACTAAAGTCCACCACCTTAGTGCCCTTGTCTCCTGTTTCACTGTCCAATGCGAGAACGAGACACACTGTTTGGTCACTACCAGCTAGTGGGTCCTCCACCCTTACCTCCCTCACTGCCTCCCCATTTGCCAGTACTAGGTTCAGAGTGCTACCAAGCCTTGAAGGCCCACTTACTGATTGTGTCAGAAGGCCGTCCTGGAATGCATCAAGGAGCACCTGCTTCCTGGTAATGCTAGTGGCCGGGTACTCTAGTCAACCCTTGGGAGTCTATGTCACTTTGCTCCCGCTTTCTCGCTCCCGACATTTTGCTCCTGATGTCTCGCTCCAGCGTCAATTAGCTCCCTTCTTCACTCCTGTCACTTTCACTCCCGATACGTCCGATAGTGCACATTGCATACCTAACTCATTTCTCTCTCGCTAACTTCGCTCGCTAACGTATCATAAATTATCATGGTTTGCTCCTTCATGAGTTAATTATACAATCTGATACCATTGGCTTCTAAAGCCATTAACTACCATTGGCCACAGCTAGGCTACTGAAGCCATTGACTACCATTGGCCACAACTAATTGTGTACTTGAATAAAGAGTTTTAACTGTCTTTTTAACAGTCTTAATCCTCCGAAACCGCAATCACTTCCTGGTTTACTGGAACAGACCATCACAATACTACATTCCCATTGCAACAGTGGGTAATGCTAGGCAACACATCACATGACTGGTTTAAAGACTGACTGAGAGACAGCTAAGGTAAGACATCACAATTTCATGTATTCATTTACTGAAGACAGTATTTTTTCAACACTACCCATATGCCTCATGTAGGAGCGAATAATTATGTTAAGGTAGCGAATGAAGTTGCTGTTTACTGTAGACCCAGTATTCATTTACTGACCTCATGAGATGCCCTCAGCAGTGTATTGAGGGCAAATAACGAGGGAGTGAGGTTGCATGGGGTGGGGAAATTAACCGGGCGAACTGTTGGGAGGCGTGGTGTCTTGAGTGAAATGGACGGGGCGAAATGTCGTGCTCCCAACCCCTGTTAGGTTACAATTCCCCATTATCACCACACTCCCCCTTCTACACACCCTCCTTATCTGCTCTGCCAAATCCCCATCCAGTTCCCCGGATTGGGCTGGTGGTCTGTACACCACTCCCCGCCTCAGCTTTCTGCCCTTGGAGTGCAGGAGCTGCACCCAAAGTGCCTCTGTCCTCTCCTCTTCTCCCTCGTCCCTTATGCATATGATCCATTCCCTCACATAGAGTGCAACCCCCCCCTTCCAAACCCCTGGTCCCTCCTGTATCCCGGGATTGGCAAGTCCCAATCATGGTACTCTGTGGTCCAAGTCTGTCACTGCAGCAATGTCCACCTTCCCCTCTGAAAGCAGTGTCTGAAGCTCTGCAATTTTGTTCCCCAGGCTTCTTGCATTGAGAGAGACCACCTTCCACCCATACCTCTCCATCCCCTCACTCTTCTTCTCCTTGGACTGTGTCCCTCCTCCTGGTAGTCTGCACCATTTCTCCTCCTTATTCTTACCGGGTGGTGGTGCATTCTGTATTACACTCAAACCACTCTGCCCACCCCTTCCCTGGGTTACTACTCCTCCGCCTTTACCTATATTTATGGGGGGTGAGCTCATTAGGCTCCAATGTCCAGACCTTTCTACCAACCTCAGTCTTTTGGTCACCCCCCCACTAGTTTAAATCCACCTTAGTAGAGATATACCCTTCCAATCCCGCCTTTAATACTCCCCTCCCTGCTCAAGTGTAGCCTGTCCCCCATGTACAAGTCACTATTCCCCCAGACCTTACCCCAGTTAGTCACTAACACATAATTTTTGGTGTGGCACCAATCCCTCAGCCAGTTGTTGAACTTCTTGATCCTACCCTTCCTCCCTGTGCTTGCACATGGTACCAGGAGTGCCTCCGAGAATGTCACCGACTCACCCACCCCCTCACACTGTCCGCCCAACTCCTCGAACCTCCCCCTCAATACTTGCACAGTCTCCCCCGCAAAGTCGTTTTCACCCATGTGCAGCACTAAATGAGGTTTCTTCCTCCCCCTTACTGCACACTTGAGCAGTGCCTGCCCTGCCCCTCCTGCAGTCAGCCCGAGGATAGCTTCAACCCAAATACGGTTGTGCCTTCCCCCTTCCACCCCATCTCACCTCTTGCAGTATAGAATCCTCCAGGATGAGTGTCATAACGCACTCTGCAGGTCAGGCCCTCTGCTCCCACAGTGCCAACCTCAGAGTGCAATAGTCTGAACAGGTAACAGACAGGGTAACCCCCCTGTCTGCTTTTGGGTCTGAATCACCTTTAGTCTCAAGTTCTGGGGAGATTCAAACTGTGAACCTTATGCTAGCATACCCAATGTACAGGTTCAGATACATACCCTCTTAAAGAGTTGCGGTGCAATCTTTAGCCAGTCGCACCCAGCCAGACTTCCAAAATGAACCCTTAAAACTATATAAGAGACCTTAGGTATATTCTTGCCTTTTTACTCAAGCTCAGTAACACCATCAAGCTGCTGAACAATTGTCAGACTTAACTTCTTATACATCACATGCAAAAAGAACTGGCAGACACCCAGGCAGTCGTTTAAATAAAAGATTCTTTACTGAAAGATGATAAAAATATGCGAAAAATGCAAACACAGAAAAATATATCAGAGAGTTCACAATCACTTAAAAGAACAAGGGAACAGTACAAAACATAAACTCCTACCAACATACAGTTAGATCTTTTCTATCTAATGTATTACCTCTGTAAGTGCAGTTAAATCGGAGGGCTGTGTCTTTCTAGAGTCCCACGATGGTATATCTCTCAAACAGTTCAGACACAAGTATTAGTTTAACTCTGTCTTTCCACACCCCTTCGGTAGTCATCTAGCTCCTACATTTAGAATATAAAAAAATACAAGCATGATGTCCTATCAGGAGGTATATTAAATAAGGTGACATCAGCAAAAACTCATTTCCCAAATTATGAGTCTTCGATCCACCAGTTCCTTTGAGGTTTACAACCCTGCAATCCATCACCTAGGTGCGATATAGCCAACAGGAATCCGCTAAATGAATTCCTATCCTGTAATAAAATGTATATTTAGTTTCCCAACTTCAAAGCAGCAACAGGCCATAAAAGATAAAAAAAAAAAATGCTCTCTGGAAGAAAGGTAATTAATGAACTGGTTCCTGGTCAGTTTACATATCCTGTAGTTTCACTGAAACCTGTGTGTGGGTGGGGGGGCACCCATGGAAGCCCAGGCTGTCTTATGTGAGACAATCACATACTATATATTACAAATATCATACAATAATCATAACCAGCTGGCCAAGCGTCACAATGAGTACCCCCCATCCCTTACCCCTTTTCCCTTCTAATGCCCTTTCCACCACCCCAGTATTCGTTCTTCCCTGCCCCTTACCCCCACAGGCTGCACCCTCTGTGACTTCTGTATCTGCACCCCCTACTTCCGCCTCACCCCTTTTCTCTGCCTTATTCCTGCCATCCCCCTTGAACCCCTTCCCAGCCTGACTACTTCCTACTGGGCTTCCCATGTCGACCTCCCCTCCTCCCCTGCTGATTTTCCAACTCCTCTCCTATCCCTGTTGTTGTTGATTTAGAGCCCCCATTCCCTTCTACCCGACAGTGATGCCCCTCCCATCCTTCCCCCTTCCTGTAGCCTTCTCTCCTCCAATCGCCCCCTCCTTCCTTATTAGCCCCTTTCTACCCTTTCGTCCTCGCTACCTCTTCCCCACCTGTTGCCATCTCTCTCATGCCCTGCATGTCCTCCCCCCTTCAGTTTGTTCCTGCTCCCCCTCTCTGTCCCATAGCAGAGGCTCTAATCTATTCTTAGTCAATGCCCTCCTCACATCTCTTCCCCTATCTGTTCCCCCTCCGACTTGTTCCTCTCTGCCCCCCAGTCCCTCCTGGTCCCTCCTTACCCAGCCATCTGCTTTCTCCCTAGTACTCCTCGTGGTCTCTTCCTCCCCATTAGGAGGCCCCCCTCACCTTCAGTACCCCTCCCTTCTCCTCTCTTTTCTGCTAGTGCCTCTGATACTGGGGTCAGTTTCAGTCCCTAGTTGTTCCTCCTCTGTCCCCCCTTGCCGTCCCTTATTCCCCCCCCAGCCAGGATGCCTACCATACGCATCTCCCTGCCACTTAGACTCCTCCCTAACCTCCACAGTTCCTCCCTCAAACTAACCAGTTGTCTATAGACCATATACCCCCCCATAGGAGCCGACTTTTATTTTTTCCGGGGGGGGGCTCAACAAATGGCTGGGGGTCTGGGGGCCTTGGCTCTGGGGTATTTGGCATTCTGTGGTGCATTTTGAGGGTTTTACTGAAGAAATAGCACAATATAAAACAAGCATCACTGAAATCATAGCACAGTATCTAAATTAGACCATAGTTTCTTCTCTGATTACATCATAGGGGTGTTTCTGGTAATTTTAGCTTTATCTATACAACTAGCAAAAGCCCAAATGATGCATTTTCAGTCACAGCAAGATGTCTCTAGCTTGCAGTCCCCAGTCCGCCCCCCCAAACAATACCACAGTAAAATGAAGGGAATTAAACAGATGCAATGCATAGCATGAGAAATAAAATGTTAGGAATTCTAAGTTTGTAATGAGTTTGTGCTAACAGTTTACTCCCCACATGGCATTAGAAGGCCAAGCTTTGATTTGCAGTTACACCCTTTTGCTTTACCAAATCAATTTGCTTTATAACCTTATCACCCAGCCTAACTGCAATTACTTTTCAATAACTTAAGGTCTCTTTTCACTAAAAATGAATACTGATAATTTTAGCAGCATTTAAGAAAACATGATTTTTGTGTACCCAGTCACCCAACAGTTTAAATTTAGCTGACACAGAACATTAACTCAGTGACTGCATGAAAGGGAAAAAGGAAGTTGTTTAACCAAGAAAGACACATTAAGCTGAAGCTTGTTTCTGGGTACAACCTGAGAGCACAACAAAGTTTAAGTGACTTGCTCAGGGAAGAGTCCTACAGTATGCAGGTCAGGTGAGGGCTGTAGGATTCAATCCCACATCTCCACGTTTGCAGCCCAGTGTCCTTAACCACTACACTATACTGCCTCTTGCATGACAATAGTAATACAACACAGTATTACTTGCATTAAACAGAATTATTCATTTGTTTCTGTTAGGTCAAACCTTTCAATAAATGAACCACAAAAAAAACAAAAAAAACAGCAGCCCCTTTTTTGATCCCTGTGTAACTTCAAACTTTATCTTGGCTAGATCTGTGTGGACTAATCCCAACTTTACCTCCTGAGAATGATTTGGCAGATAATAACAATGCACTGATTTTTTTTCACTGGAGGAGATAATACAAGAGGGGAAAAGTTTGGGCCAAAGGAAGTTTATCAGCAACGAAGGTCAATATATTTGTCAAGCCAAAATATCCAACTCATGTAAACACAGCCACTGCGTCATCCAGTCCTAATAGCTGCCTTTGGAAAACAGCAGCATAGTCAAGGACTCATTAATTGTTCAGCTGAACATGTTCTATAAATATCAGATAGTACAAATGGAGGGCTGTACTGCTGAAACCATGACTCACCTAATTCATAAACCAGGGACATTTTTATGTTAGATGATAGCTACAGATTAAGTAAGGTACATTGAGTTTGGTGTGATTTGGGGATCACAAAGTCAGGATCCACCAGCAGTACCTTCACCTCTGAACCCCAACACCTGAATTCTGAACAGATGGGCCAGTCAGACTCAGGGTCAGCAATGCATAATCTTAACTGAATCCCTAGACCCCGACCCCCAGTCTCCTCCTCCTCACTAAATGTGGGATAGGAGTGGGACTGCACCTTAGAGAATCATTTTCTACAGTTGCTGACTTCTGAGAATGGCATAAAAAACAAGCATTTGCCAATGCCAAATGTTGATTGCTTATATGTGCTGTTTAGGTATTTGGAAGTGAAAGTACCATGCCTAAGAACTGTCATGCCCCCCCCCCAAGACACCCACTGTGTCTTTCTGTTCAGTATTCACAGAAGAGGGGGAGGAGCAAGGGCCACAGCAGTACAGCAGTTGCAAAGGCGTGAAGAGGTGGACAATAGTCCATTCACAGGCAGAAGAATCCTGCAGAAGGTGAGTAAATTGAAGGTGGACAAAGCAATGGGAGCAGATGGCATACACCCAAAGATATTAAAAGAACTGTGAAGGTAAATAGCAGTACCTCTGGCAGCCATGCTAACTGAGTCATTCAACACAGGGGTGGTACCAGAGAATTGGAGGAGGGCACATGTGGTCTTTCTATACATATCCAGCAGTAGGAAGGAGGCGTGGAACTATAGGCCGGTCAGTCTCACTTCAGTAATGGGGAAGATCATGGAGACATTGGTTAAAGAAAGGATAGTGGGGCATCTACAAGCAATCAGAGGCCAGGACCATAGGCAACATGGATTCACAGTGGGGAGGTCATGTCAGACAAATCTGGTTGATCTCTTTGACTGGGTGACAAAGGAAGTAAATCAGGGTGGGGCAGTGGACAACGCCTACCTTGATGTAAGCAAAGTCTTTGACACCGTCCCACATAGGAGGCTGATAAACTAGCTGAGTAGGCTGGGCATGGAGGAAAGGGTGGTAAACTGGGTTAGAAACTGGGCAACAGACAGGAGTCAGAGAGTGGTGGTAAATGGGGTGCAGTCTGAGGAGAGGGGGTGACCAGTGGGGTGCCGCAGGGAGTGGTCCTGGGGTCAATCCTGTTCAACGTCTTCATTAGTGACATTTCAGAAGGGCTGAAGGGAAAGGTTTGCCTGTTTGCAGATGACACCAAGATGTGTGACACAGTGGATACCCCAGAAGGGGTGGAGAAAATGAGGAGGGACCTGGGGAAGCTTGAGAAATGGTCTGAAGACTGGCAACTGAAGTTCAATTCAAAAAAGTGCAAAATTATGCACCTGGGACACAGAAACACTGGGGAAATGTACAGGATGGGGGGAGAGGGAGTTGCTGACAGTCACAAAGAAGGAAAGGGACCTGGGGTTCTTATTTCAGATAACCTGAAAATGTCACAGTGGTAAGGCAGCTGGGAGGGCCAGTGACAAGCTGGGGTGCATAGACAGGGGTATCACCAGCATAAGGAGGGAGGTAGTGATGCCATTATATAAAACCATGGTCAGGCTTCACATGGAGTACTATGTGCAGTTCTGGAGGTCACACCTTCATAAGGATATTAACAAGCTGGAGATGGTCCAGAGAAGGGCGAATGAGATGGTACAGAGCTTGCAATACAAGACTGATGAGGAGAAATTAAGGGACCTCAATATGTACTCACTGGAAGAGAGGAGGGAAAGAGGGGGATATGATCGAAACATTCAAGTACCTCAAGGGTATAAATATAACTACTGAGAAGCAGAAGACAGCTGCTATAGGCATATGTGCCAGCTTCTGTGTGATATTCATTTGTTTTTATAAATCTGTAATCTCCAGTATTTCAGTAACCACATGACCACACTGCCTTCTTTAGGCAGTTTTATGCTGGTTGATGCCTGGTGTCAGATGGCAGACAGAGGGCTCACCAAATTGTGTTGCCATTTGAAAAACTTCATAGAGTGTTCTTTTACTGGAAAGCTTTTTGGAAAGCTGGTGAAAGCCTCACAATTTTTATTACAATTTTATCTCCTTATGTCTGTCCCCTTTGGCCCCCCCATCCCACACCCCAACAGTCATCAGTGGCCACAGCTGCAGCCTTCTTCTTGGCAAGATGGTGGGTGAGAAACATAGAAACATAGAATTTGACGGCAGATAAGGACTGCTTGGCCCACCTGATCTGCCCATTTCCATACCTGATGGATAAGCTGCAGATTCTAGTTAATCAGCAGCTTACTTCCTCCTACCCCCTGTCACAAACCCACTCAGCAGCTCAGCCCTCTACTCCCAAAGTGCCAACCTCAGAGCGCGGTCTTGTGAACAGTTAACAGAAACAGGGTAACCCTCCTGTCAGTTTTGTGGGTTCAAATCAACCTTTGGTCTCAAGTCTTGGAGGGATTCAAACTGTGAACCTCTTGTTAGCGTACCCAATGTACAGGCTCAGATAATTCTGCTCTTTGGGGGGCCAGATATCTTTTGCCTATGGGTACCTAACCAGGCGTTCAAAATTAACCCTTAAAACTCTATTGAAGACCTCAGAATAAATTCTTACCTTTTCCCAGTTTGCTAAAACCAGTAAGCTTTGTGCAGTGTCAGCTTTAACCATGTATGCTTCCCTTGTCAAGAAAAAGAAATTCAAAGGCACACCAAGTAGTCTCTAATGTAGAGTTTTACTCAAAGATAGATAAAAAATGTAAAGTGTAAATACAGAACCAAATATCACAAAACATACAAATCACTTAAACAAAGCAGGTTTAAAAGTGCAGACAAAATCTCCTACCACAGTACTCTTAGAACTGTCTTTTCTAAGGTATATTCTTCTAACAGTGCTGTAGATGTTTTTGGTTTTTTTTTCAGAGTCCAAACATTTTTTTGTGTAAATGGAAAACAAAATACTGTTTAAAAACTGGCTTTGCCAACCTTTATGCGTGAGGTCACCTAGCTCCTCCCTGTCAGAATATAAAAAATATATCTATGCAAAACAGGCTGTCTTATCAAAGTATTACATTCTGTGACCTCGGCAAAACTCATTTTTTTTAAATGACTTTCTTTGATCTTTGAGCAGCTTCCCCTTTCCAGGACATCAAAGGACTTGTTATGTCTCTCTGCCAGATCTCATGGAGGTGCAACATGTTTTTGTGTCACCATGTGAATTTTACTGTGTTTCCTCTGAACGTTATAAACATTTATGATCTACCTTGGCAGTTGGCAAGCTGCAATTAGTGACATAAAAAGGAGATCCTAAATGTTCAGTCTCTTCTAGCCTGTAATTATCTATTGGCCTTCCAGGTAACACCTATTAGCTAAAACCTGGGAGGGGGGTCATTTCACAGGCTATCAGCATCTCTCAAGAGAGACATTCAATAACACATTTCTGTATTACAAAAAGCATAGATTAATCAGAACCAGCTGTCTGAGTGTCACCCCCCCCAGCAGAATTGCTTTATGTCTGTCCGTGACCAGCTGCCTTCACAGTCTGTGAAGTCTGATGTCTTTCAGTGCTGCTTATTTGTCATCTTCCAACACAGGCGAGGCACTGCCAGCCCAAAACTAACTAAGGACAAGCAGGTTTCAAAGTGGGGAAGAAATAGAGTGAGCAAGAATGAAGTACTCATTCAGATGCGACATCGATTTTAAGATCAGCATACTTGTGTGGACACTGCAAATAGAACTCCAGCTCTTTAAGCAGCCTTATGAAGAGTAAAGGCTTCTTGAAACACTGGAGTTCTGTTTATTGTACTGTAAGTGGGCTGCTTCTAATTTGATAATTTACTGTACCTTACATCTGGATGTATGGTAGGCCCAACTTTAAATAAACACTGCACCTGAATTAACACATAGTGCCATAGAAACAGAATTTGTCAGCAGAAAAGGACCGCTCAGCCCACCCAGTCTGCCCAAGTGTTCTCTACCTACTCGTAACTCCTGCCTGTATATGTTACTGCATGTCTTACTCTGCCTGTGTCCATCAGGACCTCCTTGTGAATGAGCTTGCTTAATGGATTTTTCCTGCAATGAATTTGAACCTACTCCACTTCCATAGCCCTATTGATCTCCGTTGACTCCCTTATTCCCCTTTTTCTAATATACCCCTATATTTATCCCATGCATGCTTCATGCCCCCTACCATTTTAGCTTCCACCACTTCTCCTGGCAGTCTGTTCAAGGCGTCTACCACCCTTTCAATAAAGAAATATTTCTTCACAGCTATCCTGAATGCCCCCCCCCCAGCTTCATTGTATTTCTCTTGGTTTGGGTGCTCATCTTCATTTGAAGGAAACTCCCCAACTATGTCCTCTTTACCCCCTGTGAGGTACTTTGTAGGTCTTGATCATGTCACCTCTCACCCTCCTCTCTTCCAGAGTGTAGATGTTGAGATTCTTCAGCCTTTCCTTGTAGGGATTCCTGTGAAAATTCTGAACTATTTTAGTTGCCCTCCTCTGGAAAACCTCCTTCTTATGTCCTTTCTGAAGTGTGGACTCTAAAACTGGACACGTACTGCAGCTGGGGGTATACCATGGAGTGAGACAATGGCAGCACAACATCCCTCCTCCTCCTCCTACTGGAGATGCCATTCCTTATGCACCCGTGACCCCAGGATCCAATTTGCCCTGCCTATAGCCTTGTGACACTGTACTGCCATCTTGAGGTCTTCTGATATAATAACCTCAAGGGCTCTTCCATGTCTAGTGTGTTTCACTACCTCTCCCCATCATATACCTAGCATCGGAGTTCCTATGCCCTAGGTACATGATTTTACATTTGTTGGCATTGAACCCCAAGTAAGTAAGAAAATGGAATTGATTTGAATGAATTGCAGGCTTTTAAGCAGCTTTTTGGGGAGTGTATGTGTGTGTGGGGGGCTCTGCTACTATAACTATTTGCTTTTGATTTGGTATAATATGCGAACAGACTAACCCTGCCCCCCACTCCATGTGCTATATCGGAGATATAGAGCCCAAATAACATTGGGCCAAGCACTGAACCCTGCGGCACCCCGCTTATCACTGCTCTGGGTGCCGAGAGCTATACCACCACCACCCTCTGTACCTTCCCCTGTAACCAGTTCTCTATCCATTTAGTCAGACCACCTTCCACCCGTACCCCTCCTTCTCCTCACTCTTCTCCTCCTTGGCCTGTGTCCCCCCTCCTGGTAGTCCGCACCCTTTCTCCTCCTTATTCTTACCGGGTGGTGGTGCCTTCTGTATTACACTCAGACTACTCTGCCTGCCCCTTCCAGTGTTACTATGCCTCTGCCTTTACCTATATCTAAGGCAGTGACCTCATCAGGCTCCCCTGTCCGGACTTTTCTACCGACCTCAGTCTTTTGGCCACCCAACCCCGCCCATTTGTTTAAATCCACCTTAGTAGAGATATACCCCTCTAATCCTGCCTTTTTATTTTTATATATTTTCTCACTGGTCTACGGTCAGCTTGGTCATCCCGACCGACCCCTGTAGCCCTGCCGTTGACATCAGGCCGAGCTGCTCACCTCCACAGGGGTGAGGAGCTTCCCAGGTCAACCCACCGGAGCAGGATCCGGTTGAGGAGGTGCCATTCGGAGCAGGTGGGGGGGGACGGAAGCTCATGCTGCCTGACCATAGCCCATTTTCTACTTTTCTCCCCTTTGCAGAGTGCGGGCATGCAATGACGCTTAGGCGCAGCGTGGCAACATCTGCTACACTTCACCACCCTTTACTACACCACTGTAGTAGCACCCAAGATCATCACCAGAGGCCGCTACAGAGCGGTGGGTCCCTGGATCTGGCCCCGGGATAGGAGAGCAGTCTTCCGGATGCTCAATCCTATCCCTCCCTTGCCAACCCCTGGCAGCCCGGGCTTGCATCCAAATCTGGGTTGCCAATGTGGTGCGAGGTGTGGCGTCCAGCGCCTCAACCCTCAGCGCCAGTGGCCCGGCAGCAATGCTGCCTTTAATACTCCCCTCCCCTTCCTGCTCCAGTGTACCCTGTCCCCCACGTACAAGTCACTATTCCTCCCAGACCCTACCCCAGTTAGTCACTAACCCATAATGTTTTGTGTGGCACCAATCCCTCAGCCAGTCGAACTCCTCAAGCCTACCCTTCCTCGCCATGCTTACACATGGTACCAGCAGTACCTCCAAGAATGCCACCGACTCCCCCCCACACTGCCTGCCCAAGTTCTCAAACCTCCCCCTCACTACTTCCATATTGTCCCCCGCCAAGTCGTTTGTACCCACATGCAACAGTAAATGAGGTTCCTTCCTCCCCCTTGCTGCACGCTTTAGCAGGCCTGCCCTGCCCCTCCTGCAGTCAACCTGGGGACAGTTTCAACCCAAATATGGCTGTGCCTTTTCCCCTTTCCGCCCCATCTCACCCATTTCAGCGTAGAATCCCCCAGGATGAGTACCCCCCCAGTCCCTTACCCCCTTTCCCTTCTAATGCCCCTTCTACCACCCCAGTATTCATTCTTCCCTGTCCCTTACCCCCGCCAACTGCACCCTCTGTGACTACTGTATCTGTACCCCCTACTTCTGCCTCACCCCTTTTCTCTGTCTTATTCCTCCCATCCGCCTTGAACCCCTTCCCAGCCTGACTACTTCCTACTGTGCTTCCCATGTCGACCTCCCCTCCTCCCCTGCTGATTTCCAACCCCTCTCCTATCCCCACTGTTGTTGATTTAGAGCCCCCATTCCCTTCTACCCCGATAGTGATGCCCTCCCATCCTTCCCCCTTCCTAGCCTTCTCTCCTTCAGTCACCACCCCCCTCCTTCCTTACTAGCCCTTTCTACCCTTTTGTCCTCGCTATCTTTTCCCCTACCTGTTGCCATCCCTCTCATGCCCTGCTTGTCCCCCCCTTCAGTATGTTCCTGCTCCTCCTCTCTGTCCCATAGCAGATGTTCAAATCTATTCGTAGTCGATACCTGTCCTACATCTCTTTCCCCTATCGGTTCCCCCCTCCTGCTTGTTCCCCTCCATGGCATCCCTGGTCCCTCCCTACCCGCAGCCATCTGCTCTCTCCCCTGGTACTCCTCGTAGTCTCTTCCTCCCCCATCAGGAGGCCCCCCCTGCCCTTGCCTCAGGCACCTCCTCCTTTCTTCTCTCTTTTCTGCTAGTGCCTCTGATACTGGGGTTGGTTTCAGTCCCTAGTTATTCTTCCTCCATCCCCCTTTGCCATCCCCTATTCCCTTCCCAGGATGCATACCATACTCATCTGCTCTGCCACTTACACTCCTCCCTAACCTCCACAGTTCCCCCCTCAAACTAGCCAGTCATCTACAGACAATAACCCCCTCCCCCCAAAATCCTCCAAGCCCAGTCCAGGATCATGGCAGACGGCAGACCCACACCCTGTACACCCCTCCACCCTTCCAAAGATGCCTGCCCTATTGACATGTGGCACCTGCCCCATTTTGGCCTCCATCTTATGTTACGGGCTTTTACTCCCAGGTTCTGTACCCTACTACAACTGTTAGGCCCCTATTTACTCAAATTCCTTCTCAGTCCCCCTACTGACCCCTTACCGACCGGGGAAATTCAGTCTCAAATCTCATCCTTTAGATAGTGTATTACTGTAGCAATCCTAAAGCCTCCTTGTCTGTTTTTGGCCCCTTAGTTACCATACTTTTTGTTCTCAGCTCTCAGAGTTTCACTTAACCCAGTTAGAAATCCTATTGCACTCCAAGTATTACTCAGCTCAGTTAGAGAAATAAACAGAACAAATAAATATGTATTATTATATAAATCATAACAGTATAGCTCAGTACTTAGGTCAGTTACAGAAATAAACAGAACAACTTAATCTGTATTATTACAACAATCCTACAAGTATCCAGTCATTGCTTTGTCTCCACTCCAGAGACCCTGCTGTAATATAGGATCACAGAGGACCCTAGGCGGGAGGGTGGGCAACTCTAAAGTCCCGGCAGCTCCATTGAGCTCGCTCACTCCCCCCCCCTCACTCACTCGTTCTATTTCTCCCGACGCTGCAATGATGAGGTGGCCCCTGATTGCAGCAGCTAAAATGTTTCAAGGTGTTGGCATGCTGGCTGAACTAGTGTCAGCCGCAGCATGCCACCCCATTGGGGAACGCAGGCCAAGCCTCCAAAGGCAGTGGGGGCATTGGCCATAACAGTGCCACACATCCACAGCCTGCTTCTGCAGCAAGCTGCCGCAACATGTTTCTTGCGCATGCGCGCAATCAACATAAAAAACAGTCAGCAACTGTAGAAAATGAAATGCCTCAAAGCATCGAACACACACAGATGATACATCCACTCAAATATTGTGCACTCCATGGTGGGGACATGGTCTTACAAGTTGGCTGAGTTCATATGCAAAAATCAAAAACCATAGTGCAAAAACAACTGGGATAACCATCCATGGTAAGATGCTCCTGCTTCTAGTGCAGGAGAAAAGAAGGGGATGGATGAAATCTAGAATGCTGGAACCATAATGGCTGGAAGTGCAACTGTGCAAGTTGTTCAACCGACTAAAAAAGTGAATGTCTGGAACAGACACAAACTGCATTCTTTGGTCTGTTCCATCCAGATAAATGGCCATTCCAGATTTTCATTCTTTCTGGTTGTTCAAGTCCCACCACTGCAGATTTTACCCTCAATGAGAAAATAGTGCATTTTGCACTTGTTCCAACTGCCATCAAACAAACACTCTGGTTTTTAATGTTTTTTCTGGCAGTCCCAGTTCTAGAATTTTGGATACCCTCCAGTCCCAATTCATTTCAAATGACCTAACATTTCATGCGAACTGCTTGATGCTTCATCAGATTCAGAGCACATCTGAATGAAGTACCTAGCAATTGGTGTGAAAAACATTACATTAATTAGGTCAAAAGACTCAAAATATAATAATGCTGTTACATTGCTCTGTCTAAGCTCCTGTTGGTAGGAAGTGATCACACAGCACAAGCAGCCCCCTCGACTACATTGTTTGTTTTCAATTATAGTCATTTTTCTTCAAGTGAGGCATGCACCTACCCACCGCTGTGCCAGGCCCAGACTGCCAGTGAATCTGTGATGGTGCCCTTTTTTTTTCTGTTACCCCCAGACTGTCAAGACAGTGAAAATATTACTTATTACCGTGCCCTTGCTGCCCGTTTCTTGACTGTGTGCTGTGCTGCTGGTTCCTTCCCGGCTTCGACTTTTTCCCACAGCCACACCACCCGGCTTTCACACTTTTAGTGGACCAAGTACCTACTGGTGAGGTGGGTGACGACTCTGGCTCTGCACCCCTTGCCGCATGCCACATGGCCCCGAACCCAGCACCAGTTATTTGAGACAGTTGGTCAGCCCCACATAGTCGATCACTCTTGACCCGCCCGATGACCGTCTAATCTTAAATTATTTAACGGTCGGGAATGGCTCCCGAGTGCTAGCATCCCCGCCCTCTCACACAGCACAGGCCATGCCCTGCTGCCTGCTACCACCTGCTAAATCTTACTTCAGTTCTTCTCCACCCGGCCGCAGAGTCCTGCCACTGCCACCATCAGTTGTCTGGCAAAATGAAACCACCAACGTTCACTGCCATCTACCGAGGGGGATTAAAATGGTGGATCCACTGGATTTAGACTGGCGTCAAACAGCACACAGTGTCACAGGTGCCACAGTGCATGTGTACTTCACGCCAATGAACTGGCGTAACTGGAATTGGATTACACCACCAACCCTCCACCAATGGCACTACGCAGAGAAATAAAAAAAGCAGGGTGTATGAATAATTAATGATATGGGCACATCATGATGATGGGATGGTACTGCTGTTCCCGGCAGTGAAGTCAGCCCACCCCTTCCCCACTGGAAAGCTTCCTGTGGGTGGCAGCACTGACAGTAAAGTAAAAAACAGGGATAAAAAAACAATTATGATGGGATGACGTCAGGCTCCGGGGGGGCAGAGCCCCTACTTCAGCTTCCTGGGGGGATTTCAGCCCCCCTGTACTCAGTGCTTATGCACCCCCATCCTCCATGCCCAGTCCAGAATCATGGCTGACCCACACCCTGTACACCCCACCACCCTTCCAAAGATGCCCGCCCTACTGACATGCAGCACCTGCCCCATTTTTGTCCCAATCTTATGTTACGGGCTCTTATTCCTGGTTTCTGTACCCTACCACAAGTGTTAGGCCCCTAGTTACTCAAATTCCTGTTCCCCCCACATCCCTCTACTGCCCCCTGGCCGACCAGGTTAATTCAGTCTCAGATATTATCCATTAGATACTGTATTACTGTAACAATCCTAAAGCCTCCTTGTCCAATTTTCACCCCTCAGCTACCATACTTTTTGTTCTCAGCCCTCATATAGTTTCACTTAGCCCAGTTAGAAATCCTATTGCACTCCAAGTATTACTCAGCTCAGTCAGAGAAATTAACCAAACAACTAAATCTGTATTATTACAGCAGTCCTAAAAGCATCCAATCATTGCTTTGTCTCCCAGAGACCCTGCTGTAATATAGGACCACACAGGACCCTGGGTGGCAGGGTGGGCAACTCTAAAGGCCTGATAGAGCTCAGTTGAGCTCACTCACTCCCCTCTGTCACTCACTCGTTCTGTTTCTCACAGCACTGCAGGCTACCCTTTTGTACTGGGATCCTGCCTGCGTTGGCACCTATTTCTCCCACAAAGAAATCCACAGCAGTCCCAACAGAGCTCCGTTAAGCTCACTCACTCCCCTTCCCTCACTGCTCGTTCTGTTTCTCCCGGCGCTGCAGGCTGCCCTTTTGTACTGGGCTTCTGCCTACATTGGTGCCTTTTTCTTCCCACAAAGAAATCCACAGCAGTCCCGACAGAGCTCCATTGAGCTTGCTTACTCCCCCGTCTCACTCCTTCGTTCTTAATCTGTCCCAAACAGTGATTTCCCACAGCAACTGCGTTATTCTGTGCTGGAAGTGCAAAAACACATTTTGGCCAGGATGTGAAAAATGACAGCTGTACTGTTCATAACGAAGTGTGGAAAAAATGCCAGTGTTGAAAATCTGGGGTGAAAATATTGCAAATTTGCAAAGTTACAAGGGTGCGTGGAAACTGCGCAACTTACGCTTGTAACACAGTCATTTTATGGACTTTCATTACCAAATTTTCAACATAGGCATTTTAGGACCTCTGCTCATGAACAGTGTCACTGTGATTTTTTTAATCTGTCCCAAAAACTGGTTTCCCATAGCGACCACGCTATTCTGCGCCAGAAGTGCGAAAACATATTTCAGCCAGGATGTGTAAAATGACAGCTGTACTGTTCATAAGGAGGTGTGGACAAAGGCTAATATTGAAAATCTGGAGTGAAAATATTACAAATTTGCAAAGTTACGAGCGTGCGTGGAAACTGCGCAACGCACGCTCGTAAAACATTCTTGTTTTGGATTTGTTTCACCAAATTTGCAACATAGGCTTTTTGAGTGCCCACCTCATGAACAGTGGCATTGTTGTTTCCTTAATTGGTCCTGAAAGATGATTCCGCGCAGTGACCGCGAAATCACCTTTCGGGACCAAATATTGCCATGACAGTGACTGAATTCATGAGGAGCAGTCCCAATAACCACATGTTGAAAATTTGGTGCCACAATTCCCAAAAATGCCCGAGATATGCACCAAAGTTGAAAAAAAACTATTTTTACCATTGTACAGCTTACTGGCATTTCTTCAATTCAGCAATGGCTTTGAAGAGTGTAGGCGTGTTCCGGTCCACGGAAGATCATCGCGCTAGGCTCCGGAGGTAAGTATGGGGTGGGGGTGGGGAGATTCAGGGTACGCATAGGGTGAGACGGATTTGGGGATGGGGCAGGAGAGACCGCGAGGGACCATTTTGTTGTTTTACAGGTTAAAAAAAAGACAATGAGGGTCGGTTTTCTTTATTTGCAGGTGTTGTTTGGTACACTGGGGTGGGCTCCCAGTGTACCACCTGCATTTCTGGGAAGGGGGACTGAAGCCAACTGGGACTGGTCCCCCTGTCGGCACAGAAACGGATGGGTGGGGCGCGCATGATGCCGAGGGGGATTGGGCACCCCCTCGCCACACAGCAGAAATCGAGGGGTTGGGGACCTTATGCCGATGGGGAGTGGGCTGCCCCATCGGCAACTGGAACTGGGAACAGGGGGACTGCAGCCGATGGGGACTGGGCCCCCGTCGGCACAGAAATGTGGGGGGGGCGCATGGTGCCAAGGGGGATTGGACACCCCCTCGGTACACAACTGAAATGGGGGGCACTATGCCAATGGGGAGTGGGCTCCCCCATCGGCAAATAGCCTGTGAGGCAGCATACAGCCGCCAGGGTCCTGGTAATGTTACACCAGGCAAGGTACTGCCCTGCAATGATGGGTCGCTCTGTCATTGCAGCAGAATGGCTGATGCTGCAATGATGAGGCGGCCCCTAATTGCAGTAGCGAATTCCTTACAACTTGCTGGCACTCTGCAGAACCAGTGTCATCAGCACACTGGCCTTGCATTGGCCAAGCACTGCCAAGCCCAACAATGCAGTGCCAGCGTTGGCCACCACAGTGCCGCACCTCTACAACCCGTTTCTCTCCTAAGCTGCCACATAATGTTTCTTGCGCATACACGCAAGCAAACACAAAAACAGCTTCAACTGGGAAAACGGCTTACAGGTTCAGTGCAGTTCTCCTTTAACACCTTGTGGTTGATTATTCTATAAAAGACTGAGCCATAAAATTAGTAAACAGGATAGTCAATGGATAATCAGCAGGATGGAAAAAGGGAAACCTTTCATAGTGGAGAGAGAGAGAGAGGGATGGGGGGAGAGAGAGAGAGAGAGAGATGAAGAGTGGGGTCCTGTGGAACCTACTCTCAATAACATATTGACCAGTGAAATCAAGGAAAGGGATGTAGCTGAGTTTCAAAATTTGCAGATGATACTAAAATTGCTAGAATTGCTAATGTAGGGTATGTTGCAACTAAACTTCAGAAAGGCTTGGCTAGATTAGGGGAGTGAGCAGATAGGTGGCAGATGATTTTAAATCCTATTACTTGTAAAGTAAACCAGCTAGGTAAAAATAGTAGATGGTCACAAAACTGTTGACTGGATTAAATAATATTACTTGTGGCCTGAAAAAGGGGCTCAGGAGTCATGGTCAGCGATAAGGTAAAATGGGAGCCACAGTATAGCGACGCAGAAAATGAATACTAGTCTGTGTCAAAAGGAACTTTATGAGTAGATCCAGTGATAAAGCTACCAACTTTCTGAGGCCTAAAACTGGGACGGTCCATCTTGATCGTGCCCCCCCCCCCCGCCATACCGTGTCACTCCCACGGGCACCGCCGCAGACAACGCCGCACACAATCAATTACATTTGCTGCTTGCTTTGGCCATGCCGCCCCACAGTAACACCAGTAGCAAACATCCAGATTAAAACAATACATCATTCTGCTGCAGCAAGTTCCTAATCATGATGTACAGAAAGTTCATTAGAAGCAAACCTGCATTAAATTGTGATCAGACATTCCAGCTGCATGTATTGCTTCTCCTGACAGTCCCATCCCACCTGCTTACACTCGTCTCATTTGCTGAGCAAACTTCACTACAGTGACTCCCACCACCACACCAGATTGTTTTCACACACTTCCCTACAGCTGATCAGGTTCGGGTATCTTAGTTCACTGCTGCCGGTCTCTTCTCTGTCTGGAGTCCCTCTCAGCTGCTGGCAGGCAGACGTCCGCATGCACTTGTTTGCAATACCCAGTCTAATCTAACAGGAAGGAACATGCTTGACTGTGCTCCCACTGACATGCTTGCGGTGCAACACAGGTGCAGGGGTTGAAGTTGCAAACAGCCACAGTGGTGCTGAAATATCTGTCACTCATGGATAACCAGTCAGCAAAAAAAAAGGGACAAAACTGGGACAAGTAAGCAAAAACCAGGACAAAAGTGCCATTTTGCAAAACTTGTGGGTACACCGGGACATGCTGCCTAAAATAGGGACTGTCCTTATAAAAATAGGGACTGTTGGTAGCTTACGATCCAGTGATGAAAATGAACAAGAACACACAGGAACTTAGTTCCTGTACCTGTTTTGCAGCAGGAACGGAATTCCTGTACTTCTTCCCACTGACACTGGAAGTCAAATTTTTAAACCAGCAACATAATGACAGTTTTTGGGCCTGTGACCTGAAATCAGGGTTTCTATAACAACATTTGACTTGTACAACAGTGCTATTTTCCTAGAACTACTTCAATATCTGTAACTGAATCTCCTAGTGTTGAAACAAATACATGTGTCTTGACACATCTATCCTTTAAATTGAAGCTCTTCATTCTGCATTTCATATTTGCCAGTGCCTGAGTTCCTGTACTTCTTGCCTACCACTTGCACCACTGAGTAGATCAACAAAGATAATAATGATGTTGTACATGTTACTGCCTAGTTTACACCTGTAGTGTAGGATGCAGTTCTTGCCACTGCATTATATAAAAGTCATTGCTACAGCAGGAAAGGTCCAGTGAAAATACAATAAATATGAAGCAGGTGAACTATGAGGACTGACTGTTGTAACTCAAACTGTGCAAAATGGACAAAAGAAGAATAAACAAACATTTGTCAATGCCGAATGTTTGCTTGCTGGTATTAGCGTTGGAAGTGCAGGAGTTAGACAGATGCAGAATAGGAATGGCAGTTAAGTACTGAACTTCACGCGAACCCCACCTCCACCCTGCAGGGATGGACAGGCATTGGGGTATGCCTTCGGGTCGATGCGCATAACGCTCATGCCATTTCACCTCACCCTACCCTGCAGACACCGACAAGTGTTGAGGTGTGCCTTGGGGTGTTCAGCTTTACAGTTACCCCATTCCATAAGGACATACGCCGAAATGGGTGCAGTATAGGAGAATGGGGTGAACTCTGGGGCTGAAGAGTCCAAGGCACGCCTTGATGCTTGTCACTGGCTGCAGGATGGGGGTGGAATGGCATGAGCATTATAGCCAGCAGTCCAAAGGCACACCCCTGACGTCTATCAGTCTGTACAGGGTAGGATGTTATGGTCAGAAACCATAACACCCAGGCGTTTGTTGGTATTTGCACTACAGATTTTCAACATGGCCTGTTTGTGACCCCCACCTCATGAAAGCATTTGGTACCTCTGCTCATGAACAGTGGCATTGTGATTTTGTTAATCTGTCTCAAATGTTGATTTGCTACAGCAACCGCGCCATTCTGCGCCAGATGTGTGAAAACACAGTTCTGGCAGGATGTGAAAAATGACAGCTGCATTGTTCAAAAGGAGGTGTGAAAAAATGCCAATGTTGAAAATCTGGAAAGAAAATATTAAAAATTCTTGAAGTTACGAGCATGCATGGAAACTGCACAATGCACGCTTGTAATACAGTCCTTTTGTGAAATGTTCTCACCAAATTTTCAGCATAAGCATTTTGGAACCTCCGCTCATGAACAGTGTCACTGTGATTATGTTAATCTGCCCTCAATGCTGATTTCCCACAGCGACCGTGCCATTGTGCACCATAAGTGTGAAACCACATTTCGGGCAGAATGTGAAAAATGACAGCTATCCTGTTCATAAGGAGGTGTGAAAAAATGGCAGTGCTGAAAATCTGGAGTGAAAATCTTAAAAATTTTTGGTTATGAGCGTGCATAGAAACTGCACAACTCACACCCATAACACTGTAATTTTTTGCAATTTTTTCACCAAATTTGCAACATAGGCTTTTTGGGAGCCCACCTCATGAACAGTAACACTGTTGTTTCATTACTCTGTCCCCAAAGGTGATTCCACACAGTGACCACGAAATCATCTTTCTGGACCAAATAATGACATGACAATAATTGAATTCATGAGGAGGGGTCCCAAGAACACCATGTTGAAATATTGGTGCCAAAACTCGCAAAAATGGCCGAGATATCCACCTAAGTTGAAAAAACCCATTTATGCCATTACACAGCTTACCAGCATTTCTTCAGTTGATGGTCGGCTTTTTGAAGAGTGCAGACGTGTTCCCAGTCCACCAAAGATCATTGCATCGGGCTCTGGAGGTAAGTATGAGGTGGGGGGGTGCAGGGATGTGGGGTGCACAGAGGGTGGATGCGGGTTGGGGGAGAGGGCACCAGATACGAGGGACTGTTTTCTACTTTTCAGGTAAAAAAAAAAAAATAAAACCATCGCCCGGGAGGTTTTCTTTTTGCAAGTAGTTTGAGCACTGGTGTGGGCCCCAGTGTGCCACCTGCGTGTTTTTTGGGGGGATCTGGAGCCAACGGGGATTGGGCCCCCCGTCGGCAAAGAAAAAAGCATGCGTGTTTGGGGGGTGGAGACATGATGCCGAGGGGGATTGGGCACCCACCTTGGCAAACAAAATGTATGGGGGACATTATGCCAATGGGGAGTGGGCTCCCCTGTTGGCAAATGATCTGGGAAGGGGGCATGCCAACAGGAGGATTGGGCACCCCGGATGGCTTTCATGGGGACTCTGAGGCAGACGGTGACAGCTGCCACCATGTTAATTGTAATGTTACACCAGGCAAGGCACCGCCCTGCAATGACGGGTCACTCCCTCATTGCAGCGGCGAATTCGTTTCAAGTTGGTGGTGTGCTTGCTGAACTAGTGTCAGCAGCAGTATGCCACCACATTGGGGAAAGAGGGCCAAGCCTCAAAATGCAGTGGGGGCATTGGCCGCCACAGTGCCACACCTCCAAAACCCCGCTTCTTTCCTAAGCTGTCACATAATGTTTCTTGCACATGTGCACAAGCAAACATAAAAAGGACAGGATTGGCTACTGTCTTCAAAATAGTCAAAAGGATGATTCCATTTGATCACATATACATTTTTAACATTTTAAGTCCTTTAATAAAATGTTATTTAAACAGACAGCCAAACCTCTTAGGCCTCAAAGTTTCCCTAGTTTAAGAACATATTATGCTTGTTCGAAGTCTATAGGTACTGGCGCTGTAGCTGGTAATTTGATTTTGATCCCCCTTTTCTTGTAAAAAAGGTGAAAAACAGATGGAACACCATAATGGTGTTACCACACGAAGACATGTTTGTTTACATTTCTTGGTCAACTCCCACATCATCATTCCTAGACTTGGGAACACCCCAACACAGTCTATCCTCTCATTATGCAGTGGGAGGAGAGGAGACTGTTGCATCATGAGTGGCTTCACTGTTTGGGGGAGATGCTAATGTTCAGGAAGTATGCAATAAGAATAGATCAAGTATTTGAAGCAAAACAAGGTTGGGTATATTACACCATTAGCATGCATTTCAGTTCTGCTAAGAAAGGAAGCAGAAAAAACAACCATGAACATCAGTCAACTTTAGAGAAGGTAAGTGTAACCCCCCCCCCCACAAATGGGGGTTTCCGAAAAGTCTTCCTCGAGCTTGCCTAAATGCTCACTGCCAGGCTGGTATCCTGCATTTTAGCAGTTTAAATGTGATTGCCAGAGAGTGCCCATATAGCCTCTGTGTACTGTCTCTTTAAGAGCTGCCTGATTGCAGTGTAAGTAATCTGAGAGGGAGCTCTGTTGAAAGATGTAACTATTTGATGAAAATCATTTAGAGTGATAATGATAATGTAGTTTGTTTAACCTGCCTTCTTTGCAGCAAGGACTGTTTTGTTTATCTCCACTATCTTGGTCCTGGACTGCGAATTGGACCAATCAGTACTGGTGGGACCTAAAATGGAGCTGGACTACAGGAGCTGTCTGGAGTCAAAATCTGTAGGAATTGTAGTTTTGAGCTTTCTGCGCCTTTTTGTACCAGAAGGGGGAGCCTTTGTTGTGACTGACAGGAGGATCAGCCAACCGAACCTTTTGGATCTTGGAGAATTTCCCAGGCTGCTGCAGCTAGTTTCAGTTCTTAGCTGGGAAGTGAGATGAGAACAGCTCAAGTGATTTGGGCAGTAGTTCTGTGTAGTTTTGCATGGGAGAACTGTGAAAGGGCTGAGTTTTGGCCTGCCTGTCTGCCTGCTGTCCCTGAGAGGGAAAATAGAGTTTATTCAGACTGAATCTGAGTTGTGAGGACTGTTTAAGCCACTGGACTGTGACCAGGCTTTAACCTGAAGAAGACCAAAGATTTGCTGAATGCAATTGGCCTGTCTGGATTTCCAGCCACCTCTGAGCTGCCGGTGTGGGCAGGGACTTTGCGAATGTGACCGGAAAGCGGTTTGTCTGGTACAGTAAAATTTCCTTACATGTAAATGTGCTGTGAACTGCTAGTGGGTCATGATTTGATCCCCCACTGTGTGAACTGTGTTCTGCTTGCTGGAAGCTGTATCCAGCCCAAAACGGTCTGCATCCGAATTTGTCTCCATTTGGCCTGGGTCTTGCCATACTGGCCCAGCCAGACTACCCGCTGCACAGAAAAGCCACCGACAAGAGACCTGCCTGGGGATCAACTCCCTGCTCCACACTTGAACAGGAGCGATGCCTCAGCGATTCGTGTGGGCCCTGCTTCTCTTGGCACTCCAGATTAATCACCTGCTGTCTCGATTTTTCGTCCAGCCTGTATCCAGTCTTGGGTATCATGAGTAATCATCAGGGTAGCTCTCTGCAACAACAGCCTAATCTAAAAGTGTGTCATCTGATTGTCTTGTTGTTTTTCTTTTCACGAACTGAGCCCTCTGGCTCCGGATTACAAATGGTGTGTTGTGCATGTTGTTTTTCTTCCATCACAGGGCCCCAACCAGCTGCAACGTTCCTGGCTAGCCCACCATTCTCCATCTGGGTACCCAGGGTGTGTAACTGTTTATGGACCCTGAAGTACATGCATAACTGTTTGATACAGCCTTTAAGAAAATTAACCTGATTACACCCCTCCCTTGTTCAAATCCCTTAAATAAATCAGATCTAACTTTTTTGCATTTACCCTGACTGTGGTTCCAGTTTGTGCAAGAGTACTGTACTGCTGTTATTAGCTGTGTATATCCTTGTTTTACAGGGGGTCCCCAGTGCCGAGCCAGAGGAAACCCTGTTGGTAAGTGCAAACAGTGTGGGTACTTGGGTGGTGTATCAGGGGTATTGTGAAAGTGATTATTGTGTATTGTTCTGGCCACTAGTAAGGAAAGAGGGGGGTTACAGTGTCCTAGAGGGCTGTGCCCAGGTTAGCTTGACCACTACCAACCCTGACCTCCGGGTGGAGGCACCTGTTTCAGAACTCGGGTCCCTTAACCTGCTACTAGCCAAGCAGGCCGGGGTAGTAGTCCTTGGGATAGCGCCACCTAGGGGTTACATAAGCAATAATAAAATGTATGGTTTCAACTAAAATAATATCATGCCAATAGGCTTAACAGTGTCTCTTTAAAAACAAATCCCGGGCCTGTCTAGCATGGCTCCACCTAGCTCTGTGCAGAAGGCCAGGAGGTAAACAGAGTAAAAGGAAAAAAGTTTGCATCAAGAACCATCTCGGGCCTCACTTCATTGTTCCTGATGGTCTTAATGGTGGTAATAGTGGCAGATGGGATTGAGAAGTAGCTAGTAAAAAGACCCAAGGGAAATCAGAAGTGAGGGCTTCAGAGTGACACAGTTTAATGAAAAAAAATTTCAAAAGATAAGAGACCTAGAAGGAAGACTTAGAACAACCATTAGGGGGTGTTACTCCACTGAGAGAGTGGTGAGCTGTGTAATATATTCTGTCTAAGGTAATGTCAGTCATAACAGTCCAGGGGTACAAGTTTCTGAGGTTGAGGATGCCACCAAAAGCTCTTGTGTGCAATTCGCTGGTGCAGGAAAAAGAGACCTGAACCAGCAACTTGCAACGTGTCAGCAGTTTCTCTGCAGGAGTGCCAGTTACCTTACTGAGCACATGCTATGGCTAGTCACACGAGGTGTAGGACGTGAAGAGAAAATATGGCTGCAAGCTGCCATAAGTGGGGTAACAGGTCACAAAAGTCTCCCATTTTGAAAATCACAGACACGGTGCAAGAACTGAGGGTGTCTAATGGGACCCACAATTGTGCAACTGTTCCTGACACAGTGCATGAGTTTCACAGTTTTCAAAATCACATCCCATGTGTGTATACTAGACTAAATAGATACCTAGAGAAAAAGGGATTGAATTGGATAGCAGTTGATTTACTGTGGGGAAGAAATAAATGGGCAACCGAACAACTTCAAAGGAGACTGACTGTAGAGTATACACAAATGTTTGAGCTGGTAAGTGCTAGGACATGCACTCAGTTGGGGGGGGGGGATAAGTAGAAACTTTAGAAAGCATTACTTCTGTTGGTGTAGCAGTAGGATTACAATGCTGGAAACCCAGATTCGGGAACAAGCCTGTGATTTTGCAGAATAGATGGTGGGAGGAAAAAGCTCTCCTCCGGGAAGACTGCACAGCATTCTCTGCTGCAATATCGCCACCTAGCTGGCATGTGCTTATGATGCAGTTGGATCAGCTTGTGGGAGAGTGCACATAGCCTGACTCTGGAATGCAGTAACACAGTTGCACGTGTGTGTGTAGCATGGAGCCCTCACCAGCTGCATCATTGGGGTTGGGTGGAAACAAAATTTAAAAACCGTGGAATGTGGCATAATGAAGCTGGCATTCATGAGCCTTACAATTCTGACTGCTCTCTGTCCTTCACATGTGTGGACCAGAAGGAGGCTTTTCCCTGTCTGGCTGCCATATGGAATCTGGCTTCAGATGGAATGACTTACGGACCACATAAGGACAGGTGAGTACCAAAGATGGAGCATGATATGACTGACTGGTCACCACTGATGGGCAGCTCCCATGACCGTAGGATAAAAAAAGCATTTTTTTCACATAGAGGGTGGTTAATGGTTGGGTAAGAATAGCATTGTGGGTTCTATACCATGAGTAAGGGTAACACTCCAGCTGACGTTTGGATGTGTGTTTAGTCACATTTATTATATTTACTGCTATGTGGCTGGAGGGGCAGACAAGTTGGTTCCTAACAAAACTAAGTTACTGTATTACACCGGATTCTTTTTTTCTTGCATTTGTTTGTTTTTGCCAGTCTGTCAGATGCTTTAACCCAATTGTTGGGGAAAATCTGTGTTACATTTCAAAACCCCATTATTTTAGATGACAGTTTCCCACAGTGCCCAACTTCTGATGGATAATATATTTGTAACCCCTAGGTGGTGCTTTCCCTTGGGCTACTACCCCTGCCTGCTTGGCTACTAACAGGTTCAGGGGCCTGAGTTCTAAAACGGGTGCCTCCACCCAAAGGTCTGGGTTGGTTTGGGTTACGCTAACCAGATCACAGCCTTCTGGGACGCCGTGACCCCCCTTTTCTCCCACTAGTGACCCACATCATACACAACAGTGACTTTCTTAATACCCCTGATATGCAAACCACATACACTTGTACTGTACTTGGCACTTACCCTCCCAGGACTGGTTCCTTCAGCTTGACTCTGGGGACCCCCTGTAAAATAAGGTGAGGCAGTACAACAGCAACAATGCAATACCTTCAACATAAACTGACACCACAGTCAATGTAAATTGCAGAAACAAACAGATCTGATTTATTCAGGGGTGTGTAACAAGGAGGGGGAATAATCAGGTTAATTAGCTTGAGCACATTAATAATCACACTACTGCGCATGCACTTAGACTCCCACTCAGTCACACTCTCTGGGTACCCAGGAGGGGGAAAGGGGCTAGCCAGGTCCGTTGCAGCTGGTTGGGACCCTGTGATGGAAAAAGAACATGCACACATACAATTTGTAACCCGGGGCCGGAGGGCTCAGTTCATGGAAAGAAAAACACAAGGCAAGCAGATGTCACACTTTGATTAGACAAAAGTTGCAGGGAGCTACCCTGTTAATTACTCACAGTACCCAGGCTAAACACAGGAGGGCTGATGGATGAACTCTCTGGATTGCCAGAGGAAGCAAGACCCACATGAGTTGCTTTGATTTTGAGCTTGTTCAGGCAAGGTGCAAGGGGCTGTCCCCTGGCTGGTCCCTCGTCGATGGATTTTTTCCCTGTGCAGCAGGGTAATGAGCAAGGTCCTCGTGGCTGGGCCTATCTACATCAGGCAGCACGGATTCAGTCTGCTTTTTAGCTGGGAAACAACATCCAGCACTTGCACACAGTTTACAGCAAGGGGGAGGATCCCCATCCAGTACATAGCACATTCATATTTAAAAATGTATTACTGTACCAGGCCACAGAGTCCTGACAGGCCGTTCGCATTCAGCAAAATCTTCGGTCTTCTACAGGTTAAGCCTGGTCCCACAGCAGCAACTTGCCTCCTTCTCTCAAACTTCAGATTCAGTCCAAAACGTCCTCTTCTCCCTTTCAGGGCAGAAATCGGGCAAGTGGGCCAGCAGTCAGGCCTTCCACGATTCTCCCGCGCGAACCACACAGCAAAACGGCCGCTCGAACACACATAGGTGCTGCTTCTATCTCAGCTTCAAACTCGAATCTTGCTTCTTTCGGTTCCATTTCAGGGCACATCAGAACTGTTTCAGAGATTCAGCCCGAAATAAAAATCCCCTTCTTCTGTTCCTCTCTGACTGTCGTGCCCATAACTCTGGGCACTACGAAAGAATTCAGAGACATGGTCCTACACTAAACTCTCCTTTCTCTCTCTCTGTCTCTCCATTTCTCTCCATCCAGGAGAGCTGAATGCAGGAAGGCCAGACTCAACCTTCCCGCCAAGTCACCACGCTGCCCCATGGGGCAGCAGCTCCACGAACTGCTCACTCTTTCAGTTCCATCTCTGTTCTGCTTTCCTGCTGCTGGCAGCTGGGGAATTTCCCTCTGATCCAAAAGGTCCAATTGGCTGATTCAGCTGTCAGTCACAACATGCTCCCCCCGTTGGTGCAAAAAGGCGCCAAGGATCCAAAACTACATTTCCTAGAGTCTGGCACCACACAGTCCCACTTTAATAGGCTCCATTTTAGAGTCCCCACATACTGATTGGTCCAGTTTGGCAGTTCAGGATCAAAATGGTGGAGCTAAACAGAAATAGTTTGTGCTGCAAGAAAGGCAGGTTAGACAAACTACATTTTCACCACTGCTCTAAATAGTTTCCAGCAATTAGTTGCATCTTTCAACTAGGCTCCCTCTGCACAAGTAGCGATAGCAGAAACAGAGCGATTAGTCAGCAGCCTGGGAGGGACTCGGGCATAGAAACACACAGTCCCCCCTTAAGATTAATTATACTGCAATCGGGCAGCTCTTAAAGAGACAGACTCAGAGGCACTTAGGCACTCTCATATAATTTATTTTTTAAAACAGCGGAAACACAGGACACCAGCCTGACAAAGGGCATTTAGACTCACCCAAGGAAGACTTTTTGGTGACCCCCATTTGTAGGGGGGGGTTACATATTAAAAACAAAAACACAGTCCCTCTGCTATGCCAAGATGCGAACTCTGTTTATGAATCACACTGTTTAAATAAATTCTGGTCAGAGCCAATACGGCTACACATAGAGGGTAGTGGATGGGCAACAGTGAACAACACTGTTGTTCACGTCGAGAGGTTGTCATGACAACCAAGAAACCCTTGAGAGCAAAGCTCGAGGGTTTTGGTTGGCATGAAAACCTCGAGGTGAGACACAGTGTTTACTGTTGCCCATCCACTGTCTTTTATAGTGTATGGACAACAGTAAACAGTAAACAAATTAGCTGTTTACTGCCTCCACGGTCGCGCCCTGATGTCGGTGACCCCACGCCCCTCCCCGCCCATGTCCATAAATACACTGCACTCCTTCCTGTGCGATCATAAATATTTAAAAACAAAGATGGCTGTCCTGTGTGCCGGCCACTCTTTAAAATAAAAAAAAAAGGCACTTACTGAAATTTTTAAATGTCATCTTGTGCCTCCGATGAACTGCGGTGCCCATTTTGTCATCTCCACGAACCGCGGCTCGCACATGCGCAAAAGTGGTCATTGCTGTTGCACCATCGATGTGATGTACTCACGATGGTGCAACAACATTGCGACGTCACATCAATGGTACAACAACACTAGGGAAAGCTAGATTTTCAACAAATACAACGTTCTAACATACACTATAGAGCTTTTACCTGCAGTGGTGGCGGGACATGAGTATTGGAGCAGTAGTGAATGGCTATCAGAGCGGCAGCGACTTTTGGAGTGGTGGCGGTGGTTTCAGAGTGGATGGCACAGCTGTCAAGCGGCAGTGGTTTGCCATTTGATGTGGCAATTGAACTGCGCATGCGTGATACTCGCACATGCGCAATTCTGACGGAAGTGCAGAACTAAAGTAGTGTACCTGTGGGGGTGGGGGTGACGGTGAATGTTCCGTGGAATGAAGCTCCATCGGCAGAGGACAGCACTAATGGAGTCAGTGATGTACAGATATTGGTGTATCACTGTAGGAGACCACAGTGTCACGTTCCATTCACAGACCCTTTTTCTCCTACACTGATCACAAAATGTCTGAGGAGCTCAACCCATGCAGCCGTAAAAAGATAACAGCTGTTGGCTACTCCGTAGTGGTAGTGCTTGTTTAAATCATTTTCCGAAACGTGAATAAAGATTACTGTTTCTTTTCACAGGATCATACTTTATAATTAAATGCCTGTTAAGTTTTACTTATGGTATGACTCTCCATTGTGAAATGAATTACTTCCTGTAGCATTAGATGCAATGGTCTTAGGTTAACCTTGAACAACTTGCCATTTCAGGTCATAAAGGTTCAAGCCTAGGTTTATGCTTAGAATAAACAGAGGCATAGACTTTGACAGCAGATAAGGACTGCTTGGCCCACCTAGTCTGCCCATTTCCGTACCTAATGGATAAGCTGCAGATCCTAGTTAAACAACAGCCCACTTCCTCCTACCTGTCTAGAATTGCCTTATGTCTGTCCTATGCATTCTTGGATTCCCCCAACTGTTTTTGAGTCCACAACCCCATCAGGAAGGCTGTTTTATGTGTTCATCACCCTCTCTATGAAAAAATACTTCCTCACATTGCCCCTGAGCTGTCCCTCCTTTATCTGCAAATTGTGCCCCTTGTTCCTGTACATCTCTTTTTCTGAAAGATGCTACCCTCTTAAACTTTGTTGATTCCCTTGAGGTACTTGAAAGTTTCTATCATGTCCCCCCTCTCTCCCTCCTTTCCTCAAGGGTATACATATTAAGCTTCTTTAATCTCTCTTTGTATGGCTTCTGATGCAGACCATGCACCATTTTAGTTGCCCTCCTCTGGTCTACCTCCATTCTATGTTCTTGTGGAGATGGGGTCTCCAGAACTGTAGGCAGTACTCCAGATGGGGTCTCACCAACTGTCTGTAGAGAGGGATAACAACTTCCTGTTTTCTACTGGTGATGCCTCTCCCTATGCATCCCAGTATCCCCACAACCCTCCTTACTGCCTTCTCACATTGCTTGCCTATCTTTAGGTTGTCTGATATAACTGCCCCAGGTCCCCTTCCATTTTTGTTGTTGTTAGTACCTTCCCCCCATTGTGTACTCTTCCCCTGGGTTTTTGTTTCCCAGGTGCATTACTTTGCACTTCTTTGCATTGAATCTAAGCTGCTATAGCTTTGACCATTCCTCCAACTTTGTCAAGTCCCTTCTCATCCTTTCTGCCCCTTGTGTATCAACCCTGTTGCAGATCTGTGTGTGGTCTGCAAAGAGGCATCTTTTCCTTCCAGTCTATCCTCAATGACACCTATAAAGACATTAAAGAGGACTGGTCCCAGTACTGAACCCTGTGGTACCCCGCTAGTAACCCCCCCTTTCTTTGTAGTGGACTTCATTTACTATTACTGTCTGCGTCCTGTTGTCCAGCCAAATTTTTACCCAGGCTACCACTCTGGGACCCAATCCCAGGCTGGCTAATTTGTTTGTTAATCTTTTGTGTGGGACTGTGTCAAATGCCTTACTAAAGTCTAGGTACACTATGTCCACAGCCCCTCCCTGGTCTACTAGATTTATTATTTCACTAGTTTTGTTGTTTGTTTCATGACACTTCTGGTAAAACAAGCATTTGTCAGTGCCGAATGTTTGCTTGCTGATATTAGCATTGGAAATGCAGGAGTTAGACAGATGCAGAATAGGAATGGCACTGAAGTATGGAAGTTCACGCCAACCCCACCTCCATCTTGTAGAGGTGGACAGGCATTGGGGTAAGTGTGTGGGTCGTCTCCCATGACGGTCATGCCATGTCACCTCACCTTATTCTGCAGACAGTGATACGAGTTGAGGTGTGCCTTAGGGTGTTTGGCTTTACAGTCACCCCATTCCACATGGACATATGCTGAAATGGGTGCAGCATAGGAGAATGGGGTGAAGTGTGGGGCCGAAGAATGGAAGATACACCTTGATGCCTGTCAGTGGCTGAGGGGTGGGGGTGGGATGGCATGAGTAGTACAGTTGGCAATCCAAAGGCACAGCCTGATGCCTGTCCGTCTATACGGTGTAGGATGTGATGGTTAGAAACCCTAATGCTTCAGGCGTTTGTTATTTACAGTACAAATTTTCACCATGGTCTTTTTGTGACCCCACCTCATGAAAGCATTTTGGACCTCTTCTCATGAAGAGTGACAGTGTGATTTTGTCAATGTGTCCCAAACATTGACTTCCAACAGCAACAGTGCCATTCTGTGCCACATGTACAAAAACACAGATTGGGCAGAATGTGAAGAATGACAGCTGTGCCATCCATAGAGATGTGAAGGGATGGCAATATTGAAAATCTGTAGTGGAAATATTAAAAATGCGCGCACTTCAAGCATACGTGGAAAGTCATGATACATCTGCACGTAACAGTCATTTGATGGACTGTCGTCACCAGATTTTCAACATAGGCATTTTATGACCTGTGTTCATGAGGAGTGTCACTGTGACTCTGTTAATGTGTCCCAAACACTGATTTCCCACAGCAACCACTGTATTCTGCACCAGAAGTGCAAAAACACATTTCAGCCAGGATGTGAAAAATGAAAGCTGTACTGTTCATAAGGAGGTGAGTAAGAATGGCAGTGTTGACAATGTGAAGTGAAAATATTGCAAATGTGCGGAGATTACGAGGCGTCGCGTGGAAACTACGCCTTATGTGCTAATAACACAGTCATGTCATGGACTTTTCTCACCAAACTTTCAACATAGGCATTTTAGCACCTCTCCTAATGAACAGTGTCACTGTCATTTTCATAATGTGTCCCAAACATGGATTTCCCACAGCAACCGTGCTGTTCTGCGCCAGAAGTGCGAAAATACATTTCAGCCAGGATGTGGAAAATGACAGCTGTATTGTTCACAAGGAGGTGTGGAAAATGCCAATGTTGAAAATCTGGCGTGAAAATATTGCAAATTCTCAAAGTTATGAGCGTGCATAGCAACTGCGCAACGCATGCTCGTAAAACAGTCATTTTATGGGGATTTTTGGCACCAAATTTGCAACATAGGCTTTTTGAGAGGCCACCTTATGAACACTGGCACTGTTGTTTCATTAATCGGTCCCGAAAAGGGATTCCGCGCAATGACCATGAAATCACCTTTCGGGGCCGATGAACACCATGACAGTGGCAGAATTCATGAGAAGGGGTCCCAAAAACCTCATGTTGAAAATTTGGTGCCAGAAGTCCAAACAATGCCTGAGATATACATCAAAGTTGAAAAAACCCTATTTATTCCATTATACAGCTTACCGGCATTTCCTCAGTTCATGGTTGGCTTTGAAGAGTGCAGACGTGTTCCCGGACTACCGAAGATTGTTGCGCCAGACTCCGAAGGTAAGTATGGGGTGAGGGGTGTGTGGGGAGGCAGGGTACACAGTGGGTGGATGCGGGCTGTGGGAGGGGGCAGGGAGACCACGAGGGACTGTTTTCTTTGTTTACAGGTGAAAAAAAAAAGACATCACGGGGCGTTTTCTTTTTTTTTTTTTTTTTTTTTCACAGGGGAATTTGGCACACTGGGGTGGGCTCCCAGCATGCCAACCGACTGTTGAGGATTAGAATAATAATGTAAACAAAAGGGTATATGATTTGGCACAGACGCACAGCAAAACTGTACACAAATGTGTACAGTGAGTATACCTACCTACACCCTTATCTGAGAGTTCATAAGAGGGGTGTACACCCTAAGCTATTTTTTGTGATGTTTTCCTGTAGGTAAAACAGGTCTTCCTATTATTAGTTTCAAATGGTGAAGGATACATGAAGCCAGTTATAAACTATTAGTGGTGGGGGTATATGTCCAATAAGATTGTACGGGTTACATAACTCCAAAGGTTTAAACCATGAGTTCTTTATGAAATACTCTATCATGGACTCTCTCCTTTAAAGGAATGCGTGTGTGTAATATTATGTAATAGGGTTATTTTGTTAAGGAGATTCTATAAATAGGACTGAGCGTAAAAAAGGGGGTATGGAGGAATTTAGTGCAAAATGAAATAAGGAGAGTATAAAATGGTGAATGTGTGCTTAAAATGCATATTCTTATATGACTGATATGTAATTTCTGATTATATTCTCTGTATGTTCACTGAAATATATTTATATAACTTGTATAAATAAAAAATTCCCTTACTCTTGCAAAAAAGTGCCTTGGGTTCTTTTACTTCCACCTGGACACCCTCCAGACCAGCAGCAGAGATGGTTAGAAGGGAACTCAGTTTAATGTCTCATTCGAAGGACGGCACACCCTGACAGTACAGTACCCCCCCAATAATACTTGACTGCTGGCCTCGTGCCTTCAAAGTTCCAATTATCCGTGGCATGCATTAATTCTTCACAAATGCATGCCCTGTTTGGGGTTATTATGACATATATGTTACATGGATGGATCTTTTTCTACACTAGAATTTTTATTTATTTATTTAAGTCTTTGGTAACCAGGTAAGGCCCACTAGGCACAAGTACCTGTTTTCAGGGGCAACCTGGGAGCACAGGGGGGTTAAGTGACTTGCTCAGAGTCACACAGTATGCAAGTGGAGGTTGTGGGAATCAAACCCAGGTCTTGTGGATGTACCAAGCCCATTTACAGCTCGTTACTCTAACCTCTAGGCTATATTGCCATCATTTATGTAACTGGGTTATCGTTCATGTTACGGTTACTACCCCTACCTTGTAGAAACATGGTGTAACCACACCCTACAAATAGAGGTTCCTAAAATGTCTTCCTGGGCTTGCCTAATGCTCGTCAGGCTGGTGTTCTGTGTTTAAACAGTTTAAAAGTGCTTGCGTGTGAGTGCCCTGTTAGCCTCCGTGCCTGTCTCTTTAAGGGGTATCATTTTCGTAGGTTATAATTGATCTGGGTGGGGGCTGAATGGGTTCTGGCTCAAGTCCCACCTGGGCTGCAATATAGCTGCTTCATTCTGCCATCGCTAATTGCGCAGAGGAAGCCTTGCTAGGAACTGTGTTTGTTTGCTTTAATAATAATTATATCGTAGTTTGTCTAACCTGCTTTCCTTTGCAGCATGGACATTTTGCTGAGCACCACCATTTTGGTTCTGGACTGCCAGTTTGGGCCAATCGGTACCTCTGGAGACTTTAAAATGGAGACTGTCCCCAGGGGTCTTCTGGGAGTTAATTTCTGTAGGAATTGTAGTTTTTACTGTTTGGTGCCTAAATGGACCTGGAAGGGGAGCCCTTCTTGTGACAGACAGATGGATCAACCAACTGAACCTTTTGGATCACTGGGAAAGCCCAGAGCTGCCTGCAGCAGTGGGTCAGTGTGTAGTTGGAATGGAAAGAGTGAACAGCTTGTGTAATTCGAGCAGCTGCTCCTGCGTATTAGTGAGGGGAAATCGGCGGGAAGGCTGTGTCTGGCCTGCCTGCTACCATCTTCTTGCGTGAAGAAGTCTGAAATCTAAATTCAGACTTTATCCAAAATTGCTGTGATTGTGACTGGAAGGAATCCTGAATTGTGACAGAGTGAATTTTGCCTGGTGAGGACTGAAGAGTTGCTTCTGAGCAATCGGTCTATCAGGACTTGAAATAACCGCAGAGCATACAGTTTGCACAGACACTGTTTAGCTGCAACCGGACTGTCATCCAAACTGTGGTATTTACTTATCCTTACTATAATTGTGCTGAATGTGTAGTGTGGGTCGCGATTTGGTTTCCCGCACTGTCAAATGTGTCACACTAGCGAGAACCTGCATCCAGCAACTTACCGGACTGCATCCGAATCATTCACCTGGTCTGGGCCTCACCATCTTGGTCTGGACTGCCGCTCACACCACAGAGATTCATCGGACGAAAGACCCGCTCAGGGATTCGGCTCCCTGCTCAACACCGTCGAACAGGATCGACCACCATGGTGCATCATGTGGGCCTTGCTTCCCCTGGCAAACCAGCATACCATCCTGAGGTCTTCATCTCATCAATCCTGCATCCTGGTCTGGCTAGCGTGAACAAACATCAGGGTAGCTCCCTGCAACAAAGCTCAAATTAAAGTGTGTCACCTGATTTAATTAATCATTATGAAGTGAGCCATCCGGCTCCAGAATACAAATTGTGGGTTAAAGTGCATGTTCTGTTTTTCCTTCCTAAGGTCCCCAGCAACAGCTGCAATGCTGGCCTACTCCGGGCAATGCTTCAGGCTAGCCTGCATGACAGCTGAGTACCCAGAGTGTTTGTGACTGTGCTAGAGGGACTCTTAGGCATGCATGTTTAACCTGACTAAATCAGATCTAAAAATCAAACACTAGATTACTGCCCCACCCTTGTTCACGTCCCCTGAAGAAAAATCAGATCCGCATCTTTCTGCATTTAAACTAGCTATTGTGTACCTTCATGGAGGGGATACTGTGTTGCTGTTACCTTTCTCCTTTGCAGGTCTTAGTTTACAGGGGGGTCTCCAGGGCCAGTGCAGCTGATCCAGCCCTGGTGGTAAGTGTGCCAAGTGTGGGACTAACATTGCATTCTGGTGTTAACTGTGATTATCAATTTGCTGACCAGTATAGGCCACTAGAAGGGTTGGGGGGGGGTATCAGTGTCCCAGAGGGCTGTACCCAGAGCAGCTACGCTACCTTAAAACGATCCTCCAGGTGGAGACACCCATTCAATGAGCTCAGGCCCCTCAACCTGTGATTAGTCTCGAGGCAGGGTAGTATCCTTGGGATAACGCCACCTAGAGGTTACAATAAAAACATAGATTATGTCAGCAGAAAAAGACCACAAGGCCCAGCCAGTCTGCTCTAATCCTAACTACCCTATTTGGTGGCAAGGGGTCCTACGCAGTGATGAAAGTGAGCGGGAACACACAGTAACTCAGTTCCTGTACCTTTTTTGCAGCAGGAACAGAGTTCCTGTATTTCTTCCTACTCATATTTGAAATAAAATTCTTACAACAATAACATAAGTAAGCAATAAGACACAACGGGGTGTGCATTAGACAGTTCTAATGCACGGCTAGGGGGACGTAGTGAGGCACGAGGCCACAGACCGAGTGCGTCCGGTACCCTAGCCTATACATTAGAACTGTCTAATGCACATCCCAGAGTACTTATTGTATATAAAATAGGCCTGTGTATTCTAAATGGGGTTCTAGTTTTAGCTGTGCATTAGACACATCTAATGCACGGCTAACAACCAATCAGAATTACTTGAAATCCTTTGCCCATTTTATAATGACAATTTCTTGGCCTATGACCGAGATCAGTGAGGCCATCACGAAATTTGACTTGCAGAACAAGTTAATCTTTTAGAAATACTTTGACATCTCTGATTCGGTGCACTAGTATCTATACAGATATGTCTGGATTGAAAAGAATTATGGAAACATAGATGTCGACAGCAGAAAAAGGTCAAGGCCTCTTGAATCCCAAGAGTTATCCTTCAGAAGCGAGGATCTTAATTCTGCTTTTCATTTCTGCCAGTTTTTGAGATCCTGTACTTCTTGTTCACCACTTACACTGCTGGTCCTATGTGAACCCCAGCTTCCTCTTTGACATCCCTTATGGGCTCAAACAAGGTTGAGAGCCTGGATTTGTTAAACTCCTGGTTGGGGGGTTCATACCTAGCATTAGATTTAAACAACACGGTGCCTCTGACCAGAGAAAGGTTGAAGTGGACCTAGTGTAAACACAGTACCAGCCCTGCAATACCCACCTCCAGAGAAGATCAACCCACCTGTGAACGTATACTGTGTTCAAATTTGGAGACTGCACCTCAGAAAGGACACAGACAGAGCGAACGTGGTCCACAGGAGGGCAACTAAAATGGTTCATGGGTTGCATGAGAAGCCCTATGAAAAGAGATTGCGGGATCTCAATATGTACACCCTAGAAGAAAGGGTGAGGGGATACAGTAGAGACCTACGAATACCTCAAAGGAGTGAATTGGGTAAAGTGGGGAGTTTCTTTCAAACAGGAACACACAGGACAAAGGGGCATGTAATGAAACTGGGGAGGAATTCATGAGTGATGTGAGGAAATATTTATTCACTGAAAGGGTAGCGGATACCAGGAATAGACTGCTGATGGAGGCTGAAACTGTTGGGGGCTTCAAGCATGAATAGGATAGACACTGGATATATTAGATAGGAAGTACAGCGGTGAGAGGGTTAACAGAGACCAGATACAGTCTGTGGAGACCGAACAGGTAGGGAACATCTAGGCAGATTAGGTGGGCTAAGTATTCATTTTCTGGCACAATGCTCCAAAATTATATAAGCTCAGGCAGTAATTAGGAACAAAACAGGGGTTCTAGGGACATGGATATGTTGTTCATCCACACTTATTGGCAGGTTCCTTGCCGCTTTAAATCTTGCCGGAAGGTCTTCAAGCTGGCTCCTCCCACCCACCCGGGTGGTAAAACTCAGCTCCGCCCCATGGCGTAGATCTTCCTTACCGCTTGGAAGCTCAGGTTCCCTCCTCGTCTCGTTTAAGACTGGTTCCTAATTCTTGGAAAGTTCGAAATCAAAAAGTTTTTTGCTAAAAAGACTTCGATCTTCTTCTCCTCGCGGCTGCAATGGACAAATCGACTCCCGGTTTTCGGAGGTGCCCTTACGGGCAGAAGATGTCTAGGACGGATCCGCACTCCACGTGCGTCTACTGCCTGGGCCTTGAGCATGACCCGCAGGCCTGCGACTTGTGCTCTTCCTTTTCGGCCTACGTCCTTGAAGACCGTACTGCCCGATTACAACTGGGGCGCCCCGAGAAAAGAATTCCATTGGTGAAATCTAAAGAGGCCCGGTGGCGGTGTCCGTGGCGAAAGCAGCTGGGCAGGATCAGCTCGAGCAGATGATGCCCCTCGAAGGCGGCGGGCCACTTCTACCTCGGCTGCGGCATTTGTCCTGCTCTCTCTCGGTGCCTCGTACTCGGCTTCTTTTAAGGAGCTTTGTCTGACCCTCTCGACCAAAGGTGAGGGTCCAACTTCTTCGGGACCTTTTTCCAGGTCCAAAAAGAGCAAAAGTAAGTCTCTCCGTCAACGCTCTTGGGAGCGGGAAAGATTCCCTTCCCCTTGTCGACAGTCGACTAGCGGTCGACCCCTCAGCTTCGGCCACTGGCTTCCCGGTGTCCCGTCCAGGCCGGTTGACCAAGACTCCGTCGGCGCAGTCGAGATTTTTCTCGACCGTTAAGGCGGGTTGTTGGCTGGAGAAGCTGAGAATTCCTCTCCCGGTTCCCCGGTGGAGTTGCGTATCTACGTAGGCTCGTCTGTGCCTCGGTTCTGGAGCGCCGGTGGGATGCGTCCGAGGCGAGGGAGTGCGATTTCGACACTTCTCCTCGCTTCCTCGGCCTGGTCGAGACTCTCTGTCTCGGACATCCTCGCGGTCCAACGATCCCGCCACCATAGGTGGTCTCGGCACCATGACAGCGGCGCTGCCGCTCTTCCTCTTCCTCGGACGAGGGAGGCTGCACAAGTTGCATCGGAAGCACGAGGAACTCATGTGCAACAGCTCCTTTTGACCGGGAATAAGCCGACCCAGTCGTCTTCCCCGGCCATTAAGTGGCTGTCACCGGAGCAGCCGAAACAACCCCTCGTTGTAGTCGAGGAGCCTGTTCTCAGGCCGGTTGTTCGGCCAATTCCAGCTGCCCCACTGATTCTGGTGGAACCTCCGCCTCCACAGCCATTAGTTGGGGCTCCGACCAAAAATTCTCGGTCGGCCTTGGGTTTGCCCCATAGGCTGTCTGTCACCCTCACTCCCGATAAACCTCGGCAACTGGAGGGTGGCTCAGGCCTGAGCAGCTCTTTGAGGACTCTTCTGAGTCCGATGATGGTTCCTCCCTCTTCTCCAAGCGCCTAGACTTGGAGTCCTCGGGAGGGCAGTCAATGGACGATAGCCCTTCGTCCTTCTTAGGGTTGCTTCGACTCATCTCAGAGTCCACCAGGATGAAGCTCAAACCCATTTCTAAATGGGCCAGGTATCCCCTCATGGAGATTCTGGACCGAGGGGATTCTCCTAAGGAGGCCTTTCCGGTGGCCGAAGCCATAGTGGGTCCGGCCTTGGAACTTTGGCAGCGTCCTGCTTCCTGCCCTGCACCTTCGGCCAGGTTGGCCAGGAAGTATGCGGTCCCTACCGGTTCCCTGTCCGGTTTTTCGGAACACCCCTCGGCCGAGGGGTTGGTTACCGACAGCGTTTTCCGGCGTGCTGGGAATGCCAGGGATGTGGACAAACCTCCCGACAAGGAATCCAAGAAATTGGATCATGCCGGGCGAAAAGTCTATGCTGCGTCCTCTCTCGGCCTTCGTCAGGCCAGTTCGGCCATCCTCATGGCACATTTTTCTCACGCCCTGTTGGGCTCCCTGGATGAGGTTGTCCCTCATCTTCCCGCAGATCTGCAGACTACGGTCAGGCAGGTGCGGGACCAGGGCAGGGGTGGCCAAACAGCAGCTCCAGACTGCGTTAGACATCAGGGACTCATGTGCCAGGTCTGTGGCGGCTGCAGTGGCCATGCGTCGTCGGGCTTGGCTGAGGATATCCACCTTTACCTCGGATACCCAGCACAAGTTGGCGGATGTTCCCTTTTTGGGGACTGACCTCTTTGGCCCTGGGGTGGAAGGTCACCTGCAGAGGATCGAGAAGTCCAATGCTACCTTGGACTCAGTCTCTTCCACTCAGAAGGACAAGGCCCGCAAGCCACAGCCTAAGCCCTTTCGTCCTTCTGCGCCTGCAGCGCGCCCGGCCCAGCAACGTCAGGGCCAGCAGGCTCGAGCTTGGTATCCCAAACCCAAGCCGTCGGCTTCCTCCAACAGGAAGCAGGGAGGTAAAGGCCCAGGAGGTCCCTCGGCTGGTCCCTCCTCCAAGCCTGCCCAGTGGCGGGCTGAGGGTGTCGCCCCCATCCCTGTCACCTCACCCCTGGTTCCCCATGGGGGGACAGCTCAGACACTTCCTTTCCACCTGGTCCACTGTTACCATGGACAGGTGGGTACTGGAGGTGGTGGGAAAAGGCCTACCTCTGGAATTCGAGCAGGCCCCGCCCTTCAGAGCCGTCGCACCTCGGGGGGCCTCGGGGTCCGCAGCCTCACTGGCAGCTCACCGAGCTGACATTGCTCTCCTCCTCCAAAAGGAGGTGATCACAGAAGTAGAGGACCCCCCTTCAGACCCGGGGTTCGTGTCCAGGTATTTCCTGGTTCCGAAACGGATGGGGGGCTGGTGCCCCATTCTCGACCTACACGACCTGAACAAGTTCCTAAGGTCTCGAACCTTCAGGATGGTCACTCTGGCGCAGATAATACCATCTCTGGAACACGGCGTGTGGTTCTGCTATCTGGACCTACAGGATGCGTTCTTTCACGTCCCTATCCGTCCGTCACATCGGAGATTCCTCCGCTTTCGAGCGGAGGGATCCATCTTCAAGTTCCGAGCCATGCCCTTCGGCTTATCTCCAGCTCCCAGGGTCTTCACCAAATGCATGGCAGTGGTGACAGCATTCCTGCGGTGCTGAGGGTCAGTGTACCCTTACCTGGACGATTGGCTGATAGCAGCCCCTCCAGGCGGAGGTGGAGCGGTCCAGAGATCTGGCCCTCCAGGTTTGCTCTCAAGTTGGCCTTCTCAGCAACGAGGCCAAGTTGGAACTCGAGCCGAAGCAGGTGATCCTGTTCATCGGGGCAGAGCTCGACTCTCTTCGAGCCAAAGCACGGCTCCCGGCGGACAGGGCTGAGGTTCTTGCCTCCTTTGCCCAATCATTTCTGGTTGGGCAATCGTGCCCTGCCCGGGACTTCCTGCCCCTCCTGGGTCTCATGGCGGCCTCTACCAGCGTGGTCCATTGGGCGCGTTGGCACATGCTCCCCCTTCAGTGGGGACTGGCCAGCCAGTGGTCACAATGCTGTGATCCTTTGGACCAGCTAGTGATAGTGACCCAGGAGATGTGGAACGCTCTCCAGTGGTGGACCGTTCCATTCCATCTGCAGGAGGGCATCCCGTTTGTCCGCCCCGAGCCGACGGTCTCTCTATCGACCGATGCCTCTCTGATGGGTTGGGGTGCCCATCTGGGGGAACACCGAGTGCACGGCCTCTGGTCCCCGCGGGAGTCCCGATGCCACATCAACCTGCTGGAGCTCCGAGCGGTCCACCTAGCTCTCACCACCTTTGCTCCGTTTCTCCGGGGTCAAGTGGTCTGAGTCCAGATGGACAATACCACGACCATGTACTACCTGAACCGCCAGGGTGGGACGTGCTCCATGCTTCTATGCAAGGAAGCTCTCCGCATTTGGTCACTCGTGCGCAGCCTGGAGGTGGATCTCCTAGCCATTCATGTGGCAGGAGCCTCCAACACCCTGGCCGATGCCCTGAGCCGGATAGGGGCTGCATCTCACGAGTGGTCTCTCCTGCCAGAGGTAGTACAAGATCTGTTCTCCCACTGGGGCACACCTCAGGTGGACCTGTTTGCCTCCAGGGAGAACGCGAAGCTGAGGCTATTTCATGCCTGCCCCCCTCAGCAGGGCTCACTGCAGGGGGATGCCTTCTCAAGAATGTGGACCCCGGGCCTCTTGTACGCCTTTCCCCCATTTCCCTTGATTCACAAGGTGCTTCTCAAGGCGAGGAGGGACAAGGCGCAGGTGATTCTGATAGCCCCAGACTGGCCCCGCCAGTTCTGGTACCCAGATCTCCTCAGCCTCAGCTCCAGGCTCCCGAGGCAGCTTCCAGCTCACCCGGATCTGCTCTCAGTCAATCGGGGAAAGTGTTCCATCCGGACCTTCAATCCCTGCACCTGACGGCCTGGTTCCTGAGTGGCTAGAGTTCCAGGCCTTGGGTCTTACCGACGAGGTCCTCAATGTTATTGAGGCATCCCGTAAGGAGTCGACCAGAAAATGCTATGCCTTCAAATGGAAGAGGTTCTCCATTTGGTGTCAGGGCAAGGGCTTGGACCCTTCCTCCTGTTCTGTGGCAAGCATTTTGGACTGTTTATGGTCCCTTTCTAGTCAAGGGCTTAGGTCGACGACCCTAAAGGTGCACCTGGCAGCCATCTCTGCTTACCGGGCATGGGCCGGGAGCAGTCGGTGGTGCAGGAAAAGGTGGTCGGGCGCTTTTTCAAAGGCCTTGATCACATTTCCCTTCCGGTGCGAGAACCTCCACCTCCGTGGGATTTACTGCTGGTACTGGCAAAGCTCATGGGCAAGCCATTCGAACCAATGCACAGGTATGATCTCTCTCACCTGTCGTGGAAGACCGCCTTCTTGGTGGCTATCACGTCAGCCAGAAGGATGGGAGAGCTCCAGGCGCTTTGCATTGAGTCTCCTTACCTGGTCTTCCACAGGGACAAGGTTGTCCTGCGCCCCCACCCGAAATTCCTTCCGAAGGTGGTGTCGGAGTTTCACCTTAACCAGGTGCTGACTCTGCCGGTGTTCTACCCCAATCACACCTCGGAGGCCGAATACAGGCTCCATACTCTGGACCCTAGAAGGGCGCTCGCTTATTATAAGGAGCGCACAGCTGAAATTCGGGGAGAGGTTCGCCAGCTGTTTGTCACCTATGCTGAAGCTGCACCTGGCAGACCTGCAGCCAAGAGGATGATAGGCAGGTGGGTCACCTCCTGCATAGATCGCTGCTATAAGTTGGTGGGCATGGAGCTTCCAAGAGGGATAAGAGCTCATTCTACCCGTCATACTGCTGCATCGGTGGCTGCTTCCAGGGACGTCCCTATCCAGGAAATCTGCAGAGCTGCTACCTGGAAGTCAGCACACACCTTTATTACCCATTACCACATCGACCTTGAGTCATGCCGGGATGCTGGTTTTGGGGCCTCGGTTCTCCAGTCTTTATTCCCTAAGTAGGGGGTGTGCGCCTTGCCTCCCTCCTCCCGGAGAACTGCTAGGAGTCTGCCAATAAGTGTGGATGAACAACATATCCATGTCCCTAGAAATACAGGTTACTCACCTGTACAGGAGTTCTAGAATGGTATATGTTGTTCATCCATGACCTCCAACCTCCCGGCTTCGACGCACAACCCTGAGCTTCCAGCTGGGCCAGATCTGGCGCTATGGGGCGGAGCCGAGAGTTTTACCACCCAGGTGGGTGGGAGGAGCCAGCTTGAAGACCTTCCGGCAAGATTTAAAGCGGCAAGGAACCTGCCAATAAGTGTGGATGAACAACATATACCATTCCTAGAACTCCTGTTACAGGTGAGTAACCTGTATTTTAGGGTCAGGCCCTAAAGAAAAAAAGGGGGTTATGCCATATCAGGCAGCAGTGTGGTATCACTGCTAGGTGACATGGATGCTGGAATTGGGATGCTAGTGGGCTGGGAATAGGGGGTTACATAACTTGTAGTGGGGAGGGGAGAGGAGTGAGGTATGGGTGCTAGTGGGTGGGGGAGTGGAATCTTATTTATTTTAATTTTTTTTTTTTACTTTATGTAACACTGGGGTTGGGCACCTGGTATTGGAATTGGGGGGACCTTGTCAGGGTTTGGGGTACCAATCATGCCAAGGATATTTGATCATAGGACATGGTGTGGGAGGGAGTGTACCAGTGGATATCAGGGATATCGGCACATGAGAGTGGGGACCACTGAATGCCTAGGACACTCTGACATGGGACAGTGTGTGGAAGGGAGGCCACTAGATGCCAGGGATACTTGAACATGGGGCAGGGTGTGGAACGGAGGCCCCTAGATGCCAAGGATACTTGGACATGGGACAGTGTGTGGAAGGGAGGCCACTAGATGCCAAGGATACTTGAACATGGGGCAGGGTGTGGAACGGAGGCCCCTAGATGCCAAGGATACTTGAACATGGGGCAGGGTGTGGAACGGAGGCCCCTAGATGCCAAGGATACTTGGACATGGGGCAGGGTGTGGAACGGAGGCCCCTAGATGCCAAGGATACTTGGACATGGGGCAGGGTGTGGAACGGAGGCCCCTAGATGCCAAGGATACTTGGACACTAGGCAGGATGGGGGGCACTGGAAACCAGGGATACTTAGACATGGGGCACTGCGTGGGAGGGGGTACCACTGGATGTCAGGGATATTCCACATGGGACAGGGTGTGGAAAGGGGTACCACTGGATGCCAGGAAACATCCGGGACACATGGGGTAGGGAGTGAGAGGAGGGTTAACTGAGGCCAGGGATATTTGGGCATGGGACAGGGTGCAGGAGTGGGAACCACTGGCCACCAGGGATACTTGGGAGATGGGAGACTGGATGGGAGAGGGTACTACTGGATATTAGGGATGCTTGAGCGTCTTGGAGATTGTGGGGGGGTACCATTGGACGCCAGGTATATTGGGGCATAGGACAGGGTGTAGGAGGGGATTCCACTGGATACCAGGGATACTAGGACATGGATTAAGGTGTAGGAGGGGGTGCCTACAAAACCGGAGTTGGTTGCTAAAGGAATGGGGTGAGAAAGGGTGATAGAAGTCAACACTAGGGACTACTTGGGGTTGGGCGAAGATGAGTGTGCCAGTGTAGTACTGTGATTGTTAAGCACAGTGTGGATAAGGGCAGGGCGTGGCACTGTGACCAGATACTGCTTACCATTAAAAGTATTGACAGTGCTGGCCTTACGTAGTAGTGTACATCTATTGCTACATTTTTTTTTTTAAAAAAAAGGAAGCGAATTCACTGCAAAAAAAAAAACATTTTGGGTATAGGTTAGAGTTTCCCCTTAACACCACAAAAGTAAGGCAATGCGACGTTAGGGTGAAAATATTACCCTGGCCCTTCATTAATCTATGGCGTGGGGTTTCTCGGTACTGGAACAAACGTGTGACACAGTGTTGATACTGCAGTTACTTTGGTTCCATCTCTACAAGCACTGTTGTGTAAGTACTTTTCTTTGCCAAGAAAGACAGCTCCAAAGTTAGGATATCGCCAATGCTGCATCACACGACTGTCCGAATCCCTAGAGATATCATGCCAAGCTCTGTGCTACTTCACAGTTTGTGGCGACTCTCTTCAACATTAAAATATATTTCTAAGTTCTGCTCCCTGAGAAACAGAGGTCCACTCAGGGAGTAGGACGGCGATTTAAGCCCCTCAGCTATGCAAAAAGTTTATTTTTTTTAACATGTATTTTTTAAGGGTGCTTCCCCAATTACAACACCCTTGATCAACCACTGACTGGAAGTGCTCCCTCATCCCCGACCCTGCAAGTCTTCACAGGAAGAGTTGCAAGCTATAGGGGTAAAGAAAGAGCCTGTTATGGTCTGCAGTGGTCCCAGTGGAGGTGGCTGGGGTATTCTAACCTCAACACCCAATAATCCTGCAAGCCATGGACTCACTGATAAACTGCCAGCTAGAGAGGGGACCAATGGCATTGGGAGCAACAGCAGCACAAACGCTGCTATATTGAGGGCTTCACTCCAGCCTCTCCTCCTGACCTTGCATGGCATCACCAGTGGCTGGCACTGCAGTTCACAAGGCAGCCAACAGGATGCCATCACACTGGGAGAGTAGTAATAAAAAAGAAGTCAATTTTTAAATTCAGCTGAGCCTGATAGGGACAACAATTCAGAAATGCCTTTAAATGTTGGAGGGATTCTCCACAGACCATGAAGTAGCACATAGCTTGGCGTGGTATTTCTTGAGATTCAGACAATCATGTGATGCAGCACTGGTAATGCCCTAACATCAGAGCTGCCTTTCCAGGTGATCGTGTAAGTATTTTACTTATATAACCTACATCTTCTGTCATCCTAATGTCACGTTCCTGCCCATGGAACCTGTGGTACACCAGACTCCCTATCTACCTTTGCTCCAAACGCCTAACTGCAGATTGGTAGTTTGTTCCCCACAGGTAGGACTGCAAAAGTTGCCCATATCTCTGAGAATATACTTCACTCGACTGGCTGGGTGATCTGGAGGCAAGAGCCAGTGAGGAGGAGAAGGTCAAGTCTAGGAGGTATAGTGGGATGAAGCCTTCCTCGGTCCTCGGCCAATCCCCATTTTTGTGTGCCTCATATAACCTATTTGTCCCTTTCACCTGGATGGCACAGACTGAGGTGGTGGAGTACCACTTGCCTGATAGGGTTGTTGGGGGGGGCATGGTGACACCCACCCTGTTCCAAAACACTCCTGCCATGCTCATTTCAGATGCTTCCTCATCTTACATCTGTGATCAGGTGCATTCTGATACTCCATCCCAAGGGACCACAGATTCCTGTCCCCACACCCCAGAAACACATGGAGGGACTTATTCAGGGACAGGAACCCCCCCTCAAAGACAGGAGGTGTCCGAGTCAGACACAAGTATCATGATGCTCAAAACTTGATATTGTGACATCCCTAGTGCATATATTGGACAATGCTGCTTACTTCAAGCTAAGGAATCGACGTGTTTACTATTATAACTGATTACAAGTCACTCAACACTCGTTTTATGCTTTACTTTTTTCTGATGCCCAGCCTAAGCCGTTACAGGTATAATCCCATGAATGCCAGGTCCCTGGTTCCGTAGCACAGCCCTGGTCAGTTTTGCAGCTCTTCATGCACCAATCACTCTCCAAAGTCATAACCATCACAATGTCTGATTCCACTGCTGAGGCTTTCAAAGTACACTGACTGACAAACTGTCTAGGCACTCCTTGCTTCTCACCCTGCGCCAGAGAAAGGATTTTATCCCAGATGTCTGCCCTGCCGAAAGGGAAGGGACAACCGATTCTCCGAAGCTCGACAGGAACACCTATGACTCATCAGATCCAACAAGGAGGCTGATGAGAGTTTTCCTGCCTTAACCCAGGGAAGTTGCATAATGCAAACTATTTTTGGGGATCTGACCTACATGGATTATCTTTGATGTTCGACAGACTGCAAGTTCATTAGGAGCATTAACACTCCCTAAGCAAATAACCCCACAGGGTATCTCCAAAAAGTATAGCGGACTGGTACAAAACAGTAGCGGGTCAATTTGCTATGTATTCATTGAAACTCGATCTACAGTTCTACTGCTGTCATTTACTTCCTTACTCTGCACCTCCCACTTTCACTTTAAAGTGGACAGGAAAGTAGATTAAGGCTCTGATCTGGTTTATTGTGTGTTGTCATTCTCAATAAAGATATTAACATATGATTTGTTGTGTCTTGGTATCATTTTTTAAGCTTTCAATACATGTTCTGTCTACAGGAGCATGTCAATTCGCTCCAGCAAATTCGTCCCCGGACATCCCGCTCCTGACAATTCGTGCCCTGTTCTATTCGCTTCTGCCATATTCAACCCCATGTCAGCTCACTCCCTCGTTAACAGAACGACTGATGTCTGCCTTTATGAACTGCGGTGTTCTCAAGCTTCACAGGAAGTATCCACAGGAAAAAAGTCTGTCACAGCTGTTTGAAAGTGGTGCTGTCTCTCCGGGTTTTAAACAAAAAAAAATTGTTTTGCAGGAGCAGGTCTCCTGTGCCTTTTCCTTTTCCCATCAGGGACTGTCCATTGAGGAGGGAAGGCTAATTTAGCATTGGCAGCACTCCGATCCCTGACAGCAAGAGACCACCCCTTCCTGAATGACTCCACACATACAGTTAATTATTTCAGAGGTGCTATAGATCAAGATGGTATTTGAAGGACCACCCATGCAAAAAGTGTTGCTCTGCAAACAGGGGAATATAAAGAACAAAGAATCAGTATATCTTGTCTGGGAAGTCACATACTGGTAAACATCGCGTCTAACTGCAGCTGAAATAAAAAAAAACAAAATGCTTTCAATATGATCACCAAATGAAAAAGAAACAAAACACAAGAAAAAAACATTTTGTATCATGCCAGACGAGTACTGCAATTCAGTGCATTGCACACTCCAGTCACTAACATCTCGGAACGCTGGGACCAAACCCTCGCACTGTCAAACACAACAGAAAGTACAGTAGAGTAAGTAAAGGCATTGGACAACAAATATAATTAAAAACAAGGTGAGTGTAGAAGCTAAGTGGGAAAAATATTGCATTTTGTCAGTAAATTGGTAATGGACCTGTACCTCGTGACAGCTGTCCGTTTTTCTCACATAATTACCATAGTATTCAGTTAAACTAATTCAGTTTTGAGTTGCCTACCTAGAGATTTCAAAATAAAAAAAGAATGGACACCACTACCAGACTCAGTATCTTAATTTAAAATTTTAACCCAGAACAACGGGATGAATACAAAAAGATAACATTTATACAGCATTTAGATGCTGGGTGTGAGTCAGTAGGGGGTGAATGTGAAGGAGTGAATTTGGTAGGGGCCGAATTGTCAGGAGCGATTTGCTGTGGTACCAATTAATGGGAGCTGGTTGTCATGTACCCTCTGTCTACTAACTGTGAAGCCATTCCTCAGTGTTCGTTTACTGCTGAGCTTGCTCGTAGGACGTGCTTGCTGTTAATGACAGCTTGGTTCACGCATTCAAACAGCACAGTGCTCAGCACAGTAAACCTGCCCGCCCGCTTTACACATGTACTTAACACTGAAGAACATGATGTGTGAGTTACGTGACTCTAAATTTCTAAGTTCCATATAGCTGTTACTGTTAAATGTAAAGCATTATTTAATTTAGTAGACCACTCGGTCACTACAGCTTCCCACTGAGCTGCCTAAGATACACAGGCTTAGCATGCTGCAGCTCTTGTAAGCCAGCCAGTGTCCGTTCTCCAGTGTGGTTCCAGAATCAAACTAACCTGCATCTTAGTGACAATCTAAGCCAAGATAGAGAAATGTAAGGGCTTGTTACAAAGTGAAAAAAAAACTACTTATCTAGTCTCTTTTGTAGCTTTCTGAAGCAAACTAACCTGCATGTAGCCTGGCGCGAATCTCAACTGAGCTGGAGGTGAGGGTTTGTTATAAACAAATAAAAAAAAAAAAAACCAAAACCAGATCTGTAAGTAAAACGGGTGAGCTGACAGGCGGGAACTGGGAACCGCATTGGATATTGATTGCCCGAAAAAGAAAACACTCCATTTCAAGTACTGGTGGAGAAAATTGGTAAAATATGAAATGTCAGTACAGCTGATGAACCTCCTGTAACTGACAGCATATGTAGCCTTTAGCGTGTCAGTGACTAAACACAGGGGGCTGGATATTCAAACTGCGCCATTCTGTGGCGCAAGCCCTTGCGCTGCACAATATAGTTGCGCAGGGGTGTGGCCGGGGCGATATTCAATGGAGTTGCGCTGTTGAGTAACTCCTTTGAATATCACCCCCGGCCACAGCCACTGTGCATGGCGCAGTGGAACTTGCGCCACCGCAAGTGGTCACAGTGGAGCATTCAAGATGCGATGGCGCAAGTTCCATTGCGCCATGCACAAATTTCCGATATTCAAAAGGTGACTGCAAATGGGGCCATAATTCATGCAAGGCATGGGGGGGCCATTTGCATCTATTTATGGCCCCATTTGCATGCCATTAGCATGCAGGTGTGCCGATCCCCGAGGATTTGTGCCTGGCGCCCTGCCAGGCAGCAGCCGTCGGTGACCGACGCCCCCTGCAGCCCGATCGCGGGCATAACTGTTGAAATCCCCACCCCGACTGGCCTGATTGCAGGCATGCGTAACCCCACCCCGACTGGCCCGATTGTGGGCATAAGTGACAAAAAATCCCTCCCCGACTGGCCTAATCGCGGGCATAAGTGACAAAAACCCTCCCCAACTGGCCGATCACGGGCATAAGTATAAAACCCCCACCCCGACCAGCCCGATCACGGGCATAAGTGACAAAAACCCCACCCCCACTAGCCGATTGCGGGCAGAACAATTCAACCCCCACCAAGAACATATCCCTGGTGGTCCAGTGGATCGCTGGCTTCGATCGTAGGCATTGAGTCCACCACCCGCCCCAAGGTCCACCTACCCTGGTGATCTAGATGGCTACCCACCCACCCACTTAGAACCCCTGCCACCCCTCCCCCATCGGCCGGCAGGGGGCAGCATCCACCGCCTGCCGCCCGCCACCCGCCTGACTGCTCAGTAGGGCTGCCGCCCATTGGTTCAGAGCAAGAGCCAATGGGCTTGCAAACCAACACCATCTAAGCAGTCCAGATATGTGAAAGAATTCATTCACGCGTATCTGGACTGCCTTGCGGTTATCAGACTTACTACGCCATTGGCTCTTGCTCTGAACCAATCAGACGTGCAGCTCACTCAGGCTTGACCGAGCGGCATGCAGTGGGATGCTGCTGCCCGCTGGCTGGCGGGGAGGCGGGGTGGGCGGGAGCTCCGTGGTGGTGGGGTAGAAACCACTAGATCACCAGGAAGCAAATGGTTTTGGGGTGGTTTAGACTAACCGCGGTCAGGCTTAAGGTCCACCGACCACCAGGCTAAGGGGGTTAAATCTGTTCTGCCGTGATCGAGCTTCAGTGAGGAAATTCTAATGCCGCGATCAGGCTGGTCGGCTACCTATGCCCGCGATCCCGGGCCAGTCAAAGGGAGAAGACACTATGTGCCATGGATTGGAGCTCTTGATATAAAGAATCGTCGGGGACCACCCACAGGTGGCAGCTGCTGTGTTGCACCCTGCAATGTGGCAGCTCACCTGTGGGTGGCCCTGCTTACTTTTTTTTTTTTTTTGCTCAGAGTTGTGCAGGCGCAGGTTGGGGTTGTGCCTGCACAACTCTGCACAACTCCGCTGAATATCGGGCTGTGCAGTTTATGCATGGTTCCTCCCCTCTGGTTGAGCATGCCTTCATTAGCATTGCACTGTTGCTCAGCATGATTTGGGGGCGCAACCTCCTGCTGAATATCACAGAATAGGCGCAATTTTGCACGGACTTGATGAGTGCAACACCTTTTGAATATCCAGCCCAGGTGTTTAAAATAAAAAAAAAAGGCATCTCCAGCATTTACAGACATGCAGTGAACTGCACAATCTCTCGCCTCGCTCCCATACCTGGTCCCCCCCCCACTGACACCAACATGCTGAAGGCTACATATGCTGTCAGATACGGGAGGCCCATCAGCTCACCAGTTTAGTTTCAGGTATGTTTATTTATTTATTTGCTTATAACAAACCTCATATCTATCTCAGTTGAGTTTAACCCTGGGCTGCAACAGGTTAGTTGGTTTTGGGGAGTTACAACAGCAATAAACTGAATATTGGCATAAGTAGTTTAATTTTTTTTTCTATTTTTAATAAACCCTCAACTCTCACAGAAATCACAAGGAGAAAGGGGGTCTCACTCTCTAAATAAACTTGACCGTGTGCACATACCAGAGAAAATGCATGGCCCACTAAACAAGCGGGTGTTAGGTCACCACTGGCTAATTAAAAAGGACTAAGAATCGATCAAAGAATATACCCAAAACTGCGTTATTGCACAAACAGAATGCATAATGAAACGCTGTAAAAAGTTACTCGTGTGCATGTGGTTAGTTAACAAAACACCTGAAACAGTAGGAGATCTAATGGCAGAGGAATACAGGTCTTCGGTCTGCGAAGAGCAGAAAATCTGCAAAGCGATCACCTCTAAACACTCAACTGTCTCTAGATTAGATTGTCACTGGGATGCAGGTTAGTTTGATTCTGGTACCACACTGGAGAAGGGACACTGGCTGGCTTACAAGAGCTGCAGTATGCTAAATCTGTGTCTTAGGCAGCTCAATAGAAAGAAGTAGTGTCCGAGTGGTGTACTAAATAATTAAATAACATTTTACAATGAGCAGAAATGGCTGTTAATCTCTAGTTGGGGGGCAGCACTTTTTTGCTACATTACAATTGCACTGACTGGAGCAGGGCACTGCAGTAGTGCTCGAGACTGCATTGTAAATGAAAGCTTCCGTTGCTGAAGTTAAGTAAAATGAGAGGACAACAATTAAAACGGGTCCGTCACACAGCTGATCCGAGCCGGTCGCAGCAGACATGCCTCCCAGTAAATGGAAACTGCTCAGCTAGAACAAGCACCGCTCCCACTACAGAGAAAGTAATGGAGGCAGTACACAACATAACTGACAACAAATTAGGATCCAATGAAACAAGAAAGCGACTGCCAAGTACCTCTAGTCATCATTGATTTTCTACCAGGAAGATGCCGGGGACGTTTGCCACTCTGGGGTGGGCTCCCAGCATGGCACCTGGAAGGCTGTTGGGGGGGCAGGGAGAGAGTGCTTCAGTTATCTGATCGTGCTCACTGAAGCGGCTCTCTCCCTTTCAGCTGTACGCCACTGCATTTTCAACTGCTGCAGCAATCATTGGCGAACTGTGGTCGCGCCTGCAAGCACAGTGAGGGAATTGGAAAACAGGGTGCCACACCTCCAGAAACTCGGATGATGGCACTATGTTTCTTGCACATGTGTGCAAGCAAACATAAAAAAACTTTTTCATGGAGATGTCTAGTCTGATGAGCCGCAAGTGTTCTTGACTTGTTGCCACTGTTATAAAGTGACTTATGTACCTATGCTGGTTTTGTGGTGCAAACAGAATAACATTTTGTGATGTGTGTATTTTACTCTCTAAAGTTCAAGGCCCAATAATCTCATTAGTGAGAAATATTGAATGTTTCCGATTTGTAGACATTCAACTGAAAAGAAATACCAGTTTCACCTTGTTCATCCCATAGGGTGCTATTCATATAATAAGCATAACTATCTGGTACTTATCTGGCATAACAGCGTTTGTTTTCTTTTTCATACTTGCTTTGCTTCCTTTTTATTGGTTTGCATTTCCTATGTCTGAGTACAGATGTTGTTTGCCTTGTCAAAAATAAAAACTGTAAAGCTTGTTGACACAGTGTGCAGTAATCATGTGGTGGGATTAGAACCCATGCCACTTTCTTCATGTTTGCAGTATTGCCACATTAAAAAAAAATATTAGTAAATGGTGACGAACCGGATGAGTTGTATATGGCTCCCTCCTTGTTTCCAGTTGCCTGACCCCTAGGTATCACATTTTCTGTGCGTGAAGTGCAGTTTCATATGGATATATGCAGCGGTGTAGCCAGGAATTTTAAACTTGTACTCAAAACTGATGCACTGTTGCCACCCCCCCATTATGTAAACATAAACTAAAATAAGAGCTGCCACTGCCATGCCACACCACACCAACAATAGCTCCCCCCATTTGCCATGTCTGAGTTCAAGTATCAGTTCTCTCCTGTAATCCTCCTTTCTTTGTTTTTCTGCTTGCCTGGTAAGTTGTTCTTGTTTATGTATTTGGCTGGTGGCAACGGTGCCCCCTAGCGAGCAACGAAGGCAAAAGAGCTCAGAGGGGCACAGACACAATGTGACTCACAATGTCCTTGCTTTCCTCTTTTTGTTGCCCCTGCCTGCTTTGTTACCCTTGCCTGTTGTTTTTTTTTTAACTATATCCTACTGAGTAGAGTGCATATGCCTGCCGACACTCCTGAACATATGAATGTACGAAAGATGCCAGCAGCAAAAGTCCATCCTGGTCTATCTAGGCTGCTCGTGATTGCAGCTAGCTCCCTATTCAGCAGCTGCCCCAACCCAGTGTGTTACTGGGGATTTTACTAAAAGCAGAGTATTGTCTGTGAAATCTTCCAGTATCTGGAGTATTTTTCCTGCTTGTGTCCTATCCCTGCTTTTGTGAGCACATACTGGTGCAAACAGCAGTTAAAAAAAGTTCTGTACAGGAACTTATTTAATTAATGTTTCTTGAATTTGTAACCCCTAGGTGGCGCTATCCCAGGGGCCACTACCCCTACCTGCTTGGCTAGTAGCAGGTTAAAGGGCCTGGGTAATGAAACGGGTGCCTTCACCCGGAGGTCAGGGTTGATAGTGGTCAAGCTAACCTGAGCACAGCCCTCCGGGTCACTGTAACTCCCCTCTTTCCCTTCTAGTGGCCTGAACAATATACAATAATTACTTTCACAATGACCCTTATTCACCAGGCAATTACCCACACTGTTTGCACTTACCACCAGGGCTGGTTCCTCTAGCTTGACCCTGGGGATCCCCTGTAAAACAAGGTTAAGCACAGCAAATAGCAACAGTTCAATACTTTTGGCACAAACTGGAACCACAGTCGGGTTAAATGCAAAGTTAAATCTGATTTATTCAGGGGACTTGAACAAGGGAGGGGCGTAATCAGGTTGATTTGCTTGAAAGCTATATTAATCAGATAGTTATGCATGCACTTCAGAGTCCCTACACAGTCACACACTCTGTGTACCCAGGTGGGAAAATGGTGGGTTAGCCAGGAATGTTGCAGCTGGTTGGGGCCCTGTGATGGAAGAAAGCAACATGCACAACACACACTATTTGTAATCTGGAGCCTGAGGGCTCGGTTCATGAAAGAAAAGGCAACAAGACAATCGGATAACAACACTTTTAGATTTAGCTGTTGTTGCAGGGAGCTACCTGCTGTTTACGCACAAATACCCAATACTGGACACAGGCAGGATGAAATCAAGGCAGCAGGCTGTTGAGCTGGAGTGCCCGGAGAGGCAAGGCCCACACGAATCACCAAGGTGTCATTCCTGTTCAAGGCGTTGAGCAGGGGGCTGATCCCCAGGCTGGTCTCTCGTCGATGACTTTCTCTGCGTAGCAGGTATTCTGGCTGGGCCAGTGTAGCAGGGCCCAGGCAAATGGATACGGATACAGTCTGTGGAGCTGGATACAGCCTCCAGCAAGCAAAACACAGTTCAGACACACAGTGGGGAACCCAAATCACAACCCACTATAAGCACACATCACATTCATATGTAAGGAAATTCCACTGTACCAGGCAAATGGCTCTCCAGTCGCAATTACAGAGTCTCTGCACAATCCAGGAGTTTAGAGGTAGCTGGAAGTCCTTACAGGCCGATCACATTCAGCAAGTCTTTGGTCTTCTTCAGGTTAAAGCCTGGTCACAAATCAGTGGCTTAATTCACTCTCCAAATTCAGATTCAGTCTGAAAAGAGCACAAGTTCCCTCTCAGGAATAGCAGGCAGGCATGCATGTCAAATTCAGGCCTTTCCACAGTTCTCCCGAGCAAATCCACTATGGATTGCTGCTCGAACTATCTCGAGCTGTTACTTCTTCACTTCCCAACTCGGATCTAACTGAAAGTGCAAGCAGTGTGGGACTTTCCCCAAGATCCAAAAGGTTCGGTTGGCTGATCTGTGTGTCAGTCACAACAAGGGCTCCCCTTCCAGGTTATTCTAGGCACCAAAAGCCCAAAACTACAATTCATACAAGTTTTAGCCCCCAAGCCCCTGTAGGCAGGCTCCATTTTAGAGTCCCAAATGTACTGATTGGCACATTCTGCAGTCCAGGACCAAGATAATGGAAACAAACAGAACTGCCCATGCTGCAAAGAAGGCAGGTTAGAACAAACTGCAATATTATTACTTCTCTAACAAATGATCAGCAAAGAAGTACATCTTCTAACAGAGCTCCCTCTCAGATTAATTATGACTGCAATCCAGGCAGCTCTTAAAGAGACAGTACACAGAGGCTATATAGGCACTCTCTGGCAATACATTTAAACTGCTAAAACGCAGGACACCAGCCTGGCAGTGAGCATTTAAGCAAGCTCAAGGAAGACTTTTTGGGAACCCCCATTTGTAGGAGGGGTTACAAATTAATGTGATGAACAAGTGCTGGCAAAAGGTAGGAACCACAGACCTCATTAAAATGTCACTGAAGCATAATGACCTTTATTTGGGTTTTATTGACCAGGTAGGAACACTAGATAGAGACTGCCTGTTTTCAGGTATGACCGAGAGAATTTAGCTTGTCTCTCAGCTTTGCATTTGCGGTAGATTTTAGCTTCTCTCTCAGCCTTGCATCTGCTCTTGTCTCAAGTTACCTCCCACTGTTAGCTACATTAATTTGTAAATTAAACCGTTCACCACTGACTTTAGTATACTTTCTTGTGGGAACTGATAGAAAGCTTTCCAGCAGCAAAGGCAGCCTAACCAGTTGTAAACAAAGCAGAATGTCATTGTGTGTGTGTGTAGTAGGCAGCACAGGTCGGGGAGGGGGACAACATGGCAGGCGTACAAATGTAAACAAAAGCAAAGAAGAAACTGGGCTCTTTTTAGCCAAATACTGCACTGCACAACAGAATTTTAAACAGTAACACATAGATCAGAAGGAAGACATCTATGTGGTACTGACTTTTTTTTTTTTTATGTAGTACTGCTTTAAGCAGGAGGCAGAGACATTTGCCGCAGCACTAGTCAAAACACTTAGCCTCAGATTCCTGTCACAAACTTCCACAGTAATTTTTCTCTCCTACATCTTGGCAATACGTCAGCATGGCTCCACCCATGCAGCCATAAAAATAGATTTTTTTTTTTAGTTATGAGTTTTCTCTCCCCACTGCCGGCTATCTCAGGAGGGCATCCCCAGCCACGTCCCCCGGCGTCTACCAGCCGACGCTGACCTGACCCCAGGGCTTGCCCCCCTGGCGGGGTCAGTGGGGGAGTCCCCAACTTACCCACCGAAGTCCGGATATAGTTGGCCAGTGCCGTGGCTAACCAGGGGCGAAGCCTGCGAGGCATCCTCCACCATCCTGCATGGCAGTCCATTTCCTCCGGTTTTTCTCCCCAGGAGCCTGGACCATGCAATGTCACCAGCAGAGGGGGGCGCGCACGCTTCCGCACGTGCTTTCTCCAGGTGTCTGGCTCGACTCCTCCCAGCTTGTGGTACGGTGCCCTGTCCTCCAGCCTCCGCCAGGGAGGGCGAGCAAGCGCCAACCATCAGGAATCCTCCTCCCCGGAGAAGGAGAGCAGTCCATCGGATGCTCAATCCTTTTCCTCCCCTGCCGACCCCCAATGGCCCGTGCTTGTTCCTGAACACGGGTCGCCGGCGTAGTGCAAGGTAAGGCGCCAGCGCCTCAGCCCTCAGCGCCACCAGGCCAGCCAAAAATAGATTGTTTTTACAAATAGGGTTGCCATTTTAAGGCAACCAGAATTGTCAGGGGTCTCCCATCAGAAATGGCAAGGGCTAAGGGATGGGGTGGGGTGGGGGAAGGTAGGATAAGCAGCAGAAGCTGGGAAAGGAGTGGGAGAGGGAGGAATGGGGAGGGAAAGGGAGGGGCTAGGTGACATCAGGAGAATGGTTAAATGATGCAAATAAAGGAAAGGGCAAGATGATTGGACAAGGGGTGGAGCAAGGGCAGGGGGCTTTAGGGGGCCAAGAGGGGTTTAAAAGGTGGTACAGAAGAAAGACACTCCCTCTTTCTGCTAAGAGTTTACAACTGAATCCTACCCTCCCGCCCTGGGGGGTTTAATTATAAAGAAAGAAGCATATAGGAGGGGCATGTTATATACCGTATATGCAAGTGGGGGGGGCAGCAGCTGCAGATATAGAGGTTGGGCCATTGAGTGAGGGTGGCAGCTTGACTGGCAGTGGGATGGGTTGCCAGAGGAGGGCATCATGTGAGGGAACAGGGCATGATGGACCTGCTGATGTAGAGCAGTGGGAAATGCCTGAGAAAAGGCTGGGTTGCCAGGCGAGGGCAACAATGGGTATCCAAGGATGGCCATGCAGTGATAGAGGACTTGTGACATGGGGAAGGGAAGACAAGGGGTTGTGGGGAAGGGAGGAATAGAAGGGGGTAGATCAGAAGGTCATAGCTGGGGTGGAGAGGGCAGTTTATGGGGGAAGGGGTAGGTCAGCACAGGCTGGGGTCAACAGCACCTGGACATGGAGTAAGAGGCGGGGTCGGGGGAGGTTTGAGAACACTGACTAGGGGTCGGTTTAAGAAAATCCGAACTTAGGAAGTAGGTAGGGCTCTCTGAGATGGAATGGGGTGGCGGGTCAGGCATCCGGGCCTTGAGAAGAAGGTATGATGAACCTGAAGTAAGGAAGATTTTCCAGAACAAGTTGGACTATCATGAGATTGGACTGATTGTTTCATAGAAATGATGATTAAGAGATTTAAACAATGTATAGACAAATTATTCAATGGAATGTACAGTATTTGTGATGGAGGTATCAATAAAATCTGTTGCCAGTCGAGCAACCAAAATTAGTGGTATGGTCCAATCAATTCTGAGATAGATCCCTCTGACAATGGAAGCTTAATAAAATCACTTTGGAAAACAATACAGGGTAATGATAATGTAGAACAAGAGCTCATGGGCCCAATATTCAGAGAAATGCAAAGCAGAGCACAAAGGTTTGTGCTGCGTTTTGCAATGGCCCCGCAGTTTGAGGATGCAGTATGCAGTCGGATAGTGCACTGGCGCTATCTGACTGAATACAGGGCCATGTCGTCACAGTGCTAAGTAAAGGAAAACGGCCTGAACATGGCTCCCAAAGTGGGACTAAACAGTGGATAGAGCCTGAGCGCTATCTGCAAATTTCAAAGGGACCCACGCAAGTAAGTCCATCAGGCATACAAGGCACTAAGGGGCCATTTGCATGCCCATAATGGGCCATTTCCATGGATAGCAGAGGCAGCTAAGTATAGTGCCATCCCCATATATCCCTGGTGCTGGTAGTCCCCCCCCCCTCTAATCGCCTGCCTGTAATGTTAAAAAAAAAAAAAACTCCTTGGTGCTAGTGGTCCCCCTGGGCACAGATCCATAGTACTGCTGCTCTAAATTCCATAATGTCTTGCATCTATTGGCCCCTCTGGGGCAGCGAACACCTACCCCCCCAGTCACCTTACCAGTACCCTCGGTGCCACGGGTGTAAATATGGTGACTGGCAAAGCCCTTCTCACACCTCCTAAGCCAGCCACCATATGTCCAGGAAGGGAGCGTGTCTCTTATTTATAGGACAGGGTGATGCATCCTGTCCTATAAAAGAGAGGTGCACTCCCTGCCTGGATATATGGCAGCTAGCCAAAGAGGTGTGAGGAGAGCTGTGCCAGTCAGTGTATGAACACCCATGGCACTGAGGAGACTGGTAAGGGTGTGGCACGTGGACAGCTGGTTCTGATTACAATATGATATTTTTTCTGCAATATAAAATATGTAAGATTTGCACTAGGTGTTATGATGAAAAGGGGCATATGCATGTGTTTTGGGTGTCCTCCAAGGAAGCCAGCTAACTACATCAAAGATACTTTGATGTCTGTGTGAAGCAGGTCCCAAACTAAATTGGGAAGTCCAATATACATTTATTTGGAGTATTGTAAAAGGAAGCCAGTGAATTACAGTAAAGAGACTTTGATGTCTATGTAAAGCAGATCACAGACTGGTTTGGGGGAAGTCACATGAAGAGAGGAGATTCACTGATGCCACCTATTTTTTTTAAATATCTTATTAGGACATCCTGTGGTATAAAATATAAATTTTAATACACCAAGGCGGAGTTAGGTGACCTCAGAGAGAAGGCTGGCTCAAGACTGCTTTTAAGTATACTGAGCAGACCTTAGACAGACAGAGACATTTATTTTCTGACTGAGAAAGAGGAACATCGACGCATTGAAAGATTCGGAAAGTAAGGATACATTAGATAAGACCAGTCTGAGTGTACGGGTTGTAGGAATTTGCACCTTTAAACCTGTTTTGTTTTTAAGACTGTTTGTGTTGGGATATCTTGTTCTGAATTTTACTGTTTTCCTATTTTTATCTATTTTAAAGTAAAGATATATACTTTAAAAACAGAAACTGCCTGGTGTGCCTTGAAACTTCTTTTTTTTTTGATTAGTGAAGCTTAGGTGGTTACAGTTGACACTATGCATGAGCTTATTGTGGTACCAAACTGGGAAACAGGTAAGAGTTCTCTAGGTCTTGCATAGAGTTCTAAGGGTTCATTATGTAATACCTGGTTAGGTGCCCGTAGGCAAAGATATCTGGCCCCCCGAAGACAGAATTATCTGAGCCTGACAATTGGGTACACTAACAAGAGGTTATCAGCTTGAAATCCTCCAGAACTTGGTACAAAGGTGACTCGAACCCACAAAACAGACAAGAGGGTTACCTTGTTCTGTTAACTGTTCACAATTCTACGCTCAGAGGCTGGCACTTTGGGAATAGAGGGCTGACCTGCTGCATGGGGTTGTGACAAAGGGAACTGGGGGCTGTTTGGTGCCACAGGGGATGCTAGATGCTAGGGATTATGGAATCTTTAAGCAATGATACCGTGGATCAGTTCCTGGGGCACCACTGGATGCCACAGAGGATTTATATTTTTCATTACCAGCTGGTGATTGGGGGGTGGACCACTGTACACCAAGGAGTTTTTTTTTCAAATTACTGGCTCATGATCGGAGGGGGACCACTAGCACCAGGGAGGTTTTTTAACATTACGGGCTGGTGATCAGAGGGAGGGGGGACCACTAGCACCAGGGAGTGTTTAACATTATGGGCTGGCAATTGGAGGGCGGGGGCCACTAGCACCAGGAAGTGTTTATGGGCTGGTGATCAGAGGGCAGGAGAACCATAAGCACCAGGGAGTTTTTTTCTAACATTACAGGCTGGTGATCGGAGGGAGAGAGGGAGGACAGCTAGCACCAGGGAGTATTTATGGGCTGGTGATCAGGGGGCAGGGAGGCCACTAGCACCAGGGAGCTTTTTTTTTTTCACATAACAGGCTGGCGATTGGAGGGGGAGTGCCATGAACCACAGGGTGGGTGTGCTCCCCCAGTGGACAATTAGCTAGTTGACTGCATTACCTGTGGCAGCCGCTAGTGTTGCGTGTAGTAAGAAGAGGTTTTGTTCAGCGGTATTTGTGCAGTCAAAGGGACCACACAGACCCCTTTTGTGCGGTGCAAATCTGCTAAATATTGGCTTGCGCTGATATTCCTCTTCTCACCCCACCATTTGCATACCCCCCCCTTTTGGTTCATGTGGTCACTAACCCTGTTTGCTGGTGCAACCTACCCTTTTGAATATTGGGCTCCAGTGCAAAACGCAGTTTGAATGGTCAAACACTGGTTGGCACCTGCGCAGACTTTTGAATATTGTGCCCCACAAGTTTAAATCCTAGCATTGCCACTGACACAGTGTGTTACCCTGAAGAAATCACTTCACCTCCCTGTGTTTTAGTCCTCCCAACTATAAAACAGATATAAAGCAGGACCCCACTGAAAATAAGATATTGCATTTCAGTTGCACAGTTCAGCATAAAACATATTGTTAGAGATAAATTACATTTTGGATTAAATTACAGTTTCTGAAGATCCCAATATTTTTTTGAACAATACAATGAACAAGATATTCAAAGGGGTTGCACCTGGCACAACTGTGTTGCACCAGCGCAACCCCAGAAGTGCACCCTCAGGTAATACTGAAAAGTGGGAATTATGCAGCACAATTCCCAATGTGCGGGGTGCAAAGATAATGTATACAGCACAGCTCCAGGGGGCGTGCCCATGCACATATGGCACATCCCGATATTCAGCCCGGGATGTGCTGCACATCTGCTGGCACAACCCAGAGATGTGCCGCATACCTGGGCTCAAAGTTGAGCCTACAAAAAATGGCTCAAGTGCCTTTCACCCACAGGCAAGCTGCTGTAGTGCAGTGCACAACACAGCAGCTGCCAGCCGTGGATGGCTACACCCTCGAACACCGCAAGCACCCATATATGTCCCTGGTAGTCTAGTGGTATCCCCCTCCCCTCCCGTACCTCCTATCACCGTATTTTACTAATGTAAATAGCCATGGTGGTCCAGTGGTTCTCCCCTTCCCCTCCTGTACCTCCGATCACCATATATTAGTAATAATGATAGCCCTGGTGGTCCAGTGGTGCCCCCCCTGCCCGTACCTCCGATCACTGTATATTATAAATAAAGATATCCCTGGTGGTCCAGTGGTTCCCCCTCCATACATGTGCCTCTGATTACCATATATTATTAAGCATAGCCCTGGTGGTCCAGTGGTTCCCCTTCCCTGCCTGTACCTCTGATCCCCGACACCAATACTCGTTATTATCCCTGGTAGACTAGTGGAACCCTCCACCCCTCTCGCAGCTCTGATTGCTGAAATTATTTGTATTTTCCATCCCTGGTGGTCCAGTGGAACCCCCCACTCCACCCACAGCACCGATCACCATGCTAATATGTACAGTATATTAATATCTGTGGTGGTCCAGTGGTGCCCCCACCCACCACAGGGGACCCCTAGCCCACCCAGTCCCCCCATTATCAGCAGGCAGCATACCTGCCGTCATACCACCGTAGCTGCCCAGCGAATGACAGCTTACAGTAGTTGCTGCAAGTTCATTGGTCCACACTGTGGACCAATGAGCTTGCAGTGCATACTGTAATAGGCATTCACAACTTTGTGAATGAATGATTTAATTCTGCACTACAGCGGCCCTCCTGTGTGTGGCTACCAGTTGACCCTTTTTTACGGACTCAACTTTGTGCCTATGCGCCGCACATCCTGGGCTGAATATCAGGATGTGCCGCATATGCATGGACACACCCCCGGAGATGCGCCGTATACATTATCTCTGTGCCACGGCACATTGGGAATTGCACCGTGCAATTCCACCTTTTGAATATAGCCCAGGGGCACATTTCTGCAGTTGCGCTGGCCAAACTCTGTTGCGCCAGGTGCAACCCCTTTGAATGTCGAGGCCTATATTAATCTGCTAAGAAGCTATTGCCCCAAATTATAAAAAAAAAAGAGGCTGGGACAAAATTCCTAGCTTACTTTCCACTTGCTGCTCCTTGGTGTGAAAGAGTTAAAAATATATTCTTCTGAGGAGATTGTTTTTACTGCAGACGGCATTATATAACTTCTGAGTAGCTCCTTTAAACGTTGTTATTTTGCTATGATGGGTACTGCAACTCAAGTGGCAATTTCACATCAGCTATTAATTATTGCTCACTGTAAACAACCCTTACATACAAAAACACAACAAGCACACTGCACGGAAGTATATTCTTATGTACTCACTTTAGGAATGCTGCCTTTCATCAGTCAGATGCATGAGCTTTGTTTTATCGATAAACTGCATTTTTTTCCATTATTTTTGTACAGTACTTTGAGCGTTGGAAAGAACATTATGAAATAAAGCGTCTGTCTGCATGTCTGCCTGTCTATCTATCTATCTATCTATCATAGCTGTATGTCTGTCTATCTACAGACAATATCCATCTATCTGTTTATTGCACTGAATGTATGTTAAAACTCAGTGTATAGACAGTTTTCTGCTGTACTGCTGTCTTCTGGTACCCTCATGAAACCATGATGTTACATTTCATGAGGCCAGCAAGAAGAAAATTTTGAAAGACTAAACACATGATTTAATAAGATCAGGCTCCATTTTTTATTACATGTTTCTTAGTTCAATTATTTTGTTACAAAAGCCAATAAAAGTGTATCATATTATGCAGATATTTTGTGAAATTACTACAGGAATCAGTAATTTAAAAATTCAGTCATGCTAGTTGTTGAATGTTCCCTTGGTTTTTCGCAGATAAGGTTGCCACCATCAGGTCCGACATCGGCCTGGACCCCTCTACGGGGGTTTTTTGGAGGTCAGCAGGAGGTTGCAAGCACCTGGTTTGCTTGGTCCGACTTTGTCCATTCTGGAAATTATGGACATCATGAGGATTGTCCAGACTTTGCAACCAACCAGCCGTAGTTTGAACCCGGGCCCAACGTGACTCCTTGTGGGTTGCATTGAAGAAAGCAGCCCGTCCAAACTGAGATAGTCTGGAGTTCATTGGAGAGGGAGATCTTTCCTGATTCTCTTAAGGAGATGGTTGTGCAACCACTCCTGAAAAAACCCTCCCTCGACCCAAACTGTTTGACTAAGTACAGACCTGTTTCTAACCTGCCTTTTGTTGGCAAGGTTATTGAGAAGCTGCTTGCGCTGTGGCTGGATGATTTTCTGTCAATCCACGATGTCTATGATTCTCTCCAGTCTGGATGTAGGAAGAGGCATAGCACCGAGATTGCCCTTGTTCGGGTGCTAAATTATCTCCTAATAGCGAGAGATCGGAGGTCTCGTTCCATATTGGTCCTCCTTGGTCTCCCTGCAGCATTTGGCTCTGTGGAACATGGTGTGCTTTTGAAGTACCTGCAGTTCATCTGTGGAGTGTCAGGCACAGTCCTCGAGTGGTTTTGATCATTCCTCGAGGGTAGGACTCGGAGAGTGGTCACTGGAATTTATTCCTCTGATGCTTTCCCCCTATTCTGTGGGATTCCGTAGGGCTCCATATTGTCACCACATTGTTGCAGTGTACATGCTGCCATTGGGAGACGTTATTAGGCAGCAAGGGCTGAGTTTTCACTGCTATGCAGATGATACTCAGCTGTACATGTCCTTTGTGCCCGAACAGGGTGATGTAATCTCGGTGTTTAACAGCTGCCTCTCTAAATCCAGGACTGGATGAGTGCCAGCTGGCTAAGGTTAAACCAGCTAAAACTGAGGTGTTGGTTTTGGACCCAGATCGCTGGGGGGTCAGCTGAGGAGTTCTCAAGTAGAGACTAATTAACAGGGCCAGGTATGAAGGCTGAAAGGTGACAAATGTGTGGGGAAGGAGACAGAGCTATAGATATCTGTAGAAAATGAAAATGGATGTATACACATAGCTGGAATGCCCAGGTGAGTATGCCACCCCACCCCCAACACACACGCACGCACGCACACACACACACACACACACACACACACACACACACTGAACAGAAGTGTGTGCAGGCATACCCACACATATAAATGTACCATGCACATGTGAAATCAAAGATATGGGGAGGCGGGTCAGAAGACAGACTATGATGGTAAACCATAAGGTGGCTGAAAGATGTTAGTAGAAAATAAGTCTGTCAATTTAAACCGTAGGGCTGCTAGGAGCCTAGGTGGATGATGAGTTTGGTTTCCATGTTTTTTCTTTGGTCAGCATCTTGGAAACCCTGCTGAAAGATGCAAACAGAAAGATCGACATTATGGTCCCTAGAGGTAACATGGGATACAATGGGTTTATCAGTGTCTCTATTCCTGACTGCTCTGTAATGTTCCCTGAACTGGTCAGCCAGGTGTCTGCCAGTTTCTCTGGTGTAGATAGCTGCACATTTCCTGCAAAGAATTCAACGTACTGTATCACATTACTGGAAGTACATGAGAACACCATGGCAGTGTGAAAACACCTGTGGACCTTGAATTTCAGTGACATAAGAAATAAATTTGCAGGTATAACATCGAGTTCTGTTACAAGCTTTGGTACCTGGTAGGGAGGAATTTTATTTATTTTATTTTTTAATTGTTTAACCAGGAGTGGCACACTAAGCTGAAAGCTTGTTTATAGCTGCGACCTGGGAGCACAGGAAGTTAAGTAATTTACTCAGGGTCACACAATATTTTGCTTCGTACCAGGAGATTCAACAGGTTGGGTAGTCAGCAGTAGGAAACATTTGGTGTCTCTGTAAAGGAAGCTTTGATATTACGGTTAGTTTGCAGAATAAGGAAGTTCCTAGTGATGGTCCTGTGAAGAGAAAACATATCAGAATGAAAGGGAAGCACTAGGGGAAGGCATTGTCATTGTTACATGAGAGTATCCCTCCTGTGAGGGTCAAGGTTAGGGGGCATATTACTTCCCCAGGAGAGTGCTCTGTCCACTGTGCTTTGTGGGTATCCCCTGTTCATAAAAAAAAAAAATGTGTTATTTCATCTTGCGCAGCAAATTTATAATCTGCACTGCATAACCTGTAAAATCTAAGAAACTGTGAATGTGTCAAACCATTCTTAACATGCTTTGGATAAAAGGAGCTGTGGAGGAGAAAACCGTGTGAGTCAATGGGTTTGTAATAGACTTGTGTCTTCAGACTAGTGTTCTGAACTCATAATTTGATAGCTAGAAAGGACATTGTGGAAGAGGATGCTTCAGCAGTCCACTGAAGGGAAAGATGGGCCATGATAAACTTGTTCAAGGAGATTTGGAGGGTTTCCCTGGGGCAGGAGGTGACCTTCACAGAATCATATATGTGGTGTTTCTAGAGGTCAGGCACAGTCCCTGTGAAGGAAAGAACTGTTCCACAACCCAACCAGCAAACAGATTTGCAATGCTGGTACCCATGGCAATTCCACTGACCTGCTGAAAAAACTTATTAAAAGAAAAAGCATTCAGTTTAAGAAGAGGTTCAGCCACTTAGGTTTATGTGTACGTAGGTAGCTACTTGACTTCCGCACATTCAGAAAATGCTGCAGAGCTGTCGGGCCATCATTGTGGGATCACCGTAAAGAGATGTGATATCCATAGTAAAGATGAGCTGATGGGAGCCACTGAATCTCAACTTGTCAAGTAAGTGGAGAACATGGTTAGTCTTTCATGTAGGAGGCACAGATTCAATGAGTGGTCTCATGGCATAGTAACATAATAGTTGACGGCAGAAAGGACCACTTGGCCCAACTAGTCTGCCTGTATTCCCTGCCTACATCAGCGGTCGCTGACCCTACTAGCCATTGGCCTTTTCCTCTTCTCCCCACAGTTAGGGTTCCTTACTTCTAGCCCATGCATGTTTGAATCCCACTGCATGAGGCTGTCCAGAAATGCTGAGATGTGGAATGTTGGACAGGAGCAGGCAGGCACAATAGGGCATCCAGGGTTACCTGTTTTGTGGATTTTGTGAAGAGAGAGAGAACCTGGATGCTTGAGGTTGTCGACTATGAGTCTTTTGGCAGAGGCAGGGAGTTCTTTGTTTTCAACACCAGAGGTGATGGTGGTGGTAAAATCTGTCTGATAGTTGGCAGTGGGGTCCTGTGGAAGAGAAGAATAAAACATTGTGTCAGAGGTTGATGTGTGGCTTCAGTGATGTACAGTTCCTTTTGCCAGACCACAACAGTTCCCTCCCTTATCAGCTGGCTTAATAGCAATCGATTCCTATGTTGCAGAGATCTGAGGGCTACAAACTCACCAGCTGTCAAGTTAGAGTGATAGTACTTACAATGAAAATTGAAGTCAGTGATATATTTCATACACATCTTGCACCTTTTAGCCATCTTACTCGGTCCTGTTAATTAGTCCCCACTTGTCTCTTCTGTATTCCTCTCTAGGGTGAGAACACACTACCCACTGTCTGGTGTAGCTCTAAATCAGAGCTAGGCTCTGAGGGGCTGCCAACTGTGGCACACCTCTTCCTCTCACTGCTGACTCCTTCAGACTGACTTGAATTCCCCAACGTTCTACAGCTAACCTCCTGCTGCAGCATTCCAATGTGGCTTATGCTGCTGAGAGAATTCTATGGTGAGGTCATCCCTCCAGCTCAACTGAGACTGAGGACAGGGTGAGACAGTGTGAAACCCATTTAACTGGTGTCTTACAAGCTGTCTTTCCCTAACTGCCATTAGTTCTAAGTGGGATTCTAGTAACCCCGGGTGACAAGGGGGTTACACCCACCCTCGGCCAGGAAAATGTCAGCAGTCATTACTTACCCAGCCCAGGCCATCTACCCTATGTGCTACCTATGGAGATGGGTGATTAGGCCCTCTCCTACCATATGCCAGGCACAGGAAGGTAACACTAAGGGCCCACAGGCCATTGGCTGACGCATCAGCCTCTACTCTATGATCTTTCTATGGTTACCTAGTGGCCCTGCGAGAATTGTCCAGAGCATAGCCCTAACAGACCAGTACTGCGGCCCCTACTGCAGGTCAGGACCACAGCCTGTCTATCCCCCTAGCTCTCTAGGGAAAACCTATCTGACCAGAACCCAAATTACCCAAAACAGGGAACCTCCCCCATCCCTGGACACCTGCAGCCACAACACAAGGAGCTAAGACTACCCTCTAATCATTACTTCCACACTCCCCCACAACCATACCTGTGGAAGGAAAAGTTAACACAGTTAACAACAACACCGTACTTTAAACACAACTACTTTAAAGCACATGAGGAACTCCGTTGAGTCCCTCCTCCTCCTCCTCTTCTTGTCTTCTCTTAACGTCTTCTTCAGGATCACCTGCAAGAGAAAAGACAAAACAACCCCTAATCTGCAAACACAGTGACTATCTAACCCCTACCATCAAAACACTAGAGAATCCCCAAAAATTATATTTTTAGAAAAGTAGAAAAAAAGTAGAAACAGTAAAAACAGTAGAAAAACATTATTTGCAATACACATTTTGGGGATGGAATACCCTAATTGTCCATCTAGTGACAACAGGGACCAAAGGCAGGTCAAGAAGAAGTCACTCCTGGGCGCAGCCGTGAAGCACAGTTCTGGTAGGACTGTAATCCCGAAGTGAGTCTTTGAGGACAGTTCAAACAGTCTGAAGTCTGCTGGGCGTAGGGTGTGTACTGCAATGTCATTAAGATAGAAAAGTCTGGACTTACCAGTCCCTTGAAGAATGGAAATGATACAGCACCTGGATTTCCAGCCGAAGACTCTTCCTGGCAGCATTCTTCGGACACAGCTGGGTGGACGTCTTCTGGAAAACAGGATGGCACATCTGGAAACTGCTGGGTTGATGTCATCTAGGAGATGGAACCTTGGAACAGGAAAGGAAAAAGCTGGTCTGAAGTCATCTGAAATCCCAGGCGATTAATCAGGAAACAGTTCAGCTGGTGTCCTCTCTGGATATGATGTCATCTGGAAGCCCAGGCGATGGAATCTGGAAAGCCAGTACACTGCAAGGCTGATGGATATAGGGCACCTGGTTCCTGGAATACCAGTCTGGCAGAACAACATAAATCATGACAATGGCTGGATGGCAGCACTGGCTACCACTGCTCTGCTTTCCACTTGGTAGGCATGGGCACATTGGCAGGAAGTTGGCTGCATTGAGGAAAGTAACACAATGGGTCAGGTGCAAGAATTATTACCCCATCTGGGCGCTCATAATTCACATTGTAGAAGGTTTCATGGCTCTCTCCATCCACGATCTGAACAGTGTTTATGAACAGTGTCCTGCCCACTTTCCAATATTTGAATTTCTCTGAAATAACTCTGTCTCTGACAAATCGCACATATTTTGTTGCCTCTTCCACTATCCAGGATTTCCTGTTTCTTTCAATCTCCTCCCAGACTCTCTGAGGAAAAGTGGGAAAGGATATCCTGTAGATCTCATTCACCTTTCTACGGACCTCTTTACTACACTTGGTCAACTTAAGACCTCTGGCCTGGCTTGGGGTTGGCCAGTCCTGGTTCTGCCAGTGACGCATGCTCAACGCAACATAAAATGGATCTCTGACTCCTCCTTGTGAGACAGGGCCATGGAGTCACTAATCTCTCCTTCTTGTTCTTCTGAGGCAAGAGCCCGAGGCTGTGGACCAGCACCTTCACCATAAGAAGAAAAAATAATGTTCAGGCATCTCACTGTAGAATTCAAAACACACAGCAGTTTTATTTACTATCTGGGAGACCAGAATCCCCAATGTGACCCCCATAATCCTACCCCTGGGCCAGCTGGGGGCTTCATATGTCATGGGATGATGTTTGTGGCTGCCAAGGAGCATTGATTTTGGTGGTCTAGCATTTGTGCCCCTCCAGCAGGCCAACCATAGGTGTCAGCTGTGAAGGTAGTCACTCAGCCACTTCTCTGGCTGGAACAGGGCCCTTGAGAGGTGGTGGAGCAGGGTAATTCCCAGGGCCCAAAACCAAGACAGGCCCAGGCCACCCAGCATACTGTATGCATGAAAGGGGCTGACAGCTGATAGAGGCCCCAGAGTCTGAACTTTACCCGGGGCCCGGAATTCCTCTCAAGGGGCCTGGGCTGGAATAAAGGTGCAACTTGGTGACCCTGGCTGTTGGTGTGAGGGACAATAGGATTGCATGTGTACAGATGGGGAGAAGCAGAAAAAAACTTGAGGGAGGAATTGCAAAGTCCTAATTAAAGGCAGCAAGGTATGTTGGAATGAAACCCTTAACCTTTACTTGCTTGTTATATTTTACATTGCCCATAGTCTCCAGTCTTATGCGTAAGGAATAACCCACAACAGGGCATGGGATTTTGGAGAATTGATGCATGCCCAGAGTGTGTTGTGAGGCTTAAGGCTGCAGGCCCAGTGCCTTCAACCACCTGGAAAGTGCATTCATTCTCCATAAACCCATGATCTTGAGTGGGTTATTCTGCTATAAAATGGGGAACTTGATTTTACAAGTTTCTGTAAATATATATAAAAATAGTTCTAAAATAGTTCTTCCACCTACTGGAACTAATCAGCATTCCTTCTTTGCATTTTAGTTTTTGTCCTAAACAGGATACGTAATTGTAGATCTTACTTTGAGAAGGCTCTTTCAGTAGGTAATTACATATAGGACTGGCGTCTGAAGGCGGCAGGACCTGAAAAATTTCTAGCTAGCGGTCCCTGGCGGAGGACCGCCCGTCAGGTAAGCGGCGTCATATGACGTTGGTATAAAGGGGCGGTCCGGACGCCCGCCTTCCAGTTCCTTCCCGCCGTCAGCTCGTGCAGTGCCTCGCGGTGAAGTTCATGCTCAGCCCTGTTGCTTCGTCGGTTTTTTATCAAAAGTATCAGTATTTTTACATTTTATTCATCAGGTGAACGTCTGTTTATGTCGTCCCCTTCAAAAAATAAGTGCGACTCGTGCGGCGCCCAATTGCCTCACAAAGACGGTCACTCCCTCTGCCATTTTTGTTTAGGCCCTGACCACGCGGTCGACAAGTGCCTGCATTTCAACGTGGCCACCCGCAGATGACGCCAGCAGTCTTTGGAAGCCCATCTCCTTTAAAAGAAGATGTCTGCAATGGAGAAGGAGTTGAAGAAGCTTCAGCAGGTGTCGACCTCCCAGAAGGACACAAGAAGCAGGACAAGGAAAGGCACCGGGAGAAGGCCTCCTCTTCCACGACTCCGGCTGGAGCCCCAGCTAAGATAACGTCCCTCCAGGGATCGCCCGCCAGCTACCTCCAAGGCTTTGGAGGCGTCGGCCCCTGCTCGGTTCGCGTTCGAGCCCGCTGGGTGCCTCCGGGCAAAAGGAGGCTTCTGCCCCCAGTACTGCCACAGGCTTGCGGCCTACTGGTGCGGGCACCTCCCATAAGCCGGACGTCGGCTCCTCCGATGTCCGCTGGGAGAAGGCTGCTAAGACGCCTGATCCTCCAGGGCGGCGCACGGCAGTGTCCCCCTTGGACCAGGCTGCTGCCCTCCCTCGGCCTGCCTCCAACGAGAGATCCCCTAAGTCGGATGCCGGCTCCTCTGGCGTCCACTGGGGTTTGGCCCCTAAGTCGCACGTTGGCTCCTCCGATGTGCGCCGGGCATCGGAGCCTACGACAGACCCTCCATCATCTGTCGTTCCAGGTTCCCCGCAGCCTTTGCTGCCGTCCGGGGAGCCCGAGTCCCCCCTGCCTGACCCCAGGGACTTCTCTCCTCCGTCCCCAGGCAATGCTCGGGATGCTTTTCCGCCGTCAGATCCTCCTCCTACAGAACCAGATCTGGCGATGGCCCCTCCAGCACTGGCGGGGATATTCCTCTCCCATCGGCCCTCCACCCCACGGGCCTATCACGGTTGATCCGCCCAGTGGAGTTCCCTAATGGGCTGTCTGCTCCGGCAGCTCCTCAAGCACCTGGGTATCCACTCGTCCTATCCAACGCCAGTTTACTGGGTCCACCAGTATCCTCTTGCGCAGTACCTGGCGCCAACTCCATCGACGCCCGCAGTACCAGCCTTGTACCCAACTCCGGTATTCCCTTGGCGGGTTACGGATACTCACCTTACGGATATAATCCGTACAATTATCCCCTCCTCCTCCACCACCCCCAGGCCGCGGTGGATCTTCAGGAGACTCTGGCCTCCTGGTGGGCTGAGAGCCAAGGCTCAGCTCACCAAGGAAATCGAGCTTGCCTCACAGCGACGGTGCCACCTCCGGCTCCCATATGCCCTAGGCGGCACACTGCCTCTCCACCTCCAGTTCCCGAGCTCTCCCCTCAGGATCCAGAAGGGGCAGGACACGCATCCAGGGATCCCCCCTAAGGAACCCGTTCCTCCCCCTAGACGTGCTAGGAAGTCTTACTCTGCTTCAAATTCCTCCTCTTCTTCTCTCTCGGACTCCTCCGACGGATGCTCCGAGAAAGACGACGAGCCTCGCTCTCCGTCCAAGCCCGGCCGAGGACTCCTCCGAAGTCTCCTCCGGAGGATCCTTCCTTCACGGAGTTGCTCAGGAAGATCCAGGAAGTCCATCAGTGGCGTTCCTTAGAGCCAGATCCTCAGCGGGTTAAACTCGCCGAACATCTGGACTTGCCCCTTACGGCCCCTACTCTAGTGCCACCCTGGATCTAGCCTCATGCCCACCTTATTTCCACCATTTGGAAACAACAGTCAGCTTTGCTTAGCACTTCCTCGGAAGTCCAACAGGCTATACCAGGCTCTGGAGAGTGTAGACTTTCTAAACTCTCACCACCGTGCAGACTCGGTTGTGATTTGCGCCGCTTCACGGCAGTCAGCACGCCCCAAAACATTTGAGCTAGTCTCCCAGATAAGAATCCCGCCTCCTTGATCAGTATGGAAGGAAGATCTATGCTTCTTCCACACTGCGGATCAGAGCCCTAAATTATGTAGCACATATGGAGGATTACCAGAAGGCTGTCCTTACAGGCGGAATCTAAGATCGACTCCTTGCCTGACTCCCAAATCAAGCAGGAGTTAGCTGACCTTGTCCGTTCTGCTCGTTCGGCCAGTCATCACATTCTGAGGATGACTTACGATGCAGTGGACACCACATGGACAGAGCTCCGTGTTTCCGTAAGTCTTCGGCGTCATGTATGGCTCCGTGTGTCAGGTCTGGTCCCGGAGGTGCAGTCAGCAATTCAGAGAAGCACCTTTCAGAGGTTCGGTGCTTTTCGGTGGTGATGTCAAGGACATCATCACTGACTTGCAGGAGAAGGGGACGGCCCTCAAATCTGTGGATTCTATGTACTGTCCCCATCCCTGCAGTGCCGTCCTTTTTGCAGATGCAGCCGGCCTCAAGCGAAACCTCAGGGAAGGCGGGCCACTAAACGCCGGGCCCCCACAGCTGCCAGGTCCCCGCCACCCAAAAAAGCAGCGGGTGCCCCAGCTGCGGCGCTGCCTCACACCACCTGACTCCTTCCCTCTCCCACCACCTCCGGACTCCCCGGAGGAACCAGTAGGAGGGAGATTCTCCCTACACCTTCCGGGTTGGGAGAGGATAACATCAGATTCATGGGTGCTTCAGATCATAACAGAGGGCACGCTATAGAGTTTCTGCAGAAACCTCCACGCCACCCCCTCTGAACTCCTCTTACTCAAGGGACCATCTTCCCTTGGTCAGGGAAGAAATATCTGCTCTCCTCGTGAAGCAGGCCATAGAACCCGTTCCCCCTCACCTTCACGGGACGGGTTACTATTCCCATTTCTTCCTTGTACCAAAGAAGACTGGAGATCTCAGACCCATTCTCGATCTCGGCTCCCTGAACTTCTGTGTGGAATACAAAAAGTTCAGGATGCTCTCCCTTCAAACCCTCTTGCCCTTCTCGGCCAGGCCAATGGCTTTCTGCACTGGATATGCAGGATGCGTACCTGCACATTCCATTCACCCTTAGCACGAAAGTACCTCAGGTTTGCATTCCAGGGGGACCATTACCAATTCCGGGCACTCCCTTTTGGTCTTTCCTCAGCTCCCCGAGTTTTTACCAAATGCCTGGCGGTGGTAGCGGCCCACCTGCGTACTTTGGGAGTTCAGGTTTTTCCCTACCTGGACGACTGGCTCCTGGCGGCCTCGTCCAGGGAGGAACTCCTGCATTTTCTCTACCTTACCCAGCAGGTTTTCACTGGTCTGGGTATCACCATCAACCATTCCAAGTCTCATCTGGACCCTTCCCAGAGGCTCCAGTTCATCGGGGCAATCCTCGATACGACAGTGTACAGGGCCTTCCTGCCTTCAGACAGGGGGGCCTCCCTTCAGTCCCAGACTTCCCTTCTTTCAGGAATGCAGGAAGGTTCCGGTGAGGTTGGTGCTCTGTCTTCTGGGGCTTATGGCGGCCGCCATCCCGATGGTTCCGCGTGTGCACCTCCACATGAGGATCTCTCAGTGGGATCAACTTGTAGACGACCTAGATCATCTGGTGCTGATCTCCTCGCCGATGACAAGAGACTTGCAATGGTGGATGGTTCGAGAGAACCTGTTCTGGGGGTTCCCCTTCTTTCATCCTCCCCCACCCAGACTCTGACCATGGACGCGTCAGGCGAAGGTTGGGGAGCCCATCTGGGTCCTCACCGAACCCAGGGGTTATGGTCCAGATTGGAGTTAGCTCTCCACATCAATGTGCTCGAGCTACGAGCAGTGCTGTATGCTCTCCAGGCCCTTCACCAATACATCCTTCCTGGTCACCTAGCCGTCCAAACAGACAACATGTGCGTGGTGTGGTACATCAACAAGCAGGGAGGGACTCGGTCCTACCCGCTGTGTCGGGAAGCGATGAGGGTTTGGGAATGAGGAACGCTTCACAACCTTCACCTCACGGTGATCCATGCTCCGGGAGTCGACAATGTCCTGGCAGACAGGCTAAGTTGCTCTGTGGCTCTGCCACACGAGTGGGAACTGGACCAAAAAATCCTAAAAAGCATCTTCCAGATTTGGGGGACTCCACAGATAGATCTGTTCGCCTCCTCCCAAAACGCAAAGCTTCCAACCTTTTGCTCGCTCGCTCCAGAGCGAGGTGCTTTCTGGAACGACGCTCTTTCTTTAAGCTGGAAGGACAGATTCGTCTATGCTTTTCCCCCAATTCCTCTGGTCCTTCATGTGCTACAGAAACTTGCATTGGAAGGAGCGAGAATGATTCTGATCGTTTCTTTCTGGCCCAGGCAAATCTGGTTCTCTCTTCTACAACAATACTCAGAGGTTCCTCCTCTTCCTCTTCCTTTATCTCGAGGATTGCTGACCCAGGATCAGGGGACCCTGGTCCATCCGGGACTCAAGTCTCTTCAACTTCATGCATGGCTCCTGCAGACCTAGCCCAATCCCGTTTTGGCGTCTCTCCTAAGGTGGCCGAGATTCTGGTGGAGGCTAGAAAACCCTCCACTAGGTCCACCTATGCTATGAAATGGAAGAGATTTTCCATTTGGGCTGCCTCCAAGAAAGTGGAGCCTTTCTCCTGCCCTGTGGCTGTTCTGCTTGATTATTTGCGTCATCTTTTCGACCTGGGTCTCAGTCACTCCTCTTTGAAGGTTCACATGGCCGCTATTTCAGCCTACCATGTTCCCTTCACTGATAAAGCTTTTGCCCAATTGGAGGTATCCAAGACCTTTCTCAGAGGGGTACTTCATCTCAGGCCCCCCGTTCGGACTCCGGTTCCTCCTTGGGACTTTAACTTTGTCCTCGAGAAACTTACCCTTCCTCCTTTTGAGCCTGCGGCTTCTGCAGACTTGAAGTTCTTATCATGGAAGACGCTCTTCTTGGTGGCCATTACTTCTGCTCACAGAATTTCCGAGCTCCAGGCCCTGATGTGTAAAATCCCTTAGCTGATTTTTCACAAAGAACGAGTAGCTCTTTGCACGAATCCTAAGTTTCTCCCGAAAGTGGTAGCGGAGTCTACCTTAAATCAGTCTATTGAGTTACCTGCCTTTTTCACGCAGTACTCCAACCAAGGAGAATACTTGCTCCATACCATGGATGTCCACAGGATTCTGAGATACTACACCGATAGAACGAAGGATCTCAGAAAGACAGATCAGCTGTTCGTCTCTTTTGTTCACAAAAGGGAAGGCAATGCTGTCTCCAAGCAATGCCTATCAAAGTGGTTGGCTCATTGCATCACTTTCTGTTATGACAAATACAACAAGACCCTACCGGGTCAAGTCAGAGGTCACTCCACTCGTGAAGTAGCAGCCTCTGCGGCTTGTTTCAAGAATGTGTCTGCGGCAGACATCTGTGCTGCCGCCACTTGGACTTCCGTCCATACCTTTACGAAACAGTACAGTTTGGACATTGCCTCTCGTCGTAGAGCAGGCTTCGGGTTAGCTGTCTTGCAAGGCCTCCTATCTTGAGGTTTGCAAGGTTGTTTGCTACTTATTGGAGTAGTTTCTCCTCCCGGTGCCTTTCATTTGTTCCAGACTGCTTGGGATTCTCTGCAAGAGCCCTCTTGAAGTAAGATAGATACAGTTACGTAAGAACTTACCGTAACAGTAGATCTTCGAGAGAGGCTCTTGTAGTAGGTAATACCTTCCCGCCCTCCATCCCCCTAGGCTTTTTCAGCTCCTTTTCCATTGAGGGAAATATCTGCTTCTCTCTCATCCGGGCCTGTGGCGGGAAAGAACTGGAAGGCGGGCGTCTGGGACCGCCCCTTTATTCCGACGTCGTATGACGTCAGTCCCTGCCAGGGACTGCTAGCTAGAAATTTTTCCGTGGGGTCCTGCCGCCTGCCGACGTCAGTCCTATATGTAATTACCTACTGCAAGAGCCTCTCTCGAAGATCTACTATTACGGTAAGTTCTTACGTAACTGTACTTTTTCCACAGTCGTGGCCTATCATGCTCCTCCCCCTCCTTCCTCAGTACCTGCTCATCATTTGCCATTTCTACCTTCTCCAGCCAGCCTCCCAGTACTGACTGCATGTGACCCTCCCAGGTTGTGCCTGACAATAGTCGTCTTTATGGCTAGTGCACCCACCCGGTACACAAAAACTAAATAAAAATAAATAAATGTGCTAACCATTTGGGGAAATATCATGGCTCGGCAAACCATGGGTTCTGAGCCCTGCAGTGTCACACTCCCTGCATCTGCAGTTGATGCAAAAAGTATGTGTTTGCTTGTTTATTCACAGAGGTGGTTTGTAGGATTGCTGTGGGGATTTCATACTTTAGCAGGAGTCTTGTGGAGTGGGGAATATCTTGTGATGGGGCAATGTAATGTTTGGCAACCAGGGATTAATGTAAAAAAAAAAAGTTATATAGAGAGAAACAAACTAACTACAGCTTTGGAGACTGATGGTAAATACAGCTAAGGAGATTGTCAGTAAAGGGAAGGTTTGACAAATCAGGCAGAGCACTTGGTGATGGAAACTGACTCAGGGGGGAATAGTATTGGCTCTGGGGGAAAAAAATGACTGCAAAATGTTTCCAGATTTCCCTCTGTGGAGTGATTTCAAGATTTCTGCTCATTCTCTGTCAATCAAAATGTGTAGTCCAGCCACCCAACTATGCATTAATTGAGAATTAATACACGGTCAGGTGATGTCTTTGGACAAATCATATTCTTTATTTTAATCTACCCATTTTATTAGATACCCTTCCCCATTTTATCTTTTTTTGCTCCTTCCCTGGGCTTTCCTCAGCTACACTTCTTTGAGCTGTCACGCAACTTCCTGTACCTGCTGAGTGACCCACAGCTGTATCTCACCCATCAGCAGCTTGCTGAGCCACTGAACCCTCAGGAACACCTCTGAACCAACTGCCCAGTTTCATCAGGTGGGAGAGGGGCAGGAACAGTGCACTGTGTGGCTGGGCAGTGTAGCAGAACCTACCGAGGCCATCGTCCAGTGCTGTGGGCAGCCATTTTCCACTTTCTGGGGCTCTCTTCCAGAAGTGACCACAGTGGCATCCTTAGGGTGAGGCGTTCGGCAACATGTGGTCATCCACCCCACCAAGAACACCTCTGCTAAGCTGTCAGCAGGAGCTGATAGTGCAGTGGTGAGCAACAACCCAGCCCCAGGAGGAAGTGTCCAAGGGATACTCTAACTGCCTCCCCACCAGCCTCTACTCCTGGCCCTTCCCCATTTTGAGTTGATTTCAGTACTACTTTTATTCATTTAAAATAATAAAACAGGTGCTCTTTTTAATATAGCTATATCCATGTGCTCATCGTAATTCAGAGCTCGTTTTCAACCTCATTGACCCACAAAAATCAAGAGCTACTTCTGTTTCATGCTAGTTTCTTTTAGTCACAAGAATGGTGATGTTAAACAATGGGTGTTCAAAAATAGTTGAAAGGCTCTACCTTCCGTTGTGAGGACTCGCCTTCAGCCCCGGGGGGGGGCTACAAACCAGGGGAGTGCGATGCAGCAGGGGTAAATGGAGGTCGGATGCATATGGTCACCTGAGCCTACAAAAAATGGCTCAAGTGCCTTCCACCCACAGGCAAGCTGCTGTAGTGCAGTGCACAACACAGCAGCTGCCAGCCATGGATGGCTACACCCTCGAACACCACAAGCACCCATATATGTCCCTGGTAGTCTAGTGGTACCCCTTCCCCTCCCGTACCTCCTATCACCATGAATGATTTAATTCACAAAGTTGTGAATGACTGTGACTATTACAGTATGCACTGCAAGCCTATTGGTCCACAGTGTGGACCAATGTGCTAGCAGCAGATACTGTAAGCTGCCATTTGGCTGGCAGCTGCAGAGGTATGCGGGTGGGTTTGCTGCCTGTTGATGACCGGGGGACTTGGTGGGTTGGGGGTCCTGTGTGTGGGGGGTGCCACTGGACAGCCAGGAATTGAATCATTCTTGTGTCTGGTGATCAAGGTTATGGGTGATGGGGGGTGCAACTGGACAAGCAGAGATGTAAAAACTTTATTTCAGGCAATCAGGGTTACAGGTGGGGAGGGGTACCACTAGACCACCAGGGCAGTAAATAATTTTTTATTCAAACAGCATGAAGTCTTGCTGTATTCTGACATATGCAGTTATCTCAAACCTTGAACTGCCCGGAGAACAAAGAGTTAACTTTCCATGCAGGGCATGGAATGCTGAGCTCGAGCTCGGTTGTAGCCTCTGTCTGCTGTTGTTTGAACTCCAACCGTCGGATTCTTTACTCTGCCTCACTGAACAGTCGCTCCGGAGATTTCTCCTTTGCTCGGTTCAAAAAAGTCGGTTAAAGTGTTGTTTTTTCACTCGGTTTCAACCGAACTTCTGCTTCTAAACCTATCGGTTTAAGTCTCTGTCTGTGGTACCATGAGTACTAGATAGGTTTTTCTATAATAGTTTCTATGTGGAACTTGTAAACATTGGATTTGTTCGGTTTGAACTGATCAGGTTTGTGTACAAAAACTTCTGTCTTTCTTAGAGTGTGGTAACCGGTCCGTATCGGTTCTAAAAAAAAAGGATTTCATTACGTTTTTTTCCAAGACCCGTAACACAGTCCGGAACCAATAGGGGTGTCTTGCCTGGTGGATTGCCAAAAAAAGGGTAAGTTTTGGTTAGGATTGGCCATGTCTGAGAAACCCAAGAAAAAATCTGGGCCCACTGGGTTTCAACACTGTAGTGTGTGTGGGGAAGCCTTTGCTAAGGCTAACCCCACACCACCTGTGTTGATTGTCTGGGGTTTGACCACCTCAGTTCAGACTGCCAAATTTGTAAAAGTTTTCCCAAAGCTACCCTGGATAAGAGAGTAGGTAGACTGAGGGAAAGGGAGGCCGAGAAGTCCGCTGACCCGGATGGCCAGCCCGGTTCGGTTCCGACCGAACCAGAAGGAGTGCCCTCTGACCAGGGTGAAACTTCTTCGGGCAAAAGGAGAGCCGATTCTGAGGAGTCAGTTCCGGTTAAAAGAAAGAAAAGGGATAAATCATCTGGTTCGGATCCACAATTTATTTCTCCGACCGCTGATGAGATAGCCAAAGCGATAAGGATAGTTCAATCGCTAACTTTGGTTCCGGCGAACGGCACCATCTGTCAGGGCTCGGTTGATCCGGTTCCATTCAGGATTATACTTTAGAAGAATTTTATGAACCGGAGAGAGGAGGGAGAGTATGAAGATGATGATGATGATTATGAAAGTCTGGATGTGCCTGTTGACCCGGACATCTCCCCAGACAGACCTTCAGGTGTTTCTCCTCATAGGCTTTCTGAGTCCCTTCCCACGTTATGTTTTACAAGAAATGGCTGAAACCTCCAGCTTCCTATGGAAGAAGCAGTAGAGGATCAGGAGGAGCCTGATTTTGTTGAGATGATGGACATCCCAGAGTCCAGGAGATTGTCTATTCCCTTCCATAAATCTTTTGGGAAACAGACATTTAAAATTCTAAAAACTCCTAATTCCATACCTCCTGTGGACAGAAGAATGGACAAGAGGTATACTCTTTCAGGCTCAGACATGGAGTTCCTTTCCCAGCAATGCAGCCATGTTGGGGTAGTGCAGGCTGCTGCCTGTGATAAGGCAAATATTCCCTTGGCATCACACCCCCCAGATAAGGACTCCAGGAGGATTGATGCCATGGCAAAGAAACAGTACATGGCAGCATATTTGGGACTCAGGCAGGCTAACTATATGGCCTACACAGCTAGATACCAGGAGTCCAGGTGGGACACTGTGCTGGCTCTAGCTAAACAGGCCCCTGACTAGCTTGCCAAGGAGCTGGAGCAGGTGGCTGCAGATGGGATTGAGGCATCCAAGGTGCAGTTTCATGCTGCTGTGGACTCCAATGATGTTTCATCTAGAGTCATGGCTACATCTGTGGCTCTTTGGAGGATGGCTTGGCTCAGATGTACTAGCCTATCACAGGATACCCAGGCTAAGGCCATGGATTTTCCTGTCATTGGTAATTCTTTGTTTGGGGAGCAGACAGAGAACTACATGAAGAAGATGGACAGTACAGGACCACATACAGGAGTGCTCAGGCAAAGAAGGCAAGCCACTCCTCAGAGTAGCATTCCAGGGGCAGGGGCAGGCCCTTTCAAAGGCCTTTTTACCAAGCCCAGGCCTCCTCTTCTGCTTTTGCTCAGAGGGGGTTCTTTAGAGGGAGAGGCAGACTGGGTATGAGTAGGCCTGCTTCCACCCCTCAGCCTAAAGCCCCTGCCAAGCAGACACCCTGATGGGTCTGCCTGGGCCGATTCTCCAATACCAGTAGGGGGCAGGCTGGCTTACTTTGTCCAGGACTGGAAGTCTTTAACGTCAGACAAGTGTCCTAGAAGTAATAAGTCAGGGACTGGTTCTCAGCTTCAAAAAATTTCGAAAGATGAGAACCAGATCCTTTCCACCTGCAAATCCATCAGATGCCCTTGCCCTAGAGGCAGAGGTTTCTTCCCTCTTGGCTCTCAGAGCCATAGAAAGGGTTCCTACCCTACACAGGGGCAAAGGATTGTACTCCAGGTACTCCCTAACCTCCAAAAAGACAGGAGAATGGCGGCCCATCCTGGATCTGAGATATCTAAACAAGCACCTTTTAAAGCCAAAATTCAAAATGGTGACTCTGGGAATAATTCTGCCCTCTCTAAGGCCAGGGGACTGGCTAGCCGTCCTGGACCTCAAAGATGCCTATTTTCACATTCCCATCAGGTGCTCCCACAGAAAGTACCTCAGGTTCGAGTTGCCCTCAGGCCACTATCAATTCAGAGCAATGCCCTTTGACCTAACATCAGCCCCAAGGGTTTTCACAAAGTGCCTGGCAGTAGTGGTTGCTTTCCTAAGGAGAAAAAAGATCTCCATCTTTCCATACCTAGACGACTGGCTCATAGTGAGCCAGACTGCAGACCAGGTCAAGTCACATCTTCAGATAACTCAGCAACTGCTCACTTCATTAGGATTTCTCCTAAACCTTCCAAAGTCAGTTCTAGAGCCAGTGCAGCTCCTCAGCTTTATAGGGGCGGAGCTGGATACAATAAGAGCAAAGGCCTTCTTTCCCCTGGACAGGGCAAGGACACTAATAGAACTGGCCTCTTCTTTCACCCTTCAAGTGTCTCGACCAGCAAGGCACTTCTTGCAGCTCCTGGGCCATATGGCAGCCTCTACAGCAGTGGTCCAGGGGCAAGATGAGGGACATTCAGTTCCATTTAAGAGCCTTCTGTTCCCAGAGAAAGGATTCCCTTACCAAACTAGTCCCAGTGACTCGAACCCTGATCCAGGCTTTGCAATGGTGGCAGGATCAGGACAATTTTAGACAGGGAGTTCCTTTTGTCACTCAGTCTCATTCACTAATCCTCACCACAGATGCCTCCCTCTTGGTCTGGGAGGCCCACTTGGGGGATCTTACCACCCAAGGGCTGTGGTCACCTCAAGAATCTCTGCTTCACATCAATCTCTTGGAACTCAGAGCAGTGTTTCTGGCACTGCAAGCTTTCTCCAAGTCTGTTCAGAACAAAGTAGTCCAGATTAGAACAGACAGTACCACTACAATGTGGTACATCAACAAGCAAGGGGGCACTCGGTCTACGGCCTTGTGCACAGAAGCAATGAAGTTGTGGTCTCTGGTCTATTGCCTGCAAACTTCTCTGACAGCAGTTCACCTCCCAGGGAAGGACAATGTCCTAGCAGATGCTGTCAGCAGGATATCTCAGGGCCACCACGAATGGTCCCTAGATCCCCTAATTTTGAAAGTGATTTTCTCCAGATGGGGCACTCCACAGATAGATCTTTTTGCAGCCCCAGACAATCACCAACTTACTCTCTTTTGTTGCAGACCCCCAGTCTTGGGCTCAGTCCCTCTGGATGCTCTGATTCTGAATTGGGAGGGGAAGTTCCTGTATTCTTTTCCCCCTTCCTCTCCTGTTCAAAGTACTGGTCAAGATCAGGTCTCAACCATGCAAAGTGATTCTGATTGCTCCAGACTGGGCCAGACAACCCTGGTACCCACTGTTACTGTCCTTAGCAGTCCACCTTCCCCTGTCTCTTCCCAGGAGTTACAACCTGTTGACATCCTCTCAGGGAAGGATTTGGTATCCGAATCTCAAATCTCTCAATCTCAAGGCCTTTCTCTTGAAGAGTTAGAGTTTGCTGATCTGCACCTCTCTCAAGGTGTTCTGGATATTCTTAGGGCTTCTCAAAAGCCTTCCACCAGAAAGACTTACAACTCCAAATGGAAAAGGTTCACTATTTGGTGCTCTGGTAAGCATATTTCTCCAGAATCTGCTGGGTTGCCTACAGTCCTGGACTATATGGTTCATCTCAATGGCTTGGGACTCAGACCAGCTACACTCAAAGTACATTTGGCAGCTGTTTCTGCTTTTTTGTCAGTAGGCAAGCCCTCTCCTCTATCAGCCCATCCTGTATTTTGTAAATTCTTCAAGGGATTGTTGCACACCAATCCTCCCTTCAGGGACCCTGCTCCTGCTTGGGACCTTAATGTTTGCATTGCTCAGCTTATGCAACCCCCCTTTGAGCCTTTGTCCTCTGCAGAGCTTAAGTACTTGACTTGGAAAACTGTGTTTTTGGTAGCCATTACCTCTGCCAGGCGTATCAGTGGAGCCTGATTTCATCTCTTTCCATAGAGATAAAGTGGTCCTACGAGCTAACAGGACGTTTTCAGATTTCTACCTTAATCAGTCTATGTCTCTCCTGTTTTCTTCACTGACCATTCCTCCTCTGGAGAGGCTGCACAACTTGGATGTTAAGAGGGCCCTCAGCTACTACATAGAGCGTACCAAGGGTCACAGGTTTGAGTCCCTCCAGTTGTTCCTCTCTTATGGAGAGGTTGGAAACAAACCTGCCACTAAAAGATCCATTGCCAGGTGTATTGTCTCCTGTATAAAATTCTGCTATGAAAAATTGGGTAGAACCCCACCCTCAGGCCTGAGGGCTCACTCTACTAGGGGTACAGCTGCTTCCTGGCTGCCCAGGAGATTCTCTATTTAGAAATCTGTCAAGCAGCCACCTGGAAAACAGTTCATACATTCACCAAGCATTACTCTCTGGATATCCAGGCTAGGAGTTATGCTCAGTTTGGCACAGCAGTACTTCAGAGCCTATTCCCAATGAAGGTTCTGTCCCTCCCCCTTGGAGGTACTGCTTGGTAGTCCGCATATGTCAGAATACAGCAAGACTTCATGTTGTTTGAAGAAAAAAGTACTCACCTTAGTAATGTTGTTTCTTCTAGTGGAGTCTTGCTGTATTCTGACCTCCCCGCCTCCCCTCTCAGAACCTGGTTTTTGGGATGTGGGTGGGCAGGAGCAGTGTTGGCAGCTAGAGGTGCCCCTTTTTCCTCACCCTCCTTTATTTTGGGTGTGTGTTGTGTTTTGTTTTTTGGGTTTCCTGACTTGAGTCTTTGTTTTGAAACCAAAAAAAAAAAACCTTTTTGCTTTATCAAATTTAGTTGCCAGTTGGCTAGTGTGAGTTTACAGTTTCCACACAGAACGTCCAGTGAGTATAGCTCGTACAGATCTGATGGTTGGAGTTCAAACAACAGCAGACAGAGGCTTCAACCGAGCTCGAGCTCAGCGTTCCATGCCCTGCATGGAAAGTTAACTCTTTGTTCTCCGGGGCAGTTCAAGGTTTGGAGATCACTGCATATGTCAGAATACAGCAAGACTCCACTAGAAGGAAACAACATTACTAAGGTGAGTAATTTTTTCTTTTGGGTGATCAGGATTACATGTGGGGAGGGAAGGTACCACTGGACCACCAGGGCAATGAAGTAATCTTTATTTTGGATGATTGGGGTTACGGGCAGGGAGGGATCCACTAGACTACCAGGGCATATGGTGGGAGATTGTGTTCAGTGTTCGGGTGGGTGGGGTTGCCACCCATGGCTGGTGGCTGCTGTATTGTGCCCTGCACTACAGCGGCCCACCTGTGGGTGGCTACCAGTTGACCCTTTTTTTGTGGACTCAACTTTGTGCCCATGCACGCACATCCCGGACTGAATATCAGGATGTGTCGCATATGCATGGACACACCCCCGGAGATGCACCGTATACATTACCTTTGTGCCACGGCGCATTGGGAATGCACCGTGCAATTCCACCTTTGAATATAGCTCAGGGACACATTTCTGCGGTCCGCTGGCCCAACTCTGTTGCGCCAGGTGCAACCCCTTTGAATGTCGAGGCCTATATTAATTTACTAAGAAGCTCTTGCCCCAAATTATAAAAAAAAAAAAAAGAGGATGGGACAAAAATCCTAGCTTGCTTTCCACTTGCTGCTCCTCGGTGTGAAAGAGTTAAAAATATTTTCTTCTGAAGAGATTGTTTTACTGCAGATGAGGTTATACAACTCTGAGTAGCTCCTTTATACTTTGTTATTTTGCTATAGTGGGTACTGCAATTCGAGTGGCAGTTTCACATCAGCTATTAATTATTGCTCACTGTAAACAACCCTTAGATACAAAAACACAAGCACAATGCCTGGAAGTATATTCTTATGTACTCACTTTAGGAATGCTGCCTTTCATCAGTCAGATGCATGAGCTTTGTTTTATCGATATATTGCATTGTTTTATTATTTTGTACAGTACTTGGGCGTTGGAAAGAACATTATGAAATAAAGCATCTGTCTGTCTGTCTGCATGTCTGCCTGTCTATTTATCTATCATAGCTGTATGTCTGTCTATCTACAGACAATATCTATCTGTCTGTCTGTCTGTTTATTGCACTGAATGTATGTTAAAACTCAGTGTATAGACAGTTTTCTGCTGTACTGCTGTCTTCTGATACCCTCATGAAACCAAGATGTTACATTTCATGAGGCCAGCAAGAAGAAAATTTTGAAAGACTAAACACATGAGTTAATAAGATCAGGCTTCATTTTTTATTACATGTTTCTTAGTTCAATTATTTTGTTACAAGAGCCAATAAAAGTGTATCATATTATGCAGATATTTTGTGAAATTACTACAGGAATCAATAATTTAAAAATTCAGTTACGCTAGTTGTTGAATGTTCCCTTGGTTTTTCGCAATAAGGTTGCCACCATCAGGTCCGACATCGGCCTGGCTCCCTCTGGAGTTTCTGGGAGGTCAGCAGGAGGTTGCAAGCACCGGTTTGCTTGGTCCGACTTTGTCCATTCTGGAATTTATGGACATCATGAGGATTGTCCAGACTTTGCAGCCAACCAGCCGTAGTTTGAAACCGGGCCCAGCGTGACTCCTTTGTGGTTGCATTGAAGAAAGCAGCCGGTCCAAACTGAGATAGTCTGGAGTTCATTGGAGAGGGAGATCTTTCCTGATTCTCTTAAGGAGATGGTTGTGCAACCGCTCCTGAAAAAACCCTCCCTCGACCCGAACTGTTTGACTAAGTACAGACCTGTCTCTAACCTGCCTTTTGTAGCAAGGTTATTGAGAAGCTGCTTGCGCTGCGGCTGGATGATTTTCTTTCAATCCACGATGTCTATGATTCTCTCCAGTCTGGATGTAGGAAGAGGCATAGCACCGAGATTGCCCTTGTTCAGGTGCTAAATTATCTCCTAATAGCGAGAGATCGGAGGTCTCGTTCCATATTGGGCCTCCTTGGTCTCCCTGCAGCATTTGGCTCTGTGGAACATGGTGTGCTTTTGAAGCACCTGCAGTTCGTCTGTGGAGTGTCAGGCACTGTCCTCGAGTGGTTTTGATCATTCCTCGAGGGTAGGACTCGGAGAGTGGTCACTGGAATTTATTCCTCTGATGCTTTCCCCTATTCTGTGGGATTCCGTAGGGCTCCATATTGTCGCCCACATTGTTCGCAGTGTACATGCTGCCATTGGGAGACGTTATTAGGCAGCAGGGCTGAGTTTTCACTGCTATGCAGATGATACTCAGCTGTACATGTCCTTTTGTGCCCGAACAGGGTGATGTAATCTCGGTGTTTAACAGCTGCCTCTCTAAATCCAGGACTGGATGAGTGCCAGCTGGCTAAGGTTAAACCCAGCTAAAACTGAGGTGTTGGTTTTGGACCCAGATCGCTGGGGGGGGGGTGTCAGCTGAGGAGTTCTCAAGTAGAGACTAATTAACAGGGCCAGGTATGAAGGCTGAAAGGTGACAAATGTGGGGGAAGGAGACAGAGCTGTAGATATCTGTAGAAAATTAAAATGGATGTGTACACATAGCTGGAATGCCCAGGTGAGTATGCCACCCCACCCCCCAACACAGGCACACACACACACACACACACACACTGAACAGAAGTGTGTGCAGGCATACCCACACATATAAAGGTACCATGCACATGTGAAATCAAAGATATGGGGAGGGGGGTCAGAAGACAGACTATGATGGTAAACCATAAGGTGGCTGAAAGATGTTAGTAGAAAATCAGTCTGTCAATTTAAACCGTGAGGGCTGCTAGAGAGCCTAGGTGGATGATGAGTTTGGTTTCCATGTTTTTCTTTGGTCAGCATCTTGGAAACCCTACTGAAAGATGCAAACAGAAAGATCGACATTATGGTCCTAGAGGTAACATGGGATACAATGGGTTTATCAGTGTCTCTATTCCTGACTGCTCTGTAATGTTCCCTGAACTGGTCAGCCAGGTGTCTGCCAGTTTCTCTGGTGTAGATAGCTGCACATTTCCTGCAAAGAATTCAACGTACTGTATCACATTACTGGAAGTACATGAGAACACCATGGCGGTGTGAAAACACCTGTGGGACCTTGAATTTCAGTGACATAAGAAATAAATTTGCAGGTATAACATCGAGTTCTGTTACAAGCTTTGGTACCTGGTAGGGAGGAATTTTATTTATTTTATTTTTTTTAATTGTTTAACCAGGAGTGGCACACTAAGCTGAAAGCTTGTTTATAGCTGTGACCTGGGAGCACAGGAAGTTAAGTAATTTACTCAGGGTCACACAATATTTTGCTTCGTACCAGGAGATTCAACAGGTTGGGTAGTCAGCAGTAGGAAACATTTGGTGTCTCTGTAAAGGAAGCTTTGATATTACGGTTAGTTTGCAGAATAAGGAAGTTCCTAGTGATGGTCCTGTGAAGAGAAAACATATCAGAATGAAAGGGAAGCACTAGGGGAAGGCATTGTCATTGTTACATGAGAGTATCCCTCCTGTGAGGGTCAAGGTTAGGGGGCATATTACTTCCCCAGGAGAGTGCTCTGTCCACTGTGCTTTGTGGGTATCCCCTGTTCATAAAAAAAAAAAATGTGTTATTTCATCTTTCGCAGCAAATTTATAATCTGCACTGCATAACCTGTAAAATCTAAGAAACTGTGAATGTGTCAAACCATTCTTAACATGTTTTGGATAAAAGGAGCTGTGGAGGAGAAAACCGTGAGTGAGCAATGGGTTTGTAATAGACTTGTGTCTTCAGACTAGTGTTCTGAACTCATAATTTGATAGCTAGAAAGGACATTGTGGAAGAGGATGCTTCAGCAGTCCACTGAAGGGAAAGTTGGGCCATGGTAAACTTGTTCAAGGAGATTTGGAGGGTTTCTGGGGCAGGAGGTGACCTTCACAGAATCATATATGTTTGTAGAGGTCAGGCACAGTCCCTGTGAAGGAAAGAACTGTTCCACAATCCAACCAGCAAACAGATTTGCAATGCTGGTACCCATGGCAATTCCACTGACCTGCTGAAAAAACTTATTAAAAGAAAAAGCATTCAGTTTAAGAAGAGGTTCAGCCACTTAGGTTTATGTGTACGTAGGTAGCTACTTGACTTCCCGCACATTCAGAAAATGCTGCAGAGCTGTCGGGCCATCATTGTGGGGATCACCGTGTAAAGAGATGTGATATCCATAGTAAAGATGAGCTGATGGGAGCCACTGAATCTCAACTTGTCAAGTAAGTGGAGAACATGGTTAGTCTTTCATGTAGGAGGGCACAGATTCAATGAGTGGTCTCATGGCATAGTAACATAATAGTTGACGGCAGATAAGGACCACTTGGCCCAACTAGTCTGCCTGTATTCCCTGCCTACATCAGCGGTCGCTGACCCTACTTGGCCATTGGCCTTTTCCTCTTCTCCCCACAGTTAGGGTTCCCTTACTTCTAGCCCATGCATGTTTGAATCCCCCCTGCATGAGGCTGTCCAGAAATGCTGAGATGTGGAATGTTGGACAGGAGCAGGCAGGCACAATAGGGCATCCAGGGTTACCTGTTTTGTGGATTTTGTGAAGGAGAGAGAGAACCTGGATGCTTGAGGTTGTCGCACTATGAGTCTTTTGGCAGAGGCAGGGAGTTCTTTGTTTTCAACACCAGAGGTGATGGTGGTGGTAAAATCTGTCTGATAGTTGGCAGTGGGGTCCTGTGGAAGAGAAGAATAAAACATTGTGTCAGAGAGTTGATGTGCGGCTTCAGTGATGTACAGTTCCTTTTGCCAGACCACAACAGTTCCCTCCCTTATCAGCTGGCTTAATAGCAATGCGATTCCTATGTTGCAGAGATCTGAGGGCTACAAACTCACCAGCTGTCAAGTTAGAGTGATAGTACTTACAATGAAAATTGAAGTCAGTGATATATTTCATACACATCTTGCACCTTTTAGCCATCTTACTCGGTCCTGTTAATTAGTCCCCACTTGACGACTCTTCAGCTCATTCACTCCTACTAAACCTTTTCATACCCATCATCAATCACCTTTTTGTTTCCCAGATTATTTTCTTACTTTGCCTATTATCACATTGTCTGCTGGGGCACCTCCCTATTTTCTTTTCTCATACATACATGTAAGCCTTGTAGTGGTGCCTCCAATTTTGTAACCACTACCTGGGCTAACCTAGGTTCGGGGAAAAAATCTGTTTGTTTAGCATTTTGGGTAGGTTTGTACTTCTGGTCAGGGGCACCCAAGTAATTCCAGACACAGGAAGCAATAACGGAAATATCCAAACCAGGAATGGGATTCTAGAGTATGGCTTTTATTCACATCAACACAGGAATAATAAAGCAAAGATGGACCCCCACAGGGCTACACGCACTGGCAATGCAGATTTACAGAGGTCAGAGCACATCTTCACTACACGTAAACCCTCATGTTCTGAACACATCTGGGCTCACATGGCCTGAACTGGTACTCTTCTCTTTGATTCCTTGACATGGCACCCCGGCCAGTACTTGGACACTTTTCTATATGGCATGGAGTTTGGTGGTGGCACCCTAAACCACCCTTGAGCACTTTCTAGCTCTAAAGGGAAAACATCCTTAATCCCATGTCTGGGTACTTACTGCAGACACTGGCCAAGTGCCTGGAAGAAAGCTATAGGTGCCCAAAGTGAACCCAGAGAGGTAAACCTGGTTACTCCAGAGGGGATCTCCCACCTCTTGCTCCCCAGATCTATACCCGGCCATGCATTTGAATACATCTTTCTTTGAACTCTCTGGTTATAGATGCTATCTCAAAAGTATATCACATTTAACATTCTACTCTGTATTTAGCTGGTGTCCTGACTTGAAAAGTTCTGTAAGTGGCTATGTCCATCTTCCTAGACCCCCACTGTTTTAGATGCTTCCAAGCCATACACAAAATTAAAAGTACTCTACTTGGCTAGTCTTCTCCTGACCCAACAGTAGGCAGTTACTTTTACACAACACTGTCTTGGTGGAACATAGGCTCTATTTCAGAGCAGACTCACCGTGGTATGCAGGTGCCCCAGGGCTTCTTACCACAAAACACAGATTCTCCGGTACCTCAGTACAATTTCTTCTTCCAGACAGCTTTTCCCTTTCCAGGCAGGGCCAGGGGATTGCCCCTGAAATGCTGGACCCCCCCCATCACCCCGGGGATGGGGCACTGGAACAACACTGTGAACGGTCTCTACCACTTCCTGCTGGTCTCTTCTGTATTCCTTTCTAGGGTGAGAACACACTACCCACTGTCTGGTGTAGCTCTAAATCAGAGCTAGGCTCTGAGGGGCTGCTAACTGTGGCACACCTCTTCCTCTCACTGCTGACTCCTTCAGACTGACTTGAATTCCCCAACGTTCTACAGCTAACCTCCTGCTGCAGCATTCCAATGTGGCTTATGCTGCTGAGAGAATTCTATGGTGAGGTTATTCCTCCAGCTCAGCTGAGACTGAGGACAGAGTGAGACAGTGTGAAACCCATTTAACTGGTGTCTCACAATCTGCCTTTCCCTACCTGCCACTAGTTCTAAGTGGGATTCCAGTAATCCCGGGTGACAAGGGGTTACACCCACCTCGCCAGGAAAATGACTGTCTGCAGTCATTACTTACCCGGCCCAGGCCATCCTACCCTATGTGCTAACTATGGAGATGGGTGATCAGGCCCTCTCCTACCATGCAGGCACAGGCAGGTAACACTAAGGGCCCAGAGGCCATCGGCTGACACATCAGCCTCTACTCAATGATCTTTCTGTGGTTACCTAGTGGCCCTGGGAGAATTGTCAGAGCATAGCCCTAACAGACCAGTACTGCGGCCCCTACTGCAGGTCAGGACCACAGCCTGTCTATCCCCCTAGCTCTCTAGGGAAAACCTATCTGACCAGAACCCAAATTACCCAAAACAGGGGAACCTCCCCCCATCCATGGACACCTGCAACCACAACACAGGGAGCTAACATTACCCTCTAAGCATTACTTCCACACTCCCCCACAACCATACCTGTGGAAGGAAAAGTTAACAACAACACCGCACTTTAAACACAACTACTTTAAAGCACATGAGGAACTCAGTTGAGTCCCTCCTCCTCCTCTTCTTGTCTTCTTCAGGATCACCTGCAAGAGAAAAGACAAAACAACCCCTAATCTGCAAATACAGTAACTATCTAACCCCTACCATCAAAACACTGGAGAATGCCCAAAAATTATTTTTTTAGAAAAGTAGAAAAAAGTAGAAACAGTAAAAACAGTAGAAAAACATTATTTGCAATACACATTTTGGGGATGGAATGCCCTAATTGTCCATCTAGTGACAACAGTGCCCAAAGTCAAGTCCGAGAAAGAGTGTCTCCTGGGCTGGAGCCGGTGAAGCACCAGTTCTGGTAGGACTGTAATCCCGAAGGAGGTCTTTGAGGGCAGTTCAAACAGTCTGAAGTCTGCTGGGCGTAGGGTGTGTACTGCAATGTCATTAAGATAGAAAAGTCTGGACTTACCAGTCCCTTGAAGAATGGAAATGATCGGCACCTGGATTTCCAGCTGAAGACTCTCCCTGGCAGCATTCTTCGGATACAGCTGGGCAGACATCTTCTGGAAAACAACAGAATGGCACATCTGGAAACTGCAGAGTTGATGTCATCTAGGAGATGGAACTTTGGAACAGGAAAGGAAAAAGCTGGTCTGAAGTCATCCGAAATCCCAGGCGATGAATCAGGAAACAGTTGGGTTGGTGTCCTCTCTGGATATGATGTTATCTGGAAGGCCAGGTGATGGAATCTGGAAAGCCAGTACACTGCAAGGCTGATGGATATGGGGCACCTGGTTCCTGGAATACCAGTCTGGCTTAACAACATAGGTACGGCAATGGATGGATGGCAGCACTGGCTACCACTGCTCTGCTTTCCACTTGGTAGGCATGGGCACATTGCAGGAAGTTGGTTGCATTGAGGAAAGTAACACAGTGGGTCAGGTGCAAGAATTATTACCCCATCTGGACGCTCATAATTCACATTGCAGAAGGTTTCATGGCTGTCTCCATCTACGATCCGAACAGTGTCTATGAACAGTGTCCTGCCCACTTTCCAATATTTGAATTTCTCTGAAATAACTCTGTCTCTGACAAATCGCACATATTTTGTTGCCTCTTCCACTATCCAGGATTTCCTGTTTCTTTCAATCTTCTCCCAGACTCTCTGAGGAAAAGTGGGAAAGGATATCCCATCGATCTCATTCACTTTCCTACGAACCAGTCTTTCTTCTTTACTACACTTGGTCAACTTAAGACCTCTGGCCTGGCTTGGGGTCAGCCAATCCTGGTTCTGCCAGTGACGCATGCTCAACACAACATAAAATGGATCTCTGACTCCTCCTTGTGGAGACAGGGCCATGGAGTCACTAATCTCTCCTTCTTGTTCCTCTGAGGCAAGAGCCCGAGGCCGTGGACCAGCACCTTCACCATAAGGAGAAAAAATAATGTTTGGGCATTACACTATAGAATTCAAAACACACAGCAGTTTTATTTACTATCTGGGAGACCAGAATCCCCAATGTGACCCCCATAATCCTACCCCTGGGCCAGCTGGGGACTTCATATGTCATGGGATGATGTTTGTGGCTGCCAAGGAGCATTGATTTTGGTGGTCTAGCATTTGTGCTCCTCCAGCAGGCCAACCATAGGTGTCAGCTGTGAAGGTAGTCACTCAGCCACTTCTCTGGCTGGAACAGGGCCCTTGAGAGGGTGGTAGAGCAGGGGTAATTCCCAGGGCCCAACACCAAGACAGCATGAGCCACCCAGCATACGGTATGCATGAAAGGGGCTGAGAGCTGATAGAGGCCCCAGAGTCTGAACTTTACCGGGGCCTGGAATTCCTCTCAAGGGCCTGGGCTGGAATAAAGGTGCAACTTGGTGACCCTGGCTGTTGGTGTGAAGGACAATAGGATTGCATGTGTACAGATGGGGAGAAGCAGAAAAAAAACTTGAGGGAGGAATTGCAAAGTCCTAATTAAAGGCAGCAAGGTATGTTAGAATGAAACCCTTAACCTATACTTGTTTGTTATATTTTACATTGCCCATAGTCTCCAGTCTTATGAGTAGGAGTAACCCACAACAGGGCATGGGATTCTGGAGAATTAATGCATGCCCAGAGTGTGTTGTGAGGCTTAAGGCTGCAGGCCCAGTGCCTTCAACCACCTGGAAAGTGTATTCATTCTCCATAAACCCATGCTCTTGAGTGGGTTATTCTGCTTATAAAATGGGGAACTTGATTTTACAAGTTTCTGAAAATATATATAAAAATAGTTTTAAAATAGTTCTTCCACCAACTGGAACTAATCAGCATTCCTACTTTGCATTTTAGTTTTTTGTCCTAAACAGGATACCGTAATTGTAGTTTTCCACGGTCATGGCCTATCATGCTCCTCCCCCTCCTTCCTCAGTACCTGCTTGTCATTTCCACCTTCTCCAGCCAGCCTCCCAGCACTGACTGCATGTGACCCTCCCAGGTTGTGCCTGACAATAGTCGTCTTTATGGCTAGTGCACCCACCCGGTACACAAAAACTAAATAAAACTAAATAAATGTGCTAACCATTTGGGGAAATATCATGGCTCGGCAAACCCTGGGTTCTGAGCCCTGCAGTGTCACACTCACTGCATATGCAGTTGATGCAAAAAGTATGTGTTTGCTTGTTTATTCACAGAGGTGGTTTGTAGGATTGCTGTGGGGATTTCATACTTTAGCAGGAGTCTTGTGGACTGGGGAACATCTTGTGATGGGGCAATGTAATGTTTGGCAACCACGGGATTAATGTAAAAAAATATATATATATATAGAGAGAAACTAACTACAGCTTTGGAGACTGATGGTAAATACAGCTAAGGAGATTGTCAGTAAAGGGAAGGTTTGACAAATCAGGCAGAGCACTTAGTGATGGAAAACTGACTTGGCGGGGGAGGGAATAGTATTGGCTCTGGGGGAAAAAATGACTGCAAAATGTTTCCAGATTTCCCTCTGTGGAGTGATTTCAATATTTCTGCTCACTCGCTGTCAATCAAAATGTGTAGTCCAGCCACCCAACTATGCATTCATTGAGAATTAATACACGGTCAGGTGATGTCTTTTGACAAATCACATTCTCTATTTTAATCTACCCATTTTATTAGATACCCTTCCCCATTTTATTTATTTTTCTGCTCCTTCCCTGGGCTTTCTGCAGCTACACTCCTTTGGGCTGTCACGCCAACTTCCTGTACCTGCTGAGTGACCCACTGCTGTATAGCACCTATCAGCGGCTTGCTGAGCCGCTGAACCCTCAGGCACACCTCTGAACCAACTGCCCAGTTTCATCAGGTGGGAGAGGGACAGGAACAGTGCACTGTCTGGCTGGGCAGTGTAAGGAAGCCTGCCCGAGGCCATCGTCCAGTGCTGTGGGCAGCCATTTTCCACTTTTTCTGCTGCTCTCTCTTCAAAGTGACCACAGTGGCATCCTTAGGGTGAGGGCGTTTGGCAACATGTGGTCACCCACACCACCAAGAACACCTCTGCTAAGCTGCTAACAGGAGCTGATAGTGCAGTGGTGAGCAACAACCCAGCCCCCGGGAGGGAAGTGTCCAAGGGATGCTCTAACTGCCTCCCCACCAGCCTCTACTCTGACGGTGCCCTTCCACCATTTTGAGTTGATTTCAGTATTACTTTTATTCATTTAAAATAATAAAATGGGTGCTCTTTTTAATATAGCTATATCCATGTGTTCATCGTAATTCAGAGCTTGTTTTCAACCTCATTGACCCACAAAAATCAAAAGCGACTTCTGTTTCATGCTTGTTTCTTTTAGTCACAAGAATAGTGATGTTAAACAATGGGTGTTCAAAAATAGCTGAAAGGCTCTACCCTCCATTGTGAGGACTCGCCCTCAGCCCCGGTGGGGGGCTACAAACCAGGAGAGTGCGATGCAGCAGGGGTAAATGAAGGTCGGATGCATATGGTCACCTGAGCCTACAAAAAATGGCTCAAGTGCCTTCCACCCACAGGCAAGCTGCTGTAGTGCAGTGCACAACACAGCAGCCGCCAGCCATGGATGGCTACACCCTCGAATACCACAAGCACCCATCTTATGTCCCTGGTAGTCTAGTGGTACCCTCCTCCCTCCTGTACCTCCCTAGCACCGTGAATGATTTAATTCACAAAGTTGTGAATGACTGTGACTATTACAGTATGCACTGCAAGCCTATTGGTCCACAGTGTGGACCAATGTGCTGCAACAGATACTACAAGCTGTCATTTGGCTGGCAGCTGCAGAGGTATGTGGGTGGGTTTGCTGCCTGTTGATGACCGGGGAGGGACTTGGTGGGTTGGGGGTCCTGTGTGGGAGGGGTGCCACTGGACTACCAGGAATTTAATCATTCTTGCGTATGGTAAGCGAGGTTATGGGTGGTGGGGGTACAACTGGACCAACAGAGATGTAAAAACTTTATTTCAGGCAATCAGGGTTACAGGTCAGGAAGGGGGCACCATTAGACCACTAGGGCAGTAAAGAATTCTTTATTTTGGGTGATCAGGGTTGCATGCGGGGAGGGAGGGTACCGCTGGACCACCAGGGCAGTAAAGTAATCTTTATTTTGGGCGATTGGGGTTACGAGCAGGAAGGGGGGATCCACTAGACTACCAGGGTATATGGTGGGAGATTGTGTACGGTGTTCGGGGGGGGGTTGCCACTCATGGCTGGCGGCTGCTGTATTGTGCCCTGCACTACAGCGGCCCACCTGTGGGTGGCTACCATTTGACCCTTTTTTTATGGACTCAACTTTGTGCCCATGCGCCGCACATCCCGGGCTGAATATCAGGATGCGCTGCATATGCATGGACACACCCCCGGAGATGCGCCGTATACATTATCTTTGTGCCACGGCGCACTGGGAATTGCACCGTGCAATTCCACCTTTTGAATATAGCCCAGGGGCACATTTCTGCGGTTGCGTTGGCCCAACTCTGTTGCACCAGGTGCAACCCCTTTGAATATCGAGGCCTATATTAATTTACTAAGAAGCTCTTGCCCCAAATTATAAAAAAAAAAAAAAAAAAAAAGAGGCTGGGACAAAAATCCTAGCTTACTTTCCACTTGCTGCTCCTTGGTGTGAAAGAGTTAAAAATATATTCTTCTGAGGAGATTGTTTTTACTGCAGACGGCATTATATAACTTCTGAGTAGCTCCTTTAAACGTTGTTATTTTGCTATGGTGGGTACTGCAACTCAAGTGGCAATTTCACATCAGCTATTAATTATTGCTCACTGTAAACAACCCTTACATACAAAAACACAAGCACAATGCAGGAAGTATATTCTTATGTACTCACTTTAGGAATGCTGCCTTTCATCAGTCAGATGCATGAGCTTTGTTTTATCGATATCTGCTTTTGTTTTCCATTATTTTTGTACAGTACTTTGGCGTTGGAAAGAACATTATGAAATAAAGCGTCTGTCTGCATGTCTGCCTGTCTATCTATCTATCTATCTATCATAGCTGTTTGTCTGTCTATCTACAGACAATATCTATCTATCTGTCTGTCTGTCTGTCTATCTGTTTATTGCACTGAATGTATGTTAAAACTTGGTGCATAGACAGTTTTCTGCTGTACTGCTGTCTTCTGGTACCCTCGTGAAACCATGATGTTACATTTCATGAGGCCAGCAAGAAGAAAATTTTGAAAGACTAAACACATGATTTAATAAGATCAGGCTCCATTTTTTATTACATGTTTCTTAGTTCAATTATTTTGTTACAAAAGCCAATGAAAGTGTATCATACTATGCAGATATTTTGTGAAATTACTACAGGAATCAATAATTTAAAAATACAGTTATGCTAGTTGTTGAATGTTCCTTGGTTTTTCGAGATAAAGGTTGCCACCATCAGGTCCGACATCGGCCTGGCCCCTCATGGGGTTTTGGAGGTCAGCAGGAGGTTGCAAGCACCTAGTTTGCTTGGTCCGACTTTGTCCATTCTGGAATTTATGGACATCATGAAGGATTGTCCAGACTTTGCAACCAACCAGCCGTAGTTTGAACCCGGGCCCAGCGTAACTCCTTGTAGGTTGCATTGAAAAGCAGCCCGATCAAGCTGAGATAGTCTGGAGTTCATTGGAGGGAGATCTTTCCTGATTCTCTTAAGGAGATGGTTGTGCAACCACTCCTGAAAAAACCCTCCTCGACCCGAACTGTTTGACTAAGTACAGACCTGTTTCTAACCTGCCTTTTGTTGCAAGGTTATTGAGAAGCTTCTTGCGCTGTGGCTGGATGATTTTCTTTCAATCCACGATGTCTATGATTCTCTCAGTCTGGATGTAGGAAGAGGCATAGCACCGAGATTGCCCTTGTTCGGTGCTAAATTATCTCCTAATAGCGAGAGATCGGAGGTCTCGTTCCATATTGGTCCTCCTTGGTCTCCCTGCAGCATTTGGCTCTGTGGAACATGGTGTGCTTTTGAAGTACCTGCAGTTCATCTGTGGAGTGTCAGGCACTGTCCTCGAGTGGTTTTGATCATTCCTCGAGGGTAGGACTCGGAGAGTGGTCACTGGAATTTATTCCTCTGATGCTTTCCCCCTATTCTGTGGGATTCCGTAGGGCTCCATATTGTCGCCCACATTGTTCGCAGTGTACATGCTGCCATTGGGAGATGTTATTAGGCAGCAAGGGCTGAGTTTTCACTGCTATGCAGATGACACTCAGCTGTACATGTCCTTTGTGCCCGAACAGGGTGATGTAATCTCGGTGTTTAACAGCTGCCTCTCTTAAATCCAGGACTGGATGAGTGCCAGCTGGCTAAGGTTAAACCAGCTAAAACTGAGGTGTTGGTTTTGGACCCAGATCGCTGGGAGGGGTGTCAGCTGAGGGTTCTCAAGTAGAGACTAATTAACAGGGCCAGGTATGAAGGCTGAAAGGTGACAAATGTGTGGGGAAGGAGACAGAGCTATAGATATCTGTAGAAAATGAAAATGGATGTATACACATAGCTGGAATGCCCAGGTGAGTATGCCACCCACCCCCAACACACCACACACACACACACACACACACACACACACACTGAACAGAAGTGTGTGCAGGCATCACACATATAAATGTACCATGCACATGTGAAATCAAAGATATGGGAGGGGGTCAGAAGACAGACTATGATGGTAAACCATAAGGTGGCTGAAAGATGTTAGTAGAAAATAAGTCTGTCAATTTAAACCGTAGGGCTGCTAGGAGCCTAGTTGGATGATGAGTTTGGTTTCCATGTTTTTCTTTGGTCAGCATCTTGGAAACCCTGCTGAAAGATGCAAACAGAAAGATCGACATTATGGTCCCTAGAGGTAACATGGGATACAATGGGTTTATCAGTGTCTCTATTCCTGACTGCTCTGTAATGTTCCCTGAACTGGTCAGCCAGGTGTCTGCCAGTTTCTCTGGTGTAGATAGCTGCACATTTCCTGCAAAGAATTCAACGTACTGTATCACATTACTGGAAGTACATGAGAACACCATGGCGGTGTGAAAACACCTGTGGGACCTTGAATTTCAGTGACATAAGAAATAAATTTGCAGGTATAACATCGAGTTCTGTTACAAGCTTTGGTACCTGGTAGGGAGGAATTTTATTTATTTTATTTTTTTTAATTGTTTAACCAGGAGTGGCACACTAAGCTGAAAGCTTGTTTATAGCTGCGACCTGGGAGCACAGGGAAGTTAAGTAATTTACTCAGGGTCACACAATATTTTGCTTCGTACCAGGAGATTCAACAGGTTGGGTAGTCAGCAGTAGGAAACATTTGGTGTCTCTGTAAAGGAAGCTTTGATATTACGGTTAGTTTGCAGAATAAGGAAGTTCCTAGTGATGGTCCTGTGAAGAGAAACATATCAGAATGAAAGGAAGCACTAGGGAAGGCATTGTCATTGTTACATGAGTATCCCTCCTGTGAGGGTCAAGGTTAGGGGCATATTACTTCCCCAGGAGGTGCTCTGTCCACTGTGCTTTGTGGGTATCCCTGTTCATAAAAAAAAAAAAAAAATTATTTCATCTCGCAGCAAATTTATAATCTGCACTGCATAACCTGTAAAATCTAAGAACTGTGAATGTGTCAAACCATTCTTAACATGCTTTGGATAAAAGGAGCTGTGGAGGAGAAAACCGTGAGTCAATGGGTTTGTAATAGACTTGTGTCTTCAGACTAGTGTTCTGAACTCATAATTTGATAGCTAGAAAGGACATTGTGGAAGAGGATGCTTCAGCAGTCCACTGAAGGAAAGATGGGCCATGATAAACTTGTTCAAGGAGATTTGGAGGGTTTCCTGGGGCAGGAGGTGACCTTCACAGAATCATATATGTGGCGTTTGTAGAGGTCAGGCACAGTCCCTGTGAAGGAAAGAACTGTTCCACAACCCAACCAGCAAACAGATTTGCAATGCTGGTACCCATGGCAATTCCACTGACCTGCTGAAAAAACTTATTAAAAGAAAAAGCATTCAGTTTAAGAAGAGGTTCAGCCACTTAGGTTTATGTGTACGTAGGTAGCTACTTGACTTCCCGCACATTCAGAAAATGCTGCAGAGCTGTCGGGCCATCATTGTGGGGATCACCGTGTAAAGAGATGTGATATCCATAGTAAAGATGAGCTGATGGGAGCCACTGAATCTCAACTTGTCAAGTAAGTGGAGAACATGGTTAGTCTTTCATGTAGGAGGGCACAGATTCAATGAGTGGTCTCATGGCATAGTAACATAATAGTTGACGGCAGATAAGGACCACTTGGCCCAACTAGTCTGCCTGTATTCCCTGCCTACATCAGCGTCGCTGACCCTACTTAGCCATTGGCCTTTTCCTCTTCTCCCCACAGTTAGGGTTCCTTACTTCTAGCCCATGCATGTTTGAATCCCACTGCATGAGGCTGTCCAGAAATGCTGAGATGTGGAATGTTGGACAGAGCAGGCAGGCACAATAGGGCATCCAGGGTTACCTGTTTTGTGGATTTTGTGAAGGAGAGAGAGAACCTGGATGCTTGAGGTTGTCGTACTATGAGTCTTTTGGCAGAGGCAGGAGTTCTTTGTTTTCAACACCAGAGGTGATGGTGGTGGTAAAATCTGTCTGATAGTTGGCAGTGGGGTCCTGTGGAAGAGAAGAATAAAACATTGTGTCAGAGAGTTGATGTGTGGCTTCAGTGATGTACAGTTCCTTTTGCCAGACCACAACAGTTCCCTCCCTTATCAGCTGGCTTAATAGCAATGCGATTCCTATGTTGCAGAGATCTGAGGGCTACAAACTCACCAGCTGTCAAGTTAGAGTGATAGTACTTACAATGAAAATTGAAGTCAGTGATATATTTCATACACATCTTGCACCTTTTAGCCATCTTACTCGGTCCTGTTAATTAGTCCCCACTTGTCTCTTCTGTATTCCTCTCTAGGGTGAGAACACACTACCCACTGTCTGGTGTAGCTCTAAATCAGAGCTAGGCTCTGAGGGGCTGCCAACTGTGGCACACCTCTTCCTCTCACTGCTGACTCCTTCAGACTGACTTGAATTCCCCAACGTTCTACAGCTAACCTCCTGCTGCAGCATTCCAATGTGGCTTATGCTGCTGAGAGAATTCTATGGTGAGGTCATCCCTCCAGCTCAACTGAGACTGAGGACAGGGTGAGACAGTGTGAAACCCATTTAACTGGTGTCTTACAAGCTGTCTTTCCCTAACTGCCATTAGTTCTAAGTGGGATTCTAGTAACCCCGGGTGACAAGGGGGTTACACCCACCCTCGGCCAGGAAAATGTCCGCAGTCATTACTTACCCAGCCCAGGCCATCCTACCCTATGTGCTACCTATGGAGATGGGTGATTAGGCCCTCTCTACCATATGCCAGGCACAGGAAGGTAACACTAAGGGCCCACAGGCCATTGGCTGACGATCAGCCTCTACTCTATGATCTTTCTATGGTTACCTAGTGGCCCTCGAGAATTGTCCAGAGCATAGCCCTAACAGACCAGTACTGCGGCCCCTACTGCAGGTCAGGACCACAGCCTGTCTATCCCCCTAGCTCTCTAGGAAAACCTATCTGACCAGAACCCAAATTACCCAAAACAGGGAACCTCCCATCCCTGGACACCTGCAGCCACAACACAAGGAGCTAACACTACCCTCTAATCATTACTTCCACACTCCCCCACAACCATACCTGTGGAAGGAAAAGTTAACACGTTAACAACAACACCGCTTTAAACACAACTACTTTAAAGCACATGAGGAACTCCGTTGAGTCCCTCCTCCTCCTCCTCTTCTTGTCTTCTCTTAACGTCTTCTTCAGGATCACCTGCAAGAGAAAGACAAAACAACCTAATCTGCAAACACAGTGACTATCTAACCCCTACCATCAAAACACTAGAGAATCCCCAAAAATTATATTTTTAGAAAAGTAGAAAAAAAGTAGAAACAGTAAAAACAGTAGAAAAACATTATTTGCAATACACATTTTGGGGATGGAATACCCTAATTGTCCATCTAGTGACAACAGGGCCCAAAGGCAGGTCCAAGAAAGAGTCACTCCTGGGCCGCAGCCGTGAAGCACAGTTCTGGTAGGACTGTAATCCTGAAGAGAGTCTTTGAGGACAGTTCAAACAGTCTGAAGTCTGCTGGGCGTAGGGTGTGTACTGCAATGTCATTAAGATAGAAAAGTCTGGACTTACCAGTCCCTTGAAGAATGGAAATGATACAGCACCTGGATTTCCAGCCGAAGACTCTTCCTGGCAGCATTCTTCGGACACAGCTTGGTGGACGTCTTCTGGAAAACAGGATGGCACATCTGGAAACTGCTGGGTTGATGTCATCTAGGAGATGGAACCTTGGAACAGGAAAGGAAAAAGCTGGTCTGAAGTCATCTGAAATCCCAGGCGATTAATCAGGAAACAGTTTGCTGGTGTCCTCTCTGGATATGATGTCATCTGGAAGCCCAGGCGATGGAATCTGGAAAGCCAGTACACTGCAAGGCTGATGGATATAGGGCACCTGGTTCCTGGAATACCAGTCTGGCAGAACAACATGGAATGCGGCAATGGCTGGATGGCAGCACTGGCTACCACTGCTCTGCTTTCCACTTGGTAGGCATGGGCACATTGGCAGGAGTTGGCTGCATTGAGGAAAGTAACACAATGGGTCAGGTGCAAGAATTATTACCCCATCTGGGCGCTCATAATTCACATTGTAGAAGGTTTCATGGCTCTCTCCATCCACGATCTGAACAGTGTTTATGAACAGTGTCCTGCCCACTTTCAATATTTGAATTTCTCTGAAATAACTCTGTCTCTGACAAATCGCATATATTGTTGCCTCTTCCACTATCCAGGATTTCCTGTTTCTTTCAATCTCCTCCCAGACTCTCTGAGGAAAAGTGGGAAAGGATATCCTGTAGATCTCATTCACCTTTCTACGGACCTCTTTACTACACTTGGTCAACTTAAGACCTCTGGCCTGGCTTGGGGTTGGCCAGTCCTGGTTCTGCCAGTGACGCATGCTCAACGCAACATAAAATGGATCTCTGACTCCTCCTTGTGGAGACAGGGCCATGGAGTCACTAATCTCTCCTTCTTGTTCTTCTGAGGCAAGAGCCCGAGGCTGTGGACCAGCACCTTCACCATAAGAAGAAAAATAATGTTCAGGCATCTCACTGTAGAATTCAAAACACACAGCAGTTTTATTTACTATCTGGGAGACCAGAATCCCAATGTGACCCCATAATCCTACCCCTGGGCCAGCTGGGGCTTCATATGTCATGGGATGATGTTTGTGGCTGCCAAGGAGCATTGATTTTGGTGGTCTAGCATTTGTGCCCCTCCAGCAGGCCAACCATAGGTGTCAGCTGTGAAGGTAGTCACTCAGCCACTTCTCTGGCTGGAACAGGGCCCTTGAGAGGGTGGTGGAGCAGGGGGTAATTCCCAGGGCCCAAAACCAAGACAGGCCCAGGCCACCCAGCATACTGTATGCATGAAAGGGGCTGACAGCTGATAGAGGCCCCAGAGTCTGAACTTTACCCGGGGCCCGGAATTCCTCTCAAGGGGCCTGGGCTGGAATAAAGGTGCAACTTGGTGACCCTGGCTGTTGGTGTGAGGGACAATAGGATTGCATGTGTACAGATGGGGAGAAGCAGAAAAAAACTTGAGGGAGGAATTGCAAAGTCCTAATTAAAGGCAGCAAGGTATGTTGGAATGAAACCCTTAACCTATACTTGCTTGTTATATTTTACATTGCCCATAGTCTCCAGTCTTATGCGTAAGGAATAACCCACAACAGGGCATGGGATTTTGGAGAATTGATGCATGCCCAGAATGTGTTGTGAGGCTTAAGGCTGCAGGCCCAGTGCCTTCAACCACCTGGAAAGTGCATTCATTCTCCATAAACCCATGATCTTGAGTGGGTTATTCTGCTTATAAAATGGGGAACTTGATTTTACAAGTTTCTGTAAATATATATAAAAATAGTTCTAAAATAGTTCTTCCACCTACTGGAACTAATCAGCATTCCTTCTTTGCATTTTAGTTTTTGTCCTAAACAGGATACGTAATTGTAGATCTTACTTTGAGAAGGCTCTTTCAGTAGGTAATCACTTATAGGACTGGCGTCGGCAGGCGGCAGGACCTGAAAAATTTCTAGCTAGCGGTCCCTGCGGACCGCCCCGTCAGGTGTGGCGTCATATAGCGTTAGTATAAAGGGCGGTCCCGGACGCCCGCCTTCCAGTTCCTTCCTCGACAGCTCGTGCAGTGCCTCGCGGTGAAGTTCATGCTCAGCCCTGTTGCTTCGTCGGTTTTTATCAAAAGTATCAGTATTTTTACATTTTATTCATCAGGTGAGCGTCTGTTTATGTCATCCCTTCAAAAATAAGAGTGCGACTCGATGCGAGGCAATTGCTCTACAAAGACGGTCACCCCTCTGCCATTTTTTGTTTAGGCCCTGACCACGCCGGGTCGACAAGTGCCTGCATTTCAACGGCCACCGCAGATGGCGCCAGCAGTCTTGGAAGCCCATCTCCTTTAAAAGAAGATGTCTGCAATGGAGAAGGAGTTGAAGAAGCTTCAGCAGGTGTCGACCTCCCCAGAAGGACACAAGAAGCAGGACAAGGAAGGCACCGGAGAAGGCCTCCTCTTCCACGACTCCGGCTGGAGCCGCCAGCTGAATAACGTCCCCTCAGGGGATCGCCCAGCGCTACCTCAAGGCTTTGGAGGCGTCAGCCCTGCTCGGAGTTCGCTTGAGCCGCTGGGTGCCCTCGAACAAGGAGGCTTCTGCCCCAGTACTGCCACAGGCTTGCGGCCTACTGGTGCGGGCACCTCCCATAAGCCGGACGTCGGCTCCTCCGATGTCCGCTGGGAAAGAGCTGCTAAGGCGCCTGATCCTCCAGGGCGGCGCGGCAGTGTCCCCTTGGACCAGGCTGCTGCCCTCCTCGGCCTGCCTCCAGCGAGATCCCTAAGTCGGATGCCGGCTCCTCTGGCGTCCACTGGGGTTTGGCCCTAAGTCGCACGTTGGCTCTCCGATGTGCGCCGGGCATCGGAGCCCACGACAGACCCTCCATCATCTGTCGTGCCAGGTTCCCCGCAGCCTTTGCTGCCGTCCGGGGAGCCCGAGTCCCCCCTGCCTGACCCCAGGGACTTCTCTCCTCCGTCCCCAGGCAATGCTCGGGATGCTTTTCCGCCGTCAGATCCTCCTCCTACAGAACCAGATCTGACGATGGCCCCTCCAGCACTGGCGGGGGATATTCCTCTCCCATCGGGCCCTCCACCCCACGGGCCTATCACGGTTGATCCGCCCAGTGGAGTTCCCTATTGGGCTGTCTGCTCCAGCAGCTCCTCAAGCACCTGGGTATCCGCCATCCTATCCAATGCCAGTTTACCTGGGTCCACAGTATCCTCTGCGCTGCAGTACCTGGCGCTAACTCCATCGACGCCGCAGTACCCGACGCCGCAATACCCAGCTCCGGTATTCCCGCAGCCGGGTTACGGATACTCACCTTACGGATATAATCCGTATAATTATCCCTCCTCCTCCACCACCCCCCAGGCCGCCGGTGGATCTTCAGGAGACTCTGGCCTCCTGGTGGGCTGAGGCCAAGGCTCAGCTCACCAAGGAAGTCGAGAGCTGCCTCACGGCGACGGTGCCACCTCCGGCTCCCATATGCCCTAGACGGCACACTCCCTCTCCACCTCCGGATTCCCGAGCTCTCCCCTCAGGATCCAGAGAGGGGCAGGACACGAATCCAGGGATCCCCCTTAGGAACCCGTTCCTCCCCTAAGCGAGCTAGGGAGTCTTACTCTGCTTCAAATTCTTCTTCTTCTTCTCCTCTCTCGGACTCCTCCGACGGATGCTCCGAGAAAGACGATGAGCCTCGCTGTCCGTCCAAGCCCCGGCTGAGGACTCCTCTGAAGTCTCCTCTGGAGGATCCTTCCTTCACGGAGTTGCTCAGGAAGATCCAGGAAGTCCATCAGTGGCGTTCCTTAGAGCCAGATCCTCAGCGGGTTAAACTCGCCGAACATCTAGACTTGCCCCTTACGGCTCCTACTCTAGTGCCACCCTGGATCTAGCCTCATGCCCACCTTATTTCCACCATTTGGAAACAACAGTCAGCTTTGCTTAGCACTTCCTCCCGGAGTCAACAGGCTATACCAGGCTCCTGGAGAGTGTAGACTTTCTAAACTCTCACCACCGTGCAGACTCGGTTGTGATTTGCGCCGCTTACGGCCGGTCAGCACACCCAAAACATTTGAGCTAGTCTCCCCCAGATAAGGAATCCCGCCTCCTTGATCAGTATGGAAGGAAGATCTATGCTTCTTCCACACTGCGGATCAGGGCCCTAAATTATGTAGCACATATGGAGGATTACCAGAAGGCTGTCCTTACCCAGGCGGAATCTAAGATCGACTCCTTGCCTGACTCCCAAATCAAGCAGGAGTTAGCTGACCTTGTCCGTTCTGCTCGTTCGTCCAGTCATCACATTCTGAGGATGACTTACGATGCAGTGGACACCGCAGGACAGAGCTCCGTGTTTGCCGTAAGTCTTCGGCGTCATGCATGGCTCCGTGTGTCAGGTCTGGTCCCGGAGGTGCAGTCAGCAATTCAAGAAGCACCTTTCAGAGGTTCGGTGCTTTTCGGTGGTGATGTCAAGGACATCATCACTGACTTGCAGGAGAAGGGGACGGCCCTCAAATCTGTGGATTCTATGTACTGTCCCCATCCCCCGCAGTGCCGTCCTTTTCGCAGACGCAGCCGGCCTCAAGCGAAACCTCAGGGAAGGCGGGCCACTAAGCGTCCGGGCCCCACAGCTGCCGGAAGGAAGCGGGAGGGATAATTTGGATGCTGGGGAACAGATGGTGTGGGGTGGGCAGCACGCAGTGGGGAGGGAGTGGAGGGCTCATTTGAATGCTGGCTGGGGAACAGAGGGTGCAGGGTGGGCAGCATGCAGTGGGAGGGAGTGGGAGGGTTTTATTAGATCACTGCTGGTCTGGTGGGGAACAGAGGGTGCAGGGCAGACAGCATGCAGTGGGAGGGTTTTATTAGATCACTGCTGGTCTGGTGGGGGAACAGAGGGTGCGGGGCAGACAGCATGCAGTGGGAGGGAGTGGGAGGGCTCATTTGAATGCCAGCTGGGGGAACAGAGGGTGCTGGGCAGACAGCATGCAGTGGGAGGGTTTTATTAGATCACTGCTCATCTGGTGGGGGAACAGATGGTGCAGGGTGGACAGCATGCAGTGCGAGGGTTTTATTAGATCACTGCTGGTTTGGTGAGGGAACAGAGGGTGCAGGGCAGACAGCATGCAGTGGGAGTGAGCGGGAGGGTTACATTGCATAATGCTGAGTGCAGGGACAAGAAATGGAGGCAGTGGGATGGACAGCATTCTGTAAATGAGAGGAATGAAGCACTCTCATTGGAGCACTACATTCCTTTCAAGTGTGACCCCTTCTCTGCTGTGAAATTCCAACCACCATCACTCTCTGCTTGTGTTGCCACTGGTCTGTCAGGGTCGAGCCCACTGTGGAATGCTGTACATTGGACTCGTCCCTGACACACCTCTCAAATGTCATTCTACCACAAGATGTTTCTTATAAAGCACAAGGAAACATAAAAGTAAAGACAGATTCAAATATTTCAGATTTTTTAACCATTTTATTTATTTATGTTTTAAGTAACACATAAGAAAGTTTGAAGGAAAGACTAGATAAGGGATAGGAAGGAGTTACAGTTATATATATAAAAATAACTGGCAGACTATTCATGAGACTCACTGCCCACCAATACCATCAGCACCTGCACCATCATGGTAGAAGATGGCCATGCCTTCAAGCAACCTTTCCTGATTTGTGAGGCTTCATTGCATCACCTCCTCCACTCTGGTGACCCTGAGTCAGACATCACCCATTTCATCACTTGTACTGGCAAGCTTCTATGCTGTTCTTTGGGCTGGTGGTGGTGTGGGTGCTGATTTATCACTAGGATTTGAACGCCGCCCCTCCATGTGCCATGAATATTGGTGATGCTCAGCGAGCAGCACATCTACCAGCACAGAGGAGAGACCACCACCACCACTCAAAGCACCCTTCTTTCATGACCCCCACTTGCTCCTGTTGCCATATTTTCTGGTGGGTTCACTGTTCTTGCCCTGGCTGACCAAGACCTCACAGAGCATGCATCTGACAATGCTGTCTTCACTTGTAGGGTTCTGGCCACTCAACCTCAATGGGAACTGGGGACTGCTGTTCCTCCATATGTTTTCCTACTGCTTTTGTTGTTGGTCCGGGGCCTGCTGCATGTTTTCTCTCCTCCTGGTGCATGTGATGCCCTATTCAAGGACTGGGAGGGGCATTTGCTGTTGCACTTGCTGCTCCTTCTTGGTTGGGAGAATCTCTAAAGAAAGGGATGCTGAGGTTTCATGGGAGCTGCCTCCATGAAAAGCTTGACCAATGCAACTGTATAGCACCGCCATGGGTGCAAAGTCCACCGAAACCATCTTCACTTCTCCATCACTGAAAATAGAGACAGACAGAGAAAGACAGAAAATATTCCAGAAAAATTGGACAATAAAACTACCAAATGAGTCAAACAATCTTCAGAATAAAGTTTAATTAATAACATAAAAACAGTAAAGAAATTGCTGGGAACATGCTTTTTGAAGCAGTTAAACAGTTCTCAGCCTCTACTAGCAAGCAGTCTCCTTGTCCTCTCTATCTGACTAGGAATGCAAAACTGAAAGTAATTGACTAACTTTGTTTTTTTTCTCTTACATGTATATTTCCTGAAGAAAAGGTCAAAAAGTAGATTTTTAACTCTATTTTGTATTTTCAGTGTGCATTCAATATAACCATTTTGTTTTGCTTTCAGACCACATGCTGACATAGCACCTTGTTTTACAAAACTGTAAGTAAGGCACATTCAGTATATAGAGATGTACCATGTGACCATTTGACCCATAGAAGCTTTTCCATGTGACCTTGGACAAGTTGTTTATCCAGAAGACTCATTTTCATAAAACCTTACCTTTGAAACCCTTTGGGACCCCCAAAAGTGGAGTTAAGGTGAAATAACAAGGCAAAGTTGCAAAAAGTGAATTTTGAATGTAGGTGCAAAATTTCACGATATTATCCACAAGGGGAGAACTCATGCCATCTGTCAGTGAATTTAAACATCACGGCATCTCTAGTCTTTATGGAGATGTCCATGATGTATATTGTAGACATTTGCTGAGTCTGGGTTTCTGTGATAATTCTGTTGTCTAAAGGCAAACTCATTCCAGAAAAGGTGACAACAAGTGTGTGGAATTAAAAGATTCAGTTGTGTGGCATTACTTCAACAGAATCAAGCATTTGGACAGAATCAGAAGTTGAAATCTGCGGAAAGCTTGTGGTCACTGTGGCGAAACTGTAAATGAACCTGACTCCACAGACAACATTATACAGTAGTTTTCCTTTCCAACGTCTGGAATCTGCTGGAAGAAACTCCATTCCTGCCTTAGTGAAATTTGCTTCATTTTGTAAAAAATGACCACTGAAGGTGTATACAGTTCTGCCCAATTCCACTACTAGAACTACAGTGATAGCCAGTGACATGCTAAGGACTACCCAGATATATACGAGACATCCCCTTTCATTACAATTAGATTTCCTGTGATAATTACCTGACAGTACATAAAGATATTTAGCGCATCATTTCACTGGCTAACACTGCAGGTGTTGCACATTGTAAAGATTCTGTGCAGACACATTAGAGACTATATACAAAGGGATGTGTTGATGCAAATCATCTAGTAATGGTAGTTTTAGGATTGTAACCAATAAATTCCAGTTATTGGGTAACCAATTAAATAAAATGAATCCAGTGACATTTCCTCTAACTTCTTAAAGATGATGAGGTAAGACTGCTATACGTGGTACAACTGTAAAAGAAAATGACAAACAGAAGAGGATATTATTCATGTTGAGTCCATGGGACCAGCCACTACTGAAATGACTTTGACATTTTCTTTCATCAGAAAATGAAACACTTAAGCAGATAGTAAGGAAGAGGTCTTTATTACAAATGGAAAAGAAGAAGAGCTGTCTAGAATTATGAGAAGGTCAGCAATTGTTGGCAGCTGATAACACACTGTTTTAAGGAGAGCTTTAAATCTAGGTTAGGTAGTGATGGCACAAATATATGGGGAGAGGGTGAGTTCAGTACCATATTTTAAGACTAAGGACCAAAGCCTTTCTTTCCATAGACTCATGGAGGGATAGAACAAAGTCAAAACCGGCAGTGAGTGAGGAAAAGTTGAACAGTTTTGAAAGATTTCTGTAATAGTTAGCTTCCTCTATAAAACAGACTGCAGCTTGTCATCTGTAACTGGCTTCTTCACATTTTTCATCCTAGTTCATGCTAAGGAGGTTAGAGTTAGAAGGCATGTGCCCAAAATGACCCATGGAATTCAATTATCTTAATATGTTGAACTACCCCCATTTAGTATGCATTTATCTATTCTAGATTTAAATTGGGTTTTGGTTTTGATAACTTAGTCATTTGCATTTTTTGCTGAAATAACAAAAAGCTTAAACAACCATAGATTCTGGATGTATTCTTTAGTCAAAATCTCTTAATCTATTAACATTTACTTTGTTTATCCCTAGCCAATAAAATTCGCCATGCACTATTCCAGATGTGACAGTCAATTATATCACCCCCAACACACACACACACACACACACACACACACACACACAGTTTCTTACTATAGCTGTTTTTCATTGGGAACTGAATCCCTATTCATTGCCTTCTTTTCCCCAGATTTGTTTCTGGGAGAGGAGGCCTGGTCCCATTTGCAGCAGTTAGTGATAGCCATTGTGGAGATGAATACTACTACAGTACATGCTGAAACTCTCAATAACTCCACATTTCAGGATTTCAATGCAGTGGCACAACTGTTATAGACGTCACTTCCTCTGGATACATTCAAAGCAACACTATCCAGCACATCCCATAACTAAGAAGCCACTGAAATCCTGAGCAGGAAGAACATTGCAGTATATATATCCCTGAGCACTGAGCTGCCCACCACCAACTGCAGGCCCTGGAACACTGCCTCTAACCTGAAACTTGGTCTGGGTATGGGAGAAGGTTGAAAGGGGCAGTGTACCCAAAGAACAAAATATATTAAGATACTGGGTTTACTGGGCATATCAGCTGGCAGGCGAGGCAGGAACAAGGAATTGTAAATACCTACAGTATGTTGATGCCTGGTAGGGTGTAAAGAGGGGTTTTAATGAGTGACAGGGTTGGGACATGCCACCTCAGGCAGCTCAGAATTGGGGCCTAGGCATTTGATGTCTCTTCTGGCAGTGCAAGAGAGATAGTATATGTTAGAGACATTATATTGCAGAGCGGTCTTTAAGATGGCACCAAGACCAATCCCTTCTAAGTCATTCAAGATGTACCACAAGGCTCAGTAACTGGCCTCTCACTACTCTCTTTATACATAAAAGACTTTGGCCAGAGGGATGAAGTACCAACTGTTCAGACAATACTGTACTCTCTGCCTCTGGAACCAAAATTACTGCTGTGTAGACACTCTTGAAAATAGTGTTCATGACCTGCATGCCTACCTACGCAACTCAGAAACATCTGCTCATTGCCATTGCATATGTATCTTCCCTCCCCAGGAGGTCGTTAATGAATACACTTGCAGCAGTTGACATGGCCAGATACTTCCTGATATTTTGCAGGCAGGAGGAATTTCTCTTGAGATTTTACAGAAATTCTAGGAAATATCTGGCTTTATCAATTGCTGTAACTGTAAAAATATCTGTGTTGTTGGGTTGTCTTAATCCTCGCTGGGAATGCCCACATCAGTAAACTTGTCAAAAGCCTGGGCCCAATGATTGGTTCCTGTTCAGGACAAATCCTTGCTGCCCCAGGATGATATAGAGGAATAATGAGATCCATTATATTATCTTCCTTCAGCTATCCAGGTATACGCTTCTGTGATAACATGGGACAACAGTGTACTGAGAGGAAATAGTGTGCAGGTGCAGATCTAGGGTTTCAATCCCAAATATACAATAGAAAACAGGTAGGGAGCATGTGGAGGTCATGAAAAAGCACACTCAGAGATATTTAGTATGCTGAAAAATTTATTATGTAGTGAAGGAAAACACTGACTAGCAGCCTTGGCACCTAAAACAACAAGGTCTTCCTCAGGGCCTCCCCCTGAAGAAGACCTTGGTGGTCAAAGCACTGGGGCAACCAGTCAGCATTTTCCTTCACTGCACAATAAATTTTTCAGCATACTGAACAGCTCTGAGTGTGCTTTTTGTGATCTCTGAGTACCTTCTACCTGTTTTCTATCTTCCTCCATAATGCCTCCAAGTTCAGATTGGCCATACTAGATGTACTTTACAACAGGCTAGCCACACTGATGCTCGACTACCCTTACAACACTCAGCATTGAAAACTCTACAGTGTGCTAAACTGGCTTTCCCTAGGTGACAGAGAATTTCACTTCATCCTGTTCTCTCTGAAGTGTATCAAAAATATTCCTCCTCTTATTTGCACACAAGGTTTACCCACAAATCTTGTTCTACACTCCTGCACTTCACTGTATCATTTGAGCTGATGGTACTTCTCATAATATGTACCACTGTTCCATTGCCTTCAGTTGCAGATGCCTAATTGTGTTGAATTTCCTGCCATAAAAAATAAAAATTATAAGTATTACATTTATGGCACAGTCTTACAAGAGAAAACCAACAAGTGAGACAAAGATGTTAGTGTCACCAACAGTTTGCATTTTAGCAATCAACGTTAAGAGGTTGCTAAGAAGGGTTATAAAATACAGGGCTGTAGCAAAAGTAATATAACTTATAGAAGTAGGAGGTCCTATTCTCTTTGCATTGGTCACTGGTGAGGCCTCATACCGAATACTGCAGTCACGTTTGGGCTGTACAAGATGTGGGTAACATCAAGGTCTTGGAAGGAGTGCAGATGAAAGCCACAGGGATGGTGAGTGGAAGGGAAGAACTACAATTTGGGACTGTGGGAGCTCAATATGTGCAGTTTAAAATTAATAAGGCTGAGGGGTGATATGTGCCATTTCTTCAAGGCCTTCAAGAACAAGGACTTACAGGAACGTTTGGGTCTGGAAACAATGGATTTCATCTATTGGTGGTAGAAGGCATGATATGCAGTTGAAAGGAAATCAGTACAGGACTGCCAGAAGGGGTCGTTGATTCAGCCAGAGGGTGATCAGGATGTGGAATTTCCTCCCTCCAGTAACTGTAGTGTAATGTCAGACAATAACTGCATTTAAAAAAAACTGGATTTACACTTGAAAAAAGGTGCAGTAACTGTTTTTTAACCTTAACATATTAAAGGCTTACACAGTCTTACTTTTCTTGTACATCTTCCTTTGCTTCCTATAATCCCTATGCCAGGTAGACTACCCCTTATTTTTGAGTACAAACATTGCAGAATGGTTCTTCTCTTTCCCCTCCAGGCATGAACCTTGCAGTCATCATTCCAGGGGCACTGCACAGGTAGCTGCAACTGTGAGCCTGAGCCTGTGTCCCTACACTCCTGTACTCTGTTGTACCTTGTATTTGGAACTTTGTAGTGCACATGTAAACATGGAATGTCATGTAAGTTGTACACTATATCTAACATTGCTTTATATGTACCATTTTTGCTTCTCTAGAAGTTTTGCATTAGCAGGACACATTGCAAATAAGCTCAACACCACCACTCAATGTTTTTTATCCTTAAAAACTGAATTGAATTAATATTTCCAGCTGGTTGACGGTAGACAGTGGCACTAAGTAGATTGGATAAATAAGTGCAGGATTTTCAAGAAGATCTATCCAGGATATATCAGCCTTTAATTTTAGCAACAGACAAGTCACTCAATTTATCTGGAAAGACTAGACCATCTTTTAGATGGATAGCTGCAGATAGGAAACATTATCTGAAGTACCTATAGTAAAGAAGGAAGTAACATAACATTATGAAGAACAAAAGTTAAATAAGCATAACTGATAATGATATTACACAATGACATGATCTGAAGGCAAGACTAAATTAAATTGGTCAACCATATATATACATATTTCAAAAATCAGCAAGGAAACTCAAGCACATACGACATCTGTCAAAGCACTGTAGCAGGCGTCCCTTTGTGTTCCTTCCTCCACAAACTGTAGGCAGACACATAGGATTCTACCTCCAGGGGTGGGCGAAGGCTCAGCCCCAACACCACCCTGGGGAGGAACCATTGGGGCCACCCACAGGGCATGGGTCACCTGAAGGGGGTGGAGAATGAGGGCTTAAATGAGCTGAAGTCAGTAGCTCCCCCTCACTTTGGCAACCTTTTCAGATCAGATCTGGACTCCAGGACCTTAAGAACATCAACAGCCTGCTTTATTTTATACCCACATATGGATTTGGGCCACTGCACAATGCACATCAAGGCTAGGTTGTTTTTTGTTAGCCAGTGTCCTCTCTGTGATAGGATCATTTTTTTCTAGTTGTCAGTGAGGCTTTGGATGGTTTATTCTGATTTTCTCACTTTTTGCTATGCTGCAGTGGGTGTGGAGGGTTGAATAGGTTTAGGGTCTTAGAGCCATTCATTTAGTGAGGCTGTTGGGAGTTGCAGAACAGATTGTGGGAGTCCTCACTAGAAGATCCCAGCTTTGGCAGTGGTTGGTTTGCCAATGGGCAATCTCTGATCCCTCCTCTTTATAATCACTCAGGTACAAGAGTGGATCAACACAGCTCAGGGACAGCAATTTTAGCCACACAGGGCATTTGATTAGGGAGATGGTCAGGGACGTGCAGAATACTAAGATTACCACTTGGTGATGCCATGTTGGACCAGTGCATGGTGATCCAAGCAGACTGCCTTGGGCATTGTCATCCACATAGGTAGCCCAACTGTAATTCAGATGACAGTTGCAAGTGAGCTTACCTTTTTTCATCTTGCTGATAGAAAGATAGGAATTGTATCATTTTGATAACCAAACCCATTTTCAGCTCAAAAGGAATTCTCAGACAGCATGCAGCAGACCAGAGGTTAAGCTGTAGATTAACATGTCCGGGATCACTGCAGTTGGCCTAGCATAAAGTTCCCAGCTGTGAGGGTCAAAGTAGCTCATCACCCTGCTGTATTCTTCACCCCTTTAAAAACAATAGAGGATGCAGATTACCACTCTCCATGTTCCCTCTCCCCAGCTCGGCTCTGGTGTGGAAAGTTGGCAGTGGGGAGAATGCATCCCACCAGAGTCCAGTCAGTGAGGAATGGTGCTATATTAAGTGCAATCACCAAATCTGGACCAGGGGTGCCTAACTGACTCATTCAGTGAGGACAAAAACAAAGACTTGGTGAGGCACCAGAATAGACCACTTGGTGGATCCCCCCCCCCCCGAACAAGTGGCACAGCCAGGTTATAAGCATGTAATAATAATAAATAAAATTAATATCAATCAATCAATCAGTCAAAATCTTTATTTATTCAGGCAGACATCATTGAGCAAAGCTCATTTACAAGATGGACCTGATAGGTCAAGGATCAAATTGAAGGTACAGTAGCAGACATATACAGAACACTTGTATTTAAACAGATACAGTAATATAAACATATATACAAATGATGGATAAAGGATGATAAAACCGAACAGGACAAGGAGGCAGTAAAAAGTACACTAGAAGAATCCAGAATGTCCAAGTCCCAGTAGAGGAGCCAAAGCAAGCATGCAATACAGGGTAACAGGTATTACAGGCTCCAGGGCAAACTAACACAGACAAACAGATATAATGATTGATGACTGCAAAAATGATGATAAACAGCCTCTGATGAATGACATGGAGTGGCTGGTGGGAGATTCAGATAGGGGCTAAGGCTACTAGTAGTAGGAGTATGGAGGAGTGGTTGGGGTAGAAGTAAGTGCCAGGAGTTGGTGTGAAGGTCTTGGTCAGGGGAAGCAAAGCTGTAAAAAAGGTATGAAAGGGGGATGAGATACAAAATATGGGGGCTGCGAGGAAGGGAAAAACTAAGGGGATGATTTATGGAAGAGCTGTCAATAATAATTGCTGACTGAAAGGGGGAGGGTTGTAAATGTGACTGGACTAGGCCTTGTGGTAGCAATTGCATTTCTCTGGGAAGAGACTTACATAGAGCTTTTTAAAGGATGCTAGAGGTATAAAGTTGGTCAACTTTAGGGTCTTCTGTAGAGAATTCCATGCCAATGCTAGAGAGTAGCTGATTGCAGACCTCTCATGCCGGGTGTAGGCTTTGGGTAACTTAAGCATGATGAAGTTGTTGCTTCTTAGGGCATAGGACCTAGCTGTGGCCAGTGTAAAGCAGTCTAAAATATAGGATGGAAGTTTATTAGACAAAGCTTTGTATATCCATAGTGCAGCATTGTTCCTTCTGAGGTGTAGGGATGTCCAACCAACTGCAGCATAGAGAAAGCAATGATGAGTGTTGAATGGAAGATCTGTAATAAACGTAGTGCTCTGTGATACAAGGTATCCAATTTGCTTAAATAGGAAATAGGACAGTGACCATAAAGGAAGTCTGCATAGTCGATAAGTGAGATAAATGAGGCCTGGATTAGTCTCAGCCTTGAGTCTCTGGTTAGAAAATGTTTAATTCTGAAGAATAGGCCGAGCCTCTGGTGAAGTTTTTCAGAAGTTCTTCAATATGATGAGTGTAGTCAAGCCTGCTATCAATCCACACCTCAAATATTTGAATTTATCTACATAGTCAGGCTTTCTCCAAGGATGGTGGATAATTGGGGAAGATTGCTTGGTGAGGAGGTGTTAGTATAGTTATTAGTGGAGAAGAACATAGCTTTTGTCTTCTTTGCATTTAAGAGGAGTTTTTTCTCAAGTAGTTGGTGTTGCAAAGGGAGAATTCTGTTTGTAAAATTTCACAGGCCACTGCAGTCGATGGGTTACTGACATATAAAACAGTGTCATCTCCAAAGAGGTGAACATTGGCTTTGGTGAGATTAGAGTCAATGTTGTTAATGTAAATGGCAAAAAGGATAGGGCCCAGGATAGATCCTTGAGGAACTCCTCTTAGGAGTGGTTTTAATGAGGATAAGTCACCTTCAGCTTTCACCTGCTGTATTTTATTAGTGAGGTAACATCTGAACCACTTAGAGAGGGTGGGTCTAAGCCTATGGGTGCAGTGAAGAGTAGCAGCTCATGATCCACGGTGCGAACTCTTTGCTTAGATCAAGGAATACAGCACAGACACTGCTCTTTTTGTCTAGCTCAGTTTGCCAGTCATTTGTGACTTTGGCCAGTGCAGAGATGGTGCTGTGCCTGGCCCTAAATCCAGATTGAGCAGGATTTAAGAGATTATTAACTTCAAGGTAGTCTTTTAATTGGATGCTCACTAATTTCTCTAGCATCTTGGAAAGCACTGGAAGAATGGATATGGGCCTGTAGTTGTTGAGGTCCATGGGGTCCCCTGATTTTAGGAGGGGAAACACTTGGGCTGTTTTCCACATCGAAGGAATAGAGCCAGAGGTTAATGATAGATTAGGGCTAAGCAGGGAGAAGAGGTACCGGAAGTGGAAATCACAGCAGAGAGTGAGGGAAGCCCTCAGCTCCCTTAAGACAGAGAAAGCACCGGGGCTGGATAAATTACATCCCAGAGTGCTGAAGGAACTTGCGGATGGCCTGGCGAAACCCCTGGCGGAGCTTTTCACCATCTCTCTGAGGACAGGGTGGGTGCCCCAAGACTGGAAGGTGGCGCATATAGTGCCTATCCACAAGGGGGATCAAGGGAGGTGGCAGGGAACTACAGGCCTGTCAGCCTGACATCGGTGGTGGGCAAGGTGATGGAGGGCATTGTCAAGGAGAGGCTGGGGGGGACCTGGATAAGTCAGGGTGCCTGGACGATAGACAGCATGGATTCATCCCGGGGAAATCATGACAGACAAACCTGGTGGAGTTCTATGACTGGGTGACTAGTGCCTTGGACCTGGTAAGACCAGTGGACGTCCTCTTCCTAGACTTCAGCAAGACATTTGACTCTGTTCCTCACATGGGCCTGTTGGATAAGCTGGGAGAAATGGGGGTGGGGAACCAGATGATCAGATGGATAGGCAATTGGCTCCAGGACCGGACCCAGAGGGTCGTAGTTGGCGGGATAGTCTCATCCCCAAGGAGGGTCATTAGTGGGGTCCCACAGGGATCAGTTCTTGGGCCTCTTCTGTTCAACGCCTACGTCTCTGACATAAGGACAGGAATCAGGAGTGAGATGAGTCTCTTTCCGGATGACTCAAAACTGGGGCGTGGTGGATGGGGAGGAGGGGGGGGCCCTACAGGGGAACTGGAGGCTCTGGAAAGATGGTCTAGAAAGTGGAAGCTGAGGTTCAATGCAGGAAATGCAAGGTACTCCACCTAGGGCCAGAAACCCAGGCCAAGTGTACACCCTGGGGGAATGCTACAAGTCTCGATGGCTGAGAGGGACCTGGGGGTGGTGGTGGATGTCCAAGATGAACAACTCTGAGACTTGTGGGAGGGCAGCAGCCAAGGCCAACAGGATGCTGGGATGCATCGCTGGGATCACCTCCAGAAGGAGGAAGTGATACTCCTTCTGTATAACTGCTTGGTGAGGCCGCACCTTGAGTACTGCGTGCAGTTTGGAGTCCACACTTAAAGAGGACATTAACCTCCTGGAGAGGGTCCAGAGGAGGGCAACCAAAATGATTTGGGGCTTGGGGACAGGACCTATGAGGAGAGGCTCGAAGAGCTAAATATGTACACATTGGAGAGAGAGAAGGACTGGGGACATGATAGAGGTCTTCAGGCATGGGAAGAGGGTAAATAGGGGAGGAACAGTCAGGGTGCTTCAAAGGAAGGAGGAGGGGGCCACTAGAGGGCATGGGTGGAAGCTGGAGGGGAAGATTCAGGGAGAAAGGAGGAGTGCTACTTCACTGAGAGGGTGGTGGAGCCATGGAATGCACTGCCTAGGGGCTGGTGGAGGCAGAGACAGTGGAGGGTTCAAGAGGGTTGGAACAGGTACAGGGAAGGGTTCTGGAAGCAAAATCCAATGCAGCAAGAATATCCGGAACTGGGAAGGAGAAGCCAGAGAAGGCGAGGGGCAGCAGGTCAGCACCCAGGGTGGGGCTGACCAAACGAGCAGACACGAAAGACCGTTAGGCCTATTCTGCTGGCATTTTAGTATGTTAGTATTAAAAAGATGTGTTAAGGGAACTGCAAGCACATGAATTACAATTTTTAGAAAATAGGGGTCAAGAGAGTCTGCACCTGTGCTTTTTTTAGTGTCCAATTGCAGCATTAGGTCCTCTACTTGCTTCAGTAAAACTGGTTTGAAGGAGAAGGAAGAATCAGCCCTCTGAACCTCAGTAGACTGGGAGTTTAGTTGTGCCCGCAGTAGATTAGCTGGAGAGGTGTCAAAAATAAGGCCAGCCGTATATACACAATAATGAATACTTGTATATTGTATATGTTCAGTCTTCAGGAATTGTACTATAAATTTGAGTTACCCGTAGGCAAGAATAGCTCAGGCTCCATAACTAATGCTAAACAGCAGCTGGTAATAGTTTACCTTACAGAAACATGATTACAGGACAACGTAGGTCAGAAGGACCAAGGTTTGTCCAAGTGAATGTCTTAGCAAAGGGTAAATGCACAGCAAGCAAGTTACAAACCATATATACATATATTACCAAGAATTCCTAAAGGGCACACAAGCTCCTGCTGGCTCCAGTCATGTGTACGTCTCTTGTTCAGGTAGAAGCAAGCTCTTATGCTGGCAACAGTTTTCATTTGATAATTTCTGATGTATGGCAGTGACTCCTGTCTTCAGAGCTGCTGAGTACTTTTGGGTAATCTCTGTAAACATGCTTACTTAGCAGCAACTCTGCAGATGTCATGGATACAGTATGTCTTCTGGGAGTTCTACTGAAACTGTGGCATGTTCACATTGGTCAGACTGTTTATTTTTGAGAAGGTTCTTGCATTTCCTACTTCTTAATGCTCAATTTGATGTGATATGGTGGGGGAAACATTAAGTGCCTTAAAGGGTGGGAGCTAATAGTGTGAGCATACAGGGGTTCCCTCACTAAGCACTTTAAGCATTAATGATGCACATTTCCATTCTGTAGATCGTGTTTCCTTTTTACATTCATGGGCCCTGCATGTTAGTGGTTCTGCATATGCAGGTGGGTGTGTTCCAGTCCATGAGCAGGAGGTCACCACACCATTTCAGATCTTGCGGTGATTTGGGCACTAAACCCATTTTCCCCAGTTGGTAGAGGTCATCTACTGATCAACTGCAAGGGAATGCAGCCACAAAATTGGTAGATAGAGGGCACTGTGAAATTGGAGGGGTATTTTGACAGAGTTGTTTAAAAACAGTACTGATTGGTCATGCGTGCAATTTCACTAGGTTACTGGTTCCCAGCCCAGGTGCACATTAAGTGAGTATTAGTTGCAGCATTTGAAGAGGAGCATTGGGCATTTCACTTGGATTACTTAAGCATCCTGATTAGGTTAAGAGTAACCGAGTTTGTTGTTGCATCACTATAAGGCATACATTAAACAAAACAAAGGACAGGATGGTAATGTTGTGCAGTCGAATAGTGCTATTGTTCAAAACAGTGAAGGAATCAAGTAGCCAAGTTGCAGCAGTGCTAATGCAAACACCAGCGCGGCAAATTAATGAAATCAGGCTGCCAGGAGAAATTTTTAAAAAAGAGTTATACCAGGCAGGACAGAAGCAGGGTCAGCATAACTAGATAAGTGGGGATCACCAGTGGCCCCTCTCTATCTTCCTTTTATAAAAGAAGCAAGAATTTAACTGGAATAAGGAGCATTGGTGGTAAGCTGACTGGTGACAAGTCCCTGCCCCACATGTATGGGTTACAAGATGAAGCATACTAACACTTTGTCCCTTTTGGGGGGGGGGTTCATTACAGCTCCAGAAGAATGTCCAGCAAGAGCAATACCACCCTGGCAAAAGCAGCAACGCATATGTGTGTGTGTGTGTGTGTGTGTGTGTGTGTATTCTTCAGGAGAAGAGGTATGGTGACTACTAAGGCAATATAATGTCTGCCAAAGCATTGCAGCACACTTCACATTGTCTGTGTCTTCTACCCCACAACCTATAGGCAACCAGGTAAGGTTCCAAGTCTGGGCGTAGGAGCTCAGCCCTGGCAGTAACTCCATGGAGGAAACCTCTAGGGCCACTCATAAAGTGTGGGTCACCTGGAGGGGCTGGAGAATGAGGGGCTAAAAAGAGCCAAAACCAGCAGCTCCCTCTAACTTTGACCCCTCCCCTTCATATCACCCTCCCAACCCCCCTTGTAAAAGCAGTTAGGGCCTGCCAGGTTAGTATAGAGAACCCACTGACCAAATAGGTGTGACTGCATTAGAGGTCAGGGAGTGCATTTTCCCTCAGAGCATTTTTTATGGCTCTTTCACCTCCTCCAAAGGGATAAAAGAGCCAGGGTAGCACAGAGCTAAAACTGTCAGTCATGTAACAAAGCAGCTTGGGAGTCTGACAGACTGATGGTACAGGAGAAAACAAGGAGGATGAGTCAAATTCTTCCAAAAGGCTCATCTTTCCTGGTCGGCATAAGGTCTGTGGGACTGTAAGACCTGGACTCAAGTTGTTGGGGGGGGGTCACAGTCCAACCTCATTGGGCTTGCCTGTGGGTATGGTAACACCAGATGTGGACAGTTTCTTGCCATCTGGCCACATAACCTCTCACTGTTGGGGCCTGGGTGCCAACTCAGGAGGTACATCATTCCATCAGCCTACACAAGGGGTTTGGCCCTTCACTGGAAGGGGTGCTGGGGCCCAAGGTGTCTACAGAGTTCTTCCAGAAGGGCTTTCACTCTAATAGTGTAAGTACAGTGAATAATCACATGGCTGGAGCCATTTCTCCAAAGCGTGCGATGTGTATGTGTGTGTGTGTGTCTGTGCATGCGTGCATGCATGCGATGTGATGGTGTGTGTGTGTGTGTGTGTGTATATTCTTCAGTGGAAGGGGTATGGGAGCTACTAAGAGAATATGATATTGGGCAAAGACTTTATACAACACTAATAACTAAATATGGAATGAAATTACAAACCGTAACATTTATTGGAGGGGTTTAAAAATGAGAACTGTAATACATTCTAGAGGCATGATAGTAACACTATATTTAGGTAGGCACATTAATGTAAAATCGGATTTTCAGCTGCTTATATTATGGCTATTCCTTGACTAAGTTTCATTAAACTATCAAGCATTATTCTGGAACTGGTTCTCTTGATCTGCCAGTTTTGGTGAAATTAGGTTTAATGTTTTTGGGGGCAAAGATGGGCAAAACATAAACAATTAATAACTTTTACAAAAATAAGGATAATTCACATGCCACATCCTCTGGAGCAATTTTCTTTTCCTGGTTAAGCAAAATTAGATTTTTTGGTGCTCAGTGGTAGAGAGAAGTAGGTGTCAGATGAGAATTGGGTAGCTGGAATCTTAAGTCTTGATTGGGGTCAGGTAGGGGAGGTGCGGGAATCATTTTGATATGTGGGTGGTGGGAAAGAAATCAGACTCTAATTATATAGAAACATAGAAGCTGATGGCAGATAAGGTCCGCAAAGCGCCTCCAGTCTGCCCACTTTTTCTACTTTATGAATATGCCATAGGCATTTACTCTGTCAATGGCCTACTATTCATACTCATCTGTATTGCTCCCTTATGCCTATCCCATGCCTGATTGAAACCCTGCACTGTATTCATATCCACCACTTCCTGAAGAAGGCACTTCCATGCATCCACCACCCTTTCTGTGAAAAAGAACTTCCTCACATTACCCCTTTTATCAGCCTCCCTCTAATCTCATGCTGTCTCCTCTTGTCCTTCTATTTTTCTTATATTGAAACATGTTAGACTCTTTCACCTTGTTAATGCCCTTAAGGTGTTTGAATGTTTTGATCATGTCACCTCTCTCTCTCCTTTGCTCTAGGGTATACATATTGAGCTCCGTTAATCTGTTCTCATATGTTTTCTGATGCAGTCCCTGCACCATTTTGGTTGCCCTTCTTTGGACTGCCTCAATTTGGTTAATGTCTTTGTGAAGGTGTGGCCTCCAGTACTGCATGCAGTACTCCAGATGGGGCCTAGCCAGTGTCTTGTAAAGAGGGATTATTACCTCCCTCTTATGACTTGTGATGCCCCTACTAATACACCCCAACATCCCATAGCCTTACCTACTGCTTTAGTGGTCTGCTTGGATGATTTCATGTCATCTTTGATGAAGATGCCCAAGTTTCCTTCTTCCCTTGTGACTGCCAACAACTCCTCCCAGCCTATAGGTGGCTTCAGGGTTTCTCTTCCCTATGGTCATGATCTTGCACTTCTTTGAATTAAACCCCAGTTTCCACTTTTCTGACCATTTTGCTAGTTTATCCAGATCTCTTCTCATTCTGCCCACACCATCTGGATCATCCATTCTGTTGCAGATCTTGGTGTCATCTGCAAACAGACAAACCTTACCCTCCAGTCCATCTGCAATGTCACTGATGAAGATATTGAAGAGGACTGGCCCCAGACTGATCCCTGAGGTACCCCACTTGTGACCTGCATCTCTTCTGATGGTCTATCGTTTACCACCACTCTCTGTTTTCTGCCCGTCAACCAGTTTGCCACCCACTTGACCAACTTCTGACCCACCCCATGCCTACCCAGCTTATTAATCAATCTTCCATGTGGAACAGTTTTGAAAGCTTTGCTGAAGTTCGAGGTAGGCGACATCAACTGCTCCCCCTTGGTCCACCACTCTGGTTACCCAGTCAAAGAAATCTATGAGATTCGTTTGACAGGTCCTTCCTGTTGTAAACCCATGCTGTCTTGGATCCTGTGCTCCTATGGATTCCAGGTGTTGCACTATCCTTTCCTTAAGGAGTGCCTCCATAATCTTGCCCACTACTGAGGTAAGACTGACTGGTCTGTAGTTTCCTGCCTGCTCCCTGCTACCACTCTTGTGGAGTGGGATCACATGAGCTCAAACATAGCAAGTAACCATTCCTTATGTGTTAGGGAAGAATCATCAAGCCAGTGTCTCGCTATGATCCGTTTAGCCACCACTGTAATCAAGGCCATATGATAGCGCTGTTGCCCCACAAGACGCTCAAGACCAAGCCACGTCAAGCACAGTAAATGGGTAAAAGCATCCTACGAGCCCAACAGTGGGTCTAAGCGATCCTATATGTCTTACTAGAATGTTTCAGTATTGCTACAGTCCCAGAAAATATGTTTGAGGGTTTTCACTTCTAATTTACATTTCTGACATATTGCATTATCAAAAAACCCAGTTTTAACCAATCTATCCTGAGTATAGTACATATAACAAATTAACTTATTTAGTGACAGTTTAAGAGCCTCAAATTTCAAAAAAATGATGTAAATTTCACCAAATTAGTAGTCTATGGACCTGGTCATCTAACTCCCCAAAATATTGAAGCCCAGTAAGAGAGTTCTAGATCCAGTTTGGAGACCAAATAAAGTTTCAATCTCTTATAGAGATGAGAGATGACATGGGAAGGAATATCATCTTGATGCATCTCATCCCATACATCTGTAGTCCATGAAGACCATGGGAAGGGACCCAGTGCATTATGATAACATGATGCAATAGCATGTATGCAAAAACTGCTTTATCATTTAACATAAACCGGCTTTTGAAAAATTCAAATTGCGAAAACCTCCCATTCTGTACAAGAGATGACAGGGAGCCCAGGTTGGTACCTGAAAGAAAGGCAGATCCAATAAGCTTACCATCAATACAAAAATTAAGATTATATCTAACCGATTGAGACCAGTCATATGAACTCCATCTGTTACTTCCCTTACAGTTCCTGTAAAAACTCCCCATTAACTATTATTATTTATTTGGCAACCTAGCTGGCATCCTTAACATTGGAGCTCACCAACCATGGCAACATATCCTTATTTATGAATCTTCTTTTTACATTCTCAGTATTAGCCATGGCAACTTCTCAGAAGCTTACTACATGCCTTTTTTTCCATAGACCCAAATCTGCATGTACTATGAGTCTATTTTTAAATTATGCTGTTTTTCCACATTGTGTTGATTATATGCTGTTTTTTGACTATAATAAAATACTTGGGCTAGTAATTTAGGAATTGCACTGCAAGAGGCTTTTCTGAGTCCTATTCTACTGAGGGAAGGACAAATCTATTCTGTACCTCCTTCTTGCCAGTGATTCCTATATGTAGACAGAAGTGCACTAACCTATGGACGTCTTTGGGTGATATAGCCACCAGCTCTGGAATCACCACAGTCTCTTTGGCAGAAAAAAAATATTTATGATGCCTTAACGAATTGTCAAGATGAGCTTTAATTAACTCAGCACTTGCACAATCAGTAGTGCATTCTCTTCGTAAGACAGGACAATGAAGTCCACCAAGACAAAACAGTTGTAAAGATGACAAGAATTAAGAGAAATATGTCTGATTTTGCTTTGATTGATGTACCCTATGGGAATTGTAAAAATGGTTGTAAAATCTTTATTTCCTACAGAAATAAAATATATAAATGCACAAAACATGAAAAACAGTCTAGAACACAACACGAAAATGTTGCATTACAATTAATACTATCCACAAACAAAACATTAAGAAACTTAAGACTGATCTCCTGTTTGTGCAGGGCCTTGCAAGAAGCAAGATAGGAATCATGTCATGCTTTATAGAGGGCCTCAAGAAAGTGAGGACTCTCCTTCTTCTACACGCAGACCTAAAGGGACCAGCACTAAGCAACATGGGACTCTACTACATCTTTGTCTAGGGTCTGAATGATCCCATGTGTAGCAAGTTCAGATTCACCTACTTCTTTGTACAAGGTCAGGCAAGTCACATATAGGGTTGTTTTGAATCCACAGAGTGGAATTGATTCATTGGATTCTAAGATTTATTCTGGAATTTGGAATTTCAGTATTTAATATTTGAATTGGAAAACCTTGGTTGGATGCAGAATAGGAATTGAATTTGATTACAAATTCCAATTCCACCTATGAATGCTACCTAAGCCTTTTACCTCCACCACCCAGTCAAAAAAACAAAACCCTCCTCCCCCACCCTTTAACCACTTACTGTATATGTCCAGCTGTCCCACTGGTGCCAGATATGTGCTGGAAGTGAAGGACTGTCACTCGACTGAAGTCTGATCCAATGAGCAAGCAATGAGGGTGGATGGGTGGTGACATCATTCCACCCATCCACAGAAATGTATGGTGTCAGAATCGACAGCATCCTCCCCAGCTTCGGTGCCAAGCTCCCTCCCAGGCACTGTGTTCTGGCCCTTTGTCCATGAATCAGTCCCTCCCAAGGCTAACAGTAGTAAATACAAAAATCACATGCCCCACAATGCAAAGCATCATGGGCTGCATATGCAAATCACCACAGAATGTGATGTGATATACATTCTGTGGTGATTTACATGCAGCCCATGATGCTTTGCATTGTGGGGGCATGTGTGATTTTGTATTTTCTTGAAACTTGGCTTCCCAGCCAAATGCCCTTTGGGGTAACCCTTGCCTCAATGTTTGCACACAGAGGTTCTTTGTCTTTTAACAGTAGTAGGGAGGCTATATAATGTTTTTCCTTCTTTTTTTAAGACTTAAGTTGTACGTATTGACAGACGTATATGATACAATAAATTATATTTCAAAACATAAAAAAATGAAAGGAAAGCAGACAAGACCAATAAGAATAACAAAAAAGTGAACAAAGAAGAACATACCAAAGACAAAAAAAGAGAAACTGACAAATTGCAGCAGCATAAGGAATCAAATATACATTCATATATATTCCTTGGCACTACCCAATGTATTATATAAAAACTTTAGAATAAATGCTTGAAATAAAACACAGACTAAGATCAAAGAATATTCAAGCTTTCTGTTTTACTCAAATCTAGTTTTTTGGTAATGTATGATTAAAAATAGGACATAACGTATAAGAAAAGGCCTCCGAGATGAGAAGGCTATATGTTATTAAGTAAAGTATGTAGTTCCAATAGTCCACCAATATCTATCAGTTTAGTGTACCTCTTTGACTCAAAGTTGCTCTCAGTGAACTAGAGCACTTTTAATCGTGTTCGCACAGAACTTTAGTCCTATCCTTATCACCACTGTAATAAATTCACTTTGAGGCATGAAAGACACAGATGCAGGACTAACGTCTTAGCTGCTTCCTTTATTAACAGTCAAGATATGGGAACAGCATGACAGGAAGCCCTACGTAATCTACATATGGTATGGTAATGGTTACATCTAACATAGTGTACCTTTACTTCTACAGTAAGGTAAATTACACATATATAACATTAAGAAGTAGGCATCAAACCACTTGTCCTACTCAGTCATCATTCTAAAGACTTATTCTTCTTTTTCCTTATTGCCCAATTTCACAATTAAAGAGTCTAGTTTATCAAACAACTGTATAAACTTGAAAATACTGTACCATGAACAGTCAGAGATCCTGTGCAGATTTTTAGACTTTTCTCTCCATCACTTTCACTGCCTCTGTAGATTGCAGTCTGTGTTGCAAGCTGAGTCTTTGCTGATTTTTATTAATTCTCAATCAAGCCTTGCAAATGGCTATGTAAGTTCAGCCAATGAGTCAAATAGTCCATATTAAGCTAAACCTGACAAACACAGAAATGAAAAACTGTGTGTTGCATTTTTTTTCCTTTTTTTATAGACAGCATTCTATAATGGTCTCTTCATACGAACAGTAATTTATAGTTTTCACTGTCACAGCTTGTACAGCTTATGGAAAGTGAGTCCTGAATTGTTGACCTATCAGAATAGTGCTCAGAGTTAGAGATGATGGACAGCACTTTCTGAAGGCTTTGATGAGCCTGCAGTACAGATCTGACACAAGTTACACCACCTAAATTGTAGTTTTGTTGCATCTGGAAAAAATGTATATTGTGCATCGAAAATTATGTATCCGTCAATGTTAATGACAATGGTGCCTATGCATGAATGGGTCAAAAGAATGCAGAAAACTATTGGATCCATCCCCTGATATGCGGCATTCATGAATGCCCATGTGGAATGCGTATACTCATGGGATGGGATAACAGGATATGCATAGTTAGATGCGCAATGCAAAGAGGTGTGCCAGAGATATGCAGACCCTCCCCTTGACCCTGCCATAGATAGACATGGCCACTACCCCATGCAACACCATGGAAGTGAAGACTGAGTAGTGGACAAAAGTGCACAGAATGGCGATGAGTGAGAGAGGTGTGAAGGGTAGTCCCCCGCCACAGGTGCAGACTGAACGAGCAGCTCATGTTGGCAGACAGCACCTCAGACATGTTCAGACATGGGGTGGTGCATGTCCCCACATACCCAATTTCACTGGCAGCCAGGTTGCATCCATAGTGAGTGACATCCATGAGCACTACATCTGGCTGTAAGGGGCCCAGCCCCTGTCCACCATTCCCGAGGTAAAGGCATCACTGTGGCTGGACATCCAGTATGGCGTTAACGCCACCAGTCTGGAGGCCAAGACACTGTCAACCATAAAACACAAATGGTGAGACCTGCGGGCTGCATTGAAGAAGAAGGTCACCACAGGTGCACAGGCATGCCAGGGAACCAGAGGCAGCCCACCCAGCGTCAACAGCCTTCTGACACTGTAATTAAACCAAATACTTATTTCTGTGACCACATAGCACCAAGCTAATCTGCCGGTGCAGCAACAACAGTACCACCTGCAGTGACAATGACGCAGGTTGGGGAGCAAACCTGGAACATCAGAGGGTTGGGTGGGTAGAGGAGGATAGAGGATCTGTTAGACAGCTCTTCATCTGGATGGGGTGGGTGATGGCTTTCAGCAACAGCCTGACACCTGGTCATTGCTAAGAGCCAGTGCACCTGAAAGTCTCACAGTTGTTACATGACACTGTTGCTGTTGCATATCCACAGCTTCAAGGGCAATGCAACAAGAAGTCTACAAAACCTCTTTATAGCTGTGCAAAGTGACATTGTGCTTCCCAGTCTCCATCTGAATGATGCTCAGAATGACCAGCCAGAACATTCAAGATGGATTCCTGCTCTCCACCTGTGCCCCCGGGGGACAAGCACAATGGAGGATAAGCCACAGGACCACACCCTGAGCAGATAGGCCTGGAGGATTCCAGGTTAGATGGTGGCAGGATCCTGTGAGGGCTGATAAGAGGTATAACTCTAACCAGCAAAAGAAGGAGAATTAATAGAACTGAAAAAGACCACAAGCACCACTTGCCACCCCCAAGAAGCAACCAAAGTCACACCTTTCCTAACCTAACAATGCAAAACAATTGCTTTGGAAGATCAAAGGAAGCAAAAGGCACAACATGGGTTAATATGGGTGGAGATGGTGCTACATGGGTTAGACAATGTTTTTGATTATATTTTATTTATCTTCCTTTACTGGTTCTGTCCTTTACAGATCAGTCTTATCCCATCCTCACCTTTCAGTTATCTGGTACTTACTTTCCACCTTCCAGGAAGTCAATGGACCACATCCTGCTCCATGGTTGATTGCACTAGGGGTTGTGCACCTGTCCCTCCTTGTACTTCATATGTGGGAAAGGGATGGCCATTTGAGTTGGCATTGGCAGAGACTATCTGTTTCAAACTGTGTGCTCAACAAATTTTACTTAAGCAATAACGACTGAGATGGGGGACATTTCTGAAAGATTAACGACCAGTTCAAGGGATGGGTGACCCAAGGCACAGCTGAGGGCCACCTCTCTCCAGCAAGTCATTAATACAAGAACATGATCAGTTTCAAGGTTGTTATTGTGATTATAAGCCTAATCACAATAACAACTTTCATTTTTTCAGTTTATTTTTTACCTCAATTAAGGTTTCAAGCAGAGTGTCGCGAACCATGTGTGCCACACAGTGTCAGCTGGCAGCTGGATCCATCATTTCTAAGACATTAATGACCAATCCAGTAGCCAATCAAGAGCCTTGTTAGGCTCATGAATAGTTAATTGTACTTATAATCTTCTTTAGTTATGCTTCCCTAAAATGTCAGTGGCAGGGATACAATGCAGCATGCATGCATGAGTGGTATGCTAGCACTGCAGCATCAGTCAATACCTGCCCCCTAAAATGGGTGAAGTGGGTAAAATTTGCTTCTCAAAGCAATATTTTCACCATGTGATGTGGTCCTTTTTCAATGTGAATTGACCTAAATTTGTCAGAAATGTTGCCATGTATCAATAACTTCACCTGTCTTCACCTGAAAAAGTGTCATTTTGCCAGGAAACCTCACTGCAAAGTAGAGGGTGGAGGATTGCCAAAGTGGGAACTTTGAAAAGTAATTTGTTAAGGCAAATTTTGCAACTTCACTGGAACATCACCGGTAAAGCAGAACTTCACAACATCTTTACTGTCCACACACAAGTGAGGATGATCTGATACTGAATAAGTATTCACCGAACTTGTTGAAATCCACTGTTTACACCACCAGTTAAGAAAGTCAGAGGGCGTTCAATTTCCCTTTCGCGGTTCTTTATTTTGACATCATGCCTCTGAGTTCTGGAAATCCAAGTGGATTGGGCTCTATGACCAGTCAATTGTGCTGGATATGATTCTCATATGACCTGGTCTCAGGTAAGAATTGTCCCTTCATGCTTCCTTGCCCTTGCTGGGAGTCTACTATCCTTTTGCTACTCAACTCTGTTGCCCGTCCCTTGGAAAACAAATTGCATCTAATTGCTGCCACTGGTGACCCCTGCACCATATACTTCCCCTATCCTATAGCTTAAATTCTCCTGACGTACTTTTCACTGATACAGTTATACTCCACCTTCCTCCTCCTCGCCAGAATTAGTTTCTCTTGGCTTGGCCATGGATCACATTCATTTCACTTGTATGGTAGACAAGTTAATTACCTAATCTGCACAAGCATCATGGTTCTGCAATGCCTCTGAAACACTCCTGCAACAGTGGTGCCCAGCACCATATTTCACCATGACTAAAGACATCCAGATACATCTCTCAAAATGGCCTCAGTAGCAATTAGTTGTAATGCTTGGTTTTGCTTGGTATCACTGTTTTCAAATACTAAAAATAAATATTGTCATCTGTATGATTTTTAGAGAGTCAGCTGGTAGCACTGTATGAAAACATGCTATGCAAATGTGCTTTCTCAAGTCATTAAGTCTGTAGGCTCTAGTGGCTACCTGACAAACTTCAAGAAGACAGGCAAGTGCAAAGTGATATTCTTTTTCTCCATTTAATATTTTATTGAGGTTGTACATTATAAATCATAATGTCTTACAACACCAGTGATGCCATTATGATTCTCTGGACCTGGCTGGAATGTAAATTCCTTGGATTACAGGCTAATTCCTGAGTACAAGTAAAGAGAACCAGTTAGAGATGCAGCGAATTTAAATTCTGCCGGTGAAGTGAACTCAAAGTGGAAACTTTGCATTGCCCACTCCACTATGTGGAGTGAGCAATGCAAAGTGCTCACTCCACCTTGTCATTACCACTTGGCGTTAAGGCAGAATGGCAATGCATAGTAAGGTGGAGTCGTTGTTTTCCATGGACTTTCTTGTTCCTTATTATGATTCTAAGTGATCCACTTTGTGTTTCAGATTTGGCAGCCCCCCCACACATCACACGGCTTACAGTACTGTAAGTCACATGCTTTTTAGCCAGGCAGGAAGGAAGTGAGTTATACATGCAGGCACTTTCACTTTCTTCTGTGCAGATGGAGAGAGAGGAGTGTGTTGTTTTGTCACTGCTGAGACTTGGAGATCAGAGCGAGGAGATTTAAACTTTGACTTAGACCCAATAGCTTTTTTAAAAGCTACATTGTTTTGTCTTTTCTGTACTCTTTCTTTACTTAATTTGTTCTTTCTGTAAATTTTTTTCTTGCCTTTATAAGTAGTTAGTTGTTTGTCTGTGTCTGTGTGACTGCGTGTGTGTGTTGTGTGTGACAGTGTGAGTAGTCATTGCTCAGACTGATGGAGCACAGTAGGAGAGATGGACCAGGGTGAGGGAATGTCTGGGGTGGGGGCAGCTCTGGGAGAGTGTGGCACTGGTAGGCATTGTACCTTACGCATGTACGTGGGGCCTGGCCACCAGTTCTTGTTGGACCAATCGAAACGTCTAAGTGTCTCTCCCCCCCCCGGAAGCAGGACCAGCACCGCCTCCTGACTCTGAGGCAGTTGAACCACCACCACCATGTCCAGCACCAGCTCTAGCATCAGGTCCTCTGGAGCAGGATGTGCCTGTGCCCCCAGGCCCAGGTGTGGAGCCCATCCCTGCTGAGCACCATGATCAGCTGGCTGCCAGTTCAACTGGCCCTCCCCTGCCTGTGCCTGATCCTCCCCACACCGCCATTGTTTGGTAGTTTTTGACTGTGTCAGGGGGACAGCAGCATGGTCAGGTGCCGCCTATGTGAGGTGGAGGTGCACCATGGCCCCCAGGGGACACACCTGGGGACTGGGGGCCAGCACACCCATATGCTCAATCACCACCAGTTGGAGTGGCAGGCTGTCACAGAATGATCCATGCCTGCACCTGCTGGCCCTTCTGTGGCAGAGGGTGCAGCTGTGTGTGGTGGCAGCCCTAAGAAGAGGAGGGCCAGAGCAGCACCTGCTGCTCCACCAGCACCCCCCCCTCCGCCACCACCACCACCACCAGCAGGTCAGCCTGTAGAATGAGTTGACCCCAGAGAACTGTGTGTAATGTAGGCTGACTTGGCAGTTCTCTGGAGTGCTGTCAAGGAGAACAATGAGAGGGTGAGTGCTGTGGAGCAGCGGCTGGATCACATAGAGGGACATCAGTTGCAAATTATGTCTATGCTGAAACTGCTGCTGGATCACCATGGGATCCCACATTAGTTTTTTTCCCTCACACCATGTGCCCCCCCACACCTTCATTGCTGTGTTATAAAATGTATTCCTCCTCCATCCCTGGCCCTTGTATGTAATTATGCCCTTTTTGTTTTCTTCTATGTGTGACACTTTGTATTCTGGCCCCCCTACCTTCTGTAAAGTGTGTGTGTGTGTGTGTGTGTGTGTGTGTGTGTGTGCGAGCGCACTGTTTTGATGCCTCATTAACGTTTACTTTCTGTCGAGAAGTGTTTGTGGAAAAGCAGACTGAGCAGTGAAAGTATATTGTGCTAAACTGCATGTGTGCAGTCAGGCTTCTTTCCTATGTGTGTATGTACTGCAGACACTGTCCAGCTTCTTGCAAGCATATATATTCTGATTACTGTCTGATGTGTTGCTGTGTTTATGGTATAAAGAATAAAGATAAGAATATGCAATGTATATTTTGTTAGGAGATCATAGCAACCAAAAATCCTGCATTTCAACAAACCGTATCTAACAGACATGAAGTATTGCTAATGCACGCAACATATTTCACAGTGTACAGACATTATAAAGTCAGAAAATATATAAGGTCTAGTTCACTGACACCACACTGTACTACCACATTCCTTCTTTTCATTATTTGTTCTGGAATATGTCTTTCTAGTTTACACTGGCAGTGTCAGTTTTGCAGCAGGTTGATGTACACCATAATATGACACGGTGCCAGTAGTAGCACAGTGTGGTGGCAGTGGACTGCAGGACCTGTTATATATTCTGACTTGAACATGTCTGTACACCATAAACTATTTTGGGTGCCTCAGCAATATTTTATGTCTGTTGGGTATGGTTTGTTTAAAAGCATGATTTTATGTGCTATTATCTCTGCAAAGTCATGTGTGCACTGTGTCTGTGTGACAAGTGATTGAGGTGCACACTGGCCCAAGACCTCTGAAAACATATCACATGACTTCGTCTGCTGCCATTGATGTTACAAATAAAATATATGATATATATTCTTCTCTTTATTCTTCATACCATCACCATGAACAGTGTAACAAGTCAGCGTCAGCATATATATATATGTTTGCAACTTGACGCTTCACAGTGACTGCACACACAGGAAAGAAGATGGACTGCACAAATGTACTTTAACACAGTGTAATTGCAGTGCTCAGCCCTGCTTTTTGACAAATACTTCACGATAGCATCACAGAAAGTAAACATTACTGAGAATCCAAAAATATTTACCAGACGCGCCAGAATTTCCAATCCCAAAATGCAACTGTCTTGTGTCCAGAAAATTCCGTAGTGCTGATAAAGTGAAATGAGAGCATAACATTAAATGCAAATTCCCCCAGAATTAATAGCGCACTCAGTCATGTGCGCTGTACTCACACACAGTCCCCAGAATTATTGTGCATCCCCACAATGCAACTGTCTTGTGTCCAGAAAATTCACAGGTGCTGACAAAGTGAAATGAGAGCATAACATGAAATGCAAAGTGTCCCAGAATTAATGGTGCACTCAGTCATATGCACAGTACTCACACAGAGTCCCCAGATTTTTCTGCATCCCCAAAATGCATCTGTCTTGTGTTCAGAGAATTGACAAGTGATATTGAAGTGAAATGGGAGTATTACACCACATGTAAAGTCCCATCAGAAATGATGACTGTGAGTGAACTGTTGCTGGTCCAATGTGTGCTGCGATTCCCGCAAATGCGATGCAATCAGCTCAACCGGATGGAAGGGTGCCCTTTGTCTTTACACTAATAGTAGCCTTGGTAAGTTGATAAAAAAATATATATATAGATATATATATATATATATTTATATCTATATATTTTTTTGTATTTTGTAAATGGGGGGTTGACATATATAGACATGTATTCATTGTATTGTTTTGTATCACAGGTCACAGATACTGTTGGTGTGCACATTCCAGTACTTGATGAGAACTTTTTGTGTTGAAACTGAAAATGTATAACTCTCAAGCCAATGAAGGTAAGCATTTTTTTTTGGGGGGGGAGCATATTTGCAGGTTGGTCTCATTAATGGTTTCTTATTTGGTTACTTCTTCACAGATTTCATCTGAATCCTTCTCGAGTCTGGTTGGTAATGATGGTCATAGTCATTGGCTGAAATGACTTCTGCATGTTGCATGTCTGCTCCAGCCGGGGGGGGTGCCTGATGTCGAAGAACTTCTTTGGATAAGGCAACTATGCCACAACAAAGCATCTGGAAGTTTCCTTAAAAATAAATGAAGGACTTCTTACAACTTGATTGCAGCAGTAACAAATTATGTTTAAGTCATGGCTATTCCACGGGTATCTGGATTATTAACACAGATAGTAAGCTGTCACACTGCAATCAGCAGATCAATCACAAGTTAATTTAGTACCAGCCTGTGTAACAAATACACTGTGCCAGTGTCCCTGGTTCTCAGTCTCAACTCAAGTTACATTTCAAGACCACATCTTGTCAAGTAACACAACCTGTGTGCAACTTGTTCAACACTGTCATGACTGCAAATCTGCAAGTTTGGAATACAGTGCATGATATCTTGCAGAAATAGTTTTAGCGACATACACATGTCACCTAGTTTATGAATCCTCCTCAGTCGGATTTGTTGCACTCTTTTAAAAAGCAATTGAACAGATGAAATAAAATATATATACTTACCAGTATTTATTTGAAATGGATATTCCATTGGTTCCTGTCTATGGTACTGCTGCAGTACCATTGATACTGACTTTCAGCGAAGCAGAGTTGTTTTTTGTTAACCTGTTAAAAAACAAAATAAGTTTACCATATGTGTTTGACCATTGCAGCTCAGAAAAGCAACAGAAAACAAAACATACAGCTAAAGGAAGTTGAATAGCCTAAAAACCATTAGTATACATGTTCACTTTATAGTTTTAATATTAAGAAGCCTTGTGCCTGTGGCTGATGGATGTGGTCTCCTGTGCAACTCCCTCTGCATTGGCATGGTCAATGTAATGGGAAAACATTGTCAGAATGACACTAGTGGCAGGTGCTGGTGGTGATAGCTCCGGCACATGATGACATTTCCTGTGACATCTTCCTGCATCTGGTGGTGGTGGCAGTGGCTAACAGCGGTGGTGGTGGTCTGGGGGCACACTAAGTCAGTCTCTGTGGTAGCAGTGGCTAACATCTGTCCTGGTGATGGTGATCTGGGGGGCACACTAAGTCATTCTTTGTGGTGGCAGTGACTAACAGCGGTCCTGGTGGTGGCCCGGCGGGGAACACAAAGTCATAAAAAAGAAAACATGTATCATACAGCAAATGTCACCACCTTTTAACAATTTCAGTTAAAACCTGCCAACATTAACCTCATCATCATCTTCATTAGGAAAGCTGCCCTCACAGTCATCTATGTCTGATATCTGACCAGTGGGAAATTCTTTCTCCATTGTGTCATCATCTACATCAGTGGTAGGCTGTTTCATGCTGCCACTGCCAGGGCCACCAGGATGGTCCATTTCAACATCACCAAAACCACCATGAGTAGGCTGGGGTACGAATACTGAGGTTGCACTCTGAGCTGTTATGTGCCTCTCATTCATTTTTATGAATGTTAGCAAACTAACATTTGCAGGAGAGAGGCTTGTCTGATGATTCCTAACTATTGCACCTGCTGAGCCAAATACCCTCTCAACACTTACACTGGAGGGTGGGCATTTGAGGTACTTCAGTGCCACTGCAGTCAGCTCTGGCCATTCACTGACCTTTCCACTCCAGTACAAAAGAGGATCTTCAGTTATTATCAGATGCCTGTTTTCAGACAAATATGACTCAACCATTCTCTGAGCCACACTAAGTCCAGTGGTTGATGCATCATGCTGTTCTCCGGAATCATTTATTTCACAAATCTCCACTTGGGACAAAGCCTCCCAAAGTGGGTTGACACCAATCGCTTTGCATGACAGACCACCTGGAACGGCAGTCCCCTTCCCCTTACAGGATATGCTTGATACTCCTCCAGTTGCACCTTAAGCCTGATTTTGTTGCTGAGGTTTGCTGACCTTGGCATGTGACTTCTGTGCCCCATGAGCCAAGTAAAAAAGATTGCTACCATGACACTCCACCTTACTGCACTGATTATTCACACTACCAACATCACAAACAACCCCTGGCACCTGCGCCCAATGTGCAGTTATACACAAATATGAACTCCCCGCTGTTTTGCCACTTGTCCACATATCCATACTTAAATGGATGAATGGAGAGGAGGAATGTTGAAGGGCATGTCTTACTGAGTCAGACACAGTACGGCACAACTCGGGGACAGCATGGGTCAAAAAGTATGCCCTGGATGGAACTTTCCATATTGGACAGGGACATGCAGCAAACCACCAGAACCCAGAATTCTCCACAAAGGAGAAGGGCAAAAGATCAATTACCACCATTTCAGCTACAGTAGTGTTAAGTTCACGTGACACTGTATGATTGGGTGGGTACTTCAGCTTATGTGCAAAAACACTCTGTAATGTGGGCTGACTTAAATGTTTTACACGGGTGTGATGACAAATGGTTCTGCTGTGTGAATGGCAAGGGGTGGATTTTGGACGTTTGATGAAGACGGTTGCACAGATGATGATGACAAACCCACAAATGCGGTTATTTTGCCACATTTACCAACTGGGGTTGATGTACCACTTGCACTAGACATACTGCATTCACCTCCACCACCACTGCTACTCTCGCCACCACTGGACAACATTTCAGAATCATTATGCTCCTTCACCTCATCATGCCTGTAGTAATCCTCTGTTCTTATTTCATCATCACTGCATACATTTAATTTCCTACTGGATTTAACAGTCATGGAAGTGGATAACATGCTTGTTATGGTTGATGACGAGGGTGAACACCCCACAGTGGTATTAGCTGCCAGCTTGTGCTGGGTCTACAGTGCTATGTGCCTATTCTTAAGATGCATATGCTGTCCTCCTGTGCCCAGATGGCTCCCCTTTTTACCTCGACTCACACACACACGTGGCAGACCTGGTAGATTGTAACTGACTTATCATTTGCATCTTGCAGAAAAAATCCTTAACAAGGGACTGTGATGCTTTACTTTTAACATGTCCCCGATGCTGCTTATTGGACTCTGTTCTTTTAAGCCATAAAGTGGAAGGGGGGTGCTATATGATTTTTTTGGGCAGAACACACTTGGACTGCAACTGACTACCATGACTACCTATCATTACTACTGGGTCACCATCATCATCACCATCAACTGAAACTGGTAAAGTTTTTTGCGGGGGAGTTTAATGCGAACAGATCCAGACACAGCCACCTTGAATTTCTTTTTCTCTGGTTCCCAACTGGGGTCAATTACATCATCATCATCATATTCATCAACATCACCCACATCCACATCTTCTGCTTGGATGCTGGCATGGGACTGCATGTTGCAACCACAGCAACATCATCATCATCAGATTCATCATCATTAACACCACCATGTCCATCACCTGATAATTTTTCACCACACTGTGAATCACTGCAGGGAAAATGTATGACCAGAACTGTGGTGGTAGAAATGTCACATTGTATGCCATCGTTGACATGATTATCATAATCCTCATGTTCAGTTACTGGGATGTTACTGGGAAGTATGACATCATCTACACTGCCACTCACTCACACTGCTTCACACTTCACTATATCTTTGGACATGGTACACTGGTCAGAAGTGGAACTTGAGGCAACAATACTCATACCACCACCAGCAACTGCACTAACACCACCGGCTGAGACAACATCATCTCCTGCAACTATAAGTGAAGTTGCTGATTGGGCTGTAAAAAACATTGCAGGAGAAATACCTTTCCTCACATCAGCAATGCACTTCGCTCATGACTACCACGCCCACATACAATCTTACCACTGCAGCAGTGCCATGGTGAGAACCAGCTTTCTTTGCATGTCTCTTTGTGGGCATTTTGGGGGATCAACAACAATATTCTAAACAAATTTAGATTTTGGAACATTCACTCTGGGTGGGAGGACACTGGATTTGAAGCCAAAAATAACAACTGTTGTGGCTTCAGCAACAGATACAGATGCAAATTCACAAGTGAAAACAACACCTTAACAAACTAGTGGTGCTGAAGTCACAAACAATCCAATCTGGAAAACAATTCATTTTGCCGGGGCATGGACTGCAGATTTTTATGGCAGTGCAAGCAGCAAAACAAAGAAAAGATACCACAATGGCAGTACAAAATCATGCAACTGCAGTGGATAACAGGTTCACACTGCTGCACCTGCAATTACACTGTGGCACAATAAAAAGTGTATTATTTGATGTCACGCACTGCACACACACACACACACACACACACACACACACACACACAATTTGTCTACAAGTAATGCATAGCAAATTGAAAAGTTCAGTAATATACCATGTATTGTAAACAACCTGAAATTATGAACTGCTGCACCGGATCCTCACAACACACAATCATCAAAAAAATTTCAACAATTACTGACAATATTACTGTGTGTACATTAACACAGTCAGTTATATAACAAAAATATAACCAAAAACAAAAACTCCCTATTTCTCCAACTTAAATCTACCTACACTATATATATGCCCCTCCCCCAAAGCAAACTTTCACTGTCTCTTATTACACAGACTCAATGTTGTACATGCCAACAATAAGACATGATGAGGTGTGGGTTATGGCCTGATAAGAGCGCCCCCAGGTGTGTTATATGCGTCAAGGCGCATGCGCCAGTGCCTTATCACCTGGGAAGTGTTTATCAGACCACAACTCACACCTCGGAGTGTCTTATTGCTCTTATAAAATGGGCCCCCCACAGTAGAAATTATGAATTAAAAAAGAAAAAAATGGAAAATATTAGTAAAAAACTAGTTTTAATGTTAAAAGACTAAAAATAGTCCTTCTATGTACTGTACAGTATTGTATTTACCTATGTCAGCTGTACAGAGCCCCTCCCAACACCCCCCCCACATAGACATTCTGGCCAGGTCATGTACTCTGTCTACATCAGCTGTAGAGAGTGTATGAGCTTTGCTTTTGTGCAAAACTTTTACATTTTGTGTTTTAAAATGGCAGTATTATAGGGAGCGAGTATGTCCCTCTTCAGACGCGATGGTGGTATTACAGGGAGCATGTTTCTGGCGCCGTACCATACAATGTTGTTCTATTACAGGGCATCCTGCAAAGTGAAAATGTATTTAAAAAGGAAAGGAAGGGAAGATGATTTTTTGATGTTACTGTGTGTTTTTTGTTTAAGCGACGGTCGTTGGTGGGAGGTGGGGCAGGGGAGGTCGCAACAGCACAAGTGCCTATTGAAATACATCTGTAGCGCTTTCCGTTTCAGCGGTCATGGTGGTGGACAGTTTAATTTGAGGTAACATGGAAAAACAAATGTTTGTTTTTGAACTGTGTGTGGATTTGAATCGGAGAGGAGGGGTGTCAATGGCGGTGGGGGCAGGCAGCTTTAGGGAAGTCAGCAGGAACCCTCACTTGCTTAGTGATTCTAGGTTGCCAGGAGCCTGTTAAGTGTCCCACTGATATATTTTTTGTGATATGGTTGTGGCTTGCTGAAGGAGTGCCAGTTGCAAAGTTATGTCTCAATATGGACATGACTGAAAAAGTCTTTCAGCCAATCAGGGTTCAGGAAATGTTTTGCCCATTTTATAAGAACATTCAAAATCCACACACAAACAAAAATGCTCAATGATATGAGCACAGAAGGGTTTCCTACAATAGATGAACTAAAGTTTGAGCAAAAAAAAAATACTCAAAAAGGTTTTTTTAACAGCTTTTAGAAGGTTTGAATCACAGACAGATCTCAGAGCACACTATTTCCTACAGCTTCCTACACACACTACCCTGAACTGAGGCTGTGAAGATCAATATAGAGCCCATGTGATATAAAATCCCATGAATCACCGCAAAATTTGCCTTCAGAGCATAAAAACAAGGCAAAGTGAGGCGAAGGACATTGTTCTCAATGCACTTCACCTTTAAAATTGGTGGAGTAGTGGTCTGGGAAGGCAGAGTAACACAAAATCATTGTTCTCAATGGACTTTGTGTTACTCATTATAACGCGAATTACTCTACTTCACATTGCGGAGTACTCCACAAATTCGTCTTGGCTCCATAAATCACTTCGCGGAGTGAATTGAGGCCACTTCACCCACCACTAGAACCAGTATCAGCTAACAAGGGTCTGATAGATACCACAATAATAATCAAATGAAGATACACAATCCCTCCTCTCCAAAGTGATGTCCTTGATTATTCTTGATGGTTTTTTTCTCAAGATACTAGTTGATATGAGAGTAGCTAACACTTGGCAACATTGTATATTTATGAAACCCATATAAATGCCACCTTATAAGAATTCTACCCAGTCTTTTCCTTCCACCTCTATGGCAGCTCATGTGTATGTCTGGGCAAAAAATATGGATATGGTTTCCTTAAAATTATCATGCAATTCCAGTTTTCACAAATGCTTGTTAAACTCAACTTTTATGACTGATGGTTTTTTGCAATTTTTGGCTGTTTATAACTTTGGCATCATTTAAGACAGAAATTACAGCATAGACACATGCTTATTTTAAGGTCTCTAAACCTACCAAAATTGGCGACATTGGTTCTGTAGTTGTAAAGTTATTGGGGCTTGAAAATGTACAGCTTAAGTCCTGCACATGCAAAATTAAATAAAAAAATGTTTGGCCACTTATAACTTAGTCCTGTTGAAAGGTAGAACTCTGAAAGCTTTTACTGTTTTCCACCCAGTAAAGCATGTTAATCATACATTATCTGGTACAGTCTGAACTAGTACTTTTAAAATTAGACAGAAATAATTGAAATTTAACATTTAGCCAAAATTCACAATGCTTTTTGATATGTCATGAAATTTCACCAGAATTCTGCTGCCAGAAGTTATATTTTGCCCAGTTCTAGTGAATTTCATTATTTATTACTTTTTTTATTGTGATTTTACAGGTTCATCCAGGATCAAATGGAATCGATAAGCCAGACTTATAACTGGGAAAAATAAAATCTGGCTGAGCAAAAGCAGTGGTTAACGCTTCTGTCCCCATGATTTACAGGTCTTTGAAGCTGCTAACCCCTCAACCATCTTTAGGAGTATCATGGTGTCCTTCTTCTATATAGAGTTATCCACCACCTCCTCACATCCTGTCATGACAATACTTGTTGATGATGATTCAACAACAACATGAAGTCCTCATCCTCCAAATTCCACCCCCTAACTGCCTTGTAGAACAAAACACATTGATGATTCAAGGCCAGAAGCATGGGATACCCCCTTATTATATTCGCATCTGTCTTGATGAAACCTATCACCATGTCCATGCTAGCAGCCTAGGATTCTCCACCTGCTCCTTGGCACTCAGAATAGTTATCAAGATTACATTGTTGCCTATTATAGATTTATTGATGACATCATAATGATTTGGTCAGGAGCCTCATTCCAGAGTTCATTGAGTATTTGAACAGTAACAACAGGAACTTTAAATTCACTTATGAATCAGACGAGAATCATATCAAGTTCCTTGATCCAATGCTAATGGATATACATGGAAAATAAATTTCAACAGCTGGATTTATAAAAGAAACTGCAGCAAATAATATTCTTCATGCTAGCAGCTCACACCCCAGAAAATTGATTTAATCAATACCTTATGGGGAACTGATACGTCTGAAAAGAAATTGCTCCAATGAGATGCGGTGCTCTGCTCTCTAGGTGGTTGAATGAGATGAGTGAGATGCCAAGGTCTGAATTATTGTGGATAACATGACAGTTACCCAGACAAGGAGAGGCAGGAGTCGTCCCAGAGATTCAGTGCCTGCAGGGCATTTATTTAGCACCAGTGGGTAGGGAGATACAGTCACAAGAGCAGACAGGCCCCAGAGCAATGACAGGGTGATAGAGAAGACAGAATTACTTTATCTTATACTGCTAAAATGATTAGTACAGCATTAGAATATGTATCTTGGCCTACTGCCACTATACTGCTACAATTCTTCAACAGTAACCTATGAGTATAACTAGAACTTAGGCAAAAAATCAGGTGTTATTCACTACCCACAATACAATATTTGGTTTTACAGTGACCGCAGAGTTATCACAAAGTCCAAATGTCTGATGTCTTTGTGCACACTGTCATTCTTCGTTGGTAGCTACAAGGGAAGCAAGCAGAACTGTTAAACACTAAACACAATTCCCAGCAGGGACCTAGTTAAGGCCACTGGGGTGGAGAGAGGTTTGGTAAACAAATCATATATTTCTCGGCAAAATCCCACTCTCTCCAAGGCTGCTGGAAAGAAAGAACCAGAGAAACTGGTTCCTGGAATAAACCCACAGACGGGTTGTCGGACTTCACACTGAATGCAAAGGAATCATTGGCCAAAACCCACTTCTAGGGCTGCCAGGGAAGAAGAGAAACTAGGAGATGTGTGGCAACTAATCCACTCGAGGACTACCACGACCTGGACGATGCTGCAGCACTCCAAGGGCCAGCAAGACTCTGAAGGATCTGAGGTGAAGATGGACCTCCAATAGAACCAGGAACCAGAAGGATCTGTGGTGAAGATGGTTGATTCTGCAATCTTGTCACAAGGAACTGGAACAAAATAAGAAAACGGTGGACGCGTCCCAAACTGGGCTTCGCAGGACTTGACTTGTGGTGAACGACCAGGGGGTGCAGACAGTATTCTTCCAGTATGTGCACACTCTCTTCTGTGGAGGGCGACCAACTTCGGGACATCCGGAACAGGAACCAAATGAAACGACACTAGCACGGCGGTCGTGGATGCTTTAACCGTGAACATAACTTCAACCTGTAGAACAAAAGAAACGGCAGGTACTGATTTCTAGAAACGGCGACAAACTCAACTTCGGCAGACGACACGGATGGAGCAGATGATCTGATGGTCAGACACTTTTCTGGTGAAGAATGATGATGAAGGCATCTTCTCCCGGGTAGAGACTGATTCTGGATACATAGAATTACAGACCACACCATGGAACATCAATGTGGTAAAAGATTGAGGCTGTTCCCATACACTGGCAACAATGTAGCTATATGACACACCATCTTGCAATGCCAAGAGAACTGCATAATGACCAGATAATTTGCCAGGAGAATGGGCAAATTATCAATTTTGGGGCAATTATTTACTTGTGGGGCAATTGTTCTATACCTAGGGCAATAGTTCAGATGCACAGGGCAATAGTCCAGATGCATGGGGCAATAGTCCAGATGCCCAGGACAATAGTTCAGATGACTGGGGCAATAGTTCAGATGCTTAGGGCAATAGTTCAGATGTTTAGGGCAATAGTTCAGATGCCTAAGGCAATAATTCAGATGCACATGGCAATAGTTCAGATGCATGGGGCAATAGTTCATACAACCAGGGCCAAATAACCACAATCCTAATGTCACTATGCAGTCTTGGTACTTCTAGCAATTACACAGTCTTTCAGATGCTTCAGCAATAAACAGTGGCATAAATAGTACAGACATCACAGTTACTTTGCAGCATATTGTGAGCAAAGCACCCTTAAATGGACCCTTTCTTGGCTATAGGGCGTACTGGAATAGGATCTGGCTACCCCTGAACATTTTGCTATGAATGCCCCAACCACTATACTAGGGGATATCACTTGCCCTATACTAGTTGTCCCGACCACTAGAGGCCTATGCCCTACCTACTACTAGGCTGGCTTGCCCTTACTACCTAGGCTGAGGCTCCCTAACTACCACTGGGCTGGCTTGCCCTAACTTACTAGGCCAGGACTACCCTTATTACTACTGGGCTGGTTTGCCTTAATTCCCTAGGCTGGGGCTGCCCTTTCTACTACTGGACTGGCTTGCCCTTACTCACTAGGCTGGAGCTGCCCTTACTACTACTGGGCTGGCTTGCCGTTACTCACTAGGCCGGGGCAGCCCTTACTTCTACTGGGCTGGCTTGCCCTTACTCACTTGGTCAGGGCACCCTGCTTCACCTCAGGCCTGGTGCCCTACATTTATCTCGGGGCTGGTGCCCTACCTTTACCTTGGCCTGGTGCCCTTTATTATTTGGGGCCTGGTTCCCTACATACTGTGGGCCTGGTGCCCTCTGAAATGGGTCTGGTGCCCTGCTTTAAACTTATGGGCCTGGTTCCCTCTCTATTCTGGGCCTGGAAGCCCACTTTATATTGGGCCTGGTGCCCTCTTTAAACTGCGCTGCCCCTTTAATTATTTGGCTCACAAGAGCCTACTGTCACTCTTGGGCGACTCACCTCCTTAATCCCGCCCCCTTCATGAATATTCATTGACCTTTGCTTTGCCTTGTTGTCGTGGCCCCTCCCCATGGGCGTCGCTAGCCAACCCAGCCCTGCCCTTCTGAATACTAAATTAGGGTCCTAGTGACCTGATGCCCCAAGTGCTTTGTGCGCTAACAATTAAAATAATAAAAAAAACAGTCTTTCCTTCATTGGGTGGACAGCACAAATCTGCGTGCTGCTGCTGACACACCACACACACCAAAGGGCCTGGAGGAAGCAGATGGGAGGTGGAAGGCGTGTTCTGGCAGTGGGAGGTAATGGCACAGCTGGAGGCAGGCACTGATAGGGACAGCAGGGGGGCTTCCAATGACTGTCGGCAAGGCCATCATGATGCGGCTCTTCTATGCCACCGACGGGGACCGAAATACTTTAAAATTAAAATAAAAAACGAACGGGGCTAAACAGAGCCCAAACTGCAGCCAGGAGGTTGAAATCTTCTTTATCTTTTGGGTGGGGGGGAGAACCACTGGACTCAGCTGCACAACCGGACAGCAGCAGCAGGTGTCTTCACTGGACTGGAGGAGGGGAATCGCCATGGAGTCAACAGGACCAGCTTCACAACACTAGGTAAGCTGCAAGCCCCTGTTGCACTCCTGTGATCCTCTCCACTCCACAGCCAGCCCGAAACTCCTCTAAAATGGACAAAACCCCACTTCAAAAAACTTGAAGTTTGGGTTTTGAAACCCAGCTCACACCACACAGAAATGCCAGGGACTAGGCAGGGGCTGAGACACAGCGATTCTACGCGTAGGTGCACTGATCTCTGCTGCCTGCTCTGGGGGTGGAATGAAGCAGGCAGGCAGCAGGGAGGAAGAAAATCTTTTCCTTTTTTTTTTTTTTAGCCTTTCTAATGTTTTCCTAGAGGCACTATAAGAACCCCTGGGGCAAAGCATACCCCAGACCATTTCTGTGATGCTCCCCAGACCAGACTTTTAACCCCTTACTTTGGGGCATTACAGATTGTACATTTCAGGAACAAGTAATATCCCTTAAAAGTAGATTGTTAGACAGTGGATACACTGAACAGATTTTAGATGAGGCTTATGAAAGGTCAATTGATTAAAAAGAAATGATATTTCAACCCCTCAGAGTACTAAAAAGAAACCAGTGAATATAAGTAATAAACCAAAGAGCAGTATGGTAACGTTTATTACTGAATTGAACTAGCTAGCTGAGAGGGTGGTTGGGGCGGTTCACAAACTTTGGCCCATATTGGACACTGACCCAATATTAAGGGAAGAAATTGGGATAAAACCAAGAGTTACTTTGAGTAAAGGACAGAGTATGGGTGATCGTATTAGTCACAGTCACTTTACCTATACATCCAGTGCTGAGAAAAGGAAGAATTGGCTACTAAATAAACCAAAGGGCTTCTTCAAGTGTGGAAGATGCAATATATGCAAGTATGCTAGTCAAGACAAAAAATTCATCAAGGGCAGCACAAGCACTGATATCACTGAATTGTTTATATGTACTACACTATTTGTGACATATGTATGTTGGTGCAATTGTGAAAATCACTACATAGGGAGAACAACAAGGACAGTAAAAGAATACATTCAGGAGAATGTTAGGGCAATTGTGAACATTAACATGCATCATGCATTAGGTGCACATATTCCGGAGGAACATAACAGCAAGCCACATTGTTTGAAGTTCACTGTGCTTGAACGTGTACCCAGGGCACGTGGGGAGTGACAGACTCCAGAAGCTTCTGCAAAAGGAGACTAATGGATTCTCACTTTATAAACTGTTTTTTCATTAGGTTTAAATGAAAAGATTGATTTGACACCATGGCCGGGATATTCAAAGTGGTTGTGTCTGGCGCTATAGGGTTGTGCCGCGCACGACCCTGCAATACACCCCGGCGCGATATTGAAAGGGGCAGGTTGCATGGCACAACTCCAGATGCGCCGGGGCACAATGTTAATGTATGCAGCGCAGATGTAGGGGGTGTTCTCATGCATATGCGGCACATCCAGATATTCAGCCAAGGATGCGAGGCACATATGCTGTTGCAACCCCTACATATGCCACACACTGGTGCCCGAAGTTGAACCGTAAATAAGAAGCTCAAATGCTGGCCACCCACAGGCAGGTGGCTGTATTGCAAGGTGAAACACAACAGCCGCCAGCAGTGGGTGGCCACCCGCCCAGAAAGAACACTGTCCACAAGCACCCAGCCCCCAGTAGTCCAGTAGCCCCCTCACCCCACATGCCCAATCACAGGCTGTAGTAAGAAAATTATAATCCCAGCGTTCATTCACATATCTGGTCCTGTATAGTACAGTATGGTCTGCAAGCCCATTGGTCCACACTGTGGTCCAATAGGCGATACAGTCATACCGTCTTGGCTGTCGTGAGTAGCTTGGCTGTACATCGGTGGGGTGCTGCCATCCGCCAATGACAGGGGGTGCTGCGGTGGCGGGGCCTCTGTGGGTGCGTGGGTGGGGAGGGGTACCACTGGACCACCAGGTTGATCTCTCATAGTACTACAGCCTGTGATCGGCCATGGGTTTATATTTCTACTTACTACTGCCACAATCAAGCATGCGGGATGGGGGGTCACTAGAGCACCAGGATTATCGTTAGGTCATACTACTGCCCACAATCGGGCATACGGGGGGGCTACAATAGCCCACCAGGGAGCCAACCCCCAACAACAGCAGCTTGGCAGGGCACCAGGGGCAATTGGCCGGGATGCCCAGTGCATCACATGCAGATGGGGCCAAAATGACATGCAAATGGCCCCATTTGCACCTTTCATAGATTATGGCCTAGTTTTCATGTCCCTGGCTGAATATCATGGGTGCTGCACCTAGCGCAATGGCACTTGTGCTGGTGCATCCCCGTGCTCCCCCTCTGTGACTTGTGCTGGTGCAGTGCCACTGTGCCATGCACAGTATGTGCACCGCCTTTGCCATATTCAACGGTGCTGTGCCGTGGCACATCACCATTGAATATCACCTGGTTCTGGCCGCGGCGCAGCCCAGTTGCACTGTGCCCAGGCTTGCGCCACTGTCTGGTGCAGTCTGAATATCCAGCCTCATATATTTACATTTTTATCATTAACTCTTCTTTCTTTTTAATTTTTTAGGAATGTTTGACTAAGATGAATTTGAAATGGGAATCCCACTGATATCCCAATTTTACAACTTGCACGAAGGACTGCAACTACTGCACTCCAGCAGACAAAATTTTGGCTAAACACTAAGTTCTGCTGGGGTTGGGTATTTCCATATCAACTGTAATCTGTCAAGTTCCTATTTCTTCTTTAAATTTTCCATTTAGAAGTACTTATTCCCCCCAAAGTTTATTTCCTTCTCTTCACCCCTTTTCTCTCCCCAGCTACTAACTTTTACTTGATAGATTTATTCTTATAACATTGCCCCAAGCTGCTCTCCTGCCTAGGTTATGTTAATTAACTAAATTGGGTTTCAAACCTGCTCCCCACCTTTTTATTAACCCCCAGTGTCCCCCCACCTTTGTCATGGATCCCATCATTCTTCTTCCTGATTATTGTTGAGTTCTTTGTATTATATTTTGACCTATCAGATGCACAAGGTCATGACCTCCCACTCCGTATCTAGCTTTGAATTGTATAACTCCAATATATTGTATCTAGCATCACAGCAACTGAAGAACTAAGAGAAACTGAATTTATGTGAGTATACAGTTGCTTCAATAAGTGATTACATATTGCTATTTGCCAGTTTTTCATAGGAATTTATTTTGTTTCCTTTATTAAGTGTTTATACCTTACATGAAAGATGTTCAATGTAATGCTTCTTCACTAATTGTGTATATCACTTTAATTCACATGTTTATAAACCAGGTGTGTCTGTTAATCTTCAGACGCACCCCTGACAAAGATCCTGTTTTGGGCTGAGGCGATGAGGCTTTAGGTTCATGTCTGGGCACTGTTACCGCAATAAATTCACTGATACAATGATTTATGCTTAAAGTCTCTCTGTCCATGAGTGCTGTGCCCTCAATACATGTTTGTTTCTGGCAAGCCATCTTCAAAGCACCACTTCCCATTTCCCTGTGCACGTGCCACCAACAGTTTGGACATTGCTTGCTAATTGTGGCTGCAGCTAAGAGCACCATTGGGTGTTTGGGCAAGAGAACAATTAAGAGAGACAATTTTTATTGTGACAAACTACTTATCTCTTGTTTACATTTTGAACTACTAAAAAATATGACTAACCTGAGTGCCAATGGGCAATACGGACAGACTGCTGGCTATGCCACACACATTTAAGGCTCACAACCAGTTTGGAACTCCTCTATCCCCCTGCTACCATACTGGCACTACAATTACCCCCTACGCCTGTCCATTAAGCTGGCAATCTATGATAATCTCGATAACCACGCAGCAGGATCATCAGCCACTATATTGGATCCCAAGAAAGAAGAAAACTCCTGACTGCTCACTACTCCTATCACTTGGTGCCCTCATCAAGTTAATCTTCTTTCTGCTGGTCTGTGTTGGCACTGTGGAAATCAGCCCTGGACCCACTGAAAGCTCGATCTCTCCAACTGACCTAACCTCCATAAATGGATTGAGTTTTCTTCACTTCAATGCCTGCAGCCTCCAAAAGTTCTCATCAATACAGGCCTGGGTTGCACACACCCTACCGGACTGTCTGGTTATATCTGAAACTTGGCTCAAATCTGAAACAAAAGATAGTGAAATAAACCTTCCCAACTATCAGCTCTTCAGATCTGACCGCTCATCCAGGGGTGTGGGTGGCATCTATGTCAAAGCAAATATCTTCTGCATCCTGCCTCAATTCCACATCTCAACCAAAGGAATTCAATGCTTGTCTATTAAAATAACCCTTCCCGACACATCTTCCTTTCAACTGGTTGGTTGCTATAGGCCCCTCTGCAGGCCTCAAACCCTATCCCATTTAGGATCCATACTTAATCTGGGCCCTGAAGACACCATCATCTTAGGAGACATGAACTTAAATTGGCTGACTAATGCATCTGCACCCTGGTAACCTTCTGTGACACCTATGGTTTTCTCAATTAATCAAAGAACCAACAAGGATCAACCCAAAGAATACCTCAACAGCACACCCTGGATATTATATTGGTAACAAACCTCATCATTATCCCTATGCAGGAGTACTTCTCAGTGACATAAGTGACCACTGCCCCATAGCTGCCATTAGATCAACAATCAAGCCACCCAATCCTGCAAAATTCCTCCCACGAAGGTCAAAAAGAACTTTAACATTACAGGATATCTCCATGATCTGTGCCACACCACACGTTGGCAAGAATTCTATCTCACAGCCTCAATAGAGTCAGGTCTTCAAATCCTAAATGATATAATCATAAGTGCCCTCAATTCACATGCACCTCACCAGTGTCAGAACCAAACTCAAATCCTGTCGCTGGTTCTCTGCCGACCTTAAATCCAAGATAGCTGCCAGAGACAAACTCTGGAAAAGGGCAAGAAAGACAAAGGACCCAAATGACTGGCTCCAATTCAGAAAAGCCAGAAACTCCTGCACAAAACAAGTAAGAAAAGCCAAGGCAACCTTCCACACAGCTGAACTAGATGCCTCCTATAACAACCCTTCCAGGTTCTGGGGTACCATAAAGGGCATCCTAGGTCAAACCTCTACCCCTGTCTTACCATCCAAAATTCAATTAAATAATATTGAAATCACCGATAAGCAAAATATCTTGAATGCCTTCAATGACCATTTCACTACAGCTGGCCTGGCTTTCACCCTCTCCTGCAAACCTATTAAGATCATCTCTAAACCTCAATCTACTGAGAATCAAAAGGTTGCTTCCACATTCTCATTCAAACCAATATTGTTTAAAGAAGTAGAAGACCTCCTACTCCAACTAGATACCACCAAAAGCGCAGGTGCAGACTCCCTGGATCCCTACTTTCTAAAAGTAGCACTGTATGCCTTAACCGCCCCCTCACCCATCTCTTTCAATCTATCACTTGTCACTGGTACTATCCCTCAATATGGAAAACAGCTCAAGTGTTTCCCACTACTTAAGGCAGGTGATCATGGACTCAATAATTATAGGCCCATCTCCATCTTACCAATACTATCCAAGATGCTTGAGAAGCTGGTAAACCCTCAGTTAACTGCCTACCTTGATACCACAATCTCCTAAATCCAGCTCAATCTGGGTTTAGATCAATGCTAGCACCATCTCTGCTCTAGCAAAAGTCACAAATGACTGGCAGACTGCCCTAGACAAAAGAATAATACCTGTGCTGTGTTTCTGGATCTAAGCAAAGCCTTTGACACTGTGGATCATGATCTTCTAATCACCTCACTAAACTCCATAGGCCTTGACTCACTCTCTATTAAATGGTTCGATGATGTCTCTGGAAGGCTACAACTGGTAAAGAATGATGGTGATCTATCTACCCCAAGCCACTCCTAAGAGGTGTACCGCAAGGCTCCATCCTGGGTCCCATCCTTTGCCATTTACATCAACAATATTGACTCCAATCTCTCTTTCTAATATCCACCTTTTGCAGATGACACTGTACTTTATGTGAGCGATCCTCACCATCAAAAGCCTGTGAGCTCCTACAGTCTCAAATCTCCCTCCTCCAGCATAACCTATTAAAAAGAAATTATTACTAAATGCTAAGAAAACCAAAGCTATGTTCTTTGCCCACAAGAACTGTTCTTCCACACTCCCATCATTCACCCTCCCACAACTCTCTACCATCCTTGGTGAAAATCTGGAATATGTTGACAAATTCAAATACCTAGGAGTATGGATAGACAATAAACTAGACTACTACCCACGTTGAAGAGCTCCTGAAAAAGCTAAGACAAAGACTTGGTCTATTCTATAGAATCAAACACTACCTGACCAAAGATTCCAAACAAAGATTAATCCTTGCATCATTCATGTCCCTCATTGATTATGCTGACTTCCTCTACGGTCATTGCTCCTCTCCCATCTAAACAAACTAGACACCCTGTATCATAGAGCTATTAGATTCATTACTGACCTTCCTCTAGCACCCATCATTGCTCTCTCTACAATGCAGTCAGCTGGACATCCCTGCAACATAGAAGAAGAAAATGCTGATCTGGATCTACAAAGCTCTGACAAACAAACTCCCTTCCTACATCTCAGATTGCTTCAACCAGATCACATCCAGGCTCTTCACACCTTGAGGATCAACAAACTGATCCTGCTGAAGATTCCTATCACCTGCACCCGGTATGGAAGAGCTGCAATCAGTTATTCCTTGGCACTTATCTGGAATTCTATCCAAAGACATTGAAAATGGAAACACTGATCCCCTCATCCTTCAAAAAGCTGTACACCAGCCTAATCCCAGATTCATGCAATTGCTTCCCAAGGCCTAGTCCTCCCACACCCCCACCCCCCACACCCTCTCTCTCCCCCACCCCCTTCTAAATCTCATCCCTATTCTTCTATCGTTGCTCTGGTCCTTTCCACATCAAACCACAAACATATATTGCCCACCCATGCATTATCCAAGCCTTATCCCCACCAGACTGTTTGTTTCTCACCTTTAATAGGTTTTGGTTTACTGTCCTTTGCCTTGTATATATGTAAAAATTGTATATCTATCTCACTCATAAATGTTTGTATTTGTGCTATTTCAATATCATGTTTTTGTATACACTCTGTAACCTTTTTGTTATGACCACCAGGTCCATCTTGTAAATGAGCTATGCTCAATGATGTTCGCCTGAATAAATAAAGATTTTGATTGATTGATTGATTGATTGATTGATTGATTTAAAATACCCACATTTAAATATGTTTGAACCATTTGATACCTTGTTCACCTTAGCACTGTTCCCAGTTGGTACTTACCACTAAATGTATTTCCTTAGGGGATTTGTAAGTGTTATTCATAAATGAGTTATCAGTTATTTTTTTAACAGTTGATCTATATTTGCCTTACTAGCCATTTTGGCTACCAGAATGGACATTTGACTAGCTACTGAGAAATGGAGGTATATAACTTTTTTTTTGTATGTGGATATCTCTATAGAGAATGCCTTCATACTTTTTTATTCTAAAGAATGAATTTTCACTGTGAGATTGTGCTTGTATGAATTGTGGTTTTGTGTCTTTAAATAGTCCCTTTAGAAGTGTGCACTGCGTCACTGTAGCTCCACCCCCTGGTGAAGGCCCAGAGAGAGCTGAAGAACTGGGGTATTTGCTATGGTTGTTTATACTAGGTGAAGAGTAATAAATACCTCATAATAGAGTTCTCATGCCAGCCCTTTAATTTCACACAGTGACTGTCACTTTTTTGTGTACAGTATGTTTGCAAATTGTTTTGGCTGTAATGAGAAGGGCTGCAGTGTGAGACCTGGAAGCATGTCCTTTCTGTGTGGGGGCACCCACCACTCTGCAGCCATGTGGGGTACTCCTTTTCTTCAATGCATCCAATGATAAAACTCTTTAAACTCCCTCCCTTCCTTTCCAACATGCCACCCACCTCTCCCATGCCCCCTCCCAAACCCTGCCAAACCTCATTGAGCTCTCCCACCCCTCCAGCCCAGCATCCACCTCACCTTTCACCCAAGCATGGACACACTCTGCCACACATCTCAGCCCATTTCTTTTCAACCCATCACTCCCCGGGTCATTTTCCAACTTATTCCCCTATGCCCAGCTCATACACACCATCAAGCTAAGAGATGACCAGTCACAGTCAGTCGTATACAGCTATTCGCTCACTACCTAACTCTCACTTTCCTGCTCCTTGCAGCAGGTGACATCCACCCTAACCCCAGCCCCAATACTACCCCCCCTCATGCCCATCTCCAACATCGGCCTCTTCTTCTCCTCACTTTGGGGACCTTCTCCCACGTGGTCTGCGCCTCCTGCACCTAAATGTAAGAAGCCTTGTCCACAAGCTTGACTCCCTTCAGGGTTCTTGCCATCCACTGCACTCCAGATATCCTCACCCTGTCCAAAACCTGGTTCAACAAAAACATCAATGACTCCTCTGTCACTATCCCAGGCTACACTATGGCCCGCCAGGCTAGAGCTTCTATAGGCAGCGGAACAGCCATCTACATAAACTCAGACTGGCACTATTCAGTGGTCCTGACCAAGTCCAAACCAAAAGTCTTTGAAGTAATACTAATTCAGCTTGTCCTTCCCTTCTCGCTACCAATCTATATTGCTGGGATATACTGCCAACCTGGTACACCAGCTTCTGCTGTCACCGACCTCCTCAAGCAAATCTCCTACCTAACCACGACAGGGGAACTCTACATTATGGGCAATCTTAACCACAACTGGCTTGCTCCTCTCCTCAACAAAACCAGGACTGAAATTTCTGCCCTAAACCTCTCACAAATTATTATTGAGCCCACTTGGCTTAACCTAAAATCTGTCAGGTAACTTATAAGCTTATGTACTTTATTATTTTCTTTCTGACTTGCTCTGTTTTATTTTAGTTGGGTCATTTTCAGACCAGGCAGGCACAGTCCTTGTGTGCAGGTCAGGGAAAAGGGAGACAAAGCAATAACTGCAGAGAGAACTCACTGAGAGTCGCTTTTTCACTTCCTGCTTGGATCTAACAGCTTGCCTAGCTGTCTCTACGGATAACTAGAGGAGGAAATATCTTTATTTGAAGGGAGGGGAGTCCACTTTGAATCAAAGGAAGTCACCGGGAAGAGCACTATGAATAGAGAAACGCTTTCCCGTAGCTGTGAGGATTACTTTTCCCTGGAGCTAACCCCTGGTTTCCTGAAGCTGCATGACGCTCACAGCCCTATGAGAGAGAGGCAGCAGGGAAACAGAGTGAGTCAGGCAACACTCTCCTCGCTCTACCGAGCATTAATTCAAACCCAGCTACTATCGCCTAATTCTTTAGCTTTATTGACATTTACCCTGGCTGGACAGCTAATGGCCACCTTAGCCTTGCATCGGCTGTTTAACAGCATTACCCCTGCCCTCCCGCGAGACAGTTAAGCCATGCACAGTATGGCAATTAAAACCAGAATCCTAGAAAAGAAAAAAGGGGAACTTTCATATTCTTTTATATCTAATATTTTAACATCTAAATACTGGGTTCAACAACTGGGGGTGGGGGTATATAAATCGATGAGTGTCTATTTTTCACAAGCTGACATTCATATGGTATTTAATTGAAAATGTGGGAATATTCCACCTCCTGGACAAGACCTATAGAGAAGACAGATAGAGAAGAGTACCATAATAGGAGGCCAACCCTATTATAGTAGAAATAAGTGATAGAGTAAGGGGAAAAAGAAATATATAAGAATAAACTAGTACTACTGCAGTAGATTAAAAAAATAACAGAAAAAGAACAGCAGAGGTTTTTCCGGGAGGGGAGGGGTCCCACTTACCACAGCATCCATGTATGCTATCACCAGCCACATAATCTTCCGTGAATGGACGATGATACTCCTGTCCAGTTTCATTTTTATTCACTTACGGTAGGTAACAAAAAAGAAAAAGGAGCACGTTATTTGAAGGGTAAAGCAAAAAGAGCTTCAAAACAGGAATGGAAAACAGGAATAGACATCATTAACAATTTCAGTTTTGGAGCTTAATGGTAGAAAATTACAAAGAAATGCAATCACACAAGCTGTATTGAAAGGAAATTGTTGACAATACAGCTTCATACTCTGAGACAGGTATATCAGGAGCAGAGAACAGCAGGAAGAGGTTCAGAATATCCATTGTGTGCTTCACTTCCACATTGTACATACTGTAATTCCACATGTCAAGCAGTGCTGACGACACTTTGGAGTCACTCTGGGTGACGTGGGTCACCACACTCTGCCAAGTATTTTTACCCCAGAACACAACTGCAGCATACATGTGATTGGTGGATGGGGCACAGAAACACATGTTATATGATAGCACTTCTGACAGTCCCTCCCCCACTAGCAGTCCTCTGAATTGGACTGGCCTTGCTACCTTTGACTATCACTCAGTTTGTCTGAGGAACTTCCCTTCTGGGAGTAGCAGGCCACCCCCATCAAGGGTAACTCAGACACTCAAACTGATTCAGGACTCAGATGATCTGATGGCAAGAACCAGCAGAAAAGAGTGAGTACAGTGAGCAGCAGTGGGTGTGCCTTGTATGGTGGCTGAAGGGATGGATGCTCAGTGCTGAACGTTAGAAACTGAATTTTCTTTAGTAACAAATAAAAATGAGTGCTGATGCCTCCTTACAGATCATTAGTGATGATGCATGTGCATTTTTCTACTAATTCTGGGCAACATACTTTAGGAAGTATATGACAAGGACTGAGGGGGTCCAGAGGAGGGCAATAAGATGATAAGGGGACTGAATAGTATGGAACATGGGAAACGATTTAGTGTCCTTGACTTATTGTCATTTGGGAGGAGAAGAATGAGAAGTTTACAGGCCAAGTAGGGAACAATATTTAATGAAATATTTAATCATAAATCTAAACTGTACAGTACAAGCAACTTGAGTCATCACCAGCAACGCGTATGCAAATGTCTGAGTTGTGAGCATAAAAAAATACTTTTTCACTCAAAGAGTTGTGTCACCAAGGAATAGCATACTAGAATTATTGATGAAGAGAGTAGCCATAAGTTCATTTAAGCATTTCCTGGATGGTTACATAAGCAAGATGAGAATTCATGGTTAAAACCTCTGATACATGGGAGACAGACTTGATGACCTAAACCAGCTTATTTTGGTTGGACATTTTATGATCTAATGTTCCTGTGCCTTGGAAAATGCACTTATGAATATGAGGTGAGACATAGGATAGCTGTCAAATAGGTAGAGAGGTGAATAATACCACTATGCTATCCCCACAAAATAGCAGTAGCCAGACCTCTGGGTCCTCTGCCACCACATCTGGCCAGGAAAGTATTGACTGCCTCACTGAACAACAAACAGATGCAGTAAAAAAGATGATTTGATACCCTTTAATGGACCAACATGTTACAAAGGAAAACAGGTGCTTTAGCTTTCAGACTATATCCATTCCTTCATCAGAAACTAATGCCAAGCATTAGTTTCTGATGAAGGACTGGGTGTAGTCCAAAAGCTAAAGCACCTGTTTTCTTTTGTAACGTCTATGTTGGTCCAATAAAAGGCATCAAATCATTTTTTTTCTTGATCTTTTGTCACAAGGACCAATACAGTAACAAAACTATTTTTTATGAACAACAAACTGTATGAGACAAAGTTAGGGGGTAACTGCGAGGCTGTGGTCCCCAGATAACCACTGACATCTCCTCAAATTACATAAAAAACATAGATGAAAAAACACTCAGCAATATTTTCCATTAAAAAGGTGTTGCTGCAAATAGATGTCAGTTTTCCAGTTTTAGAAAGGGTTGCTGTATTTCTGCTCTGCATGCACTTTGCAAAATGTTTATAGCTTCTAAGTTAATGTCATCTGCCAAGGAATAGGATATTATTTCACATGACTGTCTCTTTTTAATTAAGATAATATTCATGGTGTTGGTACTTGTCCCTCTTTAGGGGTGAGACTTAAAAATTCCTACTTCCTGATGTTCATGGGCAACTTTTACAATTAGTATAACATTTCCATTATATGGTGCCTTCCTCTAGCATATAAAATGGTATTCATGTAAGTGACTGCCAAAAGAACCATATAATATGTTTCAGTGCTAGTGACTGTTCTTTAAAATTTCCTGTAGAATGCATCATTTGAGCACATTAATGTTCACATAAATCATTTAACTATAAATCTATGGAACCAAGTAAATGTGTATAAGTACTTGATATACTAATACACTACATATAAAGTTTAATCAACTTAAAATCAGGAATAGATACTTTTAGTTAAGTTTTGCTGTTAGAAAAAATTATTCAGGGAGAGATATGGGAAATGAGGTTCGATGAAAGGGGCACAGAAGAAAAAGCTATCGTGTAAAAGGTCGCTAATGTAATACTGTTCCATTTTATAAGATTGTATCCTGCTTTTTATAAAGTATGTTGTAGTTTAATGTAATTTCATTCACTCTACACATAATAAAATGCAGGCTTCCAAGCTTTTCACTGTTACTGATCACACAGAGCACACAGTTCTATCTTCAGTAATTCATTATGCATTCATTTATAAGGAATTGTAATATATTTGGAATCTACACAATGACATGTAACACAATAAACAGCCAGGCAATGTATCTTAGTATTTGATTTATTAGCTGATGAATAAGAAGGAAAACAACATTAAGAGTTTCTATATCTTTTTGTTGTATTGTTTTTTTTCCTTTAGATAAACAGTATCAGAGTCCTAAACCTGCAATGGCGGTTGCATTTAGACTATACTGCAGTTCAAGAAGATTCTTGGCATAACTCAAAAATTTCTGTAGATGTTGTTTTTTCTTTTATCTAACAATTGTCTTTGGATACATCATTAATGACATAGAAAATAAAATAATAGATACTCAGTGTATTTCAAGCCTATAATTCCATCAAGCATTTATAGTAATGACATGACAAATGTCACAAGTGCCTAGAGATAAAAATTATAGCCTATAACATCCTGATAGGTATTATCATCATCTATAACATACTTAAAAATGAAATGATGATTAGTGAATGATTCTTCAGATGTTTTAAAGTTTTAGATTTCTTTTAAGTGGAGAGCGCACTATGACCTTTTTGTCTACTGAAGGCAAAATAGTTTGGAGGCATATTATGGAGATGTCAAGAAAAAGGAAAGCTTCACTTGGATGTTGTGCATTTTTACAAGTCCACTTAAGTACTACAGTGCTGATATTAATAAATACTCAGTTTATATAACTTGTATATACTATAGTATGGTATATATTGGACATGGTTAGGTTTTATAAAGCTTTTATGATAAAATAATATGTTTTGAGGAAACTTTTTTAAATAAAAGCTCATATGAGATGGTTATCCATATGTGAACTATGTTGCCTTTGAATCTAATACGTGTAACATCTGAGCCCAATTATTTCCTAAGCTAAGAGGGATAAAGATGTTAATGACAAGTACTGATCAGAGACAGAATACGTACTTCAAAGTATAGACATTTTCAGCATTTTAAGAAAAATCTAAGTTCCTTTATGTGATCTGAAAAAGAAAACATGAAAATATATCTAGCCATTTTTAAATGTGAAATACCATGAGTAATGTTAGTAGACATTATCACTATGGAGCAAAAACTCTCCACTGGAGGAAACTGCTGGGAAACCATGTCCAAGTAATCTGTCTTTTCAATCTGGGCATACCAATTTTACTTTGAAGTGTACCATCCATCACCTCCCGCTGCCACACACACACGTGGATTAAATGCTTGAATTCTGTCCTCCATGAAGACCTGATACAACCTAATTTTAAAATCAGGACACAGGAATAAGGACTATTTTGGAGGCAGAATAGCATAGTGATTAAGATCACTGAGCTACAAACCTGGAGACCAAGGTTTGAATCCCATCAGCCCCTACTTGCATACTGTGTGACCCTGAGCAAGTCATCTAACTTCCATGTGCTCCCAGATCACACATGGAAACAAGCTCCAGCTTAGTGTGCATTTTCTGGTTAAAACATTTCTCCTTTCCTTTCCTTTCCTTTCCTTTCCAGAATCAGCACTGCTCACTTACAATGCTTTAATTCAGAGCTTGGTCTACCATTTACTGGGAAAAATAAATGCTTCCTAACTTTTCCCCTAGTTCATAAACCCTGAAGCATAGTGTAAAACAGCTACACTAAAACAAACTTCTGAAAAATATTAAAATGATTTCCTTACAGTCACAAAAAAGAAGAGATGCTCCAGTGCCATTTCTGCCTAGCTTAGGCTGTGTTGGCAATATCCTTATCACTGCAAATGTGTACTGGTAATATTCACCATTCCATTGAAAAATGTTATGCTGAGGTGAATTGTTTATTCTCACTGTGGTTCATGGGACTAGAAAAAGTAAACTCCTAAGAAGGATAAAGCACCTTAAGTTACTCCTCAGTTAACATCTAGTAAATGAGTAGCTGGAAGAAAAACATTCTGTGATTGCCAAATGTTCCTCCCTTTGTATGGCTGCATGGTGATGTCATATGCTGATGTATTGCTATCAGTAGGGGAGAAAGAGAGAGAGAGAGAGAGACACTCAAAGAGCTAAATATGTACACATTGGAAGAGAGAAGGGACCAGGGGGACATGATAGAGGTCTTCAGGTACATGAAGAGGGTAAATGGGGGAGGAACAGTCAGGGTGCTTCGAAGGAAGGAGGAAGAGGCCACTAGAGGGCATGGGTGGAAGCTGGAGAGGGAAGATTCAGGGAGAAAAGAAGAGGTGCTACTTCACTGAGAGGGTGGTGGAGCCATGGAATGCACTACCTAGGGGGCTGGTGGAGGCAGAGACAGTGGAGGGGTTCAAGAGGGGTTGGGACAGGTACAGGGGAAGGGTTCTGGAAGCAAAATCCAATGCAGCAAGAATATCCGGAACTGGGAAGGGAGAATCCAGAGAAGGTGAGGGGGACAGCAAGGTCAGCACCCAGGGTGGGGGCTGACCAAACGAGCAGACACAAAAGACCGTTAGGCCTATTCTGCTGGCATTTTAGTATGTTAGTAAGGGACTGTAACAGGATACCTAGACGGTCTTCTTCCCCTGAGTGCTTCAACTGGACATGACTCACAACTCTTTATGTTGTCTCTATTTATAACAGTGGTATAGTTGTAGCCAAAGACATTGTCAGGTATTTCCAGATATTTTGCGATATTTCTAAAAGAGATTCTCTCTGCTGCCTCTATTGGGGAACTGCAGAAAGCAGGAGATTTCTCTAGAAATATTACAGAAATTTCTGGAAATATCTGACATGTCTTTGATTGTGACTGTATGTTTGTGTCTGGACCCTCTTTCACCGTTGCATGCACTAGAATACATTATTTCATTGCTGGATTGGAAGTTACAGTTAGCTACTTGGACTATCACTTCCTTTTAAGCCATTTTTACAGCCCCATTAATAATTGTGCCTATTAAGAAAGCTTTAGGCAGTAATTGCTCTGATTTTATTGAAATGTATATTCCTCATTTTGAGGGCATGTAAGATAAATAGCTTTGTTAATAGTGCTAACTGCACTGATTTTCACAATATAAATATGTTTTAAAAATGAGGACACTTTCACATAGTAATTTTCACTTGAAAAAGTGAAGCTGTGAAACAGAGCATGTGTATTATAGAGCACTGAGGAAGGCATGGTTCTTGGACAGAAAAGCCTCATGAACCTTTGCAGCAGAAAGAGTCTCCCAACAGAACACAGAAAGGGTCTCACCGACAAGAGTGTGAACATTAGCAATATTAAAAACAAGAAAATACTGAGTTAATTTAAACTAATGCATTTGCCCAGCTATGCGTGCTCTCTGTCTCTCTCTCCTTTCTCTCTCTGACACACACACACACACACACACACACACACACACACACCTCTTCTGTTCCACTGCAGCCTGCCACATCTAGCCTGCCAGAGTGTGAGCTGAATCAACTTACAGAGCTGCTGAGGGAGTTTCCATTCCTACACAGGGCTCAGTTATTCACAGCAGTCTGCCACAGTGATGCTTTCTTGAAAAAACTTGTCATTTTAAGCAAGATATTTTATTTGAGTCAATGAAGCCATCTGCCTCATACTTTTTTTACTGTTGAAATTCCTTCTGTGAGCTGTAGCTGCTGTTCAGTATCTGTCTCTGTGTATGAATGCTTTCATCATCCACACCCCCTTCTCACTTAGGGACATAACTGAGTTTTAACCCTTGATTATCCTGGTAGTTTATCTTCAGCCTTCTTGCACCATTTAATGGTATGCCTTTATTTGCATTTCCTGTTCAGATCAGACCTATATTAGAGGCATTGTGTTTTTATAGAGTATTCATCGCCTCTCTTGTTTTATTATGCTGTTCAGTGTGCACCTCCACACATACTTTTTTTATTTTGATTTGATCAAGCTTCATAGCCAGTGGGCCATGTAAGAGGAAGCTTCAGAGCTGTATATTTATAGTACAATGTAAGGAAATTTATCTCATTACATTACCATGTTTTGTGTATCTTCAGAAGCCTGTTTATTCGGGCCCAATCCTCAAATTGTTTGCTGTGCCTCCATGGGTGCAAAAGTCCTGAAAAAGCCACGGAGCATCCCTATGCACCACATGCACACCATCTGGGTACTATACAGGATCCACAGTATTCGTGTGTGCCCTCTATGAACACAGTGACTTACCAGTGCACCTCTCTATGCAGGTGGGTGGGATGCTGGCTTGCCGGGGCTCATAGGTCAGTATTCACCCTATCCTGGACACAAACTCTTCAAAGCATAGGGCCAGTGGAGGTGGCCATTAGCTACACCTGCCTAAGGGCAGCAGTAGCATCTATATAGCCCCCTGTGCCTGTCCACAAACCACATATCCTTCCCTGTTTGGCCTTTTCTTCTCCAGCCCCCAGTCCTTGGAGCCTCTGCAGTGTGCTTGGGGTCCTCACTAGTACTGGGCCATGTTCAATGAAATTCTGTTTAATTTTCTGTGGGGATATGGCAATCCAGGAGGACTGCACCCTCCTCAACCCATCCCCCACCAATGACATGTTATTTAAACACTATGCAAATGGTAAGCATCCCATTGCTTGTTTAACTTACTATTTATGCTCCCTCCAATCTCAAGTGCAGCTCTTCTTTGGGCTACCCAATGTACCAGACCTCTATCACCTCTAACTGCAATATACCACTTCCATCCAGCCATGGCACTGCACCACAAACAGGGACAAGAGTGGGCAGTGACCTCCCCAAATCTCTAATGTTGCATCATGCAGCATGGCAGGAGTTGTGAGGAGTCCTCCAGATATACTGAGGAATAATCTCTGACTATTGCTGCTGGGGCTATTTTTTGCTGTTTTCTCCTTTTCCCTGGGCCATCCACACACGGGGCTCAGAGCAGCAGTATGCTCATCTGCATGCCACTGTGAGCCCAGCAGATGTCCCTACACCATGCCTCTGCTCTGTTTTCACCTGTGTTCACCCAGTTAGCAGCATTGTGGTGGAGACCGAGACCCTCCCACTGTGGAGGAGGGGAGCATTCTGTGATACAGTCAGTTCCCCACTCCCTTACCACCCTCAAATGACTGTGGCTTATTCCAGAACTCAGGTTTCTGGCCTTATGAATGGTAGCCCTACTACTGTGCTGATGCCAGCCTTTGGCCATATCCTAGCAGCAAAAGAGAGAAGACAATAGGAACTTCATTTGCTACGTACTATACTATGTGGGGAAAGAGATCTTTTGTATTAAGGGAATGGGATAAAAAATGTAATGGGCAAGGCCACCAGTATGTTTTGGAGGATGCACTGTGTGGTCCTGAAGATATGTGGCTTGAAAATCACCTGTTTATTGTAGTATGCCTGTGTGTATCATATGAGTGTGCAAAGTGGCCTCTGTGTGTGTGTGCTGCACATAACCCCTTACTACCTGTATGTAACATGGTGCTTTGTAAAGCATTTAGGGTTACAGTGTGCATGAAAGGCACTGTATTATATAGTTAGGGTCTGTTCTGCATGGCTTTCCATCCAAACTAAAAAGCTTTGGTACCACAGGTCAAAGGTAATATAATGATGTTGCACTTATCTGTGGTGTAAACACTTTTTAATAAGAATGGAAATTCAGTTCTGCCTGTGCTCTGCTCTTCTCACAATTGTTGTCTTCCCTCACCACATATACACACATATACCTAAACACAGAAACTTTCTATTTCTTTAATTTATTTTAACTAATAAAACCACCCTGTACCCAGCTGCTAATGCTCAACCCAGTGCCACTAATAGTCTTTTGCTTTCAAAATCATTAAAAAAGAATCTTACTTACAAAAATGAAAGGAACTGGGAAACAAACATGAGCACGATCTGCACTATAACATATTTATTTGAAACTGTGTTAATTTAAATGGAAGCACATAACTGCAGTTCTTGCTCTCATTCATCACCTAGGTCTTCCTTTTTAATGAAGTAAGCTTTTTTTTTTTCAAATGATTGTAAAAGCAAATAAACTGTCGGTAGCATGGTAAGGAGCATTATCAGTTGGGTGTAGGGTGAGTTTATTAGTTTTAATATTTTCCAAAATTATGTGCCTTTGTGTGTGTGTGTGGCAAAAATTTATTTTTTGAAGATTAAAAATATATAGAGTATGAAACAGTGGATGCCTAGTCATGTGCACAACAAGCCTGCATTGCCAGCAGAGTTCTGACTACTCTCGAGGTCGGTGGCAACACAGGTTTGGTTTGAATGGCTGGCCATCCACTATCCCCTATACACAAAATTATAAATAATGACACCATTCTTGGCTAATCAAGACTGCTTATTTCTAAACACTTCAAGTACAATTTTTCCCACAAAACATCTCATGCAAACAATTTTAATGCTACAGTGTTACGTTCAGATAGTGTAGTCCATTTCATCACACAGAAGTTTCTCTAGTTTTCCACAAAATCTAACAGTTGTATTTTAAATTCAAGTTGCATTTCTTAACAGAAATCTTCAACATAATGTTTAATGCATTTAGATAATGTCTGAAGCTGTAGTTAAATACAACACTCTCTGTGTTACTATAACTTAATAACATGTTCCTGCAATTGGAGGGACTGATTTAGTCTGGGTTTTTTTACCTCTACAAATTGGTGTTACTCCTGGACTGCAGTCTTGTGGATGTTGTTCTTCGTGATTTGTTGAACTGGCGCAAGTACGCCATCAGCCGTGGCAGAAGCTTTGAGTAGTTTTCACTCAGATGCGCCACTCTGAAGCAGCCATGTTGGTTTTGACCACGATTTGTTTAGTTTGATTTCACATATACAGTAAAACAGGCTGATTCTATTGACAGATAATTGAAATCTCATATTTCCAGTTATTTCCATACATCCTTTGTTAGTGACTATCAAGCAGTGTAAAGTTTAAAATTTAAAAGCAACATAGGAGACTACAGGGACAATAGAATTTGTATCTGAAAAGAATACAATAGAGGATACAACAATAGAAAATATTACTAAGAGTCAGACAGTGCAGACAGTTATACATACAGAAGTTATAGAAACAAGACAAGCCAGCAAACAAACATTTTAAGGTGAATGACAGTAAGACAAGGAACAGGATCCTTTGGGACAATCTAGCAACAGGAGGGATATGCTATATGAGCAAAATATCTGCTGAGAAAAGACAGGAATCAATTTATTACAGAATTACTGGCCTGCCTCAGGGAGCATGAACAAGCTTGGAAAACACAGATCCACAGAGCTTACCAGTGACTATGCCATGTACAGAATGCTATGCAACTCTTGTGCAAAGCTATCAGATTGGCTAAGTCTGAATACTTCAAATCCTCTTTCCTTACAAATATAAACTCCCCATCCAAATTTTGGAGGGTGGTCCATGACCTTTTCTCTCTCTCCCACCCATTCCCCCCCCAGTTCTTAAAGTAAATAATATCCAACGGTAGCTTGTGGCACATTAATTTAATGCCTATTACACCTCTTTTGCACTACTTCTCTTCTACGCTCCCTCCCTCCCCTACCAACTCATACCCAATCTCAGCACCTCCTCCAGCATCTGTCTCCCCCCTTTCTCCTTCTCCACTATCTCCCCTGAGGAAGCTTTAAGTGCACTCCTCTCCCTTAACCCCTGTAAGGGTTCTTCTCCTAATGACTTTGATCCCAAACGTCTCTATCATTTAGATAATGTCTGAAGCTATAGTTAAATACACACTCTCTGTGTGACTATAACTTAATAACATGTTCCTGCAATTGGGGTTGAGGAACAGTGGGCAGTATTTAAAATGGGGATTACAAGAGCAACATAATTATGTATTAAGCAGGTTAGCAAGAGGAAAAGGAAGAGGAGACCATTATGGTTTTTCAAAGAGGTAGCAAAGAAAGTGAAAGCCAAAAAGATTGCATTCAGGCAATACAAAAAGACACAGGCAGAAGGATAGGAGAAGTACCAGGAGAAGCAAAGGGAGGCAGGGAGGTCAGTAAGGGAAGCCAAAGCTCAGACAGAAGAACACATTGCAAAATCAGTGGGTAGAGGGGTCAAAACCTTTTACAGGTACATAAGTAAAAAAAGAAATGCAAAGGGAGGGATAGTGAGACTGAAGGGGAGGATGGGGGCCGTGGAGGATGACAACAGTACAGCTGACATATTGAACAGGTATTTCTGCTCAGTCTTTACTGAGGAAAAGGAGAGTAATGGGTCTGAAGGGAGTACAAGGGGTGAGAATGGTGCAGAGATGGACACAAGCCCCTTTACACGAGAAAGGGTCCTATAGGAACTGGAAGTAATAAGAGTTGATAAAGCAATGGGGCCAGATGGGGTGTACCCCAGGGTCCTTAAAGAACTAAGAGAGGTGGTGGCTGAACCTCTGGCTATCCTGTTTAGCCAATCACTGGAAACAGGGGAGGTACCCAAAGACTGGAGGACAGCAGATGTAGTCCCCTTATACAAAAGTGGCAACAAAGAGGAAGTGGGGAACACAGGCCAGTCAGCCTCACCTCTGTAGTAGGGAAGATCATGGAAGCACTACTGAAGGAGAGATTGGTGGACCATCTGGTTGGCAATGGACTGCAGGACCCAAGGCAGCATGGTTTCACCAGGGGGAGGTCATGTCAGACCAACCTCGTTGAATTTTTTGACTGGGTGACTAGGGAGGTGGATCAGGGGAGGGCAGTGGACATAGCCTATCTGGACTTCAGCAATGCCTTTGACACTGTGCCACATAGAAGACTATTACACAAACTGGGGAATATGGGTGTGGGCAGGACAGTAGTGTGGTGGGTAGGTAACTGGCTGGGTGGCAGGATGCAGAGGATGGTGGTAAATGGCTGTCACTCCACAGAGGGAAGAGTGACCAGTGGGGTACCACAGGGATCAGTGCTGGGACCGGTCCTATTCAACATCTTCATCAGTGACATTGCACAGGACCTAGAAGGCAGAATTTCACTGTTCGCTGATGACACAAAGCTCTGTAACAGATTAGACACACCAGAGGGTGTAGACAGAATGAGAAGGGACCTGCAGAAACTTGAAGAATGGTCAGGGGTTTGGCAGTTGAAATTCAATGCAAAGAAGTGCAAGATAATGCATATGGGGCACAAAAACCCTGGCACAATATATCAGTTGGGGGTGAGGATACAGCATGCACCAAGCAGGAAAGGATCTTGGGGTTATCATCTCTGATGACCTCAAGGTAGGGAAACAGTGTGACAAGGCAGCAGGTAAAGCAAATAGGATGCTGGGATGCATAGGCAGGGGCATCACCAGCAGGAAAAGGGAGGTCATAATTCCACTATACAAGACACTAGTGAGGCCCCACCTGGAGTACAGTGTACAGTTCTGGAGACCTTACCTATGTAAGGACATAGACAGGGTAGAGAAGGTTCAGAGGAGGGCAACAAAGATGGTACATGGATTGCATCACAAGTCCTATGAGGACAGGTTGAAGGAACTGAACATGTACTCCCTGGAGAAGAGGAGGGAGAGAGAGGATATGATAGAGACATACAAGTATTTTACAGGGAGGAACAGGGTGCAGGAATACACTATTTTTAAGTGAAAAAGATGTTCCAGGACTAGAGGGCATGGGATGAAGTTGGAGGGAGGACGATTCAGAGGAAATGTGAGGAAGAATTTCTTCACAGAACGGTGGTGGACAAGTGGAACACCCTGCCAGAGGAAGTGGTGGGGGCTGAAACAATCACAGGATTTAAGAATGCATGGGATAGACATAAAGGAATTCTGGAGGTATGGGTAAGGGCAACAGACTTCTAGGAAAACATAAACTTAACTTACAAGCTCAAATGGCAGACTTGGTGGCCTATAGGTCTCTTATCTGCCGACTCTGTCTATGTATCTATGTATCTCTCTCTGCTTCTGCTATTGCTTATCCTATCTCTGTAATTTTAAACTCTCCTTCACATCTGCTCAAGTCCCCTCCTCCTGGAAGCATGCCATTGTCCTTCCTCTCCCCAAGGGTGGTGACCTATCCACTCCTGCTAACTATCACCCTATCTCTCTCCTTCCTACTCTTGCTAAACTCTAAGAACACCTGATTGTCTCACAACTTTCCTCCTTCCTCTCTGATTCCTCCTTCTTCACCCCCTTCTAATCTGGTTTTCAGAAGAATCACTTGATGACCACTTCCCTCCTCAGGCTCGCTGATTCCATCCTCACCGGATAGATGATGGCCTGATTATTCAGCCATTTTCATCGATCTAGCCAAAGCTTTCAACACTGTCTCCCACACCCTGCCTCAACTCCCTCACTGCAGCAGGTCTTGCAATGTCTGCTACTAACTGGTTCAAATCCTACCCCATCAGTAGGTCCCAACAGTAACAATTGCTATCTCAATCACCCCTCCATGCACCATCACCACTAGTGTCCCACAGGGCTCAGTACTTGGTCCCCTGCTTTTCTCCATCTTCCTAAATGATCTTCCCACAGCCTGCTCTACCGCCTCTATCCATATGTAAGTTGATGATACTGTCTTGTACAGTTCTGGCAAAAACCCTGCTGCTGTGGAAACCAGCTTGCAGCATGATTTCAACAAAGTTCAGCTCTGGTTTGCCTCCCACCAGCTCTTCCTCAATGCCAAGAAGATGGTCTCCATGACCTTTGGCACCAGGCAGAGACTCTCTAGGCTCACCATCCTACCCTCCTACCACACCCTAGATGGGACAACTCTTGAGGACACATCCTCATTTAGCTATCGTGTGGTTTGACTTGACCAACACCTCAACTTCTCTGTATATCAATGCCATCCTGAAAAAACTGTGCCCCAAGCTCTGCACCCTGTACAGGAATCGTAGCTGCATCCTACTGACTTCAAGGCACAAACTTGTACAGAAGATGATACTCCCCATCTTTAACTACTGCAATATAGGATATGCTGCTGCTCTCAAATCTTCCCTGACCAAATTGGACACTCTCTTTAACTCCTGGTGCTTTGCCCTTGACTCTCCCCCTCTTACCCATCACTGTGAACTCTATTAATCCCTAGCCTTCTCTCTGCTATCAAACAGATGAGTCTCCCACTGTGCAAAACTAACCTCCAAACTCTGGCTTGGTGGACTTCCTCTCTACCTCTCATCCTTGCTCTCAGTCCCTCTCCCATCCTCCTATTCTCTCTGATCTAGTGATAACACACTTTGGTGGTTCCATACCACTCCACCTCATTGGTCAGACTGCATTTGCCCACTGCCTCCCTAAAATCTGGGAGATTCCCTACCCCAAATACATCACTCCTCCTCCAACTATTCCCTTCACTCTGCCCTCCATAGCTTCTCTCTCTCAGCTGTTCCTGTTTTAACCCTCCTTAACTTCCTTTATTCCTTCTTTCAGCATTCTAATTCTCTTTACCCCTTGCAGGGTTCTCAGCATCATGAAAGGGACCTTGGATTGGCCTTCCTCCTCCAGTACCCAGCCTGCTTGCAGGGCTTTTCCACCTAGTATCCTATTTCTACCCCTCCATTATCTCCTCTCTCCCAGCTGTTCCTGCTTTAACTTTCTTCAACTTCCTTTTCTCCTAGTTCCTGCCTTCCAACTCTTTACCCCCATGCAGGGTTCTCAGTATCCTGATGGGGAACATGGGGTTGCAGCCTCTCCCCTCCAGCACCCAGCTCCTCTTGCAGGGTCTCCCTATTATCCTGAAGGGGATACTGGCATTGTTGCTTCACACCCACTCCCTTCTTGCCACTCTTCTCCTTCTCCAGGCCCTCTTCTTTACCCCTCTACACTTAGATTCTATTCTTTCTCCTCATTCAGCACTTGTGTTATTCCTTGAGTTTGCTCCTGGTATGACATCGCACTAAAGTTTGCACCGTCTCTTTAGTGCTTCACATGTTCTATTGTACTACACTCCCAGACTCCTCTGATTGTTTTATGTTCATATGCTGTAATTGCCTGTATTGCACCTATATAGTACCTTTACCTTGTCTACCTGTTCACACATCATTTGTAACTGTTTTTCCATCCAAAAATTAATATATTACTGTGCTCATCCTTATGTACCCCCTGTCCTCAGGTCGCAGCATGAGATGAGCAACTTGTTGTTCAGTGTGCCCTCCTGGTGAAACATTTCAATAAATAAATACAGCAATGGAGGATGAGGAAGAGAAAATTGAAATGCTGCCTCACACAGGGGAGAGGGAGTTTATCATGAGACGTTAGAATCAGCATGGAAAGACCACAGAAGATATTCATTGTTAACCTGTGTGATATAGCATTAAACAAACTTAAATTGAAGTCCTTAGTAAAGGCTTAACTCTTTCTCCAAGTCTGTAGAAAAGCCGAGTGAGCCCATTTTTATAAGAAACAATTCTGTCTAGCAAAGCTGAGAGAGTCTTCCAGTTCCATGACCATCAAATGCTGAAAAAAGTCCAGACTCTATTTTAGTGTAGCTGTTCTATTATTAAAAATTTCTCTTTCTAGATGTGTGACGTCACAAACCAGCAGACAGTACCCAGTAGTTTCATAATCAAAGCACAGAACTGTACCTTGTAAAACAAACTGTATATCACGCTTCGTGTGGACAGGAATATCCATTTACTTTTTAGGACCTGTCATGAATAAGCGGCATGGAATCATGTCATTGTAAGGCAAAACCATGTGGCTAAAAATGACACAGTGAAAAAGTGCAGGACAATAGCAGAGTTGGGAAAAGGCCGATCTGTTCTGCGCTCCTTGCCTGTTGAATACAATGGGTTTTCAAGTGCCCCCACCACACCCTACACTCCCTGGAACTTAAATAACTGTCTCGGGAGGGGGGTTGGGGATGGAGAGCAACTCGGGACAGGGGGTTGCTTTTTTTCTTCTTTAAAGAAAATTTCCCAAAAGTTTTCACAGGAGAGAGACCTGGGGCAAACCACGTCCCAGGTCTCTTGACTGTGCTGGTATGCTGGAGCCCTAGCCACTTCTCCACTGCCGTGGCTTGACCAAGCACCCGGCACATGGCAACTTGTACAGCCTCCCATTCTGTGTGCAGTGACGGGATAGATGCATTCCCTTACCACTATTCTACCCCTGTTGCAGTAAGGTCATGTGCTGTATAGACAGTGTGGTAAATACCGCACTGCCTTACATGAGCGGTCATCACCTGGTACCTGAATAAGCTGAATGCGGCAAAATATCCAGTTGGGTGTCAGATTTAAAGTTTAACTGCTCCTGCATCTAACCCTTCATTCAGTCAGCTGATATGATTGCTTACCAACCAGAAAGTAAAGTTTTTGTGTTGAAAAAAGAAATACTTAATTGTTTTCCACTAGATTTAAAACAACAAAAACAAGCTAAAAAGTCCAGTTGGGGAATTGGGCTGGACAGCAGGTGTGGGGGGTCAGGTTTATATTTAGCAGCTCTGCATCTAACCCTTTGATCAGTGGATGTGAATGTTTTCTAACCAGAGTGTAACATTTTTATGTAGAAAAAGGTATGTGCCTATGCTATTTTATGCCACCTGATTAAAACCCTGAGAACGCTTAGTGTCAGCACACTTGGAGAATCAGTTGGGGGGGTTTCAGTTGGGTGTCTTTAATAGCATTTATTTAAATGTGTCTCTGAGAAAATGGACTGTTAGTCTTGCTGAGCTAGGAGGCTCAAGAGATGCTTGCTGATCTGGGTGTCTGTGAGGGATCAACCAGTCTGGAAGGGGCTTACAACACGGTGTGGTCACACACATCATCAAGGCAGCCCTCAAGTCCCACTGAGGTATGTCCCCCAGGTCAGCATGCAGTGCCTCTGCATCATGCTCTAAACCACACTAGCCCCTGGCGGGGGAGCCTGGATTAGCTCAATTTACAAACCCAGATCTCACACTGGCCAGTGATGTGCACCACCAGCCTGGGACACTATTTGGTTTTTAATTTTGGGAGTTTTTTCCTTTTTTTGAGATGGACAGTGAGCTGGGTTGCTGATGGTATAACTGCTGGCAGTTCTCCATGCTGCTGTTGTTAGTTGTGTGCCCCTGAGTGGATGGGGGCTTAGGTTCTGCATGCCCTGAATTTTCTGTATGACCTGGGTGCTGTTGTTGCCCTACCTGCCACTGCATGATACTGGTGTGGGTGGGTAGGGTGCTGCAACAGCACCCAAGCCAGACAGCACACTCAGAGGAAAACAGCAATAAGGTGCCATATACTTTAAAATGTCAGTGGGCAGAGTGAGGCTGCTGCTGCTGTTTGCTGTGTTCCCCTAAATGAGTCACGGGTACTTAGCGTCTGTGTGCCCTTGAATTTGCCATATGACCTAATTGTTGTTGTCACTGTACCTACCACTGTATAATGCTATTTTCACTGAGTGGGGTGCTGCAATTGCACCCAAGCCAAAGCACACCCAGGCACACAGAATGTATGCCCTCAGGTGCTGTATGATGCCAGCGAGCAGACTGGGGCTCAATTCACATCTGAGCTCAGACATGAAAACTGACAGATCCCCTTTTCACAGAAATCAAGTAAAAAAAAGAAATCCCCATGTTTCAGAGACACCTGATTTTCCATTAGATGGTCCTCCACTAATCACTTGTGGATTTTTTAGGTGGAGGCGCTTTATTCCATAGAAGAAAACTCAGGCAGTTAAATGTTAGACAGGACCATACTCGGGCATCCACCTTAGCATCTGGTGGTTTGGCTTAATCTGTGTTTGTTTTGACAAGCTAAGAGCCCAGTAATTTGTAACTTGGGCATGTGGGGTGGGTGTTGAAGGCAGGTGAGTTGTATTACTGTCTCTACAGGCATCCCCCAGGGATGGGGTTGTACTGTTCCTACAGCCATCACACTTGCCAGATAAGGGTGGTAGTGCTTCTGCCATCACCCCAAGGGATGGAGGCTGCAGTGTAGCTGCCATCACACCTATGAGATTGAGGCCTTAGTGCTGCTGCTGTCACACCTGAGGAATGATTGTGCTGCTGCTGCTGTCACACCTGAGGAATGGTGGACATTGTGCTGCTGCTGTCACACCTGAGGAATGGTGGACATTGTGCTGCTGCTGTCACACTGAGGAATGGTGGACATTGTGCTGCTGCTGTCACACCTGAGGAATGGTGGACATTGTGCTGCTGCTGTCACACCTGAGGAATGGTGGACATTGTGCTGCTGCTGTCACACCTGAGGAAGGTGGACATGTGCTGCTGCTGTCACACCTGAGAATGGTGGACATTGTGCTGCTGCTGTCACACCTGAGGAATGGTGGACATTGTGCTGCTGCTGTCACACCTGAGGAATGGTGGACATTGTGCTGCTGCTGTCACACCTGAGGAATGGTGGACATTGTGCTGCTGCTGTCACACCTGAGGAATGGTGGACATTGTGCTGCTGCTGTCACACCTGAGGAATGGTGGACATTGTGCTGCTGCTGTCACACCTGAGGGATGGTGGACATTGTGCTGCTGCTGTCACACCTGAGGGATGGTGGACATTGTGCTGCTGTCACACCCTGAGGAGAGGTGGACATTGTGCTGCTGCTGTCACACCTGAGGGATGGTGGACATTGTGCTGCTGCTGTCACACCTGAGGGATGGTGGACATTGTGCTGCTGCTGTCACACCTGAGGGATGGTGGACATTGTGCTGCTGCTGTCACACCTGAGGGATGGTGGACATTGTGCTGCTGCTGTCACACCTGAGGATGGTGGACATTGTGCTGCTGCTGTCACACCTGAGGGATGGTGGACATTGTGTTCTGCTGTCACACCTGAGGAATGGTGGACATTGTGCTGCTGCTGTCACACCTGAGGAATGGTGGACATTGTGCTGCTGCTGTCACACCTGAGGAATGGTGGACATTGTGCTGCTGCTGTCACACCTGAGGAATGGTGGACATTGTGCTGCTGCTGTCACACCTGAGGGAATGGTGGACATTGTGCTGCTGCTGTCACACCTGAGGGAATGGTGGACATTTGTGCTGCTGTCACACCTGAGGATGGTGGACATTGTGCTGCTGCTGTCACACCTGAGGAATGGTGGACATTGTGCTGCTGCTGTCACACCTGAGGAATGGTGGACATTGTGCTGCTGCTGTCACACCTGAGGAATGTTGGACATTGTGCTGCTGCTGTCACATCTGAGGGATGGGGCCATAGTGCTGATGCTGCCACTATACCTGAGGGATGGGGTCCATAGTTGTGCTGATGCTGTAGCCCCTGAGAGAGGGTTCCATAGTGCTGCTGTTGCAGATCACACCTGAGGGTTGTGGCTCATTAGTGCTGCTACCATCATCACTGAGGGATAGGAGATGTAATGCTGCTATCACCCCTGAGGGATGAGGGGCCATAGTGCTGCAGTCGGCATGGAGGGTTTGGGGCTGTAGTGCAGCTGCTGCTGCACTTCTGAAAGGCTGTGGCCATACTGCTGCTGTAACACCTGAGGGATAGGAGGCTGTAGTGCTGCTGCTATCATCACACATAAGAGTTGGGAGCTATAGTTCTGCTGCTGTCATCACATCTAAGGATGGGGTCCAGAGTGCTGCTGCTGCTGCTGCCATCACCTCTGTGGGATTGTTGGCTATAGTGCTATTGTCATCACAGTTGAGGGATTGGGGTCATAGTGCTGCTACCATCACCCTTGAAGGATGAGTGCTATAGTACTCTCACCATTACCCATGAAAGAGGGCAGCCATAATGCTGCCTCCATTATCCCTGTGGGATGGGAGTTATACTGCTGCTACTGCTGCTGTCAATGCCACCCCTCAGGGATGGGGGCCATAGTGCTTCTGAAGTCACCCTTGAGAGATAGGAGCCATAGTGCTGCTGCCAACACCACTGAGGGGTGAAGGCCATAGTGCTGCTGCCATTACCCTGGAGGACAGGAGCCAGTGCTGCTCCTGCTGCTGCCACTGTCACCCCTCAGGGATGGGGGCCATAGTGTTTCCACTGCTGCCATCACCCCTGAGGGTGGCGGACATAATGCTGCCCCTGCCACTTGAGATGCCATACATGACATCAGTTACACACAGCACGCACACACACACATATACACACACTGGCCTTCAAGATCTGCACACTCAGATCACTTGGGCACATAGGTATTGATCATAGTGGGAGGACTGTGTGTGCATATAAGACACAAAACCAAAGATAGGTACAGGTTAAGCTTATCACAGAGTTTATTATTTTTAATAACTACTAGACAGCAACACTGCTAAAATACATGCCTGCTGACAAAACAAATTGTTAAACAAAGCTCACAAAACAAAATACTGGCAAAAGGGGGGCGTGGCTTGGACCTGAAGATGGTGGCAGCCTAAATCCTTCTGTCTGCCACAGCCTGACAGATAATCGAGCACAAACCGCCTGGATGCTGGGTTGACGGCTATTTTTATGTTTTGAAATACCTTTTCCATCTCTGCCACCACCATTGAGATGTTTTTCGGGGAGCCACACTTCAATGCACGCTCTCCACCGACGAAAGTACATACTGGAGCCAATCAGTCTTACTAGGCCGTAGCGCTCGAGCACGGAAAACGAGTACAACAGTACCCTCCTCGTTTAGAACCTTAGTGCTCTTCTCCCCTACAACCAAGAGTTGGGTCATGATCAAAGGAGCCTCCAGAACTGGCCCAGTGGCATTGAGGGCTGAGGCACTGGATGCCTTACCTCGCTTCACGCTACCTGGCGTTCAGGAATGAGCATGGGTCGTCGGGTTATCGGGAGGAGAAGGATCGAGCATCCGTTGGACTGCTCTCTTCTCGGGTGGGGCACTAGTTGTCAGCATTCTACTGGCCCTGGCAGCTGCTGGGGGACAGCGCACCGACACTACAGCTGAAGGGGGGAGATAGGGAGACGCTGGTGAGAGCGCCGCGGCGTAGCATGTGTATGCTCACTGCAGGCGCTATTGCATACCTTGCCTCCTCACAATGGGAGAAAAGCAGAAAATAGCTCAGCTGGATGACGTGGTCCCCACAGCACCACTCTGAGAAGCCACCTCCTGGCATGGATCCATTTGGGGTGGGTCGAGTCGCTCCCCACCACCCTGCCACTTGAAGGGTAAGTCGGGTGCACATAAGGGAGGGGGTCTAACCTTTGGGGAGGGCTGTGCTGGGGACAACTGAAGGCAGAAGCTGGAGCTTGGAAGAAATAAAACATCAAAAAAAAAAAAAGGAGCCCTCCGAGTAGAGGGACCCCACTGCTCCACAAGTGACAGAGGATATATTACCTGTCAGATGGCCGCAACATCCACAGGTGAGATGGAATCTTCAAACCTAAACAATGCTGGTTTACTTACTCAGGCTACATCATCACCTCCTGAGCAGGCCCAGGTTGGAGAGGTCCTGGCTAACATCACAAAAATGCTTGAAGCTTTATTGAGCATAGTGGACACTATTGGCACCTCCTTAGCGGGCAATGTAGTGGATGTTCGCTGACTAGAGGATCAGCAGATTGTACTGGAGCAGCGGACGGAAGAACCCAAAAGACAGCATGTGCATGTACTACAAAAGCTAAGTGACCATGAGATCAGGCTGTCTCATTTATGGTACAGAGTGAAGGACCAGGAAGATCAAGGCAGACAAAACAATGTTCGAATCCTGGGAGTGCCTGAAGGAACCGAGGGCCAAAATATGGAGAGACTTTTGAATGAATGGATACCACAACTCCTAGGGGACCATTGGAAGGAGCCTGTTGGAGTGGAAAGGGCACATCACGTTTTTGGTAACCCCAACAATACTTAGGGCCCTCGGACCATGATTGCTTACTTGCTCCATTTTTCAGTCAAGGAGCTTTACTTTGAGCTACTTGAGACCTCGGGAAATTGTTTGGAGAGGCAATACTATTTCTTTCTATCGGGACTTTACCAAGATGTGGCAGCTAAGCACATAGCCTACAACCCCTTGAAAAAGATTCATAGCCAACTCTGTGCCAATATTGTTTCAGGGCCCTCACAGCACTGTACCTGATAAAGAATGGGCAATCTTCCTGGCTGGAATCTCCTGGAGATGCAGAGGCTTGGATCCAGAGTCACTGGCTGATGTGCTGTTGAAACTACCTCTCCCAGACGCCTCTGGGAGCCTAGAACCAACAGTCTAGGAACTAATAAAAGGAAATGCCAGGCGGAGACACTAAAACCAGCCGGAACGACCCACCCAGTAAGAGTCTCTACCGTAGGGCAGCTAATGGCCCGCAACATATGGAGGATAAGCTACATCAGATTGCTCCTGTCTCTTCCCAGCTCCTGAGATGTCTAGTACCAACTCACAGCTCAAGTACCAGGACTCTGCTGCAACTCTGCTGCCTGGGACAAAGTGTACTCGAGAAGTCCATGCCCTGATGCTGGTAACACCACAGCCTCACTTCCTGCTAAGCACCCCAGAGCTGATGATTCTGCACAGAAACAGGATCATTAAAAGACTATTCCAAGGATGAGGCCACAGTAATTATGGAGCACTCGTGACCGCTGGACTGGTGCGACTGCAATGGACTGAATCTGAAGGTGAAACTGCAGTGGCTGCTGGCATCCTGAGACCGGCTTAAGACATTCGTAGGAAGCTCTTGCTTCCATTCCCAGACCTGTTGAACTGGAAATGACATGCAGAACCGGGACGGTGCAATACAATAATTCACCTATACCAAAATGTTATTCTATCTGGTAGCTTAAGGCCTTGTACACTTTGAGGCCATTAGGATTAGGATGTACTGATCTGGTTGCTTTATGACCAGAACCCCTGCCTTGTGCAGCTCTCTACTGTTAGATTACCCATATTCCGCTGCCGAGTAGAGGTATTCACTCCCTTTGACGGGCAACACAAGGCAGGCTAGACCATTCTCCCCATTTCCTCGCTGTTGAGGTTTCTGATTAATTAGCTATCACAGGACATGTGCCTGTGGGGATGGGGTCTGCACGCTATAAGAGTTATTATGCAAAGAAACCAAGCATGGCAACCCCTAATAACCCTATGATAGAAGGTTGTTCCCCAGACTTGCTACAGCATCTGAAACAGCGTGTCTGGCAGAGACCCTCCCCCTTTCTTTACCCAGGTGACAGATATGCCTGGACTGTCCGGATCTAGCTTCATGACTAGACATATGGAGTCAGGCTGAGACAGATCACCTCCTTTGGGTGTGACCTCTCCCTGTTGCTCTTTTGGTGACTGAAGCTAGTGTGGCTTATAGGAGGACTTGGGCCTCTCCTCACATGTACACCTCGGCACCATCAACTGTGTTATTGTTATAATCTATGTGTTAATACTGTTATAGTGACATATTGTTGTTATCTAATTAGTTACTGTTAAGATAACTAACCTTTACCTTTTTTCACTTTATTCAGGTTGTGATATTTACAGGCAAGGAACATTTGATATCTTCAAATCTCTTTCAAGGGTCTATCAGTTATGTGAACCTCTAACACTAAATAGTGACTACTCTTTCTATACTGCCTTGCCAATCGCTATCTGTAGGGTGAGTACTCTTCTTCTTCTATAAGACTCTGGTGGTGAATCGCAATGGCACAGTATCCACAGCGCTCGCCGAGGTTGGAGGTCGTCTCCTGGAATGTCAGGGGGCTTAACCACCCGGCTAAAACGCACTAAAGTCTTACAATTCTTGAATTCCATGGGAGTTGATATGGCCCTGCTCCAGGAGACGGATCTCACCAGCCGAACGGTGCAATGGTTGAAGAAGCTGTGGGTGGGGATGGTATTAGCTAGTTGTTACCCACAAAGTCTAGGGGTGTCCACCATTATCCTCAGAAGTCCGGACCATGGATGATAGAAGCTCAGCGCCTGGACTCCCAGGGAAGATAGTCAGTAGTTGACTTCTCCTACCGGCGCGGTAAAGTTATAGAAGCCAGTGTATAGGGTCCTATATACAGATTCAGGGAGCTATATTCTGAACTAAACCAAGTCTTTACAGACTTAGCAGAGAATGAGACTGAGGTTCCAATACTGCTGGGGGCAACCACAATCTGGTGTTAGATGTCTTTATAGACAAGTCCCTTTCCACACCGCAATCCCAACCCAAGGTCCTAGCAACTCTGAATACCCTGATGTTGGAATGGGCTTTGGGTGACCCCTGGAGAAACAGCCATCCACAAGGGCGAGATTACACCTTTTACTCTAACATGCATGGCACCCATAGTAGGTTGGATTTCTGGTTGATTAATCACCTAGCCATGCCGGGTGTGGGAGATATGACCATTGGTAATATTATGGTATCCGACCACGCTCCTGTAGCAATTACATTTTCCATGCAGGGGCAAAGCCCGGCCTCCACAAGATGGAGATGTAACCCACTACTACTGCAGGAAGTAGCTTTCGGGACTACATAAAGGAGGAAGCACAGTCCTATTTCTCTCTTAATACCCCTGGGGAGATGCGAGTGACCACGGTATGGGAGGCCTTTAAGGCTGTTATAAGAGGGAGAATTATCTCCTTTACAGCAGCCAAAAATAAGGAGCGAGTGAAGCAAATACAGGAACTCCAGGATGAGCTAACAAACTTGGAGAAACAGTTTAAAGTCTCCCCCAGAACCTGCTTAACTCCCTGCTCCTGGCCTGCATTACAGGTTTAAAATACAAGATTAACATACTGTTAAACAGGAAGGCGGAGTGGCAGTTGATCGGGAGAAACACAGATCATGGGAGGGAGGGGACAAGGGAGGGAAACTACCTGCTTATTATCTATGGAAGCAACAGGCTTCCCCTGGAATTCTTGCCCTTAAAAACAGACAGGGAAAGATTATTACAGCACCCAAGGCCATTAACGCCGAGATGCAGAGCTTCTACCAGGAGCTCTATCAATCTCAGAGCACACTTTCTGATGACGAGCTCTCACAACGACCGGGTGCTTTATGTCAGGGGACCTCTCTCCCTTGTTTGACTGGGGAGCAACAACGAAACTTAGATGCCCCAATCACTCTTGAGGAGGTATGCACTGCTGTCTACCAGATGGCAAAAGGAAAAGCTCCTGGGCCAGATGGGATGTCACTGGAGCTTTACCAACTACTTCAAGATGACATTTTTGATCCCCTATTGTGGGCTTTACAGGAAGCCCACAAAGATACTATGCTCCCCCCGACCATGTGTGATGCCTTAATAACCCTCATTCCCAAAAAATCATCAGATGTCTTATTCTGTGCAAACTTTCGACCCATCTCACTTCTCCCAGTTGATACTAAGCTACTGGCCAAAGTCCTAGCAAATAGACTATCCTTACTCCTGCCTATCCTAATTCACCCGTCGCAATCTGGATTCTCAAAAGGGAAGTCAAGTACAGACAACTTACGCCTAGTCCTGAATCTTAAGTGTCTGGCAATGCAAGCTAAAACCCCAATGTCACCTTGGTGATTGATTTTGCCAAGGCATTTCACTCCCTGGAGTGGGCTTATCTTCACAAAGTCCTTGGGTTATATGGCTTCGGGCCTTACTTCTGCTCCTGGGTTTCCACCCTGTATTGCTCTCCTACAGCCAGAATTGTCACCAATAGAGATATCTCTCCTCCATTCTCATTACAGAGAGGTACCAGGCAGGGTTGCCCCCTCTCTCATCTCATGTTTCTCCTTGCCCTAGACCCTTTGATCAAAAAACTTATAAGCTCCCCTACCATTACGCGCATCCCCGTACAACAGGCGACCTATTTAGTCAACGCATATGCTGATGATATGCTCCTTACACTCTCTGATCCCCAATCTCCATCCCCCCTCTCCTGACAATTTTACAAGACTCTCTCTCTCAGGACTAACAGTGAATCAAAAAAAAAACATTCTATCTCCCTTGAATGGAGCATGTAACAGACTCTGTCTTGCTGGTACTGATACTACCTGGGCCCCACAAGGTTTTCCTTACCTAGGTATAACCATCACCACCTCTTGGAAGGACCTAGAATCCACACATTTCTCCCCTCTTTTGGCATCCCTAATGGCTGAAATCCAACGATGGAGAAAGCTACACCTTACTCTGAAAGGCAAGATAGAAGCTATTAGAATGTTTGTTTTCTCCAGAGTTTCAAATCTTCCAAACAATCTCCCAATTCCACTTTCTCAAAAACCATTTAAGGCCTTAGATAATTTAATTTCATTATTTTTGTGGGAAGGCAAAGCCCCGAGATGGGGATGGATAAAACTCTGAGCACACTGAACCAGAGGTGGACTTGGGCTCTCCTGGTTCATGGGCTATCACCTTGCTTATAGAATGGTCCAGGCCATGGCCTAGTTCATTTTCTGACCTACCCCCCTCCTCAGTGGGTATCATTACAGGCTACTCTCTCAGTGGGCACTTCCCTTTTCTCCCTGTTGTCTAACAGAAAACCAGGGCTGACCGACACCCCATCATGACAGAAACATGCAGATCATGGTGAAGAGCAATGGCTATCACAGGTGTTCCAAAGGCTGAATACCTTCCCCAGTCCACTATGTCTCGATATGGAATAACCACCTTATCACAGTCGACCGTAAGCCAACATGTGGACCATTTGGGCCTCCAAGGGTATCCAGTTGTAGGAGATCTCCTACTCCCGGCTACCCAAACACTAATGTCCTTTGAGCAGATTTGGGATAGGTATGGATTGGGATCCTCAGATTTCTGGAAATTCCTGCAGTTAAGAAGTGCTCTATCTCCTCTTCTCAAGGTCCTGCCAACTCAGAGTACTTGGAGTTGTTTGAGTCAGCTCCACCTACCTAGAAAGAGTCAGAGACTGGTGGGTGTCCTTTACAAAATTCTCAGAGATGCACTGCTTGACACCACACAAACTAGCAGAGCCACCTGGGAACGAGATCTCCTTCACCCCATATCCCAACAACAATGGTCAGAGTGCCTCAGAGTGGCTCACACAGCTTACAAAGATACTAAAAGCCAACTAATACAACTGAAAATCCTCCATAGGTGGTATAAAACTCCAATGGTTCTTCATAGCCTCAGGATTATACCGCAGGATCAATGCTGGAGATGTCATTCTACCCCTGCCCACTTACTTTATGTTCTGTGGACTTGTCTTGCCCCTCACTGGCATTTCTGGACGCAGTCCTAGGGGACTGCTCCAGATAATAGGTAAACCACCTCAAATGCAACACTACTTCCTCTGTTGGGAGATACCTCAATATTAAACCCACTTACCCTCTAGTGCGGCCTGGGTCCTGGTGGCTGTCATGGAGGCAAAGAGGGCCATCCTAGTGAGATAGAGGCAGCCTGCACCCCTGGTAATTTTGCAATGGAGAACTGCTATGGTCAGGCTGGCTACCTTTGAGAGGCTCACTGCGGTAGCCAAGGGAAGGCTTGATAGATACTATAAGAATTGGGGGGCATACTTGCACTTTAATATCTGCTCAGTTGCACCCCACCATTGCAAAACCCACCACCTCTCTGACTCGCAACATATCTCATTTAAGCTATAATAGGCTGTTGCTATTGACTGGCTCTGATGCCTCTCTAGTTACACCGTATCCTTTTCTCTTCCCCATCCTATGTTGACATAATAGGGACTTGTATATTAGAATTTTTGGAATATCTAACCTCTGTGAATCTATTATACCTTAATTCATACCTGTACTGGTGTTTAGTGGGTTGACCTGATTTGACTTGTCGGGTAATTATTTTTAGTAGTTTTAATCAAGCGTAGGAAGAGTATGATAGTTAACTTCCCTCCTGTATGAAGTTTAGTGTTGCTCCTATAGTTGAGGAGGATAGAGAAGATTTAGACAAACAAGTCTCAGTGGAAGAAATTTCCCAGGTTATTAAAGATCTACCTAATAATAAGGCCCCAGGACCAGATGGACTACCAGGGGAACTCCACAAGGCAATGGGTCCCCTAATTCCTAAATATTTGTGTAAAGTGTTTACTGAGGCATTTGAAGAAAAATCACTGCCGGATTCTCTCTCCAGAGCCTTTATCACATTGATTCCTAAAAAAGAGAGGGACCCTTTGACCTGTGAAAGTTACAGACCAATATCATTGCTGAATGGAGACTACAAGATTTTAGCAAATACCTTATCCTGAGAATTTGTAACATAGTAACCAAATGATAGGTAGGGAACAGGTGGGTTTTGTCCTGATAGGTCTGGTATGGAGAATGTTCAAGCTCATTAATGTGATATTTTCAGCTAAGATCACAAAAACCCTAACAGTGCTATCTATAGATTTTTTTAAAGCATTTGATACCCTAGAGGGAATACTTATTTAAAGTACTAAGACACTTTTAAGGTGGAAACAGTTTGATTCAATGGTTAGAACTTTTTATAGTGCTCCAAGAGCGGAAGTAATTACAAACGGGAAAATCTCACCCTCTTTCAGGTTGTATAGAGGAACGAGACAGGGATGTCCACTTTCCCCATATCTGTTTATTTTGGCTTTAGAACCACTTATTAAATCTATACAGTCAAATTCAGATATTCAGGGTTTCAAAACAGGTCTAGTAACTAATAAAACTTTTGCATATGCAGATTATCTACTATTTACTTTAACACATGTGGGTAGCTCCATTAGAGAACTCAAAATTGTACTAAATCATTTCTCAGGTCTCTCAGGTCTTTCAGTTAATTGGGAAAAAACACAGGCGTTGCAGGTTTCAGACAGAGGTGGATTGGAAAAGAAAGATAATAGTATAGATAGGAAGTGTTGGAAGATGGATTATCTCATGTACTTAGGACTGAAAATCCCATGTAATATTCACACTATTATAGATATTAATCTTAACCCTTTACTGAAGGAAATTAAAATGATTTAGAGAAATGGGCAAGTTATCTTTATCCCTGGGAGGGAAAATTAATTCTATCAAAATGATGATGGCCCCCAAACATTTTTATTTATTCCAGAATATACCATTAAAATTGGGAGCATCTAAATTTAAGAAAATAACTTTTATGATTAAAAAGTTTCTGTGGGGTTCCAAACCACCCAGGCTATCCCTCTCAAAACTCAGATCTCATTGGTCCCAAGGTGGCTTCGGACTTCCTAGATGGGAGACATACCAGCTAGCCTTCCTTTTTAAACAAGCTTTATTTTACCTTTTACCTCCATCTACAAATTTCCCTCTTTGGTTTGAGGTAGAGTGTCAGTTATGTAAACCAGGGAAACCAGCTGATCTTTTATTCAAAAAGAATCTGGGTGTTTACTCTTCTAACCCATGTATTCTCAGCTCAATAAAGACAATCAAGTCACTACAAACCAGCTTATCACTGAACAGACTACCTCCACATTTGGAAGGTTTATGGTCTAACCCCAATATACAGATGGGAGGCAAGGTATTGCAAAATAAAGAGTGGCTCAGTCGGGGCATTTCCAATGTAGGTGATTTAATTGATCACAGTTCTAGAGTACTAAAATCATTCCAAGAAATTAGCCAAGAGTTTAATCTCCCTAAGTTTCATTTTGTGACCTTTCTGCAAATTAGGAAAACACTGTCTGACACTGTTTTAGGCCCCAATATGGTGCTACCTAGTGGTGAACAGGATTGGTCCCTTATATGTGGAACAGTTAGTTCTAGGGGTGGGGTATCGAAACTATACAAATTAATTTGTGGCAACATTGATAGTTCCATTCTCAGTGAAAATGCTAAATCTAAATAGGAATCCATTTGGTTTGAGTATCTCTTCAGAGGATTGGGATTCTGCCTGGAGAAATGCGTATCAAGCTCTCAAAGATGCCAAGGGAGAACTATACAATATAAAATTCTACATCAATACTACTACTCTCCAAACGGATATTTTACACATGCTATGGAGTTGTCCTCAAGTATTTCAGCTTTGGGAACAGATTCACAAGATTTGTGAGAGGGTAACTAGAAGTAAGATCATGTTGTCTCTCTTTAACTTTTGTATTGGGAATCTCCTCTCAATTATTTCCACTTCAGAAAAAGCAGATTAACTGGATCTTATTAGCTGCCTTGGCCTTTAAGAGACTTTTACTCTCTAAGTGGAAAGTACAGGATGTACCTTCCCTGTCAGAATGGTATAATAATATGTCAATCCTAGCACAAAATGAGAGAATTTGTCACATTCTACTTAATCAGCTAGACCATTGTTTAGAAACATGGGCCCCCTTTTTAGAACTAATGGTGTAACCTTTGAATGTTTCCGTTTTCTGATTTACAAGTTTTATATGATCAAATGCTGTATGTAATGGCTTTGTCTTTTGATTTCAATCTTTAAGTGTTGTACTTGGAATATGATTGTGTAAGTTATGCTTTATGAATTTTTTTATAAACATTTTTCTTTTCTTTTAAAAATTCAATAAAATATGAATGCAAAAAAAAAAAAGAAGTTTAGTGTTGCTAGTTTGAATGTATAAGGATCATTACCCGTATCAGATCAAACCTGTTTTATAAAACCCTGCTGGATAATCTGTTGAAATTTTCTGAGACTAACTATCTCTGTTTCATGTTGTATGGACTTCTTGTTCTGCCTGATGTATGAGGGCCGTTCTTATGGCTTATTGTAACTAAAAAACCTCAGTAAAATCTTAAATGATAAAAAAAAAAATACTGGCAAAAATGGATTTTAGCTTTGTAGACATTGGTGAAAATACCAGTTTGTACATTTGGCAAAACAGATTTTGCCCTTTTTCAGTCATGGTAAACCAGTGTTCCTAGGAATTAGGACCTCCCATTGGCTAACAGTTCACCTTGTCTCCTACTCCAGTGCTGCCTGGTGCCTGGAACCAGGAATGAGGTCTCCTTAGCAGCTGATGGCTCATCTATGAATATTATCTCCCCTGTGACTGATGTCTTTTCTAGTCTATTACCCAGCACTTACTGCTGTAATTGACTGATCTTGGATTCAAGAGCAATGTCTCCACAGTGACTGATAACTCCTCTAGAAGTACACTCTCCCTGCCCCTAACTAGATTTGGATTCAGTAGCTTTGCCTCATTGGTGGCAGAGGACTTTCCTGAGAGGCACAATACTCCCTCCAGTCAAATTCTACTGTGGTAGTGTGGTCTCACCTACAGCCATGCTTCATTCTTCCTTTTTCCAACCAACTACATCCACACCATCCCCCTGGACTGAGTGGCTTGTGTTCTTTGAAGCTCAGAAAATGCCTGGTTGGGTATCCAGTCCCAAATGGATCTGGGATTGTAGTTGGCCCAGTGCCTTAGGACTCTATCAACAAATATGGCACATGGCCCCAAACAACTTCCCCTACATCAGCTTGCAATATCCACAACAATTATTCCCCCCTGCACCCTGGCCATCTCTGACTCTAGGAATATTGTTCCCAAAGAAGCAGTGCCTCCATCTTTGGACCCTGTATCCTTGTGTCTGCAACTCATCCAGAGAATCAGTTCTCCCAATTCTGTCTGCACCCTGCTTCATCATCTGGGTGAAGGATTTTTCATATAGTTCATCCTTTCCTTCTGAATTTGACAATGATTTCAACAGCTGGTCACCCCTTATTGTCCTCCATCCATCGAGGATTCCTTCCAGCCTACCTCCAGCTCTCCAGCTCCACTACAAAGTGATAGGGATGCCAAGGACAGCCACCAGGAGCTGTAGCTGAAGAAATCATCACCTAAGCAAGACCTCCGTCCATAGTTAATCCCGCACTCTATCGATCACTTCACACAATTACTTCAGAGTTTCAATATCATTACTTATCTCAGACCTGTCACAAAACTGTATCTCTCTCTCAGTAGTGTACTATATAACATTTAAACCTAATCTCAAATAAACTTCTGTCTGTGCCTTCTGATTCTTACTGCAAATGTGGACTACTAAAATGTAGTTCTATCCTTTACAAGGACCTCACCATCAAAGACCATGTACTTCACTTAAATTTGGACCAAATGTGCCTTAATGAAACCCGTATTCTTAGTCATGATATGTTCACAACCCACAGTCTCCTCCCCCCCACAAATTTGGCATACACTCATTCCACATCACAAGGATTGTGGAGGCTGGGTTGAGCATTATTTGAAGCATCCTCTCTCTGCAGAACATACTGATAGGTCATCTTCCACCTTCTTTAGAGTATCTGATAATGAACTTATCTACACCTTTAACTACTACATACAGTTCTTTTGCTGCATTTTCCTACCAAAATTAACCAATACTTCTTTAATAATTTCTCTGTCTTACTGTCACCCTTGTCCCAGTGTCCCTCACCTACTCATTTTTATTGTCTTTAATCTCCATATTGACCTTCATCACAACCCAAACTATAAGTTTTTCTCTGATCAACTTGCCATTTTCAGCCTGACACAGCTTGTTAAATTCCCTTCCCACCACAAGGGCAACTGGCTAAACCTATTAATCGGTCAAGGACCTATCACACTTCCTATTACTTAATTTGAAAGGGCTATCTCTGACCATTTTGTTCTCTGTTTCAATGCCTCTAGCTCTGACACTCATAAACCTTCTTATCCCAAAAATGATCCAGGAACCAAGCTTCCCTGGCAGCCGTTAACCATATTGCCTTCAGCTCGGCAATGACCAATGCACTCTCACCCCATGACATGCACCATGCTGAAGAACTGGCTATCTATTACAACAAATCTCTAACCCCAGTTTTGGACAGACTGTCAGCTGAAGCTAGTACAAATCCATACCAGGGCTCACCACCCGTGGTTTACTCCAGCTATACGCCCAGAAAAGAGAACGTGCAGGAAACTGTCCAACAATATTATATTATGAATGGTCACATCACTAAACTCAACATATAATCAATGCTAACTTTTCTCATTACAGGACCTTAATTGAGGCCCATAACTCTTCACCCAGGCAACCTTTTCGGATCATTCACTCCACTGTGAAACCATAGTCTGCAATCTCAGCCTCCACCTTGGTAGATTCTAAACTGCACCATATCTTTGACTCCAAAATATGCTTTTTGACATATGAGACAAAACAACAACCTACCCCAGACCACAGAAATAATCCAAAAACATTATTAAGTAAAAATGCAAAGGCTACAGCTAGCAAGATAGAGGGCAGATAGCTTCCATACTGGTTTTGCATGTAGTGCATCTTCAGGGGCCAGGAAGAATAGTGCATGATAGCTTTCAAATCTGAAAAGATAAAGGTGCAGGTACTGAATTTACTTTAAAGTACAGTGAGTAATAAAAAGCACTTAAGTAAATAACAAGTGCTAGAATAACTGAATATGTTTATAAAGACACAGAGAGACGTTAAAAAATCAATATTATTCATCTGACATCATTAAAAGGAGTTAGTCAAAAAATGCATTAGGTAGCCAGGAAACAAAATTTTCCCTATTTGTTTCTTGCTCTGCATTATGTATTCAGGTGCAGAATCAGGTGTCTGTACAATACATTGATTGAAGAGATGCTGATGAAAAACTGGTACACCAGCCAGTGTGTGGACAGAATCCCTGAGATGAAAGGATGCTGCTTTTCATCATGCTAACTGTACAGACACTGAAATAGCAAACATTAGCAGGGGCTACATAGGACTGAGAAACTAACAGGAGTCAGGCTATTTCCTAACGAAGGGTACCACATCAAAGCAGATACTGAGCCCTGTACTGACCAATGCTCCCAATGTACATATCATAAAAGACTCCATTTTAACAATGCTGTGCTCAAGTTCCCTCCTCTCTCACTGAGTGGGATCCTATCAGTTACGGAACTTAAAACCATGATGTCTCCCCTATTTCTACACTCTGCTATGTGTACTTCCAGTGCATTATTTTGCTCCCTCTTAGTCACGCTCCTAAGTTGTTCCCCAATCCAGATATTGAAAGGATGTTTGCTCTTCCCTGGGTAAAAAGCCCTCCACACACAAGTTGCTAGGTACACTACATTCGGAGTAACACAACTTGTGAAAAGCAAAATTCTGAAGCTATGGCTAGAATTAACCATGGTGAAGGTTTCAGTTTTTAGAATGTCTGTTCAGAATTTAAAACTGCCACAAGTGTGGCAACCATTTGGATGAGAGGGTAACCATGTTTTGGCCCCTTTTTGATTTTGCCCGGGCTTCAGACTGTGTACAAGCGTGTTTGCAAAGTTTACACTCTCTTGTATACAATCCTGGTGATGATTCCATTGCAGACAATAACAACATCTGCAGATTAAAGAATGTGTCAATTTTCTCTAAATAGTCTCTCATTTTCTCTTGCCTGTCTACAGAAGATCATGACAAAATTCAAACCTTAGAATGGCAGAAAAGGAGGAGATATTGTGATGGGGATCTAAGTATGCCAGATTTAAACTGGAGTTCCTTTGCTGAAGCCACATCCAAGAGCAGGGTAATTCTCGATGTCGTATAGGAGGCATGCCTCAGACAGCTAGTGTTGGAACCCATTCGGGAGGGAGCAATCTCAGACCTGGTACTCTCAAACAGAGACGGAGAGAGTATCTCAGATTTAGAAGTGGATAGCCTTCTGGGAACAAGTGACCACCAAACAGTGTGGTTCATGATAAACACAGTTGTAGAGTGAAGTAACACAAAGGTGAGGCTACTGGACTTTAGAAGGACTGACTTTGACAAAATAGGGGAGTGTCTCAGAAAAGCACTTGCAAATGGGTAAGAAGGTGGGGAGCAGGAACAACTGGGAAAAATCTGCCATCACAGAGGCAACAAGCTTTTCTGTGAAGCAAATAAACAAAATAAAATGAAGGAAAAAACCACTATGGTTCTCAAAAGAGGTGGTGGGGAAGGTTAGGGAGAAAAAGATAGCATTCAGGAAGTATAAAGAAACACAGAAGGAGCAGGACAGAGAATTGTACCAGTTAAAGCAGAATCAAGTGGGAAGGCAGTCAAATAGCAAAGGCCCAAATCAAGGAAAATATAGCCAACTCAGTTAAGAAGGGGATTAAAGCTTTATATTGTACATTAGGGAGTGAAGAAAGACCAGGGAGGGATAGTGAGGCTTAATAAATGGGAGGGGGTGGGCAGAGGGTGACAGTGACAAAGCAGTGATACTGAATGAATACTCTGCTCAGTATTCACAAAGAAGAGGAGGGGAGATACCTAAACCAAATAATAGAAGCACACTGGATAGGGGTTGATATCAGTCCATTCATGGAAGAAAGGGTCCTGAAAGAACTCCTAAAACTGAAGGTGGAAAAGGCAAAGAGGCTGACAGGATTCACCCCAAATTCTAAATGAACTAAGGGAGAACTAGTGGCACCACTGACTACCCTTTTTAGCTAATCATGGGAGGAGGGTGTGGTACTTGAGGACTGGAGGAGGGAAGATGTGATTCTCTTTCCCTAAAGTGGGAGCAAGGCAGAGGCAGGAAACTACAGACCTGTCAGTTTGCCCTCAGTGGTAGGGAAAATGATGGAATCACTTCTGAAGAAAGAATTGTTGAGCACCTAGAGGCCAGCAGGGCGCAGGACCCAAGGCAGCATGGATTCACAGTAGGTAGGTCATGTCAGATGAATCTAATAAATTTCTTTGGCTGGGGAACCAAAGTAGTAGACCAGGGAAGGGCTGTGGATGTGGCCTATCTAGACTTTAGGAAGGCATTTGACACAGTCCCACACTACAGATTAATAAACAAGTTAGTCATCCTGAGAGTGGGTCCCAGGGTGGTAACCTGGGTAAAAATTGGGTGGACAACAGGACGCAGAGGGTATAGCAAACAGAGATCACCCAAAGAAAGGGGGTTACTAGTGGGGCAATGCAGGGTTCAGTACTGGACTGGTCCTCTTTAATGTCTTTACAGGTGACATTGTGGAAGGACTGGAAGGAAAAGTATGCCCATTGCAGATGACACAAATATCTGCAACAGGGTTGATACACAAGGGGGATGGAAAGGAAAAGAAGGGACTTGTAAAGGTTGGAGGAATGGTTAGAAGTATGTCAGCTTGGATCCAGTGCAAAGAAGTGCAAAGTAATGCACATGGGAAACAAAAACCCAAGTAAAGAGTACACAATTGGGAGAGGTATTAACCACAACAAAAATGGAAAGGACCTGGGGTTAGTCATATCAGATGACCTAAAGGCAGGCAAGCAATGTGAGAAGGCAACAGGGAGGGCTGGGAGGATACTGGGATATATGGAGAGGCATCACTAGTAGATACAGGAAGTTGTTATCCTTTGTACAGACAGTTGGTGAGAACCCATCTGGAGTACTGTGTGCAGTTCTAGAGACCCCATCTCCCCAAGGACATAGACAGGATTGAGACAGTCCAGAGGAGGGCAACTAAAATGGTGCAGGGTCTGTATCAGAAGCCATATGAAGAGAGACTAAAAGAGCTTAATATGCATACCCTCAAGGAAAGGAGGGAGAGGGGAGACATGATAGAAACTTTCAAGTACCTCAAGGGACTTAACAAAGTCCAAGAGGGTAGCATCTCTCAGAAAAAGAGGTGTACAAGAACAAGATGGCACAATTTGAAGATAGAGGGGGGGTGACTCAGGGCAATACGAGGAAGTATTTTTTCACAAAGTGGGTGGTGGATGCATGGGATGGCCTTTCTGAGGAGGTTGTGGGGTCAAAACAGTGGGGAATTTAAGAATACATGGGACAGACATAAAACGATTCTAGTGGGTGGAAGGAGGAAGTAGGCTGTTGGTAAAACTAGGATCTGCAGCTTATCCAGTAGGTAGGGAAATGGGCAGACTGGGTGGGCCAAGCGGTCCTTATCTGCCATCAAAGTCTATGATTCTATGTTTCTATGTAATGTAGTATCACTGTCCCTAGTCCTTCTATTAGCAATGAGCAAACTGTCTGTCTATGTTCCCTGTCTCCAAATGAGCTGTTTACACAATGCCATGGTTGTACAAGGATTGAGAGACCTATCCTGAATTTCCAGACTCCTTTTCTCAAAATCTGCAGGTCCACCACAGTTCCTTCTCATCCATAGACACTGGGATTTTGGAATATTCTTATCGGTATGCAATGACAGCTTGTTGAATGAAAGAATTTGTTCCTGTTGGTCCCTTTTCTGCAGAGATCAACACAAAGACTGCTGTCTGCATTTTTCTTCATCATAGATCAAAGAAAGAGACCTGTTTAGTATCCACCTGGATACTGAACCTCAAATTGAGGTTCTTACACTCCAGGTAGCCCACAAACTCTTTGACTTCATGTTTTGTTCACACCACACCAAAAAAATGTTGTCTATGTAATGATGCCACAAGTCAACCCTATTGTGAAAAGGGTGTATGTTGGCATCGTAGACATACTCTGCTTCCCATCTCCCTAGGCATAGATTCACATAACTGGTGGCAAATCTTTGTCCCCATGGCTGTACCTTTCTTCTGAAGCAAGTATTCACCCTGGAACAGAAAAGCATTGGATGTAAGCACCAACTCGGTACATTTTATATGAAACTCCTTCAAGAGCCAGCCAGTGAAGCTGAGGGTTGAGGCGCTGGATGCCACACCTCGTACTACACCAGCGATCCAGGTTCGGGAATGAGCCTGGGTCTCTGGGGGTTGGCTGTGGTGGGAAGGGAGGAGCTGGACTGAGCTGCTGATTGGCAACTTTCCACTCCTGGGGAGGGCTAGGCACTGCTCCAATTAACGGATGATATCGGGAAGTTATGACACTGTTAGGTGCTTGGTGGCAGCCGTGTCTCAGCATGGCTTCTTGCCTGGACTTTGATCCTTCATGCTGGCATCCTCATGGGTGGGATTCGGGGATTAATGCAGTCACTTAAAGTAACTTTGAAAAACCCCCAACCCCATGGCTGTGCAGTGTGGTCCCCATATGAAGGGGGTGAGCACTACTGATTGGTGGTACGCTTCCACCAAGCTTAGGCCAGCCATGGGGTGGGGGGGACTGTACTATATAAAAAAGAGAAACTCCTTGAAGATGGGCTGAAGAGAGGTTTCCATGTCCAACCAATAATGCATTGCCAAAAGGCCATACTCATGATCTATTTTGGTATACAATGATTCCATGTCCAATGAGACAAGTAATCAATTTATCTTAAATTGCAGACTCCCAGGATGCCCAGTATGTCCATTGTGTCCCTAACATCAGAGAGCAGATCAAATACCTAGTCATTAAGATAAGCATCCACAAAATTTGGGTGGAGACTCTGTACAAGACCCTATCCAGCTCCTATTGGGTGCTCTGGGGGATCATTCAACCTTTTGTGTACCTTAGGCAATATGTATATTGTTGTCCATACAGGGGATGCAACAGTAAGGATATCCCATTCTTCTTCACTGATAATGCCCTCATTTTCCACCACCTTGAGGAATCTGTCTATTTTCTCCTTAAACTGTTTTGTAGGATCTCATCTAAGTTTTTCATGAAACTCTTTATTGCTTAGTTGCCTGTTAATTTCAACAATATACTTATCAGTGTCCAGAAAAACACATAGCTCCACCCTTGGCTGGTTTGATAGCAATTGAGGGGTTACTTTCCAAAGTCCTCAATGCTGTTTTTTCTACCTCTACCATAACATTATTGTATGTGGGGTTGGATTGCTCATCAAATATCTCTTTGAACCCTGCCTCACATGCACATTCAAATACATATTTATTTACAGTATCCATGTATGATGAAATCAACATGGATGGCAGTCTAAACAATTGCCTGGTGTCTGTCAGGCTCCTTGATGGTTGGCTAGAGTCCAGTACTTGCCCTCATATCCCTGAATGTCAGTTATTACTGTTTTGGCCTGTGGTTGACACATGTTCTCTGAGGCATAGAATACTTTCAAACTGAGGACCCTTGTGAAATGGTGGAGATCCACAAATAAATCAAAAGGCTTGCTTTCAAATATGGGTCAAAAGATACATTTAATCTGCTTTGCTTTTGCCCCCCTTTGTTCTGGTTGCAGCTGTGGACCCTTGTTACTCCTTTTCCTTTCACCCCCCTTGTTCTCTTTTGAATTATAATTTGACCACCCTCTCACTCCTCTGTAAGGGTAGCACAGATGAAGGTCCTACCTCCTTTAAAAAATCACCCTCCACTTCCAGTTCAGTCTTTGACTCACTGATTAAGGTGAAGTGGGCAGGTGAGTTTCCTAATTTCATAATGGAGTGTGGATTGGTATTAGTGTGATTACTACATCTCAGATTCTGGAATTTTCTCAAAGTGAACACCTGGTCCAAGAGATAATATTGTATCTTTTTTTATTCATTTGGTGTTCTTGATTTTCAAATCCTGTTTCCTATATGGTTTGTGAAATTTATGACGCTCTGCCTCCCTGGCTTTCAATTCCTCCAATAATTCATGTTACTGCAACTGAAAGTCATTAATGATATCCTATACAAACTGCAATGATGCTGTTTGGCAGACTTGTTTCCAGTTCATTATGAAAAGATCACAGTCTTGTCCATAGCCAGGAAACTTGATCACCCTTAATCCCCAAGACACTCTGCTTACCTTGATGTAGGCCTCCAATGTTGTCCTGTTCCAGTAGTGTCTCCTCACTTAGTGCTGTCTTCTCCAATTTCAGAAAGGCAGCATTAATGTCAAGAGGGTTCCCAAAGTCTGAGTTAGACTCATCACTAAGAACTGCAGTGGCTGCACTGGCTGACTGCTCAGCATCAGTGAATAGGTCCTGTTCTCCTGCAATTTAAAAAGAAATGCCTCTGAGAATGTGCTTCTACATCTCCTAGTCTTAGGATCTACTGTGTAGATTGTGAGCATTCAATTACTAAGCTTACTCATGGAAATATGAAAAAAAATCTGAGTTGCTGAGTTGGAGCTGACATCTAATGCTTTTCTGTTCAAGGGTGAAAACTTCCTTAGGAAGAAAGGTACAGCTATAGGTGCAACATTTATGGTATCTGCACAGCTTACTCAGCCACAAAATAAAAGGATATTAATAAAAATTGAATAACTTTGAAAAATCATAAAAAATTTGGAAACAAACATTATATACCAACCAATATAAACATAAATCTACTTTTATCAAAATAAGTTTGAATATAGCAACCTATTAATATTAGAAGTAGAAAATACAGTACTATACTTAAATCAAGATCAAAATATTATTCAAGCTGGACAAATTAATGGCTATGCAGCTGAAACAAGAAGCTGCCAGGCAATATATTAATTGCATTCTAAACTTAACAAGGGGCATTACAAATCACCCAGAAGAGATAAATCATACCATTTATTATTATTACTCAGAACTCTATACATCAGAGCATGTTGATAGCCCTAAGGCTGTAGAGAACTTCTTAAACCCCACCAGTCCTCCACAGATCTCTTCAGAATTAATCGATGAATTAGAATGAGATATATCATCCAATGAACTCCTTTCAGCAATTTAAAGTTTCCCATCAGAGAAAACATCCTGGCCTGGATGGAATTCCAGTTGAGTTTTATAAAAATTGGGAAACCCAACTCTGTGACCATCTGTTGAGCACTTATATCCAGGCTTTTTATTCATAAAATGACTAGACTCCTTCTTGGATACCAGTACTATTCTCTTTTCCCAAAAGGCAAAATCTAGATGAGTATTCATCATATAGACCAATTTATCTTCTAAATGCCAAGTATTAAATCTTAAAAGAAATGTTAGAATCTTGGTTAGAGTCTATATTACTGTCTATTATACAATTACGATCAAACTGGATTCATCAGTGGATGGTTACTGAGTTCCAATATAAGATGTGCAATTCATTATATTAACTCCATAAGAAACACAAATTCTGTCCAACTCATTCTTGACGCAGAAAAAAGTATTTGATAGAGTGCAGTGGGACTATACTCAAAGCTTATTAAAAACCTGGGATTATGGCAAAAATTCAGGAAATGGATTCATATGCTATATCAGTCACCTTGAGCATACATAAACAAGTTACAATTGTCCCTGGTTATGCAACTATATAGGGAACTAGACAAGGCTGCCTTTTATTCCTCTGCTTTTGCATTAGTAATTGAACCACTCACAGTTGATATCAGACAGCTGCACAATCTACAGATAAGCCTCTATGCAGAGATGATACTGTATACTATTAATGCTTTCCAGCCTTGTAGAAGCCATACCAATCATTTAAGACCGAATCAATAACTTTGGGGCCACCTCTGATTATTAAATAAATTGGAAAAAAACAGAAATATTACCTCTTGGTATCCAGCCTAATATCCTGTCAAATTTCTGAAATACAATGTAAACTGCAAACAAAAATAAATGCTTGGGTGTAATTCTCCCCAAATATAGTCAATGGAGTTTTGTTTGTTTGTTTAAAATTTATTTTTATACAGGTTTATCTGTTGGGAAATTAATCCCCATTTTCAACAAATACCTGTGTTATCATACAAAAACATCAAACATAACAAAACACACAATACAATAACAAAAAATTAATAACAATTACAACTAACATTTAAATAATTAAACAATTCATGCTTAAAAGTATACAAGTCAGAAATTTCAATAATTTCTACAAGACAAACCATTCCATGACCTAGCTACACTATTCTGTAAACCATATCCCCATACGATTTAAATGTTGAATTGTAGGCAATTTTCTTGTTGATCTCCTAAACATATCTAAGTATTTAGTGTCTGAATTCAAACAAATCAAATACCTTAAAGAATGCATACTTGAATGTATCAAACCATGACATATCATGAGCCACAAATTTCTTCGAGCTGATGGATATAACCATCCAAGTTCTTGAAAGACTATACAATGATGAACTCGAGATTTGTTATTCAGTATATAATTCCTCAATCTATAGTAGATCTGATCCAACTTTAATAAAGATTTTTATAAGAATGTTTATATAATGGAAGACCATATTCTAATACAGGTAACAACAGTTGTTTTATCAATTTAGACTTTATAGCCTTATTCAGACATCCTGATACCCTTCTTAATACTCCCAATCTTTGATTTACTTTTTTAATTTGTGATGTTATGTGGTCAGAAAAAGAAAAATGATAATCCACCATAACTCCTAAATATTTATAGGTATTAACCTCTTGAACACATGTACCACCCAAAAAACTAATCTTTAAATCAGTAGAATTCTTAGTTCTAGATCCCACAGAAAAAGTCATACTCTGAGTTTTCCCAGAGCTTATTGATGCCAGTTTTACTCCTATAGTAAATAATATTATTCAAGATCTTATAAACTGGACCCCTGTCCAATGAACACTAATCAGAAAGGCTAATGTGGTTATAATGGCAATAATACTACCCACATTTCTCTCTCTTCTTCAATTGGTCCCAATTACAATACCAGAAACATCTTCACTTTACTGAATAAAGCAATAACTAAATTTCTTTAAAAAGAAAACTAGAATTGCCATGTAAATATAAACCTGCCAAAATCCCTAGAGGCTTGAACTGTCCAAATTTCAAACTTTATTATTATGCAGTCAACTAAGCCAACTGCTCACACTCTACTTAATTGATTTCACATCTCAGAATATACTTGTCTTAACCTATTCTTTGTACTTCATTTCACATTGTCTCAATTTATGATTGTTTCATATTGTACTTGTCCAGCAGCCAGAACTGTTAGCTCTCAAAATCTGTATATTTAATTGTTTTTATGTATTTTGTGCTTTGTACCCTCCTGGGTTGTATTTAAAAATAAGCATTCAGTTGTCTAGTGTACCTACTGGGTTACCAGAAAACAAATAAATAAAATAAATAAATTACAATGCTGGTTTGAGAATCTGGAAACAACCTGCTGTCAATCTGAAGTGATTAAAACTCAATTTACAGTATTACTCTTTTGTTCTGAATGCAGCATACTACTTTGCAATACTAAATCCATTTTACCAATCACCATCTTATCTATCTGAATTTGGACAAAAGTCCATAAACTTATTACATGGAACAACATATATATTTGTATTCACCAGCTGCAGGTAATCACAACTTTCCTCCATCTATCATGTCATCAGATTTTAAACAATTGGAGGAACTGGTCTGACTCATTTAGAAAGATATTATGAACATTTGAATATTTATGACTTCTCCACAACTTCAGACAAAATTCAAAATCCCAAAACAATAGTTTTTTTAAATCTGTAGCTTATGGACTTTATTTAAAAAATAATAACTTTTAAAGCAGCAGACAGTGCACCTATTTTAGACCACATTGCCCTGGATCATCCACAAAAAGCTAATTTCCAGAATATACTTCACTTTGATATCAGCAACCTGGAAAATATTAACAATCCTATGGACTAAATGGGAACAGTACATAAACACTTCCTTTTAGATGACAACTGGCAAAATATTTTAAACTCACAATAGAAACTGTACAGTTGCAACAATACATGCAAGTTAGATATTTTGTGATATATCTAAAGAGAATCTCTCTGGTGGCCCAAAAGTGGTACTGGAGGCAGGCAGGGATTTTCTAGAGATATCACTGAAATTTGAAGAAATAGCTGGCTATGTCTTAGACTGCAACTGAACTGGGTTGCTGGGCTGAGCGTGCTGCTGCTGTGAAAAATTTTAGCTTATAGTTTGAGTTTGTTATCCGTTTTATTTTTGTGTGTTTTATTTTGTGTTTTATTTTTGTATTTTCGTCGTCTGCATATTGCATTGGTGGAGGCTTTTGATACTCTTTGAGTCCAAGACGAGGAAGGTGTTTTGGTTTGTGCCCGAGGTTGTGCTCCGCTGCCTGAATTGGATTTGGAACGGACTTGGAACGCTTGACATGGTTTGGGAGCTTTGGCCTGGTAATTGAAATTCCCCATTCAAGATTTATCGGGACGAGGAGAGGAGAGGAGAAGGAAGTCCTGGTGACTTATGTTCCACTGCCTGAAGTGGATGCTGAACGGGTGGGGAACAGATTGAGGGTTTCCTGTGTGCTGAGATATTATGGGATTCCATTTACTAGGATCCCTTGGGCTGCAGTATTTTTCGGATCTTGCGCTTGACTGAGACCCCCGATGTGTGTAAGTCCCTTTTCGAACTGGTTGGGGGTATGGTTTTCCACCGGGCTTCCGCTTGGTTTGTGGTTTGAACAGGGATATTAAGATTTTTTCGGTCAAGAAGTTGGCTGGGGCTCTGTGAAGGTCGGACTGTGGAGCGTTCAATAAAGTTAGAACTGGACTGTTATTTTTCAGAGTAGTGGAGGAGAGAGTTGGATCCAGGCAGCTCTTCTGTGGAACAGCAAGTGTTACTGTTTCTTTTTTGGAGAACCTTTTTCTCGGCCCTGGTCCGACTCAGTGGTGTGCTGTGGGCCTTCTGCTGTAGGGGGCGGTTGGTGCTGTAGTGGCCTGCTCATCAAACAGTAGCTGGTGGGCTGCTGGGAGAGAACAGGTCTGGGGAAGGGCTTTGTGGCTGGGTTGAGGTTGGAAGTGCTGCTGAGATCATTCTGGCCTGACTCGTTGGAGCGAAGATTGTGAGACTGTGAGGGGACGCTGAACCTAGAAACGTGGGTATTTGAATCTGTGGGGAAAGTAACAGTGGCAAGTCCATTGTGCCTGGATTTGGAATCTAAGAAGGTGAGGAGCCCTGGTCTCCCATTCCATGGAGAATTAATATTTTGGATTGTGTCGCCTTACCCAGGACCTAAGGCTTAAACTGTCTCATGTGATTTTTAATTTTTATGGATTATTTGGTTCCGTTTGGATTCTCGCCTGTGAACTAATTTGAATCTCTCCCAGTGACTTTCTTTTTCTTTCTTCTGAGTTTGACAACGAGGTGGTGAGAGGATCTTGTGTCCACTTATTTTATTTACTTTATTTCTCCATCTTCTGGTCGAGAGGACTGGCAGTGGGGTTGGTTTGTTTGTTAAGTGGGGATATATTCTACAGTGAGTGTAGAAATATATATATATATATTTTTTCTTCTCTCCTGGTCGTGAGAGGCTGGGAGAGAGGGGAAGGGATGTGTTATTGTATATTTTGGTTTTGATTTAATTTTGTTTATATTTATTTTATTTTATTTGTCGCTGGGATAGTCTTGACTCTCTTCTGGTGGGGGTTGGAAAGTTATTGATTTAGTTTAGATTATTTATTTTATTAGATTTATTTTGGAGTTTATTTGAATTTTAGAGTTATTGTGTTGTTTAGTAGTTTTGCTGTGGCATGTGTCGGCCTATTGCCCCCATGGCAGTGCGCTATTCATCCTCCCTGCTCCATGACCTCTCCGCCTTTTATCCTCCAGCCCTTCGTATGATATTTATCAGTGCTGTAGAGCATTGAGAATTGCCCGGAGGAGAGGGAAAAGGTGTGGGGGTGCTAACCAGGAGGATGGACGAGGGGGCTTTCTGTCGGGCTGTTAGATCTAGAAGGTGCCCTGGGGCGAAATGGAACACAAATCATGGTTTACCATGTCTGGTGCCCATACTCAAGGGCACTACGGAATTAAGTAGACAGATGAGCTTGACGGCTCCGAGGTCGCTCAACTCGGGCAGTGTTATGCAATGCTAGGTCCGTCAGAAACAAGACGGGCATTATAGCTGATCTTGTTAGTTCGGTGGACATGGCTTGCATCACCAAGACCTGGCTGAATGAAAATCCAGGCCCCACGTTGGAAGCTATGACTCCAGCCGGTATTCGGTGATACACTGCCCGAGATTGACCGCAGGGTGGGAGGTTGCAGTCTGTTTCAAGACAGAATTGACCTCATGAGTGTGGTTACGGGGAGGCTGAGTCCTTTGAGTGCACAGTGGCAGCGGGTGTTGGCGTTCGAATCGTACTCATCTACCGTCCACCAGGAGATGGGAAACGGTTCTTACAGGAAGTGGCAGACTTCATCGTTGACATGTCATTTGAGTCGCCCAGATTGATGGTTCTGGGTGACTTCAATGCCTGGATCGACGATGAACTCTCGCAATTTGCCAATCACTTCCTCCAATTAATGATTTATTTGGGCTTTACACAGGTGGTTTCACCGCTACTCATAAATCTGGGTGCTCTTTGGACTTAGTCTTTCTCCTTGGATTGATGCTTTTGATTTGGGGGTGGAACCAGTCATTTGGTCGGACCACTACATGGTGAGGTTCAATTTTAGTACCCCTCTGAGAAGGCTCTACCCCTCGGAGATGGCGAGATACCACCCTTTATGGGATATTACACCACAGGGCTTCGTGTGTTCTCGACCTCTTGTCCCCTGCGTTGGCGAGCAGTAGTCCGGAGGTTGTGGTGACAGCCTATAATAAGGCTGTTACACTGGCTCTGGATACTATTGCTCCTGTTGTGTACACCCTCCCTTCATCCCAAGGTGCCCTGGTTTTATGGGATGCTGAGGAGATGTGGAGACAGGGGTGAAGATTAGAATGCTGCTGCGCAGATCCGCCCTTGATGCCGACCACCTTAGATTGATGGACTATTATTCTGTCTATCAATCTGCAATCTCCCATAAGAAGGCATAATTCCTGTCCAGGGAGATTGCAGTAGCCAGAAATTGACTGGCTCAGCTTTTTCGAACTGTGGACAGGCTGTGCAACCCAGCCTGTCTACAAGTTCGGAAAGCTTTTTCGCAATTAGAGTGCGAGGAGCTTGCTCGATTCTTTGCTAATAAGGTGGCTGACATCAGGATGGATTTGTGTTTGGTGGCTTCTAAGGGGGATGCCGTTGAACAGCATGAGTTCACAGTACCTCTGTCTTCCTGGTGTTCCTTCAGCAGGCCAGATTTTGTGGATGTCATGAGTATTATCCATGGTGTGCGCCTCACGAGCTGTAGTTTGATCCTGGACCGACTTCCCTAATATTGGGTTGTTGTGACATCATCAGCCCAATCCTTGTGCAAATAGTCTGGTGCTCCTTGGAATCAGGTGACTTTCCTAGCTCCCTGAAAGGGGCGGTGGTGACACCCCTCTTGAAAAAAGCTACCTTGGACCCCGACTGTTTCACAAACTACAGACCTATCTCAAACCTTCCGTTTTTTGGGAAAGTGATTGAGAAAGTAGTGGCGTCCCAACTGGAGAACCATTTAGCCATCCATGGCATCTACGAACCCTTCCAATTTGGTTTTCATAAAAGACACAGCACTGAGACTGCACTGGTTCGGGTGCTTAATGATCTCTTGAGGGCGAGAGACCAGAAGAGACATTCTATCCTAGTTCTTCTTGATCTCTTCTCAGCTTTTGACACCGTGGATCACTTGGTGTTGCTAGCATGCCTGAGGCAGATTTGTGGAATATCGGGAACCATCCTCCAATGGTTCACCTCATTCCTCACTGGGAGATCACAAAGGGTTGTGTCAGGGCTTTTTTCCTCCGGCCCTATACCTTTGTTATGTGGGGTGCCTCAGGGTTCTGTGCTGTCTCCCATGTTATTTGTGGTGTATATGCTGCCCCTCGGAGACATTATAAGACAGTATGAGCTGAGGTTTCATTGCTATGCAGATGATACCCAGCTATAGCTGTCTTTTGCTCTTGACCAGGATAGAGCTACCTCAGTGTTTAACAGCTGTCTGAGAGAAATCCAGGGTTGGATGGATTCTAGCTGGCTGAAGTTGAACGCAGAAAAGACGGAGGTTTTGGTGATGGACCCGGGCTGTCGGATAGAGGGGTCGCCTGTTGTTGCACCGTCAGGAATTTTTCTTGGGGGTGTGTCACTTCTGACCTCTGAACAGGTGTGTAACCTAGGGGTTATCTTGGATGACAGGCTGACACTGCATTCACAGGTGTCAGCAGTCATCAAGACTTCCTTTTACCATCTTAGGAATATCACTAGAGTGAAACACCTTGTTCTGTCTGACATGTTACCTATGTTGGTGCACGCCTTTGTGTCCTCTCATCTGGACTACTGCAACTCCCTGTATTTTGGGCTTTCTGGGGTGGAAATCCGCCACCTTCAGCTAGTGCAGAACGTGGCAGCCCGGGTTTTGACGGGAACCAGTAGGTCTTGTCATATTACGCCAGTGCTGTGCGAACTGCACTGGTGTCCTGTTTGGTGGCGGATCACCTTTAAAGTCTGTTTACTGACCTTTAAAGCCCTACACAATCAGGGTCCAGCTTATCTGAAATATCTTCTTGTATCTTACTGCCCTGGCCGATTGCTCCGCTCAGCCGATGAGGGGATGCTAGAGATTCCGAGAGTGTGTTTAAATTCATCTGGTTGTAGAGCCTTTTCTTATGCTGCTCCCACTCTCTGGAACTCTCTACCCTGTTGGTTACAGCAGCGCACCTCCCTGGGGGAATTTAAGAGTGGCCTAAAAACCCATCTGTATCACATTGCCTTTTTATAGTATTATGTGATCTGTTTATAAAATTGTGGTTTTATGAGTGTTTTATATTGTATTATAATGTTGATTATATTTTTTGTATAATTGTACAGTGCTTTGAAATTTGAAAGGCGCTTTAAAAATAAAATTATTATTATTATTATTACTTAACTGCAGTTAACTATTGCCTAGCAAGTACATCCAGCAGACCAGACCTGAGTCTGATTCTCATGACCTCCACCTGCACACTGTGTGACCCCGAGCAAGTTACCCACCCGCCCAATGCTCCCAGGTCACCCCTGAAAACAGGCACTTGTGCCTAGTTGGCCTTCTCGGTTACCCCAGGGCTAAAATAAATCAATAAAAGCTGCGTCGACCTCAAATAACCAGCATTCTTCCTTATGATTTTTAATTTTTTTTGTAATTTATGTATGAATGTTCTGCCTGACACAGCCTACCCTGGCATGTCTCCATTGTGTAACTCATCTGTATCAACACCCCATTCCATTAGTGCTTTGAAAAGAAACCCCATCTCTACTGGTTGGCTTGATCTGCTGACAGTATGACCCACTGACCTCTAATCAGGGCCCAGCATCATGCCATCTGGGCCCTGCAGCCCATACTAACCTTTCTTAAACCGTAGCAAGGAATGTCCCCCGTGGTGCTACCATCACTCGAATGCTCATGCTGAACGGCACAAAACCTGCATAAACAGTATATATTCCAAAAAGTATCCCCCTAAATATGACTGCAGACCATATCTTTGTGGATATAACTAGTGGTCTGCCTACTGTATTTCCATGTTGGCCCCCCCCATTTGAATAAGTAATGTCCCCATGTGAATACATAGCCAAGTTAAATACCATGCAGTGCAGTACCTTCTATCTACCAAGAACAATCTTCCCAGGTCCCCTCCATATCTGGCCTGGTTCCACAGAGGTTCTCCCCATCTGCGTTGCTGTCTGAGCCCCCCCTTCCCCAATGGTCCTTGGTCCGGACCGACCTTCCCATTTATGTACACTGCCTCTGGCTCTCATTGCCCTTCTGGTGCCACCTCATGGTCCCCTCACCTTGTAATGGCTTGCCCTGAGCAATTTCATCCACCGCACCACTTCAAGCCACCACTAGGTGCTATGCAACATACAAGAACATGACTGACTGTCCCGTCTGCAGCTGAGACCCCCCCACTATGGAAACCTTTTAAGCACCACTGCAATGACACACCCGGTTAGCCAGCCACCATCCAGCTCCCTAAGCCCCCCACTGCAGTACATGGCACGTGGCCTGAAACCCCCGTGGCCACCCCACCCACCAAGACTGCCCCCCAACTGACTCCTGCTCACCACCGCACAAGAAAATCAACCGCAGGGCCAGAGCAAAATTGGTGACAGTGTCCTGCCTCTCTGTCTAGGAGCTCAAAAGCCTGCCAGGCCCCAACCTATCACGCCACCATGAACTTCCGCTTCAGGACATCTGATAGTGTCCTCAAAATGCTGCTCATCCTAATGCACCTTCCCTCACTTGGCCCGTGTGGCTGAGATTTCCGAACACCATGCAAGCATCTGGTGTGTGACCCCTTTGGCACCCTGCCCTCACTCCTAAAATCACAATTTGACCTCTGCCTAGTTGTCCAGGCCATCCACGATGCCCAGACCCTTCCGTGGCTGCTCCTCCTCACAACTACCCACTCTACATCAGAGCTGTTCACCACAACCTTCTCATTCCTGCAGCCATATGCACCAGCCTCATCAATGTAGAGCTACAGCTCTATGGTTTGATCCCAACTATGCCCCTCTATCAAGGCAAACCATCCTGTTCCTTCTCCCAGGCCCCATGTGGCACAACCAGATGCCTTCCTGTAGTGGGTGCCACACCAGTTGAAAAGCACGCTATGCTCACACTGCGATCCTGCTCCACATGGCTCACCTACTCCCCCCTCCGCTTGCCCAACTGCTGCAAAATTTTCTCTTTTTTTTTTAAACACTGTAACCAAGAGCTTCTGCCAGACTGGTTGCCATCCCATAGCAGCACCACCCTTCCGAAATCATCCCATGCTTGCACCTTGCCCCCCACCCCGAACACCATGGAAGGTCACAAGGCAAACCACCATGTTCCCTCTCCAATGCCCCATGTGGCCAAACCAAATGCTCTCCCATAGTGTCACCACCCAATCAAAACCTCCTGCACTTGCACTGCAATCCTGCTCCTTGTGGCCCACCTGCTCTCCCCTCTGCCTGCCCAAATACCCCAACTCATTTCCAATTTTTATTTTAAAAAACTACCACCCTGAGCTTTTCTCGCACCAACAGAGATCACATCTCATCCTGCTGTGCAGTATAACCCATTCGCACTGCATGCAGCTCCATCTAAGAACTTGCCCTGCATGGACAAACTGTCCTCCAACCTAATTCCAAACATGGCAGCCATAAACCTCCCCCAGTACACAACCTGGCAATAGCTCCCCTCCCTAATTATCCCACATTTCTTCTTCTCCTTCCCTTCCCTCTTTCTTTTTTTTCATAAACTGCCAACCCCAGTACATTCTTCCAATGAAATGAAAGACCAAGGAACCTACCCAGCCTAAGGCCTAGGTACCCTCTATAGTGCCTTACCCTTAGCTGCCAACACTGTGCTGAGAATCATTATCCCAGTAAAAAGAGGGAGACCAAAAGCTCTGCAGGCTCTTACATAGCCCAAACAGGCCTCACCCCCCAGCTCCCCTCTTTAGACCCTCCCCTTGACCAATTGGGAAGCTCTCCTGTCCCTAGTCATTTGACCCTTTCTGATGTCCCATCCCCCTCCCTTTTCCTATCCCTTCCCCCTTTGCTTTTCTGGCAGGGGGACATTAGACAAGCTGGCCTGCCTTTTATTGGCAAGCCTGATTTCAAGAGACTTGGCATGGTCCTGGTACATCAGATAAAATAAGTTTAAATGACTATTTACCTATCAAAGTCCAGGCGAAAAAATGTAAACAAAATGGGATGTTATATGGGTGATCTAATAACATACATTAGAACTGTGGATTATATGAAAGTCTTAGACACTAATATAAAACAAAATGATGAACTAGTTCTACTCATATAATGTGGAAGAAACACTTTTAATCGATAATATATACAATACACCCATTAATTCTCTGTTATAGGACAAAAATTAGCTGACAGCATCATAAATGATATAGAAATGATGTTAGCTGGAGTGACAGGTACTGAGGTCTTAATAATGGGTGATTTCAATTTTAGATATGGGGTTGAATTACATAATCAATAAGATAAAGAAATACTGGATGGCTTAGATATCCCATATTGGAATTCTATTGATTGAAAAAACATGTGGATAAACATCACCAAATAGAGAAACTGTTAAATACATTGCAATTAATAATACTGAATGGGCGTTTGCCTTCAGATACAGAGGGGAAATCAACCTGAATAAATACTAAAGGCTCAACAACTACAGATTACGTGCTGATTTCACAATATGAATATAGTAGATACAAATTTCTCAAAATTCTACAAAGACCTAAAAGTGATCACATGCCACTATTACTGTACAGGGAAAGGGGGAATTGGAAAGGTACAGTAAGCTGCAACTTTTTCCAGGTGAGACCTGGGAGCACAAGGAAGTTAAGTGGCTTGCTCAGGGTCACAAAGTCTGCAAGTGGAAGCTGTGGGATTCAAACCTAAGTATGGTCTACTGGATGTTACTAGATTTGCAGCTCAGAGCCTTAGACCACTGCACTATTCTGCCTAGGTATAAAGATGCTGTGAACCCAGTTATAAGGAAAGAGGAGAAAGAATAGCAATAAGGAATGATAAAATAATATGGGATAACATTCCTGAAGTGTCAGCAGTTAAAATGAGTAACCAGTTTATGAGAGAGATGAACAAATTTCTAAAAACAGAATTTGAACTAGAGAGGATATATAATACAATTCTTCAGTTATACCTTGCAACTATGGATACGTATGAACATACGAATATATGAATGTGATAGCAGAAACAGACCATCCAACCTATCTAAGTCTGCTCAAATGTGCAGCTAGCACCTCTAGTTTGCAGCTGCCCCAACCCTCCCCTTTGTCATCCCACTGCCACCCTCATCTTCCCCACCCTCACTCTCCCATGTTCCCTGTCCCATGTCCCTTTGAAGATGTTCACAGATTTACATGATACCACCCATTCTGGTAGTTCATTCCATTTTGCTACCACCCTCTCTGTGAAATAGTGTCTCCTCATTTCCCTCTAAATCTTCCCCCCTCTATTCTTGGCCCATGCCCCCTGATGTCCCTCACCCTCCTTATGTTAAAGACCCGTCTCCTCATCCTTATTGATTCCCCTCAGATACTTGAATGTCTCTATCATGTGCCCCCATCCCTTCTAGCCTCCAGAGTGTACATATTTAGGTCTCCCAATCTGCTCTCATAGTCTCTCCCTTCCATTCCACATATCATCTTTGTTGCCCTCCTCTGCACCCCCTACAGTAACCTGATATCACACTTTAGGTATGGCCTCCAAAACTGCACACAATACTCTAAGTGCAACCTTACCAGTGACCTGTAGAGGGGCAAGATCACCTCTCTTCTTCTGGATGAAACCCCCCTCACTATGCACCCCAGCATTCTGTTTGCTTTTGCAGCCACTGTCCTGCACTGGACAGTGTTGTTCATGGTCCCTGTTAACATAACCCCTAGGACCTTCTCCTCCTCAGTGATACCCAACTTACCCCCCCAGCCAGTATTCTCTCCTTGGGTTCTTCACCCCAAAGTGCATAACCTTGCACTTCTTTGCATTGAACCCCAGCTGCCTCCTCTCTGACCACTCCTCTAGCTTGCGTAGAGTCTCCGCAGCTGCTTCCATCTCTCCTCTCCATCCACCACTGCTCCTATTTTGGTGTCATCAGAAACAGACTTACCTTGCTCACCACCCTGTGTGCAATGTCTGATATGAAGAGTCAAATAATACTGGGTCCAACACAGAGCCTTGTGGCACCCCTCATCTCCAGCCTTGGAGTTGAGAGCTCCCCTTTCACCACCACCTGTTGCAGCCTCCCACTCAGCCAGCTTGTAATCCAGTTCATCATTTTTACCCCTACCCCTACACCAGTTAGCTTGTCCCAAGTCACCCTTGAGGTATCAAATTGAAGGCCTTGCTGAAGTCCAAGTAAAGAACATCCATCACATGATAATTATCCAGCTCACCTGTCACCCAGTCATGATATTGTTTCAAGTTGGTTTGACAAGACTTCCTGAAATGAACCCATGCTGCCTCACACCCTGGAGGCCATTGTCCTCCAGGTACGACACCAGTCTTTCCTTTAGTATCATTTCCATGAGTTTTCACACTATGGAGGTGAGACGCAACCAGACGATACTTACCGTTCATCCTTTGCATGCTCTTGTGTAATGGTACTATATGTACAATCCTCCAGTCCAGTGGCACACATCCCTACTCCAGTGAGGTGCAGTACAGATCTGCCAGCGGCTCCACCAAGATATCCCTCAACACCCTGGGGTGGATACCATCTGGGCCTGGTCTTGTCTACCTTCAGTGCCCTCAATCCTCTAGGACTCAACTGCCTCAATTCTTCCATCTGTCACCTCCTGTCTTCATGTCCCCACCCTCCCAGCCCATGGTGGTAGTGGTCCCCTTTTCTTCCGTGAACACTGAGCAAAAGTATTCACTCAGTGCTTCTGCCTGCTCCTCCTCCTTTTCTGTCCACTCCCACTTCTTTTATCCTCAATATTGCCTCCTTGCACTTCCTTTTCTCCATGATATACTGTATCTTTAAAGTCTTTCTCCCCATTGATTCCCTACGCTAATCTCAGCTCCCTCTTGGCTTTGGCTTCTTCTCTTTTCTGGTCACCTCCTCAGACCATCTTGCATATTCCTCCCTGTCTACTTCCTTCCCCATCCTCCTATATCTCTGGTGCCACCTGCTTTGCCCCTCACCACCTCCACAACCTCACTGCTCAACCAGCATGGTTTTCTTGCTCTGCTCCTCTTACTCTGTGTCTTGGTGCAGGCTTTTGTTGCCTCTGTAATCCTTCATTTAATAATATCACATTTCAGCTCCACGTCCATCCCCTGCCTAATGCCCTCCAGTTTCCCTTTCAGTACTTCCTGCATCCTTCCAAAGTCCACCCCCTGAGGTTTACTACCCGAGTAACTGATTTCTCTACCTCCCCACAGATCGTGAAATTAAACCACACCATTTGGTGATCACTGTCAGCTAGTGGGTCCTCCACTTTTATTTTCCTTACTACTTCCCCTTTCAACAATACCAGAGCTAAAGTGTTTTTTAGCCTAGTAGGTACACTAGCCAACTATGTCAGTAGATCTCCTGTATCTCAACCAGTATAACTTGCTCCATAGCACTGAAGGTGACTGGAATGCTCCAGTCAACCCCAGGCAAGTTGAAACCCCCCATGATGACCACCTTCCCTTTTCTACATATCTTTCTGCTTTGTCCCACTAATTCCCTGTCAAGCTCCTCAGACTGGGACAGTGGCCTGTATACCACCCAAAACCTCAGTGTTCTACCCCTTGAGTCTAGGAGCTGCAGCCAAATTGCCTCTGTTCTCCTTTCTTCCCCCTTGTCCCTTGTGCATTTGATCCCATCCCTCACATAGACTGCCACCCAACCCCCCTGCCTATGGTCCTTCCTGTATAATTTGTATCCTGGGATTGCCAGATCCCAGTCCCGATGCTCAATTGCCCACATTTCTGTGACAGCTATAATATCCACCCTCCACACTGTTAAAATAAATCGGATAAAATAAATCAGAAAAACAATCACACTAAGACAAACTATAGGTATGAGAATTGGTTTCATAAATAGTGTAGGCAAGAATAGAAGAAATTATCACAAGTAAGAAAGAGAAAAAAACAACAATGAAAAATTTTACTTTAATAAATCAGGCAAGAAAAGATTTTAGAATGTATGTACAAGAGAGAAAGAAGACGTTTCAAAATGAGCTATGGGAGAATATGTACAAAGCAATTGAAGAGAGAGATGATAAAAAAAAAACAAAAAAACTCTGGTGTTTGGTAGCCAGAGGCACTAATACTTGTAAGTCTAGAATAGATGTATACATAACCCCAGTCATGGATTATTTCTCAGACATCTTTTCAAAGAGTCAATCCCACAAGCTTCAGACAGTCTAGAAATAAATGAACATTTTGAATGGTTCAGTAAGAATGAATTACTATAAATAGCTTTAGGGAAAATAAATCCCCTGACCATGACAAATTATCTGTAGATGTTTGCAACTTAAATGTAGATTGGTGGGCTACTGTACTCATTTATTTAATAAATTTGTTATGCATGCATATTTCCCTACTATTTGGTCTGGAAGTTACATACAGTCAATATATAAAAAGGGTTCCAATTTGGACCCAAGGATCTACAGACAAATACATTTAATAGACAATTTATCTGAGATATTTGCCAAAGGTTTGTTAAATAGATTAATTTTATGGTTGGACCAAGGTCAAATAATTTCAAACCTACAAGCTGGTTTTATCAAACCACAAAGGCAGTTACCCAGATATTTTTAGTCATTTGCTAGAACAATATATCAAAATTAGAAAACAATCATTTTTGTTGCTTTTCTGGACTTTTTTCTGTGTTTGACCCTTTACTGAGATCATTACTTTTGGAAAAGTTGCAAGTTCTCGAGGACAGATCAAAAGTTGTTAAATCTAATTAAAAGAATGTATAATAATACTTGGATTCAAATAAGTACACATATAATGGAGACCTAACAGGGAAGATTGAGACAAACATAGGTGTTCAACAAGGCTGTGTCTTAGCTCCATTATTTAATATCTATATTAATGATATAATAATGGCATGGGTAATGAAGAACACCATGCACCTAGAATTGGTAATACTAGGATTCTGATACTGGCATTCGCATATGACCTAACTATAATTTCAACTAGCAAAGTACGTACCCAGAAAGCACTTTATTTAATGGATAAATTGTGTGTTAAACAAAAGCTTAAACCAAATACCCAAAAAACACAAGTTATAGTTTTTTGGAACAATAAGAAGTACAGAAACTTAGTAATAGCAGAGAAGAATTAAATTATGTTAAAGAATATCCACATTTTGGGGTACAGTTCTCCAGCAACCTTAGTTGGAACAAACATATTACTAATGCAGTCAATAAGGTACAAAATACTTTGAAAGCAATAAACAGGTTTAACTATTTATATTGGGGACAAACTGTGGTTCCAGTAATTAGAAGTGTAAACACTAAAGCAATTAGTCAATCTCTATATTCCGTAGAAGTATGGGGCCTCGGCAATACTAAGAAATTAGATTCTGTCTTAAGTGGAGCCCACAAAAAATTACCTGGATTACCATTAGGTATACCAAACACATTGAAAAGGTCATATCAAGTTTTTCCCTGTATGGTGCAGGTAAAAATGGTTAACTTTTGAGTCAAAGCATTTTCTAACAATTCTGACTGTTTAATAAAGCTGTGTATGTCTGGTAAAGAAATATTATTAGAATATAACCAAATAGGTTGGCTTAACAAAGCAGGTACAATAATAGAATATAATGGTCTGCCACATCTTAGAAAATGGACAAAACAAGATATATATATATATATATATATATATTTATATTATAGAGGCGCCTCTATAGTTAGGGTTGAGTGTGCAGTTTAATGTCAGACCCCAAATTTTGCACCTTAATAACTTTGCGACTGTTTAATGGATTTTCTTGAAATTTGGCATGCACTGTCCCATGAGGGTATATCTCTTGGCTTACCAAGATTTATTTCAGTCATAAATGAGAATTTTGCACAGTACATATGGAAAAAGTGTGTTTTCCAATTGTTCCTAATTTTCCTCAGTGTCCTATAACCACACCATTTATACCTCTGCATTTTCCACATCTGATGGGGTGATAGTTAGGGCCGCTTTAACACCTGATGCAGTTGGGGTCTGGAATAGGGGAGTCCAGGGGAACTCAACCTAACATCCAATTTCCTTGCTTTTGTCACTGTGGAACAACTCTAACTAATGCATTAAATTGAGTTTTTGCTTCTAATTTCCCTTCTTTTGAGAATGATAATGAGAAATAGTGAATGTAATCACGGCGGAGTGCAGGGCTCTTTGTAATGTCTTGCCTCTATATATATATATATATATATATAGTGACAAAGAAATCAGCATGTAAGAAAATGTGGTGCTGCAGTGTTACCGCAATCATTTAAAATATGACCGTGACACTCCTACCTTTATAATGCGAATACGATCGCGAACATAAAAAGTAGTGTTGCAGTCATATTATTTATGATCTCACATATTGCATCAACAATTTACTCCCATGGTATGTTTAATGGCACAATACCATCAGTGTGGATAAACAGACTGTTATTTGTACAGACAAATCGGGTCTAATGTTATGTGTTCATAAATGTATTAGTAATATCAAGCCACATGTTAGCACTTTTTCACAATTGCAGGTGACATGAGACCAAATAAACACATGCCAAACACTGAGGTGTTGCTGTGACATACTATGCATAATGAACAAGATATGCAAGTTGCTTTTTAACTCAGAAATGCACTGGGCATTCATGTTTACCTGTAGACACAATGTCTTACACATATGCACTAGTAGATATTTAATATTTTACAGAACATACTTATCAATAATAGTTACTTTTAGTGGTGTTCGATTATATCAGGGGTTACATTGTGAGGCATTCATACACACTTATGGATGGTGTATGTGTTGTCTGATGTTGCTTGCCCATAACAACATTAACATTTTGGTTGTTAATCTGTTACAAACATCTGTACCCATGAGAAAGACTATGCACCATAGCAAACAGATTTTATGTTGTGGTTGTGACCATGTGATATGCTTGAAGAGGATGCCAGTGTATGCATCCAAAAGACTCAGTTTGGAGCACAACTAATGCAGTTCTTGAAACATTAGGATAGATGACTGTTGTGGCATCTTTTAACAAGTCACATGTTATTTCTACTGTGTTATTGTGTCTATTGTGGTTGGTTGCCCCCCCTTCTATGCCCCTTCCCCCAGTTGCATGTGTGTTCTGTATGTGTATGTGTCTGTGTCTGTTTCTGTGTGTGTGTTTTTTTGCCCCCACTGGTTTAGCCTACCCCCTTCTGCAGGCTGCTCACAACCCCATCACCTACTAGCTATTTGACTTACTGCATTAACCTGTGATCCCTCTGAGATTAAACTCCTGCAGTTCAGGTGTTTTGGTTCCTCAAGCCCCTTCAGACATTATGCTTGGTTGGAGCAGAGGTGCCCAGCAGGTGGTATACTTTCTGCCACTTGTGAGCAGTCATGTGCTGACAAAACACATGTACCTTTCCTTAGTGTGGGGGTTTCTGAAAGGATTGATCAGTGCTGCTTCAGGTTCTTCTGCGAGAGGGCAGTCTTGTGACTTCATGAGTCATCCAACCTTTATCAGTCAGGTGGTGCCTGAAAGATATGCTCAGCGTTGCTTTTCCCACCAATGGGCAGTGATGTAACAGCACACACTACCCACCCTTCTTAAGAAAGATTATGTCTGAAAGGGTTGATCAGTGCTGCTTCAGCTTGTCTCACAAGAGAGCAGTCAGGTAAAAGCAGGAGCCTTCAACCGTTCCTGACACAGGTAATGTCTAAGGCTCAGATATGCTCAGCACTGCTTCTATCACCCGGAAATAGCGGGGGGGGGGGGCATGGTCGTTGGACACCATAACAAGAGATGAATAAGAAAATCTATGTTTGAAGCCTACTCAAAACAAATTAATGTGTAAGCCATTTTTTTATTCCAGCAGTACAATAAATTGCTGCGGCAATATAAGCTATCATAAATAATATGGCCGTGACACTACTTTTTATGTTTGTGGTCTTATTATGTTATAAAGATAGGAGTGTGGAGATTAGATTTTAAATGATTGTGGTAACACTGCAGCAGCACATTTCCTTACATGTTCTTTTCTTTGTCACTATCTACATATTCTTTGCAAAAGGCTTTGTTAATGAAACAATTAGGGTGAATGGATGTCGTGGTATGTTTAGAAGTTGTATGTTATTTCTATTGTGTTATGGTGTATTGTGATTGGCTGTCTTCCTTGTACCACCCCTCAGCTGAACGTCTGTTCACTGTATACACTACAATCAATGACAGTATTCTTTATACAAAGCAGTAGATGCATAGCAGAAACCATATCACTCAGAGTGACTGTAATGTGTGTAGCAACAACACACATGTTGTGCACATAGAATACTAATGATAGCTACACACAGTGCTCGTAAAGCATAGTACAGCAGTACATGTGTACAACCCTCCACAAGCAAAGTGTAATTTTTTTCTGCACAATCTCATGTGTTGCATAAGCAATTTAGATTAATGAGAAATATGTAGTGCATTATGATCCCAGACCATTGGCAAACTGAAGACTGTGCCTAGATCTGTCTTTGCCTGTAAGGTGTACAGTGCCGGAGTGTAGTGTTTGGTGTATATTTGACCATATTATATGTGACATGTTGCAGGAATGCATTACCAAACCGGTCAGCACAGTGAAATAGCATGTTGTTACAGCATAAACATGTAGGTAATACTAGTGCTCTACAGTGAAAACAATACTAGCTTAAATGTGACGGAGCATACAACCCGCACCGATTAAGGCCCACTTAGGCTGTTTATTATGCTACGATCACAGCTACACATACTTTAACTGTAGTCATCATGAATACTTGCATCTACATATACACTCACTGTAATGTTTCATAAACATACAGAGATGTACATACACGTCAACAGCAAAACTTGCATGCAACAGTCTGTGGACTGCAGTGCTGTATGAAATATAAGTGGTGTATATCACCATCTCTATTCCTTAGCCACATGAAGTTCATTGTAATTCTTTAGGACCAGGACATAAGCATCCTTTAGGTTTCGAGGCAATTTCTGTTTAAAAGAGCCCATGTAGTAACTGCATTCCATCCACGCATTGCTGTACCTGAGCCTTGTAACATAATGGCCTGAATGTACAGACAATCCATGGTGGAATATGATTGCATGAGCTTCAAAACATGCTCCCATGATTTGTACTCTTCCAGCTACAAAATCTGTGATTGGTGTGTCAACTCATAGTCCATGTTAGAGGGGGGATGGCTCAGAGGTAATGTGAGGAAGTATTTTTTCACAGAGAGGGTTGAGGATGCATGGAACAGCCTCCCTGAGGAGGTAACGGAGTCAAGAACAGTGGGTGAATTCAAGAATGCATGGGACAGACATAAAGCAGTCCTAGTGGGGGGTAGGAGGAAGTAAGCTGTTCGTTAACTAGGATCTATAGCTTATCTGTTAGGTAGGAAAATGGACAGACTAGGTGGGCCAAGCTGTCCTTATCTGCCGTCACATTCTATGTTTCTATGTGCATCAAACCTTTGCAAGACTAGAAGCAGATACTGAGAAGAGGTTCTAAGTAATATGGATTGAACACACTCTCCTCCACACCGGCTACACCTCTAGCCACACTCTGCATTCTTCAGCTGCTGCCTGAACTTAATAGAATTCACCTGTGGAACATAGTGCGATATCCACAACTTGTCTTGTTTCACTTCCTTTTGCGAATGTCAATAAGACAAGCAACTGTACTTTGTGATATAAGTAACAGCAAAATACTGTCTCATTGGAATGCCATCAGGGTCCAAACTGTTTATGATAGCCATCATAAACTCAGTCACATCTTGTTGGATGTTGTCGGAGAATGATTGATGCCTTTCATATCCACCCAAAATGCATCATAAGAGTGTCAGAGTCTGTATCATATTGTCATGTTTTCAGTATCATCAATAACCTTCTTTAGTGACTGAGACAATGGTGTGTCATAAGAAGACTGCATAGTCCTCACAAAGTGAGATGTATGCAGAAATGCTTGGATTGCAGAGTTAGCATAGCAGTTAACTCCAGTACTGTTGTCAAATGTTGGAACAACAGACATACCAAGGACCTTGTTATGTGGTGGAGAGCCACTCTGTTGTTGAGATTTAGAATCATTCTTTCTGCTGTCAACATTCAAACTTGGTTTGTCTGTTTGATACCTCTTTTTTACACCAAAGTTTATCTCTGTAGCATCAGTCCATGGGCCATGTGTTGGCATTGGTATCAGAGGCAATAGTGGCTGGTATAGAGTACGAAATCTGTTGTACTCAATAACACATCATCTGTCAGCATGTACCTTGTGTGGTGCAATATTGATGATATGCAACCCAGGTAAAGTTCATATACGTGAACATGCAACATAGGTCATTCCATCTTTAAAAATGCCTGTGCCTGTGTCAACCGCTGCTGAGTCCAAACTAAGCCCCTGCGACTTGCGGATTGACACTGCATATGCAACACAGACAGGAAACTGTTTCCTTGTCACATCTATGTCTTTCACAAGCTGAAACCTGACAGTACAGTAGTCCTAGAAGTAGGCAAGGACTGCTCAATGTTGTCAAACTTCACCACAAGTGCCTCAATGAATGTCCTTTGAACACTGAATTCATAGTCAACCCACATATCCATTGTACCATTTACCATGCCGTTCAACATCAAGGTTTTGTGCGTAGCATGATACATGCATTCATGCACACAGTTAGAACAGCTTCTAACCCTGCTGTATGAGACACATCTGATTTTAGCTTGGATAAATGCTTGGACAGCTTTGTTACTAGATTCCAGCTCAAGAGTGCACCATCAACTGTGTCAATAGCATGCAGGTAATGATCTCTTGACCCTGTCTCTGCAACATAATGCTGTTGAACTGAGCACACTGCTTCAATCGAGGCATGGGCACACAATTCAAAAGCAGATTCTGAGTAGACATAAGTGAAAAGTTCACATGCTGTTGTCAGATTATTGCAGTCAGTACTGATGCATCATGTCCTCAAGACAGCAACATTTTCTCTGACAATGATCAATTCGAGCCTGATCCAAAGTATTTGGTACTCCAGATCATGGCTCTGCCACATATTTTCATACATCTCATGTAAGTAAACAGTTCCCAAAGATTGATCCCCCCAAAGCACCCAATGGTTTTTTGGCAACCTTGACAGTCAGCGCTCTGAAGACATGCTGTCCATTCACAGGTGCAAGTTGTAGGAGGTCACCAAACACAACAACACTTATCAACAAATGGCCGGCCATCATCAGTACCAAGTATCTCTTGGAGCCAAATATTTATACATGCCAGCATGACATTCGATTCCATAGTAATCTCATCAGTGATGGGCACCTTCATCTTGACAAACATTGGTCGCAGCTCAGATGCCATGTCACAAGAGAGTTTACGATACTCTCCTGTCTTACCATGTTCGACAGGTAACATGAACAGCCTGTGTAGAGTCACACAACCAATGTTGTATGCTACCAAGCTGGTTGGAGCAGTAACAGCAACAGACATCACTTCCCCTGTTTGTCTCCTTATCTCCACTGTAATAGCTTCGATAACAGTACTCTTCCCTGTTCCAGCAGAACCACTGACAAAGAGTAACAGAGGCTCATAGTTTTGACATGTACATAGCTTCCTGTCATGATGGATACCATGTGTGACTGACTCACATACGGCATCAAAGGCAGTATATTGCTGCATATTGAGCTGATCAATTAGTGCGCTTGCATCACCTGTAAGATGAAAAGAATGTCGCACGGCACTTTCAACCTCACTCATGAGAACCACAGGATCATTCAGTTATAGTAGAGCACCTAGAGTACCCTCTCCCTCAGGATCCAAACTTTTCTGAGTATTTCCTGGAGTACCTTCCTCAAGCTTCTTCTTAGATTACTCCATCTGCTCCTTTTCTAATTCTAGTCTACTGATGTATTTCTCAGATCATTGACTCTTGAAGGTTTCATATGTCAGGTAGAACTGTTCTTCACATGTGTCACAGTCTTCTCTTAGTGTCTGCCCATCCCTCCACAGTTTAAACAGGAACAGCAGAGCAAAATAGTAATGCTGCTTGGTGTCTGTGGTAGAGAGAGTCAATTTGCAGTGGTCAATCAGCAATGGCTTATTCCTTTTAATAAGACAGCCATCACAACCTATGACTTTATAAATGTCTTGACTTTCATCTGGTGATACATCTGTCTTGTAGTCATACCACTGAGCCACATGGTTCAGCAACATGTCATCCATTGCATCTGACCACTTGGGGTAGTAGATGTCAATGAGATTATTTTTCAGAATATTTTTTTGTGAAGGACGGTGTATGGACAATTCATCAATCTTATCATGAGATTTCAAGACATGCTTTCATTTCACATTGAGAAACCATACAGCATCAGACTTGCCATACAAGTGTGTCCCAATCAAGCAATCACTGGCCTCATATCCTCCACACTCCTGTGAGACAGTGTTTTCAATCCCAATGATCGGATTATTATGCTGCTGCAACTCTTCCCAAAGTTCAAGCAAACTTGTCTGTTCATGTTTAGTAATGTACGACGTGACATACCAGACAAGAGGCAGTGAGCTGTCAGCAACAAACTGCACATCAATGTTTGCCACATCAGGAGAAGAGTAGGATTGTAATAATTAATGAACACCTCATTCTCCTGTCAGAGTAACTTGCAAACCCTCTCTGTGGACTTTGTCTTGAGATGATGACACATGGCTGAGAACAAGTCATTCATACACCCTTGCTGGCAGACACATCTCGGAAAGCCTGATCAACACCTGGTGTATCACTGTTTGCAGCTCTTCACTGGTCGGCAACAGTACTTTCCACAAAGATGCCACTGAAATTTTTGCACCAGCTTCCACAGCGTGGGGCTATCATACTTATCAGGGATCTGACAAGTTACATAGCGTGTGATGAATTTCAGCACTTCAGATGACTCATTATCACCAATGTGAGGTGCATCTTTGATCCACAACAGCATATGAATGTGTGGTGTACCTCATGCTTGATATTCAACCCTCCAAAAGTAATGCTCAACTAAGCCAAGAAGAGGATTTTCCTTAAACAAAATAAATGTCAGGATTTCATAGAAGCGATGGCGAAAATATTGTCACACTGAAACTGAATCAAGTGAGCACATCTCACCAAGTGTCATAGATGATGTGCCATCTACCTCAGAGCTGGACCATCTCAACAAGTCAATCAACTCATTCCAAGTGTATTCTGCACAGCTCAGATTTACAAACTAAATGGCTGCACCATACTCAAACAGCATGGTCATAACTTCTGAGTGCCTCGATACAAGTATTCTTTCATGTCATATAAGTTTGACAAGAGATGTCAAATTCACCTGCAGTGTTTCGTCCTTTTTGCCAGTTGATGTAGAAACTCAGCTGCTGTCATACTCTTCAATGGGTCAGTAAAGTGAAGCATATGAGCAATGGACATTGAGAGGACACTATGTTCACTCTCCCACAGCAGGTGGAACAAATACTGTATGTTCTTGAAACTTGCTATCCTTGTTTAATACTCTTGATGCCGATATTCAGCACCAGGAACACAAACTTCCGTTCATCCAGATAGCCTCTGTTCCATTTTGGAATAAATCTGGAAACAGCGAAGCTTCAGTTGTTCCTCCCATATGCTAACAGGGCTACCTTCAACCTGTTGCATCTGATATAAGTTAATGTTATCACCAACTGGATCTCTACCATGCAGAGGGTGAATTGTGTATTGTTCATACACATGTTCATGAGTTGACACATCAACCTTCTCAATTATTGGCTTGCAGTTCTCCAAGTCCAAACTGACCACTCTGATCTTACAGTTCATGAACATCAAGGTCAACATAAAAACATTATTGTTTTGAGATACTGCAGAGCACATTTCACTTTCTCAGCATTGACAACATCTTGCCAAATAACTTTGGACTTAGTAGGTACACCATTCACCAGTACCACCATACTGTTTCCTTAAAGATTGTCTCCACATTCTCTTTCAGTGGAAGAGGTAAATACATTACTGCCCCCATGAGAGACTACGGCTCTTTCTGGGGTACCTCGTGAGTCTTAGTGTTGAGTTGCAGAATTGTCTGAAAGCGGTTTCATGGTCTGTATCAATAGCCATTCAAACATATTCAATGAAGCAATCTCACTTGGTATTTCATCAGCCGCCATATTGTTTAACACAGATCTGGTTTGCAGGGAATTACTTTTCACTTTTGACAGACACTGCCGACACATAATAACTACTGGATCCAAATCAAAGTCAATCTTTATCAGTAAGTAATGCCCACATATCACTGAAAGATCTAATCTTTTCAAGATTCACTGTAACAGACTGTGAAGTGTAAAGCAATCAGTGACACGAGACACAAATAGAGTTAAACTTCTCTGTCTTAACTATCTCAAACATTGTTACTTCCCTGCCAAACTTTGTCAGGATCTCAGATTCTGATATACTGACAGTGGCAGATATTGTGTCAGAAATATTCCCACAGACAATGTCAAGATGTTTACCAGCATGTTGCACATCATGTATCACACATTATGCAGAGTGTATATCTCCTGCTATCGATGACTTATCGAGCTGTTTGTATACTGAAACAGCTTTTCTGGCCTGATATATTTTACACACAAAAATAAGCATGGCAGGATTGTGCACAGCAATCATACACATGTGATGAAAGACACTGTAGCAAACACCACTATCCAAGCAAGCTAAAGAGTGTCTGAACAATCCCTTATGCTTGCAAATTTCACAGGGATCAATTTTATGTAATAAATCACATCTCTGTTTCTTCATACTTACCAGAAATGTTTGCACAAAATTTGCAATAGCATCAAATGATGATTGACACAGATTGCAGGTGTCATCACATGTCCATTATGGGGAAGATCTTCCCTTGAGGAAAATGTGCAGCTGCTCCTGTGCGACCGTCATGTACCATCTACTTTGCTCTCTTGTCCTACTGTTGCTGCTTCTATCAGGGAATGTGCACCCCAATCCTGGACCCACCCCCACTAGACTGCCTAAACACAAAGGGCAACTCACTATCATTTCTTTAATCATCAACAGTCTCCTATCCAAGTTCTCTCAATTCCAGGCTTGGGTACAGGTGACTAACCCAGACATTACTGCACTCATGGAAATCTGGCTTTCCCCAAAAATCCTGGTTGCATCAATCTTCCTCAACAGATACAACTCCTTCAGGCAAGATAGAACCACTAAACATGGTGGAGGGTGCCTAGTCCATACCAAATCTGGAATAAAGGTGCAGGCCCTTAACTCTAGCCTACACACAAAACAGGTCCAAATCCTAAATTTTAAGCTAAGCATAGGTCAACAGAACAAAACACTGCTGCTCTTTACAGTATATATACCATCTGGGCACCAAATTACCAGATTAAAACTAGCTGCAGACAACCTGCAGCAGTCAGGCACTAATTTGGAGAAGATTGTTATAGGTGACTTTAACATAAACTGGCACTCCCCAAAGGAGACAAAAGCCAGGGATCTAATATCCAACCTATTCGTAACCCAGAAGGTAACCGATAACACCTGGATCAACTACAAAACAGGTAGCAGCTCCCTTATAGACTGGCTCCTTTCCACACATCCATAGCATAAATCAGATGTCACCATCCTGCCTGATGGCCTCAGTGATCGCTTCCCAGTGAAGTGCACCTGGACAAACAATTTCAACAAAGGCACACCTAAGTTGTCCAAAAATCACTGCCTGAGGCTGAAGCTACTTGACCATTTCAAGCAGTACCTATCACTACTGGACTGGTCTTTTTTGGCAGGAGATATTGATGGTAACAAGGCCTTGAATAATTTCATAATGAGCTTCAACCGTGCTTGTGATATTTTTGCTCCCTATTAAACAAAGAAAGTCAGGGATACCTCCAACCCATGGCTTACTAACCCCTTAATCAGTTTAATAAAGAATAGAGACCATCTCTGGCATATTGCAAAATCATCTGGAACTCCTGCATCACTCATTGCCTTCAGGGCAGCTAGAAATGCCTGCACCAACTCATTCGGCAGGCAAAAGCTTCCTACTATAAGGACCTCTCAAGCAAGAGCTGGAGCTCTGGTAGGGAATTCTGGAACTCCATCAAATCCCTAACAGGAAAGACCCCTAAGGCCCCACCTGATCTACTAGTAACAAGTGAGGTCCCCTACAGGAAACCATTGACATAACAAATGAGATCAATCATGTTTTCACAGACCTATCTGGAGTACTCCCTACTGACTACTTTAAAGATCAGCTTGGGCAACAACACCCCACTACCCCTCTTAACCCCCCAAAGGATGCAATACCACCATTCTACTTTAAGCAGGTCTCCAAGTCTGAAACCACCAATCACATTAAGAGGGTTCTTTGGCAAGACCAGGATGGGGACTGATCTAGTGGATATGAAACTCGTGGGTCTACTCCTAAATGAACTGGCTGGTCCCCTCTCAATGGTGTTTAATGCATCTCTAAGAATGTGGGTGTTTCCAAAACTATTTAAGTTAGCCAATGTCATACCTGTCTTTAATGTTGGGGACAAAACTCTAATGTCCAACTACAGACCAGTATCCATTCTACCCTTTCTCTAAAGCACTTGAAAGAATGGTCTCGGAGCAGCTTACAGAGTATCTTGATAAATATAACCTACTTTGTCCACAGTAGCATGGGTTCTGAAAAAAGCACTCCACACTTACTGACCTTGTTGTTGTTACTCTTCCCAGCTTTATGATGCCTTAGATAATGGGGAGGCAGTTGGCTCAGTCTTCATCCACCTTACAAAGGCCTTTGACTCTGTTAACCACTAACTACTCCTAAACTGCCTCCATTCAACAGGTCAATCCCGGACACAGTACTGTGGTTCAGAAGCTACCTCAAAACAGGTCAGAACAGAGTCAAATTGGAGACACCCTACCATCTGCTAGGGAAGTGTCCCTAGGGTCCCACAGGGCTCTATTCTTGGCCCACTGCTTTTCAGCCTCTTCATCAACTCTGCACCATCTGCATGTATAGCATGCATCATTCTCTATGCTGACAATGCAGTGATATTGGTCACTGGAAAGATCACAACTACATCACAACTGAACTCTCAAGACAGCTTCCTCAAGCTTGAATCCTGGTTCACGCAAAACAAACTACTACTAAATCATAAAACAAATGAAAGTATATTCTTCTCTACCTCCCAAAGCAAAAAGAAATGCCAGCCTTTGCTCTCCCAGAATCACAATGGTGAAACATTGGAATAAGTAACAAAGTTCAAATACTTGGGCATCACCTTTGATGATACACTAACCTTCTCCTGCCATATAGACTAAGTCATCAAGTCAGAGAATACAAAACTTGGGACCTCTACCACCATAGACACTCTATGATACCAGATGCTGTGAAATTGCCATCAGTAGTTCAGTGATGCCCTCCATAGATTATGGGCTGCCTATCTATGGGACAGGCACTGAAACTGCCCTAGACAGGGTCAGCATACAACTAAGTAAGGCCTGTCAACTAGCCATAGGGCTTCCCAGGACACCCACACCTGCATGCTCTACACCCAAACTGTGTGTAGCTCCCACTCCATCTCAAAGCACAAACCCAACCTGCCTACTTCTGAAAAGTGCTTCTTGGGCTTTCTCCCCTGCACTGGGCTGCCTCTTTATGCCGGCAGTTCTCACCAAATCAACAAGAAGCACGGCTACAGACAGTTTGGTCATTCCCTTCAAAAGGACAAAACTCGCCCAGAACTCTATCCTGTACCAAGGACCAAAATGATGCAATGAGTTACTTGCTGACCTTACAGAATCACCCAAGATTAGTACCTACAAATCTGGGCTCAGATCCCTTCTTGACACAAAAAAGAATTGTGCTTGCCTGCACTAATATGGCAGAATTTCAGCCACCCAACCCTCTCCCTTTCACCCCCCCTTTTTATCTCATCAACCCCCCATCAGCGAACGAGGTCCACTCGGTTGACAAACCACTTCCACCATGATGACGCCATCCCTGGTTGATCCCTTACCCCCTTAGGCTAGACTGACCAACTAAATAGTGAACTACAAAGCTGAACCCTATTTACCCTATCCTCTTCAACCTTTAGTTGGATATATGAGATTTCTTTGGTATTTGAATGTCTGTGTAACTGCTTTCTGTTCTCAGTAAACCCTGTTATATTTGTAATATTTGTTCAACAATGACCTGGAACCTTTGAAAACAAGTCCTGTACTCAAAGGTATTAATCCTAAACTGAAATTAAAAAATAAATAAATAAATAATTAAAGATCTATTCACAGCACCAGTTTGTGATTCAGCCTCATCATCTGAGACACTTGTTTCTTCTGAACGTGACACATGTAGCACATTACAAGCCTTTCCAGCCTCATCAAGCGAGATGACATTCTCCTTTGAGACTGGTTTATATGAGTAATCCCAAAAGAAAGCCTCCTAGTGCTCTTTGTGTAACCATGTGCCTTGAAACACATCACAAAAATTGTCTCTCTTGAGACACTCAACATGCAGTAGTCTGTCATAAACAGACTGTACAGTTCCAGTGAAGTATTCAATTTCTTTCATCATTTTCTTCAATAAACATGAAAGAACAGCAAGTGCCATGTTCACAAATCTATGAACTCTAAGTCATAGTTTCATGAAACGCAATTTACTCTTGAGTCATTTGCCTTGACGTATGACAATGTTTGAAATCATCCATTCAACTCTAGCCTTGTAAGCAAGTTTTCAGAAGAAAGACAACTTGCTAACATGGCCACAAGTAGCAGAGCTTCCTTTTCGTTTACGACTCCGAATAGACGATTCTGAGTACACATGTGTGCACTGTGCCTTCCCAGGAGCACATGTACTGGTAATGCATGATACAATTACATCACTCAATGTAGCAGAGTTAGCATTATCACTATTACCATGCAACTGTTTTCTGTTACAACACTTGGTAGTCTGTTTTACATTTTTTTTAAATATGTTTTCTACCAGTACTACTGTACTCTTTATTGATCTAACATAGGCATCATAAACATGTTTTCTAGCTGTACATTGTTTTCTATACTTAGTTGGCATTTTCAAAAGTGAAGATTCACACTTCTCAGTCAATGTTAAAATAGTATATCACACACCTAGAAAAGAAAAGAAAAACAAGTTAGTTCCATATTACCATTAAAAATGTTAAATAGAAATCAAATACAGTTGAGCCCTCTCAGCTGTTCATTCTCCCGTTACCACATAGAAATCATATTATAAAATTTATATGGAGGCATATTATATTTATAGGGAGGCAGTGTAGCACAGTGGTTTAAGGCTCTGAGCTGCAAATCTGGAGACCTGGGTTTGAATCTCACAGCCTCCACTTGCATACTGTGTGACCCTAAGCAAGTCACTTAACTTCCCTGTACTCCCAGGTTGCACCTGTAAACAAGCTTTCAGCTTAGTGTGCCACTCCTGGTTAAACAATTGAAAAAAAAAATATGTCTTTCAATGGGAAACGTAGGTCATATTGTCATGCAAATATGCGTGATCATAAACAATTTTCTGCATTCAGCAGTTCTACCACCATTATAAACATAGGAATATCGTGATCATATTACAAATGATAGCGATAACAGTGCACAACCACATTTTCTTCACTGGTGTTTTCTTTACCCGTTCATTGTGGCAAGCTAAACTGTGATATTGGGCTCCATTTTTTCAGGATACATAGCCCTGTTTGTGGAATGTGTCTTTCAGTGTTTTTTCAAAACATTAACTGTAACCTACATATACTTAATCCATACATTCTACTACAATATGACCCCCACAAAGACCACTCAGACACCTGCAAGAAACTGAAACACAGCACAACAAATAATCTTGAAGAGACTACTATCTGTACTCTCTGTGACACCACAGACCCACCAACACATTCCCTAACACACATGCTCAACCCAGGAACCCCCAACAAAACAGGCACAAATCGCAAAACCAATAACAGACATAAAAAATAATTGCCTTAAAACTACCATCATCTGTACTCCGTGTGACACAAACAAACATGAAAATGCATGGGAAGATGTCACAAAGGTTCAACACCAGTGTGCCCCTGTCTCTCCCACTAAAGTTACATACCAGTACCCAACTGAACAGTAACACAGCTAATAATATTCATAAAAGTACCATATCTAGTCCCTGTCAGAAACCACACCCACCAACCCATGACTAGATATTACACAATCTTCAATCCCTCTATTTCCCTCCCTCCCGATCAACCCAGGTACCTGTAGCAACATAACACAGACACTGCAAATAATAGCCAGAACATTATCACTTGTTGTCCCAATCACACACTGACATCCAGCAGTCTGCACCTACATCTGATGAAGCCTAAACCACATTCTGTTCCCTCTCTAAACGCAATGCACCTGTATCCAACCCCAGCAGCCAAAATCAACATCTAAGAAGTACTGTCTGTAGTCCTTGTGACACACCACAACCCCCTGTACATGACTGTATCCCACCCCCAAGGAAGGTACCTGTACTCAAATGTACCACAACAGTCCAAATCATCATGTAAAAAGTATCATCTGTATTCTCTATCACATCCCACACACACACACACACACACACACACACACACACACACACAGAATCTTGCAGTAAGTTGAACATGATGGCCCCCCCACCCCAGCTACTTTTTGGAAATATAACCCAGATAGCTAAAATCACAGCCTAAAAACTACCATGTATACCCCCTAACAGACATCACACCCAATTATCCATGCTTCAATGTCACACACACTCAATCTCAGTATGGCCCCAGAACCCAACACACACCAGTATCACAGTCCACATTCCCACAATGAAGTAACAAAGCAAACAGTAGTAAAGATACCTGTTGTGATGTACTGTTACTGTGATCATTGTACATATGTTCATGATAGTCCTATGTTCATAATGGAAATCTAACCATGAATGTATGATGTACTATCGCAGTTATAATTTCAATGTTCATGCATATTGCCATGGTAATATAGTGAATGCTTCCCATTGGAATACAAGAAAATTGCGTGACACTAAATATATTGCCACAATTGTTTTGAGCTTTTCCATTGACATCAATGACATATTATTGCGGTCAAAGAAAATAGTGTCGAGCACATACTCCTTGTGATGGAGCTTTCTGCCCTTTCACTTTCTCCATGATGCATTGCAACCAGGAAGGGAGGAAGGGGCAGTATCAACTAATTTGCTGAGTCAGAAGCAGAGGGAAGAAGCTAATTGGGGGTATGGCTTAGGAGCTTAGGAGTACAAAAGCAGGTGTCTCCAATTACAACTTCTTACTGTCAGTTTTTGGCAGAGGAGAATCTTGCTTTCAGAGCAAGTAAAAGCAGACTAAAACTACAGCTTTCTTACTAATTTCCCTCTTTCCCACTCCTCCACCCTTCCACCCTACGACCGTTCTACTTTTATAGCCACTGGATTTGACTGACAACAGGAACATCCTCTTTGGCAGTAGGAAGGGAAGGATCACTGAGACACATTAGTTTCATCAACCTTGAAAGAACCTAAAAAATAGCTCTTTCTCCCGCCCCGGCTGCTGGAGGTCTGAATCCAAGCAAGAAAGAAGGAGACTACTGAAGACTACAGGAAGTTCCTGTCCCAGAACAGGAAGGGTGAGAGTTGTAAGGGCACAGTTGTAAGGTGTGCTTACAGGTGTGTGCTAACAGATTACTGCTGTAATCTTCTGATTCAAATTGTCTTTTGCAAGGTATATCTTCTGTTACTGCTTTATTTTTCTCTGGAGCAAAGTGTTTCTTACAGGGTATATCTTCTCTGAAATTACTGTATTACAGGTGGAGCTTACATTTTTGTGACTTTTTTATCATTGGGCTAAGCAAAATTACTGTTTGACACTGTGTTTTATTTTTTCTTGTTTGTTGAAAAGGTTTGTTGTCTCAGAGGTGTTTCAGTCTCCTTCTCACATTGAAGGAGTTAATTGCTTTTCCTCCACAGCTCTTCCAAAGGATTAGGTGTATGTGGGGTGGAGCTGGCAAACTGTCAGTAATTTCCAACAGAAAGAAGGGTTAAAAAGTCAGGTTAGTTGATATCTTGAGGTAGAAGACTTGGTTTGCTGGCCAAGGCACCTAGCTTCACCTGAGCTCTTTCCTTCTAAGACTGCTTGAAAGGCAGAGAGAGAAACTTACCAGAGCAAGGAGAAGGATTAAGACTTAGTTTGGCTAAGCAGATTTACTGTGTGGTGGTGTTTTTATTTTTACTCACAGGGATTGCTACTGTTTGTTGCTAACATTTCATTGCTTTATTTTTCTCTGATTCAAATTGTTGTTGCTGGTATACCTTCTTCTGCATTATTACAAGGTGTGCCTACAGGTGTGTGCTAACAGATTACTGCTGTAATCTTCTGATTCAAATTGTCTTTGACAAAGTATATCTTCTGTTACTGCTTTATTTTCTCTGGAGCAAAGTGTTTCTTACAGGTATATCTTCTCTGAAATTACTGTATTACAGGTGGAGCTTACATTTTGTGACTTTTTATCATTGGGCTAAGCAAAATTACTGTTTGACACTGTGTTTTATTTTTTTTCTTGTTTGTTGAAAAGGTTTGTTGTCTCAGAGGTGTTTCAGTCTCCTTCTCACATTGAAGGAGTTAATTGCTTTCCTCCACAGCTCTTCCAAAGGATTAGGTGTGTATGTGGGGTGGAGCTGGCAAACTGTCAGTAATTTCAACAGAAAGAAGGGTTAAAAAGTCAGGTTAGTTGATATCTTGGAGGTAGAAGACTTGGTTTGCTGGCCAAGGCACCTAGCTTCACCTGAGCTCTTTCCTTCTAAGACTGCTTGAAAGGCAGAGTAGAGAAACTTACCAGAGCAAGGAGAAGGATTAAGACTTAGTTTGGCTAAGCAGATTTACTGTGTGGTGGTGTTTTTATTTTTACTCACAGGGATTGCTACTGTTTGTTGCTAACATTTCATTGCTTTATTTTCTCTGATTCAAATTGTTGTTGCTGGTATACCTTCTTCTGCATTATTACAAGGTGTGCTTACAGGTGTGTGCTAACAGATTACTGCTGTAATCTTCTGATTCAAATTGTCTTTGCAAGGTATATCTTCTGTTACTGCTTTATTTTTCTCTGGAGCAAAGTGTTTCTTACAGGTATATCTTCTCTGAAATTATTACAGGTGGTGCTTTACAGGTTTTACAGTTTTATCTAACATTAGGATAAGCTTTCAGGGTTACTGCATTTGTTGTTGACTGATTGTTTCTGCTCTTACCTCCTTGTTCTTTCGTCCGTGGTTCTTCTTTTTAGGCAGGGAAGGGCCCAGCCACCCACCCCATCCCCAACCACCCAGCTACACTCCTTTTATAGGGTACCACAGTTGTGACATTTCCTGTGGCAGAGCAGGAAGGGGCGGATCAGTGGGGCCTCCACAAGGTGATCTCATTTACAGGGCACTAGTAATTTAACTTGTTATAACAAGTTAAACAAAGCACAATTAAACCATTACTTGCATTTTTTCCTTCTAATTACTCTGACTAGGTTACAAACCCAGCAACTTATTTGTAATGGATTTCATTAACTGCAGGTACTGTGGAACAATTTTCAGAAGGACAGTCTTACAGGATTTAGGACACTGTCCTACATGCTGGGCCTTTGGAGATCTTAGGTCTCAGCTCCGGCAGCATGGGCAGAGATTGCACGCCTCAAATTTCATATTGAAGAGGAAATACATTATAAGAACCACCCGCCATTTCCCCAGCATCCAACAGAAAAACCTCGACCGCAGAGGGTAGTTGGTCCAGGAGGTTGGCAGGTGGTTAGGAGGAGCAAATCAGGTGCCCCATCACTCTCTGCTCTCCAACACATTACCTCCAAAACCATATAAACACTACAAAACAGGTATCTGCCTCTATCTCTGAAATCAAATAAAGAGGCAGAAGACACTGCAGAGCAGGACACTGGCACAGGAGCTGGCACAACAATACTCACCCAAATCAGGAACCAAAACTAAACAAGCACAAAGGAAACCAAAAACTTCTGATCATAGGAGACTCCATGATTCGGGAGTTGATACCCATCTCAGCCAGGGTGATGGTCAGATGTCTCCAGGTACATCAGCATGGAGAGACACTGACCGCATTATAAAATTGTTCACAAAGCAGGAGAAAACATTGATGTCCTAGTACACATAGGGACTAATGATCTCGCCAGCCGGTCAGTTGTGGAGACCAAGGAACACCTGACTAGGCTGGGTGACAAACTATCATCTATTTCGTCCGGCATCTCCTTCTCTGAGATCCTGCCAGTCTGGGAGAAGGAGCAGATGGACGGAAGGTCAGAAAGGGGAGATAGGGAGCTAAACACGTGGCTCAAGGACTGGTGCCAGAAAAAGGACACAGATTTGTAGGGAACTGGCAACAGTTCTGGGGGCAGAAAGTTCTTTAAATTTGATGGACTGCATCTGACTAAAGAGGAGTCAGTGCATTGGGGCAGAAGTTTGGCGTCTTTGCAGAATATTTAAACTAGCAATGGGGAGGGTGCAGCACCCCATACGTCGAATGGGAAGAACACCCTCCCTCAGCTAGTGGTCAAACAGGAATTCAGCTGTTTGCGTTCATTTGCATCACCAGGTAAGAAAAAAGGTTTGTCTCCCCATACGATGCACAGGGTAATGCCAAACTTCACCCAACAACTAACACACCAAAATCTGGCCAATGGAAAATCATGTACACAAATGCTCACAGCCTGGGAAATAAGATCCCAGACCTGCAGGCAATAATGTCAGAGGCTAAACTGGACATAGTAGCAATTAGTGAGACGTGGTTTACCACTAACCACACTTGGGAGACTTCAGTACCTGGCTATGTATTGTTCAGAAGAGACCGAGGTGCAAAAAGGGGGGGAGGAGTGGCCCTGTATGTTAATGAAAATATCAAAGCTACAGAAATTCAAAATACACATAGGAGCCAGAAGAACTGTGGGTCACCCTGGAAACAGGAAATGGGACAGCCATAAGAACTGGGGTTGTCTACAGCCCCCAGACCAGAGGGAGGACATAGACACATTACTGTTAGAAGATATACAAAACATGACAGCTAAAGGAGAGTTCTGATAATGGGAGACTTCAACATACCAGATACAGATTGGTCAATACCAGCAGGAACATCGGCCAGAACTAGACACATAGTGGATTCCCTGCAGGGAGGGCCTCAAACAACTGGTACAGCAACCCACAAGAACAGGGCTATCCTAGATCTAGTACTGACTAACAAAGAAGGATCACAGATCTCCAGGTAGAAGGTCACCTGAGGGGCCAGTGACCATCACATGGTATGGTTCAATTTGGCTACTACATCTAAATCATCCCATTCCAAGGCAAAAATATGGGACTTCAGAGGAGCTGACTTTGATAAGATGGCCAACAGAGTTAAGCTAGCCCTGGCAAAAAGAAACACAGGTGAGGAGGTACAGGCAAAGTGGGCAAGCATTAAGGATACAATAATTGAAGCAACATCCCATTGTGTTAGACAGAAAAGGAAGTGCAAAAGAAGAAGGAAACCACTTTGGTTCTCAAATACAGTAGCAGAAAAGGTCAGAGCCAAAAGGCTGGCCTTCAGAAAATATAAGGAACACAGCGGGATGAAGATAGGAGGCATACCAAACTGCCCTAAGGGAAGCAGGTAAGGCAGTAAGGCAGGCAAAGTCCCAAACTGAGGAAACACTAGCACGAACAGTAAAAGAAGGTGACAAGACTTTCTATAGATACATTAGTGAAAGGAGAAAGTCCAGAGGGGTATTGCTAAGCTTAATGGAGAAAAGGGAGCATGTGAGGAGGAGGACCCTGTAAAGGCATCTATCCTAAATAGATACTTTTGCTCAGTATTTACTGAAGAGAAGGTAGGGCAGGGCCCACAGCTCAGCATCATGGACACAGGGGAGGAGGTGAGCACTACTCCTTCACAAAGAAAGGGTCCTACAAGAGCTTGCTAAGCTCAGGGTGGATAAGGCAATGGGACCTGATGGCATACATCCCAGGGTATGAGGAGCTAAAGGAGGAACTAGCAGAGCCATTAGCAGAATTGTTTAGTGAGTCTCTGAGCACAGGAGAGGTCCCAGAAGACTGGAGAAGGGCTCATGTGATCCCTCCCACAAGAGTGGTAGCAGGAGGAGGCGGGGAACTACAGACCGGTCAGTCTTACCTCAGTAGTGGGCAAGATTATGAGGCACTCTTAAGGAAAGGATAGTGCAACACCTGGAATCATAGGGCACAGGATCCAAGACAGCATGGGTTTACAAAGGAAGGTCCTGTCAAACTAATCTCATAGATTTCTTTGACTGGGTAACCAGAGTGGTGGACCAAGGGGAGCAGTTGATGTCGCCTACCTTGACTTCAGCAAAGCTTTGACACTGTTCCACATAGAAGATTGATAAATAAGCTAGGTAGGCTCGGGTGGGTCAGAGTTGATGTCAACTGGGTGGCAAACTGGTTGACTGGCAGAAAACAGAGAGTGGTGGTAAATGGTATACAGTCAGAAGAGATGCAAGTCACAAGTGGGGTACCTCAGGATCAGTCCTGGGGCCAGTCCTATTCAACATCTTCATTAGTGACCTCTGCAGATGGACTAGAGGGTAAGGCTTGTCTGTTTGCAGATGACACCAAGATCTGCAACAGAGTAGATGATCCAGATGGGGTGGGCAGAATGAGAAGAGATCTGGATAAACTAGCAGAATGGTCAGAAGAGTGGCAACTGGGATTTAATGCAAAGAAGTGCAAAATCATGCACATAGGGAAGAGAAACCTGAAGCCACTTATAGGCTAGGAGGAGTTGCTAGCAGTCACAAAGGAAGAAAGAGACTTGGGCATCATCATCACTGATGACCTAAAATCATCAAGCAGACCTCCTAAACAGTAGGTAAGGCTAGGGGGGTGTTAGGGTGTATTAGTAGGGGTATCACAAGTCGAGAGGGAGGTAATAATCCTCTGTACAAGACATTGGTTAGGCCCCATCTGGAGTACTGCGTGCAGTATTGGAGGCCACACTTCCACAAGGACATTAACTAAATTGAGGCAGTCCAGAGAAGGGCAACCAAAATGGTGCAGGGACTGCATCAGAAGACATATGAGGACAGATTAACGGAGCTCAATATAGTATACCTTGAGCAAAGGAGGAGAGAGGTGATATGATCGAGACATTTAAACACCTTAAGGGCATAAACAAGGTGAAAGAGTCTAACATGTTTAAATATAAGAAAAAAAGCAGGACAAGAGGACACAGCATGAGAGATTAGAGGAGGCCGATTAAGGGGAATGTGAGGAAATTCTTTTCACAGAAAGGGTGGTAGATGCATGGAATGTCTTACCACAAGAAGTGGTGGCTATGAATACAGTGCAGGGCTTCAAACAGGCATGGGATAGGCATAAGGGAGCAATACAAATGACTATGAATAGATAGGTCACTGACAGAGCAAAGGCCGATGGCACATTTATAAGGTAGAAAAAGAAATGGGCAGACTGGATGGGCCTTGCGGTCCTTATCTGCCGTCAACTTCTATGTTTCTATGTTTCTACATAGAGCAGTAGGAAAAGTAGGTGTAAAATATATAGAGGAGGAGGCAGTAAGCATACAAAGCAACAGGAGAAGGGACACAAAATAAGTCAAGATGGGAGTGGTGCAGTGCAATGGCTGTGGGGCAGCAGTGTTCCGGGAGACATTCTGGAGGCTGAGATGCTGCCCTATTTGTAGGAACCTCTCTGGTCTGAGGGAGGAGGCTGCCCATCTGAAGGCTGACATGGCTAGGATTCATGAAACCTCTTTCCCCACCCAGGGCCCACCACCGCTACCTCAGAGGTTGCCAAGAAAGAGAAGTGTTTGGACCAAGGTGGGCTCAGTGAGGGATAGAGTGGTGGAACAGAGGGGCATCCCTCCAGTTGTATCTCTCCACAATTCATATGCTGTTCTGGTGAAGAGTGGTTCCTCTATGGAGGCACCTGCAGTGGAGACCAAGGAGGATGCTGGGAACCTCCCCAAAGGAGACCCACAGGAGGGTGGCACAAGACCCCACAGGGGAAGGAAACAATTCCTGGTAGGGGCTTAATCATTAGGGGTAGAAGTGGGAAGGAAGTGGATAGGGAGGTAAGGTGCCTGCCTGGGGCCATGGCTCAGAGGGACAGGAAGAAAATCCTCAGAATTGTGGGAGCAGCTGCATGAGGGAGGGAGCTAGATGTCAATGTCCACCTAGGGACAAATGACCTAGCTGACAATGGGATCAGAACAGTGCAAGAGGAGTTTGTAGAGTTGGGGAGGGGCCTTAGACAAGTAGCATGTATGGTAACCTTCTCGGAGATGCTGCCTGTCCATGGCAAGGATGATGCTAGGGTATTCCACACCATGGGATTCAATGAATGGTTGAAAAACTGGTGTGGAGCTCAGGGTTTTGGTTTCACTGGGGACTGGGCAGCCTCCTGGAGGGATACAGGCCTATACTGTCACGGTGGTCTACATCTGTTCAGGGGGGAACCAGGATCCTAGGTGACAGGTTTAAATGCTTTATTGGCAAGCATTTAAACTGGCCAAGGGGGAAGGCGCTGAAAAGGAAAAGGGAAATCCCAGCCTCCATCCACAAAACACAGTAGTTACAGAGGTAAACACCAAAGTAGAGAAGTCATTAGGGAGCATGACAGGGGTAAATGCAGAAAAAGGCAGTAAGGACAGGGATGGGGCTAAAAGGGGTAAGGCCATCAAAAAATGGAGGGTGATGAGTACCAATGCCCGCAGTCTGTGTAACTAGCTCCCTGAACTAGTGGCCTTGATGGAAGAGGGATGCCTGGATATTGTGGCAGTCACTGAAACATGGTACACAGATAACCATGACTGGGATGTCAACATACCAGGATACATAATACAGGAGGGACAGGGTGGGTAAAAGAGGAGGAGGAGGAGTAGCTCTCTATATAAGGGAAGGGATTAAAGCAACAGAACTAAGAGTAAACAGGAAGTTGATGAGCCACTATGGGTCACCCTGGAGACAGGAATGGCACCACAATCTGTATGGGGTTGTGTAGAGACCCCCATCTCAGGGAAGGAAATGGACAAAGAAATGATAGAAGGCATCCTTAAATGGCAGAAAAAGGGAGATATTGTTGATGGGGACCTGAATATTCAGATGTTAACTGAGTACTTTGCTGCAGGCATCCAGAAGGATCATTCTTGATGCCCTACAGGGGCATGCCTCAGACAGCTATGTGTTGGAATGCACATGGGAGGAGCAGTCTTAGACCTGGTACTCTCAAATAGGGATGGAGAAAGGATCTCAGATCTAGAAGTGGGTAGTCATCTGGGAAAACGTGACCACCAAACTGTGTGGTTCACAATAAACACAGCCATAGAGTCAAGCCATACAAAAACAAGAGTATTGGACTTTAGGAGGGATGACTTTGGGAAAATGAGAGAGTGCCTCAAAAAAGCACTAGCAAATGGGCAAGTGAGAGGGGTGGAGGAACAATGGGGAATAATTGAAACAGCCATCACAGAGGCAACAAGTCTTTATGTGAAGCAAATCAACTAAACAAAATGAAGGAAAAAAACACCATGGTTCTCAAAAGAGGTGGAAGGGAAGGTTAAGGAGAAAAGGATAGCATTCAGGAAAAATAAGGAAACAGAAGGAGCAGGACAGAGAACTTTATCAGTTAAAGCAGAAGGAGGTAGGGAAGGCGGTCAGAATAGCAAAGGCACAAACAGAGGAAGAAATAGCCAAATCTTTTAAAAAGGAGGATAAAACCTTTTATAGGTACATTAGAGAGCAAAGAAAGACCAAGGGAGGGATACAGAGACTTAATAAAGGGAAGGGAATGTGGGCAGAGGGTGACGGTGAAAATGCTGGGATACTGAACGAATATTTCCGCTCAGTATTCACAATGGAAGAGAGAGGGAGGTACCTAAACCAAACAAGAGAAACACTCTGAATAGGGGGGTCGATATCAGTCCATTCATAAAAGAAAGGGTTTTGAAAGAACTCTTGAAACTGAGGGTGGACAAAGCAATGAGGCCTGATGGGATTCACCCCAGAATTCTAAAAGAACTAAGGGTAGAACTAATAATGCCACTGACTACTCTCTTTAACAAATCATGGGAGGATGGGGACTGGAGGAGGGCAGATGTGATTCCACTTCACAAATGTGGGGGCAGGGCAGAGGCAGGAAACTACAGACCAGTTAGATTGACCTCAGTGGTAGGGAAAATGATGGAATCATTTCTGAAGGAAAGAACTGTTGAGAACCTAGAGGCCAGTGGGGCAGGGACCCAAGGCAGCATGGTTTCACAGCAGGAAAGGTCATGTCAGATGAACCTAATAGATTTCTTTGACTGGGTGACCAAAGTAATAGACCAGGGAGGGGCTGTGGATATGGCCTACCTAAATTTTAGCAAGGTATTTGACACAGTCTCACACAGAAGATTAATATACAAGTTAGCCAGCCTTGGAGTGGATCCCAAGGTGATAGCCTGGATAAAAAAACTGACTGGACAACAGGACGCAAAGGGTAATAGTAAAAACGGAATCCATAGTGAAGAAAGGAGGGTAACTAGCAGGGTACCGCAGGGTTCAGTACTTGGACCGGTCCTCTTTAATGTCTTTATAAGTGGCATTGGAGAGCACCTGGAAGGAAAAGTATGTCTCTTTGCAGACGACACAAAGATCTGTAACAGGGTTGATACACAAGGTGGGTTGGAAAGGATGAAAAGAGACTTGGCAAGGTTGGAGGAATTGTCAAATATATGGCAGCTCAGATTCAATGCAAAGAAGTGCAAGATAATACATCTAGGAAACAAAAACCCAGAGGAAGAGTACACAATGGGCGGGGTGAGATAATAACAGCAAAAAAGGAAAGAGTCCTAGGAGTAATTATATCAGATGATCTAAAGGTGGGCAAGCAATGTGAGAAGGCAGTAAGGAGAGCTGGGGGGATACTGGGATGCATAGGGAGAGGCACCAACAGTAGAAAACAGGACGTTGTTATCCCTCTTTACGGACAGTTGGTGAGACCTCATCTGGAGTACTGCTTGCAATTCTGGAGACCTCATTTCCGCAAAGACATAGACAGAGTGGAGGCTGTTCAGAGGAGGGCAACCAAAATGGTGCAGGGTCTGCACCAGAAGACATACAAGGAGAGACTAAAGCAGCTTAATATGTATACCCTTGAGGAAAGGAGGGTGAGTGGGGACATGATAGAAACTTTCAAGTATCTTAAGGGAATCAACAAAGTACAAGAGTGTAGCATCTTTCAGAAAAAGAGATGTGCAAGAACAGGGGGGCACAATTTGAAGATGGGGTGGCGGCTCAGAGGTAATGTTAGAAAGTATTTTTCACAGAGAGGGTTGTGGATGCATGGAACAGCTTTCCTGAAGAGGTTGTGGAGTCAGGAGCAGTGGGAGAATTCAAGAATGCATGGGACAGACATAAGGCAATTCTAGTGGAGGTAGGAGGAAGTAAGCTGTTGATTAACTAGAATCTGTAGCTTATCCATCAGGTAGGGAAATGGGCAGACTAGGTGGTCCAAGCAGTTCTTATCTGCTGCTAAATTCTATGTTTCTATGTTTCAGGAAGTGCTAAAAAATTGGCTGTAGAAATGCCAGTGACCTGCAAATGGCTAAAAAATGAATAAATTCATTCCTAGAGTTGTAATATGCTCAAAAAATCACACTAATTCATTGCATTTATGACTATAATACTGTTAATTAGTGTAATTGTCACACTTGCTCCACTAAGTGCAGCCATGTTTTCTTTACTGAAAAAAACACCCACATAAGCATTCTAACCAATCAGAGGCAATTGAGACATAATTGACAGGCCACATCAACAAACCATATTATTATACTAATATATGCAGAAGATTTTTTTACATGTTAATGCAAATTACAGGATACAGCTTGCCCCACCAATGAAACAGCAGTAAAAACCAAGAAGAAACAGGAAATCCCACCATCTTTGGCAACCTGATCAGCACCAGACAACAGCCAGTAAGTCCACCATTTTAAGTTACTAGAAAATAATTGTTTTAAAATATAGATTACTGTAACAGTTAGCTGAATCTTAACACCACAATTGTTAATTCAATACCAGTGTAAAGCCTGAAATCTAAACAGTCAGTGTACTATTATTTTTAACATAGCCGTTAGCTCTTCAAAGTGTACTCACCAGCACACATCTCAGTTCAAAAGGACTGGCAGAGTGAAGGCATGTGGCTATGAAGCTGTCTCCCAGCAAATCAGAATCCATCTAGTGATGTGTTTTTCAAACCATCAAAACAAAAAATGTCTAGTCTGCTCCACAGCCAATAGAAAAAATACAAGGTAGTAAGGCAATCTAAATTTACTATTGGTAGAGTCATGTACAGCAACCAATAAATACTCAGTTTTGCATTGTTGCTGTATGTGTGAGGCAGAAGAAAAATAGAGGAAAAAGTGACAGATCTCAGATCCAGCTAGCCATTAACAGACTCACACTATCTTACTTGACATCTCTGTGACTTTTGTTAAAAGAAAGTAGTATAATGGCAGAGGTCCAGAATCACAGCATGGATAATCGGCAGCAGTATAATTTGTCGTGGTGGTCAATATGCCAGTAGAAGTCACTTTGGCAGTGACTTAAACCTACCAAACTGTAAGGTTTTTTTTTGTTTGGCAAGGGAGGCATGAGATGGGAGCAGCTCATGCCTACCATGCAACACCTCTTGAGCAACCACGCTGCACCAGACATACTGCTGATCCATCTAGGAGGAAATGATTTGGGTAACAAAAGGTGGGTTGATGTAGTTAGTGAAGCCAAATTAGACCTAGCTTCACTTAGAGAGATGTTACCTGCCTGTAAAATCATATATTCGGATATTGCTGAGCGGATGGTCTTGCAAGCAGATCAACATATGTATCTACTCGACAGAGCAAGGAAGAAGATTAATATACACATCTCTGCATTTCTACATGATTTGGGAATGTGGACAGTCCGTCATCCTGAAATTAAATATTTTAAAGATTGACTGTATCTAAGAGACGGCGTCCACTTGTCAGACACAGGCAATTGCCTCTTTTTGGGAGACTTCTGAGATGCTATCCATGCTGTAATCTGAAGAGAAGAGTGTCTGTGTCAACAACTGCAACATGAAAAGGCTCTTTTAAGAGCCACCTTTATTTGTCAAAAATAGAAAAACACACACAATAGTATTTTACTTACATAGAAGCATTGAACAACAGGTTGTGTATAACTCTGCTAGTGTAATATTACAGATTCCTGATACAAAGGGACGAAAGTTAACATGTCAGGTGTGGCCATGTTAGTTGGCCTTTGTAGTAGGAGGTGTGTACAGGTACCAGTGCTTTTGACGTGACGGCATACTAAGGTTGGAAGCAGACAGCATGCAGCCACATATTGATCATTCTGAGGCATGACAGGGAGTACAAATGATACTTTGTGCACCATTATCAGACCCGTTTGGGTTAGATTCAGTACAGATGCCTTAGCTTTGTGGGGGGGGGCATACTAGGGTTGGAGGCATACAGCATATAACCATGTATTGTTGCTTGTTAGCCATGGCAATGGCTACAGACTACTTTTCACACCATTGTTTGGCTTGTCTGGATTAGGTCGTGTACAGGTATCTTAGCTGGGGTGCTACTAGGGTTAAAGGTACAGAACATGCAGCCATGTATTAGTCATTATCAGCTGTGACAGGGACTACAGATAGTTTTCACACCATTATTTGGCCTCTCTGGCTTACATTGTGTACAGCAATCTTAGCTTGGGGATGGGGGGGTGGTATACTAGGGTTGGAGGTGCACGGCATGCAGCCTTGCATTTGTCATTGCCAGCTATGACAGGGACTACAGATACTAGTTTTCACACTATTATTTGGCCTGTCTGAGTTGAGCTGCGTACAAGTACCTTAGCTCGTGGGGGCGGGAGGGTAATACTAGAGTTCAAGTTGCACAGTATGTAGCCACGGACTACTGGGTGTTATTGTGACAGGGACTACAGATAGTGAATTTAACACCATTAGTTGGCCTCTGTGAGTCACGTTGTGTACAGGTACCTGTGCTTTGGGGATGGGGGCATACTAGGGTTGGAGGCGTACAGCATGCAGCCATGTATTGGTCATTGCAAGCAATGGCAGGGACTATAGATGGTAGTTTTAACACCATTATTTGGTTTGTCTATCTTAGGTTGTGCACAGGAAGTTAGCTCGGGGAGGTTGGGGAAGGCAAACTAGAGTTCAAGTCGTGGACCATGTAGCCTCATACTACTGGGTGTTATGTGTGCCTGGGACTACAAACGGTGAATTTAACACCATTAGTTGGCTTCTGTGCATTACATTGTGTACAGGTACCTGTGCTTTGAGGGTGGGGCATACTAGGGTTGGAGGCGCACAGCATGCAGCTATGTATTGTTGGTTGTCAGGCATGACAGTGACTACAGACAGTACTTTTCACATCATTATTTGGCTTCTCTGTATTACGTTCTATATACGTTACCTTAGCTGGGAGGCATACTATAGTTGGAGGTGCATGGCACCCAGCTGTGTATTAGTCATTGTCAGCCATGACAGGGACTACAGACGGTAATTTTCCACCATTATTTGGCCTGTGGGTTGGTTTGTGTATGGGTACCTTAGCTGGTGGGGGTCATATAACAGTTCAAGTTGCAGAGCACGTAGCCATGGACTACTGCTTGTTATGTGTGACAAGGAGTACAGATGGTGAATTTAACACCATTGGTTGGCCTCTGTGGGTTACATTTTGTACAGGTACCAGTACTTTGGGGATGGGGCATACTAGGGTTGAGGCCAGCATGCAGCCATATATTGTTGGTTGTCACAGTGACAGTGACTACAGATGGTACTTTTCACATCAATATTTGGCTTCTCTGGGTGAAGTTGTGTACAGGTACCTTAGCTTGGGGAGGCATACTAAGGGTTACAGGTTGCACAGCATACAGCAATGTATTAGTCATTCTCAGCTGTGACAGGGACTACAGATGGTAGTTTTCACGCCATTATTTCACTCTCTGGGTTAGGTTATGTACAGCTACCTTACCGGGCTGTAGGAGGCATATGATGGTTGGAGGTGCACAGCATGTAGCCATGTATTAGTCATTGTCAGCTGTGACAGGGTCTACAGACAGCAGTTTTCACCATTATTTGCCTGTGTGGGTTAGGTTGTGTATAGGTACCTTAGCTCGTGTGGGGGGGGCATACTTAGGTTACAGCTGCACAGCATACAGCCATGTATTAGTTTGTTCTCAACCGTGACAGAGACTACGACAGTAGTTTTACACCATTATTTGGCCTCTCTGACTTACGTTGTGTACAGTTATCTTAGCTCTGCGGGGTGGCATACTAGGGTTGGAAGTGCATGGCATTCAGCCATGTATTAGTCATTCCCACCTATGACTGGTACTACGGATGGTAGTTTTCATACTATTATTTGGACTGCCTAGGTAAGGTTGTGTACAAGTACCTTAGCTCGGAGGGGTGGGGGTCATACTAGAGTTCAAGTTGCACACCATGTAGCCACAGATCACTTGGTGTTATGTCTGACAGGGACAACAGACGGTGAATTTAACACCATTAGTTGGCCTCGGTCAGTTACATTGTGTACATGTACCTGTACTTTGGGGGTGGGGGGCATACTAGAGTTGGAGGTGCACAGCATGCAGCCATGTATTGTTGGTTGTCAGCCATGACAATGACTACAGATGGTATTTTTCACATCATTATTTGGTTCTCTGGGTGATGTTGTACAGCTACCCTTAGCTCGGGATGGGGCATACTAGGGTTGGATGTGTTGGCATGTAGTCATGTATTACTCATTGTCAGCTATGACAGTGACTGCAGACAGTACTTTTCACACCATTATTTCACCTGCCTGGGTTATGTTATGTACAGCTACCTTACCTCAGTGGGTGGGGTGGGAGGGCATACTATGGTTGTAGGTGCACAGCATGCAGCCATGTATTAGTCATTGTCAGCTGTGACAGGGTCTACAGACAGTAGTTTTCACAATTATTTTGCCTGTGAGAGTTAGATCATGTATAGGTAGCTTAGCTACTGGGGCATACTAGGGTTACAGCTGCACAGCATCCAGCCATGTATTAGTTGTTCTCAGCCGTGACAGAGACTACAGACAGTAGGTTTCACACCATTATTTGGCCTCTGCTTACATTGTGTACAGTTATCTTAGCTCGGGGGCATACTAGGGTTGCATAGTGCATGGTATGCACCCATGTATTAATGAGTGCCACCTATCACAGGGATCACAGACGGTAGTTTTCACACTATTATTTGCACTGTCTGGGTAAGGTTGTGTACAAGTACCTTAGCTCGGGGGCGGAGGGTCATACTAGAGTTCAGTTGGACAGCATGTAGCCATGGACTACTAGGAGTTATGTCTGACAGGGACTACAGGCGGTGAATTTAACACCATTAGTTGGCCTCTGTCAGTTACGTTGTGTACATGAACCTGTACTTTGGGTTTGGGGCATACTAGGGTTGGAGGTGCACAGCATGCAGCCATGTACATTGGTTGTCAGCTGTGACAGTGACTACAGATGGTACTTTCACACCATTATTTGGTTTCTCTGGGTGAGGTTGTGTACAAATACCTTAACTCAGGGGGCATACTAGGTTGGAGGTGTCACGGCATGTAGCCATGTATTACTCATTTTCAGCTGTGACAGTGACTACAGATGGTACTTTTCACACCATTATTTCACCTCACTGGATAATGTTGTATACAGCTATCTTAGCTCGGGGGGGGGCATACTAGGGTTCGAGGCACACAGCATATTTCCATGTATTAGTCATTGTCAGCCATGACAGGAACAACAGACGGAAGTTTTCGCACCATTATTTGTCCTGTGTGGGTTTGGTTGTTTACAGATACCTTAGCTGGGGGGGGGCATACTAAAGTTCAAGTTGCAGAGCATGTAACCACAGACTACTGCATGTTATGTGTGACAGGGACTACAGCCAGTGAATTTAACACCGTTAGTTGGCCTCTTTGTGTTTCATTGTGTACATGTACTTGTTCTTTGGGGGGTGGGGCCATACTAGAGTTGGCACCTTACCTTGGGGGGCATACTAGGGTAGCAGGCACACAGCATGCAGCCATGTATTACTTCTTCTCAGTCATGACAGAGACTCTAGATCTTAGTTTTCATACCATTGTTTGCCGTCTCTGAGTTAGATGATGTACAAGTACCTTACTCAGAGAGGAGGGCAGTGGGGGACCATACTAGGCTTGAAGTTGCACAGCATGTAGCCATGGACTACTGGGTGTTACATGTGACAGAGACTACACATAGTAAATTCAAAACCATTTCTTGGCCGCTGTGCCTTGCATTGTGTACAGCAGGTACATGTGTTTTCTATTAGTGCTATATACTAGGTAGGTAGGTAGGTAAAATTGTTATTCATAGTAAAATGAATATGGATAACATCACTGAGCCAAGGCTCATTTACAGTGGGGTCCATAAGTGCAATACCAGTTACTCTTGTATTAAATAATTAAAATACAAATTATCACATACATCATAAATAAACTTAAACAGATAACATTAACAGATTCCACTATAATATATCATTCAGTCATAACAATTAACAAAAACAGCACATACAATACACATACAAGTACAGATTTAATTCTCATTTCCCTCTCACTACAGAATTAATTCCCCTTCTATATTTGTATGGTTCACATACCACTCTTTTATCAAATTTATCTGAAATTTTCTATTTACTGGTCTCAGATTCCCAGGTAACTTGTTCCACAATTCGGAACCAAAGCATACAAAATGATTTTTTCCCAGAACACTATTTTGTTTTGGTACCACACATGCCAAACTATGTGTAGAACGTAATTCCCTAATTGGTGTTTTTAATCTAATACCCTCACCAATGTAATCAGGGACCTTCCCCAATATACATTTTATCAGAAGTGTAATTGTATTGAGAATTCTCTTTTGAAGCAGGGAAACCCAATTTAACTTCTTATACATTTCTAATCTATGTGTCATTTTCGGTACTCCTAGTATAAATCTAGCCAATTTATTGTACATAATATCCAATTTGGATAACTGCCCTTTTGTGGCACCCATATAGACAATATTACTGTATTCCAATATGGGTAATACCATTACAGTAACAACAAGTTGTCGGACTTCACAAGACATGTAAGTTTTAATTCTATATAGGGATCCTAAACATTTCCCTACTTTTTAGTATACCTCAATATGAATATCCCATTTAAGATGACTATCCAAATAAAGCCCCAGATATTTATAACTATCTACTTGCTCCAGGGTGATTCCTGTAGCAGTCACAATTTGAAGTCGACTCTGTTCAGGTGTAACCCCATTACCCTTACAAAACAACATAACCTGTGACTTTTTTCATTTAAGACTAATTTGGAGCTCAACAGAAAGTCCTATACATGATCAAACACTTTTTGCAGTGCTAACTGAATTCGACCCAGTGACAATCCAGCCACATAAATAATTATATCATCAGCATATAAATGATACTGTATCCCTTGTTGTGAGAGATGTAAATCATTCATATAGAGATTATACAAAATAGGTCCGAGTATAGATCCCTGTGGTACACCCGAGATGGTTTCTCTCAATTCTGAGGTCCAATCCTTAGTGATTACCTGTTGTTGTCTCGAATTCAAGTAATTTCTAAACCAATTGACTGCCGTCTCGGATATACCACAGGTTCTCAGTCTGGACAGTAGGATGCCATGATCCAGGGTATCAAATGCTTTTGATAGATCAATAAAAATAGCTCCCACTGGCATCCTCCTGTCCAGATATTCTATAATGTCCCCAGTAACCTTCAGCAAGGCTGTAGTGGTTCCATGTTCTGGTCTGAATCCCGATTGAAACTTATTAAGTAAATTAGTTCTTTTTAAGAAAGCCTGTATTTGACCTGCCACAATTTTTTCCAAAATTTTCGACATAGTTGGTAATAGGGAGATCGGTCTATAATTCTCAATCAACATTCTAGACCCTGACTTATGTACTGGGACAACTCTTGCATACTAGGCTTGCAGGTACACAAAATGCACCATGCATTGTTGGTTGTCACTCACAACAATAATTACAGACAGTACTGTTGACACCATTATTTGCCTTCTCTGCCTTAGATTGTGTACAAATACCTTAGGTTTGGAGGAGGGAAATATTACGGTTGAAGGCGCACTGCATGCATCCATCTATTAGTCATTGTCAGCCATGACGGGCACTACAGACGGTACACTTCACACCGTTATTTGACCTACCTGAGTTAGGTTGTGTACATGAACCTTTCTTGGGGGGATTATAGTAGCATTGAAGTCACGGAGCATGTAGCCATGCAGTACTGGCTGTTATGTATCACAGAGACTACAGATGGTAAATTTAACACCACTACTTGGCCTCTGTGGGTTGTGTTGTGTACAGCTAGAAACATAGAAACATAGACTTTGACGCAGATAAGGACCGCTAGGCCCATCTAGTCTGCCCATTTCCCTACCTACAGGATAGGCCGCAGATCCTATTTAACCAACAGCCTATATCTTCCTGCCCCCCACAAGAATTGCCTTATGTCTGTCCCATGCATTCTTGAATTCTCCCACAGTTTTAGACTGCACAACTTCCTCAGGAAGGCTGTTCCATGCATCCACTACCTCTCTGTGAAATAATACTTCTCACATTGCCCTGAACCGCCTCCTTCTATCTTTAAATTGTGTCCCCTTGTTCTTGCAAGTCTCTTTTCTGAAAGATGCTACCCTCTTGGACTTTGTTGATTCCCTTGAGGTACTTGAAAGTTTCTATCATGTCCCCTCTCTCCCTTCTTTCCTCAAGGGTATACATATTAAGCTCCTTTAGTCTCTCCTCATATGGCTTCTCTTGCAGACCCTGCACCATTTTAGTTGCCCTCCTCTGGACTACCTCCATCCTGTCTGTGTCCTTGCGGAGATGGGGTCTCCAGAACTGGATGCAGTACTCCAGATGGGGTCTCACCAACTGTCTGTACAGAGAGATAACAACTTCCTGTTTTCTGCTGCTGATGCCTCTCCCTATACATCCCAGTATACCCCCAGCCCTCCCTACTGCCTTCTCACATTGCTTGCTAACCTTAAGGTCATCTGATATGATTACCCCCAGGTCCCTTTCCTATTTTGTTGTTGTTACTACCTCCCCACCCATTGCTACATGTGCTTTGGGGAGTTGGGGCATAATATGGCTAGAACTGCACAGCATGTACCATGTATTGTTGGTTGTCCGGCATGACAGTTACCACTGACGATACTTTTCACACCATTGTTTGTCTTCTCTGGCTTAGATTATGCACAGGTACCTTAGCTTGGGGGGGGGCATACTAGAATTCAAGGCACACAGCATGCAGGCATGTATTACTTGTTGCCAGCTGTGACATGGACTACAGACAGTACTTTTCAGACCATTATTTGGCCTCTCTGGGTTACCTTGTGGGAGGTACCTTAACTTTATGGGGGGGCATACTAGACCTGAAGTTACTACATCTTCTGTGTGACAGTGAGTACATATATTAAATGCTGCACCATTATTTACCCTCTGAGGGTAACACTGTATACAGGTAAGTGGTCTTTCAGGGTGGGAACATACCACAGTTGGAGATGCATATCACGTGTCCATGTGATCCTGAGTCTCAGGTGTCACAAGAAGCACAGACAATACTTCTTACAACATTATTTGGCCTGTCTGGGTTAGGCTGCTCACAAGTATGTGATTTTTTTGTTTTTTTGGATTTTTTTTGAAGGGAAGGAGATCATACTAGTCTTGAAGTTGTGCAACATGCACACATACATTGCTGGATGTTAGGTATGACAAGGACTAGAGACATTTTTTTTCTATCATTATTTGGTCCCTCTGGGTTAGCTAGTTCACATGTACATGGGCTTTTAGAGGTGGAAGCAGCTCAGTATTCAACTTTAGCTGTTTAACAATTATTGACAACAATTGTTTGTTTGTTTTTCAGACATGCCAAGATACTGAACCAATAATCAAATTCCTCTTCTGTTGGAGGCCATAACAAAGATAGCTGACCCAAAAATTGTAATGTGAGCCACAAATGCTCCCCTTAAGGAGACCTGGCTGGGGTTGGCAAAATTTCTCCGAAAGGAGAAAATTTCCAGATGGCGAATGTGTGGGGCTAAATGGAGCTCCTGAGACAGAAGTTCTATAAACTTCAGAAAGTGGGAAAACGTCCCACAAAGAGACGAGGCCTGGTATGAACAAGCATACCAGCTCTGGCTGCAAGCAGGAGACCCAATTTTGGGGAGAGCATGTTTTGTACCGTAGGTATCAATCCTTTGTTTCTTTTCTATATAATGATACACCCTTTCTGAATAGCCTTTTGTGATACAATAACACACTGCTACAACTTATGGCAACAGTTACTTCATAACTGACTCCTAACAGTGTTGTGCTTGGCTATGCATTCTGTCTCATCATCCACACAGCAGTTATTAACAGACTTTTCATGTAAATCATGGCAGTGTCTTATTCCTGCATTATTGCCACTTCTAGGATGCAGAACTAGGTTTATGTTCTTACTGCTCAGGTCAAGTAAACTTTCAAATCAACCAGAGAAAGATCATTGATAATGCTCAGTGTTAACTGAATCTTATGTTTGCATCAGCTCTCTGTTTTCAATCTTTATAGTTTCACCTATTTCACAGTATTATTACTTTTCTCATAGACAAAAACTTTACAACTTTGAAAAAATCGTCAATAAGTTATACCACAGGTATTCATAATACCATGTGTCAGTGTTTAAACAGAAATAAAACAATAGAACAACACATCATTAATGATGTAATACACAATATCATCTAGTAACATTAAAGTCACTCATGATGTCTTCTGCCTTCTCTATCAACAGCAAATGTTGCCAGAGCTGAGTCACCAACTCAGGTACCAGGCCCGGTCCATGCAGAGCAGGGGCAGAACATATTTGATGATGTTGTCATCATCATCATCATCATTTCAAAAGGTAAGTAATACTATAGTCTTCCAGAATAACAAACAAAATTTAAAAAAGTAAAAAACCTAGCAAAGTTGCATACAGCACAAATCAATTTCTAGACAGTGTTCAGATACAACATTTATAAAAATAAACTGTCTGAGGAAAGGATTAAAATTATTTCTTTGCTTCTGGAGGTAATTCTCATGTTGATATGACAAAAATATGTCTCTAAAACTGCAGGTAGAAACCAGACAGTACTGAACAAAATAAATAGCTGTGCCTACTATTAATATTACTTGCATATCTATTTCTTATTATCATTCCATCACTCTACTTCAGTGTACAGAGAATGCAATTTTTAAATTCCCATAATGCTATGTAGAGTAGATGTTATTATAACAACAGCAAACCCTCCATGGTGTGTCAGTCCCTCCAGAACCACAATCAAGTGTCACCACCAGTCCTGTGTAGTATCATATTTTACAATACCAACCCCCCAAGCCAAGTTGCACATTATTAAGTGTGTCTCTTGCCTTGTGTGCCTTATATCATATTTCCTATTCTTGCCTTGTATTTTCTACCAGTACCTGATCCAGGTCCACCTTGTAAATGAGTTATCTCAATGGTGTTTCACCTGCATAAAAAAACATTGATTGCTTGCTTGCTTGATTAATAATCTATATACATATATGTACTAATAAGATTTAAACCTTAAACTGGAGACAAGGACATTGTCTACTACAAAAACAGAAGAAGAAGAAGAAGCTGCCACATCAGAACATATGTAAATAGCACAGACCGTCAATACTATATAATTGTACTAAAGCATATGCCAGCTGTTTAAATAGGATGCATAACTGGACTATTTCAGCATGAATGCCACCACTAACAGTCACATTGGTCCTGCTTTAGCTGATGTGCCTTTGAAGATTTTGTTAAAAACGTTGTTCCATTCAGAAGTTATCAAATTTTTTGTGTCTCATTATACCCTATTGCAAAATGTATATGTACAGCACAAAAATGTTCTTGATCATATTTTCAAGTTTTGAGCTTTGAAAAAATAGTGTCATGCTGTTGCCATCTTGTTGTCAGTTCAGGAGAGAGAAAAATCAATGTAGCTAAAAAAGTAATGCACTTTTCAACACAGCAACCATTAGATGTACCTATTCAGGGCATGAGGAACAGAAGTCTATCATAACTTATTCACCAGTTGCTCTGGAAATGTGCTTTTCAACTTGTTCTGACTATTTGTTCATTTTAGATTGCAACGCTATGACAAAGTGCAGCAGCAATATGCATGACCATACAAAATACAACCACAACACTATTATTTAAGATCACAAATGTATTCCCATTATAAAGGTAGGAGTGTCATGATCATATCTGAAATGACCACAGCAATGCTGCAAAACCACATTTTCTGAAATTTTGTTTTCTTTGTCACTTGATTCTGGCAAGCTGGATTGTGATATTGCCCTGAAATTGTGTAATAATAATAATAATAATAAATGTTATTTTTAAGGCGCCTTTCAAATTTTCAAGGCGCTGTACAAAACACATAATAAAAATCAGACGTTATAATACAATGTAAAACATTAGTAAAAACTACAGTTTCATCAACAATTTATACCGAATACTATAGGAAAGCAATTTGATTGAGATGAGTTTTTAAACCCCTGTTAAATTCCTCCACGGAGGTGCACTGCCATAACCGATGGGGTAGAGAGTTCCAAAGAGTGGGAGCAGTGTAGGAAAAAGCTCTGCAACCAGAAGAACTTAGACTCACTCATGGAATCTCTAGCAACCCCTTGTCGGCTGAGCAGAGTGATCAGCCAGGGCAGTAGAAGACTAGAAGATCTTTCAGATAGGCTGGACCCTGGTCATGTAGGGCTTTGAAAGTCAATAAACAGACTTTAAAGGTGATCTGCCACTGAACAGGAAGCCAGTGCAGTTTGTGCAGCACCGGGGTAATATGACAAGACCTGCTGGTCCCAGTCAAAACCTGGGCTGCCGCATTCTGCACTAGCTGAAGGTGGCAGATTTCAACCCCAGAAAGCCCAGAATACAGAGAGTTGCAGTAGTCCAAACATGAGGACATGAAAGCGTGGACCAACATAGGTAACGTGTCAGATGGAACAAGGTGTTTCACTCTAGCGATATTCCTAAGGTGGTATAAGGAATTCTTGATGACTGCTAACACCTGCGACTGCAGTGTCAGCCTGTCATCCAAGATAACCCCTAGGTTACGCACCCATTCAGAGGTCAGAAGTGACACGCTCAAGAAGAATTCCTGAGGGTGCACCAACAGGCAACCCCTCTATCCGACAGCCCGGGTCCACTACCAAAACCTCTGTCTTTTCTGTAGCTAGCAAGATGTATAGAGACAGTGTTACTTTTAAAATATTGTATAATGTTCTCTGTGAAGTAATGCATATTCAAATCACATACAGCACATACATAAATAGTCCCTGTCTCTATGAGTGCAGCTGATAGTATATGTATCATCAAGTTTGTATATGTAACCCATCTGGTCACCACTCTTTTGCCTATTAGTGAGCTTACATTGAACAGTTTAGATCCCAATCTCATAACTCATTCAGAGGCACAAATGCTATAATTGATAACAACCATATAGTTATTATTCATATGTAGTTATTTTTTACAGAAACATTGGCGTCATTCTAGTGGAGCTCATTAAAACTGAACAAGAAGAAATGGAGACATCAGCAGGTATGCAAATACACACCATCCAACACTATTTCACTATTATTATAAACACATTCCTCAGCACATGATTAGAAAACCAGATTTGTAATTCTGCTTCTTCCTTAAATGTGTCAGATAACCTGTAACAAATTGTTCTGTGTTACCAGTACTAACATGCCCCAAACCAATGCTCAAACTTAACACAAGACCACAACAGAAGTGCCTTCAGCATCTGGATATGCATGTATCTCAGCACTACAATACAAATGTCTCACTGCTTATATTAAAATATACTCTAGAAAATAATGATAAAAAGAAAATGCAATAACTTTGAAACCCAGATAACAAACTTATTACAATGTTAATAAAGTAAGTGAAATAGATAGAACAGAGTCTCAGCAAATCATGGATGAAGATTTATTTCCCAATTGTTTTGTTATTGAACAACTAAGACATATTACATTCTTCTAGTGTGATTACTGAGTCACTAACTGTTGAATTGTTAGCACAGTTTATTGAATGTCAATATAAAATCTATAAGCAAAAAATATGTAAAAATATACTGCATACAAGAATAATTTGTCAAAAAAATCATGCTGATCACCTACATATCTCTCTCTCTCGCCTCTCTGTCTTTCTATATATATATATATATATATATATATATATATATATATATATTTATTTATTTTCTTTCTCCAAAGGAGCAGAGGAACCACATGTAGGACAAATTTATGAGCACCTGACCACTCTGACTCAGGCACAAAAGCACAATAATAATGAACAAATTGGACAACTTATCAAATTAATCAAACATCAAAATGCATGAAACTTCAAAATACAAAATAGTGATGGGCATTGAAAAAGCTGTAATAGCTAACTCTAATCAGATAATGTGCCTGAATCAGACTGTTCACATGCTCTCAAACACGATCAGCAAGACAGTCCCACAGATGCAAGAACCTATCCCTGTTCCTGCAGAATCACATCAACATCCTGGTCTCCAGTAACCTGATGTTCTGCCCCTTCTCGAATCAATTTTTTTACCTTTCCCACTGGCACATTCTGCCAGCCACCCCCATACAGGTCTTCTCAAAGTCCTCCAACAGAAGAGAATTCAACAAGGTAAGACCATAGGTAAGATTTACAGTGTGTTAAGCACCCTCTTGTGCCATAAGTAAACAATATACCAACAGGGTGGTGGTATTGATGAATACCAGACTGCCCAGGGGTGTAATGAGGGCCAACATTGCAGGCAGAGGGCCTTATAGTCCCTGGAAGGTCTGGTATTCACCAATACCACCCACCCTGTCAGATATTATTGTGCTTAGAAAATAGACACTGTAAAAGAAAATAAGTTTAATAAAAAAATGGTAATAAAAATAGTTTAAAATACATTATTGTAGTAAAATAGTTCCTTCACCTGCATTATAAAATGTGTGTGTATGTCTTTTTTTAGGGAGGGACGTTCCTTGTACTAGCGCCTTTTGATCTGGGTGTCATGGGTACCCCCCACACACACACACACACACAGTGGAACAGGGCTTCAATTTTGTTTTTTTGTTTTTATTTATTCATGCAACAATTGCATCTACAGTATAAGTGCTGTACAGTTTGATAGTGGCTCTTGTACAGTTTCTGCTTGCCATGGACCATGCAAGGAATGTAGCTTGAGCTGTCAGAAAAAAAGGTAAAATTGCTGAAATACTGTGATTAAATTTTTGTGCATTCCTCCTGTTTTGGTGTTCTCATATTTTTTTTGTGGGGGAGGGGGCTGGTATATTGAGTAGGACTGTATTTTTAGAACTAAATATGTCGGGACAATTGTGCTAAGGAACCATGATGGCTTTTTCTGACTTGATGTTTATTTCCTCCCTGACCCCCTGGTACACAACAGTCATAATGAAGCTGACGGCTTTTGGGAGGATTGACTAATCAGGGACATTCCTGAAGTAAGGACACAACATTTTGAAAAGGGGAATGTATCGACTATTCAAAGAATCAGCATAGAAGCAGTGCTGACAGATAGCCGGATTGTGAAGCAGCTAGTACAGACAAAATGTTCATACATTTTGTAGCAGGTAGAACAAGTGGGAGAAAAGAAAAGAGTAAACCTGAAAAAAGCAGGTAGATAAGTACTTTGCATGTGCTTTGGGGGAAAGGATTGATAAGAGGGGAGGTCTCATGCTAAGCATAAGAAAACAGCATGGCAGGCCAATGTCACTTGCTAAGTGAAAGAAAAGAAATGACTGCAGTTTTGCTGGATGATGAGTGCTGGTGACTTATTGACCTATGTACTGTTGAACTGCTGAGGAGGTACAGAACTGCCTATTCATCCATGCCTCCACCTGAAAAATGTTAAGATTAGCAAAAGTAGTCTCACGTTTCATATTGCTTGCTGATCGGTGCATTTTTTACTGGTCTCGTTAACTCTTTTGCTATGCGAGGTAAAAAAAAAATGAAGAGTTTTTAGCCAATTACAGACTAGGCTGGGCAGCAGGATTCTGGTGAAGGGGTTGGCCGGCTGATAGTTTTAATAGCCGGGCATCTGTTGTCTGATTGATGCTCAGCTAGAGAAGTCCATCAGCCAATCAGAAGTCTGAAATACTTTTACCAATTTTCTAATGTGGCACGACGCACTGTTAATCTAACCTATGGTCATACCTTATAGCTATTATCACAATGTCACTGGGTATAGAAAACAGTTCTTTTTTTTTGTCCTGTCACACATAAATGAACAGTAGAACCAGATTATTGTATTTTGGTGTGTGCAGTATGTACAATGTAACCTATTTTATGACTGCAAAAACCCATGCCAGAGGCTGGGGCAACAGGCATGTAATCCACACCTGTGTTGCATTCTCAGGCATCAGGATGCTGGCCAAGTGCCCTGACAGCACTGTAGCCATGGACTAAATGCCTATAGCCCCACATCCTGCAGTGGTGTATTGCACTTATAACATACCCCACCACACACATACCTCACACACCTCAAAAAATAATCTGGTACCCACACCCTCCATTTCATGTCCAACACTGTCTATGTGGTCATGTGATCTCAAAGACAGTTGCTCTTGTTTTTGCCTTGTGACATATAAATAAACAGAAGAAGCAAATCATTTTTGGGGACATCTGCAGTATATGCAATGTAACCTATCTGATCAGTACAATAACCCAGTACAGAGTGTGGGGCTATAGGCATTTAATCCACACCTTCTGTGTGTTGTGAGGCATGATGACGCTGGGCAAGTACCCTCACAGTGCACCAACCGTGGACTAAATGCCTGTAGCCCCACATTCTGCAATGATTCATTGCACTTATAACATAGGTTGACACACACATACCACACACATCCCAAAAAAATCATCTGTTGTCCTGTTTTAATGCCATGAAGGCATCTTATTGTCAATCAATGAAGTACTACCAGGTGTGGCTGATGCTGCATTTACCCACAGCTGCCATGGTTCAGTCACGAGCCGTAGCCCAAATGACCAAAACATCCAAGCATGAGTAAACCCAGCATCACCACAGCCTGCATTTCATGTCCACCACTGTCTGTGTCATCTCAAACACAGTTGCCAAACTGGACAACCAGATGATTTTATTTGGGTGAGTATGTCAGTGCAACCTATGTTATGAGTGCAATAACCCACTACAGAGTGTATGGCTATAGACATTTATTCCACACCTGCACTTGGCTGTTGGTGCCCACAGGGAATGGGGAGTGGTGGAAGGTGCTAACTCTAATGTTGAATTTCCACATTTCTTTTGCTGTGGAAACAACCTGAACTGATACATAAATGAACTTCTTGCAAATAATTTCCAGCCTGCTTTTATAAGCATAATCTAACTAGAAATAGAAATAGAAATGGGTAGCTTGGTGGCCCCACACTCTCACCAGGCTGTGCAACTGTACAAAATGTAATGTATGTTTGTGGGAGCCTGGGAACTCTGGGCCCTGCACTCCCACTTTCAGGTAAGTATGGTGCCATGTAACAGTCATATAAAGCAAGTAGCCTAGTTGCAGTAATTTGCCCATATCTCGTGAACTGTATGGACTGTGAAACGAACCTGTGTTGTTATAATTTTGATACTGAGTAGTTGTCACAGCAACATACCAACCGAGCACATGTCAAGCATCATTTATCTGTTATGGGCCCTGAAAAGTACTGTGAGTTTTAACTCTGAAGGGATAACAATGCACCATATGCACAGAAATGTGAGCAGAATAGTAATTCGCAAATATCTCAGGAACCATAAATGCTAGGAAAAAAATTCAGATGTCAGTACTTTCATGCATTTCTAAACTAGTCCAGTGTGGGGGCTGAGAATTGTTCAGACAAAAAGTCTGTATCTCGAACCGTTTCTGAGATATGGACCATAAAATCTGTCATGTATGTCACAATGTTAGCCTATAGGAAAATTTGTGAAATATGGAATGCTGTAACTATGGCCATCTTGAATGCTTTCATACCAAACCACCAAAAGGCACACATGTCGGACTAGGCCTTTCCACTCTGAAATGTTTAAGGTAATACTGCAATCCACGTTGCCACAACGAGGGGATAAAGAAAAACTACTGCCGCAATATTATCCTATGGGGAAATTTCCAAACTTCACAATGCTGTATCTATGGCCATGTTGAATGGTTATGTACCAAACCACCAAAAGGCACACCTGTAAGGGAAGGGCTTTGCACTCTAAAAATTGCAGGTCAATACCACAATTCACATAGCCGCAATGAAGTGACAAAGAAAACAACTCCCACAATGTTATCCTATGGGAAAATTTGTGAACTTTGGAATGCTATAACTAGGGACATGGAGAATGTTTTTCGAAGAAAACCACTGAAATGCACATCTGCAGCACCAGGGCTTTCCACTTTGAAAATTTCAGGCCAATTTCACAATCTAGCTTGCCACAATCAAGTGACAAAGAAAACAGTATTTCAGAAAATGTGGTTGTGCAGTGTTACTCCGGTCATTTAAAATATGGTGGCGACACGCCTATCTTTATAATGGAATATAACCATGAGCGTAAAAATAGTGTTGTGGTTGTATTTTTATGGTTGTGCATATTGCAATTTGGTATAGTGTCACGATCAAAAAATGGCAAAATGGTGGAAAAAAATCTGAAAACCACATTCCCAGACCAGCTGGTGAAAAATTAATGCCAGATTCCTGTTCCTCAGGCCCCAAATAGGTAAACCCAATGGTTGGCGTGTTGAAAAGTGCAGTATTTTTTGAGTTATATTGTTTTTTCTCTCTTGCTAACTGAAAATAAGATGGTGGCAGCACAACACTATTTTTGCCAAGCTTGACACTAAAAAACATGATCCCGACAATTTTCAAGCTGCACATATAAATTTTCCCATAGATATAGTGGACACTAAAAATGCTATAACTTTTGAATGGAACAAGATTTTTACATGAAATCTTCAAAAGGCACATCTACGACCCAGGACTCATATAGCCCACCCAATTTCAACCCACTCACATCCATTCTTCAGTTCAAAGTGCACTGTCTAAATAAAATGGAATGTTGGGAATTTATCACTTTTCAGTGCACTCAATTCTGCAATTTCACATCCGATTGACTCAAAAGTTCCAGATCCAGAGATGTACCACAACTTTTCCTCCATTCCAAATTTCAGGCAAATCAGACAAATGGTTGCAAATTTATCAAAGTGCAGATTTAGAGGTTTAAGATAGAAATGGCTATAAACCCTAACTATAGTGGCGCTTATCTAAGTATATAATATATATATATATATATATATATATATATATATATATATATATACACATATGTAAATAAAACATATATAGGTTATATAACAAAAACTATATAGAAATTCCAGACAAAATGATTTATTGCAAATAAAACAGATAAAAAACTTTTGTTAGCTGGTTGTCAATATGAATGAGCATAATCTAAAACCATATTTAAATATAATCAAGGCTCCTGAATATAGAACAATATTAACTAGATACAGATTTGAAACTCTTTCACGTAATGTTTTAGAGGCTAGATACAATAAAACTCAAAATAAAACAAAGTTACGTTACTGTAATTTACAAGAGATAAAAGATCTGAAACGTGGTAATAAGCTGCACATGGTATAATAAGCAGAGGGAAAAGTATCTGGATAAATATTTGGGTCTGTACAATATACTTGCACGATACATGTTGAATCTGCTCTTCAATGCAGAAAAAGAGGAAGTTCTTACTGAACTAGCAAAATAGTTAATAGAAATAACTAAACGTTGAAAGAAAAAATAAAAATGTTGTAACATTTTAAAAATATTGAATCTGTTCACCTGGTTTACACATAAGTGGTCTAAGGGTAAATACAAATAAGAAGTGACACTCTTTCATGTATTATATATAAAAAATGTTATTATAAACAGTAATGCTAACTTGAAGCATTCTAGCTGGATTGAAAGAATACTATGGTGCTGTCCACAACTGATTTCTTTCCAACAGACTCTTGGTAAATTAAAAGAAAACAAAAGTAATGCTATTTGGATCCAAAACCATTCCTCACAAAGATCTCCAAGACAAACTCTTCCCTCCTTGTACCCATACCTGCTGGTCCCCCCCTTGAAAATGTCCCTGGTTTTAAATACTTAGGTGCCACTGTGGACTCTCCCTTACATTCGCCAACCATGTCAATAATTCTGTGCACAGAGTTAATCAGAAGCTAGGTGCTGTCTGCCTAAATCAAGTCCTTTCTTATGAGGTGTGCCTAGCAATTGCACAAGGAAACCTTCTACCGCTCCTTGAATACTGCTCTCTGTCCATTCCTCACATCCTCAGCTCCTGCGCTGTTGGCTGAACTCAATCTACAACAGTATCCATCCACTTTGTCATCCATGCCCCTTTTCTACCCATCATTGTGTAGTGGACCAGTCACCTGGTTGGGTCCCACTGCAAGAATGGTTTGACTATGCCCTTTGTTGCTTAGTTGGCAATACTCTGAGAGGTGGACACTTGTGCCTGTACTCATCCTCCTCAAGGGCAGAGTGGCAGCTAGGAGCTGCTATGAATCATTCACCCCCCACCCCGGTTGTTCCACAAATCTCCTCTAACATGGGTAGTAAAGCCTTTCAAGTCTCTGCCCCTCCCTATGGAACAGACTTCCTACATCTCTTCACTCTTCCATCTCCCATCTCTCCTTCAAAAACAATTCAGAGTGGCTACTGTCTGAAGCCAAATGTCACTGCTGTCCTGGGTAATCTCTGACATCCCCTCCCTTAACCCCCCCACCTATTAGCAGTGTCTCATCCTTGCTACACTCAACACTACCTCTCCTATCCTATTCTCCCACGTTTCAGGGCCTCTGATGTTTCCTCCCTATTCTAGGTACCATCACCATTTGCTAAGGGGAAGTGTTGTAATTGATTTCAGAGTTCCAATCTGCTCATTGACCTGTGCACTATCAGTGTACCTGAATGCATTTTTCACTTTATGTGTCATGTCTGAGATTTATGTTTTGTCACTGTGTTTTGTGACTTATATTTCAGCCTGTTGCCTGGCCTGTGACTATGTATTTTGGACCAGTATGTTGACCTTCTTTGACACCTTGTATTCTTATGGAATTGCACTTTATATAATGACCCCTTGTTCTATAATTTCCTGCACCTCATGTTGAGGCCTGTGTTTACTGTTGTTCTCCACAACTGTATTGCTTAATGTGCCATACTGTGTCTCGAGTCATGCCTGAAAACAGTCCTTTGGATCAGTGCACCCACCAGGTTATCGAAGACATAAATTAATTAATTAATTTTCATGAAAGAATATCTGTACTAAACTATACAGATTATTTTAACTTAAACTTATAATATTACAGTATGTAATCTTATTTATGTATTGATGTCAATTAAATGTACTGAAGTTTGTATCTATGTATCCTCTGAAATGGTATATGTTGATCAAAAAAATTGAAACTGAATTGAAAAATTGAAACTGAAATAGATAGAAAGATAGACAGATAGCCAGACACACAGAGTTAGTACTTCTGAATTTTTTCATCATTCATTTTTGACTTTTGTACAATATGAGTGAGTCAGTCATGCATCAGTTGTGCAGTCTGCATAGTTCTGTGGTCAGTGCAGTGTAGTGCTGGTTGAAACTTTAATAGTTGCAAAGTATTAGCTATCTGCAAAGCAGAACTCCAGCACATATGTTAAACACACACACACACACACACAGACATATCTTCATCGCACTCTCAGCTCTATAAAATGCTGCACACACTCTATTTATTTATATTTTTTACTGCCAGTGTGACTTTCTGGTGAAGCATTTTACCCACCAGGACAATGTACTTACAATATTTGAGGGTTCCTTCAGGTAGCTGTTATACAGGGGAATTGAGGCAGCTGGTAGCAATACTGATAAAGGCCCTTGCTGTGGAGGCCAACATCAAGAAAGCCCTCCAGGAGCGGGAGCCAATATTGTGTTCTGCAACATCAATAAAGCCCCTATAGTTCAAAGCATTGTCACTGCAATATGGCCATTTGTAAGGATGTGCGTGTGTGTATGCAAATATTTATGTGAGTGTGTGCATTTATGGATGTTCTGTCATTCAAACCTGGGAGCCACCCAGTATAATGAAGAGTTAATGCAGATACTACACCGCTACCCTGTGGTAGTGTTTAATAGATATTTTGGATGCTTTCATCAGACTGTGCTGATGTTCATTTGGTGGTGTCTGAATGAAGAGAGTAGCTGTTGAAGACTAAGAGCAGGAAGCTGTGTGTGTCTCTTATATGGTGTAAGAGTATAGCTCTCAACTGTTGCTGATTTTCAGGGATGCCCCTTATTTTACATTGAAAATGTCCTCTGTCCCTCCTAAATGTGTCATTTTTGCAGCTGAAAAGTAGAGACTTGAATCCTAAAAATTGTGCCAGATGATTGTTTTACAGTCTAGTTCTCAATCAGTAAATCCATTTATTAGTAATTCACTTCATGTAACAGCTTCATGAAGTGACATTATCCTATGTTAAGATGGTTCCCTGATTTGTGAGGCTGGGGTTGAGAGGCATGTTTCAAAAATGTCTGAATTTGATTCTCCATAATGCCTCAATTTTTCCAATCCTGCAGAGTGACCACAGCACATAAGCAGTGTAAAGGCCAAAGTCCAGACGTTATTTGCATTCTGCTGTCAGTTAAATGTTACAGCAGGCCTGCTATCTTACAGAAATAACACTGATGTTCCTGAAGCTCTTCAAGAAGAGATGTTGCACCAGATTCATGGTGGTCATTAAGGACTGTACAAATCTTGAGATTGTCTGAGCAGTATGTATGGTGGCCAGGCACCAGCTTGGCAATTATAAGCATAGACATAGAAACATAGAAATGTTTGGCAGTTAAGGACCTCTTGGTCCACCCAGTCTGCCCAGTTTGTCCTTGCCTATATTGTCACTGCAGACTCCAACTAATCTCAGGCTGCTTCCCTCTGGTTTCCTCCAAAGATTCCTTTGTGCCTATCCCATCCATGCTTAGCATCCACCACTGTTTTGGCCCCCACCACTGACTGTTCCGGGTGTCAACCATTCTTTTAGTGAAGAAGTACTTCCTTACAACCCTACTAAACTCCCCCTTCTACTTTCACTGCATGTCTCCTTGTCCATGTAGTAGTAGTAGTAAAAAACTTTATTTTTATACAGGAAAAGTACATGTCATTTGGATAATACTATCCAGTTTTCAAGACAGTCCTGTGCAAAATTTCCAAGTTTCACATAATCGCACAATTATAGACAAACAGTCAAATACATACTTTAAATAATAACACACACACTACACACAACAACAAAGTTATGGGACAACAACAATATCACATACATGTACATAAAAGAACCTGATACATCTTTAACCCCTTAAGAATTTTTAACGGTTTTCACAGAGCATGATGAAGGAGTGTATTCCAACATGCTGATGCTTGTGATAATAGTGTTCTGTCCCCAAATTGATTTTTTGCTTATCTGGATCAATTCTGTTTTGGTACAAAGTTCTGACTGAATGTCTCTGAGGGTCGGATATTTATCTGCTAATATTTTAGCTATGTTGTTTTAAATAAATTGTCCTATATTTATAAATAAACAAGGACCAACTGTTCCTATATTCCTAATCAAGAGACAACCAATTTAGCTTAATTAAAGGTCACAATGATGAGTCCTAAAATTACAACGTAGGACATATCTAGTTACCCTATACTGTAACTTATCTAATTTACTCAAAGTTGTTTAGTTGCAGCTCTGTATATAACCTCTCCATATTTAATCACTGGGAGTATAAGCTGTTCTGCAATCAGTTTCCTATCCTGTAATCTCAAACTTTTGTAGTTCTCTTTAAAGCACCTAACTTTTTATGTTTTGATAATAACAGACTCAATATGACTTTTGAAAATCAATAAAGAGTCAATATTAACTCCCAAATAACAGTGGTTTGCAACTTGTTCTATTTTGGTTTGGTTCAGAGATGTGATCTGTACATCAGAATATCTATGTTGTCTATCAGCTCAAAAAACATCAACTTAGTCTTATTTACATTCATTATTATTGAGACTTGGCGAACCACTCCTGTACCCTAGGTAAAATCAGTCTGTAGGTTTCTCTGGAGATCCACCAAGTTATATCCAGAGGCCACCAAGACAGTATCATCCGCTACATCCTTATGTCTGTATGCTGAATCACTGATGGTAAATCTTATTAAATAACAAAATAACAGGGTCCCAGAATGGAACCCTGAGGGACTCCTTTTGACAGTCCGAGGGTTTGAAAGATAACTCTGCAACTGAACTCTCTGGAAGTGGTCAGTCAAATATGACATAAACCATGTTAGTGGATCCCCAGTGCATTTTCTTCTGAAATATATTCCACATCTGTACCTTGTTCACCCCAATTAGGTAGTCATAAATATTTATCATGTCCCAGTCTGCCTCCTCTCTTCCAGGGTGTATATATTGGGATCTCTAAGTCTCTCCTCATAGGGCTTATGATGAAACTCTGCTCCATTTTTGTTGCCATTCTCTGGACAGCCTCTATCTTATGTTCTTTCTAAATATGTGGTCTCCAAACTGGACACTGTGCTCCAAGTGGGTCTCACCAATGATTGATACAGTGATAAAACCACAACTTTCTTTCTGCTGGTGATTTCCTCCTATGCACCCCAGTATCCTGCTGGTCCTGCTTACTGCCTTGTTGCACTGTCCCTCCACCTTGTCATGGGGTCATAATGTTGCAGACATCATGCCGCGCAAAAAGTGTGCTGCCTATACAGCGTGATTTCTTGCATGCGGCTTAAGTCTTTTTTGCTGGGATCTGCCTGCACCCATGATATGGGGCTGCAACCCCCAAACCTTCCCCAATAAGAATTCTTAACATAGCGGTGAGGTTAATAGTAAATCACACAAAGTGAAAAAGAAAACATTTGCTTATGTCTGGGAATCAAACCCAGTCCCAAACGATTTACCTGTGTTCCCTGCTACCAGCGGCTCATCTTGTAGAGCCACAGCAGCTGCTTGGTGGAAGTCTGTCCTGGCAGAGTTCTTATCCTCTGCCTGGGACAACGAGAGGGTGCAGTACCATGCACAGAAGCATTTGCAGTATTGCACCCTCTTGCTCTCATGTACAGCACTATTTTGGTTCAGTGCTCATGTTGTATGCTGTTAAGCGTATGACATATTGACCCTGTAGGCTCCATCTTGAGGTCATCAGATATGATAACACCAAGGTTCCTTTCCTGCTTTAGGCCATCAATATCTCTCTCACCATTTTGACACTGCCCCTGGGTTTCAGTGCTCTAGGTTCATGATTTTGCACTTTTGTTTCATTGAAACCCAGCTTCCACACCTGAATGACTCCTCAAGATTTTCATATCTCAATCTCCAATCTCCCCCCACCCCGCCCGGAGGTTTTGGGTGTTATCTACAAAGAGGGATACCTTCATTTCTAGTTCTTCTGCAATGCCTCTTATGAAGACATTGAAAAGCATTGGTCTGAGCACTGAGTCCTCATGCAACCTACTGATCACTCTCCCTCGTTAGAGAAAGTGCCATTTAACACTACCTTCTGTTGCCTATCAACCAATTCCATATTCAGTTAACCACCTTTGGACCCACCCCCAACCTGCCCAGTTTCCTAATAAGCTTCCTATGTGGTAAAGTGTTGAAGGCCTTACTGAGGTCTAAGTGGGTCATGTCCATTGCCCTAACCTGATCTATCAATCTATGATCTGAACAGAGTTTCTGAATATTAACATTGTCATGTCTTAAGACCCACTCAACACAGAGAACCTTTGATAACAACCCTGTACCAGAAGGAACATTGAAAAGGATGGTTGCAGATCTCTGTGTTCACAAAGGTCAGTACTACATTGTGGTAGCTGACTTACTTTTTCCTTTCCCAGAGATATTACACTTACTGTTAACATCCTGTATAATGGTAATAAAAAATGTTAAACGTTTGTTTGTTCATGATGGCATTGTATAACAACTGACATTAGACAATGGACCTCAGTTTCATTCAATGGAATTCAAGTCAATAAGTGACAGCTATGTTTTGAGCATGTTACCTCAAGTCATTAGTATCCTCAAGAAAATCAGGCAGCAGACCAGTTCAGACTGCCAAGAGGATTCTGAAAACAAAAATAACCCTTTCCAAACATGGTTAAGTTACAGAGCAACACCTATTCAAGCTGGAGGTAATAGTCTAGCTCAGTTGTTAATGGGAGTCCAGATTCATATTACAATTCCTTCACTTCCCATTAATCTGATGCTTTACTGGCCTTACTTTGAAATGGTTAGGAGTAAGATAAACCAACAAAAGAATCATTAAAAGTTTTGTGACAAAACACAATCTCCTAGATTCTTGCCTGGTGAAAATCCAAGAGAAATAGAGTCAAATTAGGTGGTCAAAACTAGAGGACAGATTTGGTAATAATGAAAGACAAGTGTATTACCCCAAGATCATATATCACCAACTCTGGAATAGGATATTACAGTAGGAATAGAATACATTTGCAGCTTGTTTCTAGTTCCCTGGAAGATTAATGCATATGTTCTCAGACTGAGACCTCTATTCTAGAAACTAAGGAATTGCTACTTCAATTGCAACAGCAGAAACAGTGTCAATTTGTCAACAAGATGAACTTCCTCCTTCTCAGTTTACTACTCACTCAGAGTGTGTGATCACAAAACCTGCTTGATTCAGAGACTGATAAGACTTTAAAAGTCACCTAAACTACTTTTTTGACAATAAAATATTCATAAATTCAGTTTCAGAGAGGGAAAGGAAAGGCTGTTATTTATATTGATGTCAAAACTGCATTTATATAATTAACATAAATGCAGTTGTGTAGCATTTAAGAAATGTAAACATTGGTCTGCCAATTAAAAAAAAAAAACTGCACCCTAAAATGGCCACCAGACATGCAATGTAATGAGCTCATTGGAGTGTGTGGTAGAGAGCTACATGGCTCTCTATAATGCTAACTAGTACTTTTAGTGACCTTCATGCTGCATTATACAATGGCAAAAAGAATCTCAACCTCTCATTGGTCAGTGTGCGACTGGACCCGTGGTGTTATTCTTCCAACAAACGAACCGTGCACAAGGATTTAGCGGTGCATCTAGCCAAATGAACAAACTTGTTTACAACAAGCTAAAGCACACGCTTACCCACTAAAATTCAGACACGGAGCAACTTTTAAAATCCATTTATTGAACACCAAGATGCGCTTGACGCGTTTCGGGACAAAATCCTTTCTCAAAAGCTGCATCCTAGAAAACACACAGAACTTAGATACAAAAGCCAAATGACATCACAATTACTAAAACAATTCCATTGGTGAACCAATAAAATAGAAAAATTAACCCTTTTTAAACATGCAGTGCTACAAAACACATATAAAAACTTTCATTATAAATATCACATTATTATTGCACTACAAAATTTTATCTATATTCCAAATAAGGTTTTAATTCCAAATGAGCATTTAAACCTGGTTTCTGATATATTTTAACCTTAAATCCATTCATTTCCTTTTTAAAATTTTATTACGAAAATTTCCACCTCTGGGTCCATTATATATTTTCTCTATGCCCAAAAACTTAAACTCATGGTTCTCCTCATCATTCCTATTTTCATTAATATGTACGAAGTTGCATATGTTAAATCATTTTATTTATTGCTCTTATGTGTTCTAACACCCTTATCTTAAAAGCTCTCTGTTTTACCTATATAAAAAGCCCCACAGTTACATATAGCTAAGTATATCACACCTTGCTGTATTGCAAGTGATAAGATGTCTAATTTCAAACTTTATCACATCTGTTACAACACTAAATTCTTTACTTTTCTTTATGTTGACAAGCATTACAATTTTTGCATTGGTTACAGCCAACAGGTTCTCCTAGCCAATTGTTGGTGTGTCTCACTGGAGTAGTAAAATGGCTGTGAACCAACGAATCCTTTAAAGTTGGGCATGTCTATAGGTCATAATAGGTGGTTTTTCATTACATCCTGCAGGCCTATCTCACATGATAATACATGCCAATGTTTCTTAATAATTCTGCTAACTTCATAACTTTGGGCACTGTAAGTAGTAACGAAATAAAACCATTCTCTTTATTATTGACCTCATTTTTATCAACCATTAAATCACCTCTGTCCATATTGGCAGCAAATTGATAACCTTCCTCTATTACTTTTCAGAGTAACCCTATTTTCTAAACGATTTTTAATGCCATAGCCCTTTTTAAAATCTTCTACTTTACTGCAGTTACGTTTAATTCTGCAAAATTGACCCTTGGGATATTGGCTATTATATGGGGATGACAGCTCTGGGCTAATAACAATGTATTGCCATCAGTATCTTTTCTAAATAAATTAGTGCTGATCTCACCCCGGTTGACCTGTAAGTCTAAATAATTCACAGACTCACGGTTAGCATTAAATGTAAATCTAAGATTTTGATTTGTCCCATGTAACCATTTAACGAATTCTTGCAGCATGACATTATCTCCTTCCAAATTAATAACATCGTCAATAAATCTTTCCACAATAAAATATTATAGAAAACGGGTTCCTGTCCATATTAAATACTGTTTCATTTTCCCATTGTCCAACATACAAACTAGCCACTGTAGGTGCGCATGTAGCCCCATAGCAATCCCTACCTTCTGTCTATAAATGACACCATCAAAAGGAATATATTTTTCCCAGAACATGCTCCAATAACTTTAAAATTACAGCAGTCTCTTCATCATTTCTTTCCCATTACTATTCAAAAATTCAGCAGCTGCATCCAACGCTCCTTCATGGGGAACATTGGTATAGAGAGACTCAATATCTAATGTCACTAACAAACAATTTTCTCCTACTGTTAAACCATCCAAAATTCTCAGAACATCCTTTGTGTCACGAATATATGATTTCAATTTCTTGACATAGTTACACAAGGTGGAATCTACAAAACGAGACAAAGGTTCTATTAAACTACCCAACCCACTTACTATTGGGCGTCCAGGTGGATTTTCCAAATTCTTATGTACTTTTGGTAACATATAAAATGTTGGTTTTACCGGGTACTCTGTTTTTAAAAATTTTTTTGTTTGTCCTGAAATAATTCCATTCTCAAATGCTAAATCTATAGTATAGTCAATGCATGACTTAAAGTCCCAAGTGGGGGTCCATATTTAATTTTTCATAATATAAATCATCATTTAACTGTCGCATCACTTCTGTTTTATATTTAGCCACGTCCCATAAAACAACGCAGCCACCCTTGTCAGCAGATTTTATCACAAATTCAGGGTTAGACTGTAAACTTCTCAAAGCCTGTTTTTCATGGCTGCTTAAATTATTATAATGTGGACGTGGCAAACTATCAAACAACTTTTCCAAATCCCTTTCACACAAATCACGGAATACACTGACAGCGCGACATAATGGAGGGTTAAATATAGAATTAGGTTTCAATACATTATCAACATGAATACCTATACCCATTACATTATTTTCACGCTCATATTCATTCTTTTTATTAAAAAAAGCTTTCAAATTAAGTTTACGACACATCAAATGTAAATCTATTATGGTCTGTACTGGATTTAAAAGTTTGTAGGTGAAAAGTTAATCCTTTCTTTAAAAGGGATTCCTCAGAAGCAGTTAGTGTGTAGCTAGACAAGTTTATAATTTGAATGTCCCGATTTACCTCCTCATTCTGCTGTTCCACCTGTTGCCATTGCGCCTCCAATTCAGTCGCCCTCTCTGTTCTCGATTTAGTGTGTTTCTTCTGTCCTCTCCTCGTTCGTCTTCTGTGGCATAGTTTGTTAATCTGGGGCTCCTTCGTGGTGTTTGTTGTAATGGTTGTTCGAATCCCGTTTCTTCCCTGTGAAAAAAATGACCAGATGTGCTTGCATTCTCTTCACCTTCAGATCCACTACCTTCTGTACTATAACTAAAGGAGACTTTGGTAGGCCGTTTCAAAATTCCTCTAATAGTATCTTTCTTCCATGAATAAACTCGATTATTCTCATAGTCCCCTTTGTCACGGATAAATTTAACTTGTTTGGCTCCCTTCAATTCTTTATCCAGTCTAACAATGAACTCCTGTGGCGTTGATTACAATTAGTGAAACCATCTGACTCACGAAATTTCAATACTTCCTTCTCTTTGCTTTTAAATCTTCTTTTAGCACACTTTCCCTGCTCTCGCTATATTTTATTATAAGTTCCATCAATTTACCACTGGCTTCACTAAGGATAGTTTCCCATTCTCGCATAAAATTATTATTATCAGTACCAAAAGCAGGGTTCTTTATTAATCTCAAACCTCTAGGTATTCATTTCAATTGTAAATAAGCCTCCAAGTTGGCATAACACCATGGCTCAAGTGCCAGCACACCGATAATCGCATCTCGATTTAAAACAAACATCTCTCCACTACCTATGAACAGCTTTCCCACTACCTGCTTTGTCAGTCAGTGCTGCCCTCGCACAGCCAGAAATCCATCTCCACCACAGACCATAGCCCTGGAAAGAAAACCCAAAAAGCACCACCCACAGCCATCACAAAATGAGGGAAATACTCCTATTTTTGTCAGAAAAACAAATTTGACCCTATACAAAAAATGAGCGCATGGTCCAGTCAGCGAGTGAGTAAACAACTGTGTTCTCATACAGTTATTGCGGCTCTCATTCACTCCTTCGTAAACACACTTTCCTCCTCTCCTATATTTCAGACCAATAAAATAACTAAAACCAACTTTGTAAAACAGCTCTCTACCTCCCATGCAGCATAGATCCTTAAAGGAGTCTGTGACTGGCAGTAAGTCAGTTAGCGGGCAGCAGGGATGGGGGGAGGAGGAATGGACAGAGATCACAGTGTTCAGAGGGGGAAGAACAGACAGAGACCACAGTGTTAAGCACCATAAAAAAAAATACTAAAAATCCTGTACAGTGTCTCCCAAAGCAGAACATAAAACCAAGGTAATAATCTTGATACAGGATGGTGATTTGGAGCCATCACTGACAAAGATTGCTGTCGGGACTCGGGAGCGAAAGCAACAACAAAACAGTGCAGCGTACCTAGTGGCTAAACTACAAATCACACACTATTTTGTCATAATGTAACCATAGCCACCACAAAAACAAAAATAAAATATCGTTTTAATACATTTTCTATCTCTTTTAATTGTTTTAAAATTGAGCCATTGTATAGAGAATAATGCAGGCCAGGGTGTGTGTGGTGCTGGGATAATGCCACACCTGGATAATTGGATGCACTCGGCCTGCAGCCTCATGACCAACCACCCCAGGTGTGGCGTTATCCCACCACAACACACACCCTGTCATGCATTATTCCTTTATTGTTTCACTGAATTGATCAAACAATGACTTAATGTGTATTATTTTGATCAGTACACATGTTAAGCTATAGTTTCATTCATTTGTTTAACTGAAAACTGCAAAAATCTGTTACAATCGAAGTGGCTTATGACCCCCTAGACTGCAGTGCAGTACATTTTAAACACCTGGTGGTCTAGTGGTTATAGCCTGATGTTTATGGAGAGTCGGCAGTCTGGTTCAGTGGCAAAGTTCATGGTTTCTAACTGGATAATCCATTTTTTCATCTTTATTTCAAAATTATATCACAAAATGCCCCAGCCTGCACACCACAGCACCATCCGCAGTCAAAACTCATTAATTCCTGGTGCCTCATATGCAAATGCAACCTCTGGTCCCAAGAAGAAGAAACATCGTGAAACATACTTCATAATCCAGCTCCTCTGAGGGAGTGCATGTCTTTATCGATACACTCTATCTTTTCCAGCTTGAATTTTAAATGACGTACATAATGACCTTCTTCCTTTCATGTGTAGCTGCTTTTCTTCTTGACTCTTCTGATTATGATCCCTAAAGCAACTGCTGAAAGAACAGAATACCAGTGGTTTATGCACTACATGCTGAGGGTGTGTGCAAGAAATTATCAATAATGCTCATAAGGAGGTATAATTTTTGAAAAATAACTGAGTACTGTAGCTTGAAACTTGCTAGTAGGATTAGACTTAAGGACTTCAGGACAACTGGTCTATAGCAGATTTATAACAGTTTGATAAATCAAAGGTCATCTATGCTAAATTCAGTAATTCTAAATTAATTCACCATACTATACCAGTGATTGCAACGTCCTTTAGAAGTATGATTGCCCTGCTTTGACACTTTAAGGTCATCAGATATGTAACCCCAAAGCACTGTTCCTGCTTAGTGACTGTCAGTACCCCCCCCATCCTATACTCAGCTTCAGGATTTCTATTCCCTAAGTACACGATTTGCACTTTTGAATTGAACCCAAACTGCCATGCTCTTGAACACTCTTGAGTTTTCCAAGATCCTTATACATTTGTTTCACCCTCCCAAGTGTCTACCATTTACATATGTTGGTGTAATCTGCAGAAAGGCTTACCTTTCCTACCAGTTCTTCAGAAATTCTGTTTATGAAGACATTCTTGAGGACCAATCCCAGTATTAAACCTTGCTGGTTGCTCTTCCATCCTTAGAGTGAGTGCCATTAACCAACACCCTCTCTCTCCTATCTATTAACCAATTTCTAACCCAATTCACCACTTTGGGTCCCACCCCTGAACTACTTCATTATTTATTTATATGAGTTTTGGTGACCGGGTAGGACCACTGAGACAATTACAGTCCCTTTTTCAGGGTCGACCCAGGGACATACATGGTACAGTAGAGCAGAGCAATTGTACAGGGAGTCAGTACAGTATAGTACAGTAATAAATTTGACATACATTACACAGTGGATACAATAATGTAGAGCTAGTTATATACACCATATCTGCATATCTATAAATTCTATACACATTAGGATTTTAACTATACATAGGCAATAGATGTCACATTTTGAGCATGAAAAGAAAGGTAAGAGTAGGGCTGTCATAAGGGGGTTGGGCGGAAGGGAGAAGCAGCATGGGTCAGCAGTCAGGCGAGGTAGGGGAGGTTAAGAGCTTCAGTGGGAGCAGGAGCTGGAGGGAGAGGCTGAAGAAAGGCATGCAGATTAGACTTGAATAGAGGAAGAGAGGACTAGTCAGGAAGTGGGGAGGGAGGGCATTCCAATCAGAGACAGCAGCAAAAGAGAAGGATGTCCTGGTGAGGGATAGACGTAGATTGGGGAGGACTAGCAGGAGGAAGGAGGAAGAGCATAGGATATGAGGTGCCTGCCGGAGGTGTATCAAATCTCTAAGACAGGGTGGAGTAAAGAGATGGACAAGTTTAAATGTAAAACACATGGAGAAATACTTCAATTTAGCTTTGTAGGGCAACCAGCCTAGAGAGGAGAGGAGGTCACAGTAGTTTAATTGTGAGTTAGCCCCCAAGGTAAACCTATCAATCCTATGATAAATCTTAGAGAGGAGGAAGAGATATGTGGTATTAGCAGAGAGTAGCAGGGGGGCTCCATATATTAGGAGGGAAGTAACAGATGAAGAGGCAAATAAAGACAATTTATACTCCCTGTCTCCCATGGGTATCCCCTCTATGTTTGGTTATCACCTTACTGAGGCTGCAGGGCACTAAATAAAGAACAAATAGTAGAGGTGAAAGGGGGCATCCTTGTCTTGTTCTCCTGGTCAACTCAAATAAGTCTGAAAGGGCATCATCTAGCTTCACATAGGCTTTTGGGGATTAACAAATGATTTGCAATTGTATGATTAATTCTTTTGGGAACCCTAATTTTGACAGGGTTGCTCACAGAAAAGGCCAGGTGACCCTGTCAAAGGCCTTCTCAGCATCCAATCCTAGGGTGACCAGGGGTATCTTGCATGTTTCTGCCTTGTCTATTAACAAAAAGGGGCACTGAATGGTGTGATGGGCCTGCCTGTCACCAATGAATCCCACTTGATCCTGGTCTATCAATATTGGGAGAAAGTTCTCTATTCTATGTGCAAGGATTGACATATACATTTTATAATCACTGTTGAGCATAGAAATGGGTCTATAGGATGCTACATATTTCAAGTCTTTCTGTGGCTTAGGCACCGCTGCTTATCATTGTGACTGTCACAAGTGTGGTGGCATTCCTCCTCTTTATACTATCATCAGTGGCTTAGAGGTGACTGATAGCCAGTCCATGTTGAAGTCACCCAATTAATTCCAAGATATTGCATGTAGAATCTCGATCAAGTAGTTCAGGTTTTATGCCCTGCTGAAAGAGACCTGTAACATCCAATGATGTGAAAAGGGGTCGAATGAGAAGGTTGAACTTTTACAGTAACACTTTCATATTCCTTGGACAATGAGGTGGAATCAACCAGAGAAGATGTAAATGTGTCAGCTATATAAATGACTACACACACCCCACACACACAATTTGTCTATCAGCCCCATAGACATTATAGAATGGAATATAGAGCTTGTGATCCTGGTTTGAGAGTTTCAGCCATGATTCAGTAACCACCAGGATATCTGGTTGTGCATGGCAGATCCAGGTTTATATAGCATCAAAATGCTTTCACAAACCACATGAATTAATATGTAAAAGACCCATACTATTTAAGCTGTCCAATTCTGTTGCAGTAGAGATAGGGAGAACAGGGCCAGGGTTCAGTTTGATGTTATCTGCACAGATAAGCAGCAAAAGAAGAAGCTTTATGATGCCATTTAACAGTAACTTTCAGAGATGCGCCCTTCCCCTTTTGTAAGTACTGGCATGAGGTGGTGACTGAGGAGTACACGGCCCAAAAAGGCCAAGTGAAGCAGATAGCAACACCTTGACAGAGATGCTGCAATGATGCATAATGTTGCATGTGGGAAATACTTGTTCAGTGGAACTCCAATGGAATGTACATTGGGTGCCATACAGTGCATAATGATTGAAGTTTTCTTTGAGAACAAGCAATGCTGCAGGTTCAGAGTTATCCAGACAGCAGAACATGTAGAAGTTCCTGTTTAGGAGGTGCAGGAATGGGTGACAGGAGGCAAAAAGCATACCTACTAGGTACTGAAGCACCAAGATTGTGCAAGACATTTTTCATTCATATCAGTTAGCTATTCCAGCAGAGGAATAGGAAAATATTAGAACACAACATAAAAACATGTTTTAATCACTTTGGCCCAGTGGTGCTGAGGGTTGAGGAGCTGGACGCCACACCTCGCGCCACACCGGTTATCCAGGTTCGGGAATGAGCCCGGGTCATCGGGGGTTGGCAGGGGAGAGAGAGGATTGAGCATCTGGAGGACAGTTCTCCTCTCTCAGGGGGGATCCAGGGGTGGCTTGGCACTGCAGTGGCCTCTGGTGGAAGCTGGACACACTGCCACACTTCAGAGCTCAGAAAGGCGGGGGGCGGGTCCCACAGAGCAAAGGCAGACATCGCCAGGATGTCATTGCACATCAGGGCTCTGAGGGAAAGTGGGTGAGAGAGAGGAAACACCATGCAAAAACCCCTCCTCCCTTCAATAGGCGAAGGTGCCTCCCATCCTCAGTCCACACTCCCAATGTCAGGCTTGCCTCTATTGTACCCACCCCCAGTCCGGAGCACAACACTGTAGAAAGTGCACCCTGGGAGGATAGGGCGGCCCTTCCTCAGAGGGATCTGACCCAATGAATGTGCAGGCTGGGGGTGCAGAGTAGGTACAAGTCATGATGGGAGGTAGAGACAGGGGAAACCAGGAGGACACCAGAGAGAGTTCAATGGAGACAGGAGGAGAATAAACAGAATAAAAAAAATACATGTTTTGATTAAATATGTTATTACAAATGCAATAAAAAATGATGTTATCCATGCACCAGTACATATAATAGTCCACCATAGTCCACCATTCAATACTTTTGTGCAGACATAAGTGGAGCGTTTGTGTCACAGAAGGTATCAATGTTCTAGTGCAAGTGCTTTTAAAAATAGCAGGAATGATTTTTGAAAGCACTTTGAGTCTGCTTTCCTTCCCCACCTTGGTTGTTTATACATACATACATATATATATATATATATTTATATATTTTTCCCAACATTCAATAAATTGAATTGTTTTCCAAGGAATACATTATTTCAAACTTCTGTATAATTTTTCTGAGAGAGTATTTACAGTACTCCCCCCATACACATACACAGAATGGTTACCACAAAATATACAAATTTAAAATTCCTGCATTCTTCTACTGGCATAAAATTCAAGCCACCCAGATATCATTCTCACCACACATGGTCTAGTATGGAGCCAGGACCTTGTTTTTTTCTATGGCAGGGTAAGCAGCAGTGGCTTCCTTTTGAACAAATAAGGATGGAAGGGGTTTTATTCATGGTAAGCAAGAAACACCAGAAAACAAAATTGAGTAGTACTTCATTTTTCAAGTTTGTTTATTGGTATAAGGAGGAATGATAAGTGTAAACAACAATTTAAAACAGTTATAATGTTTGTAAGGCCTAGTTAAAGGTTTTTAGTGAGTAGAAAAAAGCCTAACATTTGAAAGTTTATATTAAGTAAATGTTCCAAGATGTATATGTGTGGATCTTATGCTGACAATAAGGCTGACTGATACTTTTGTCATGGATCCATGCAGGATTTACCCATGGGAAAAGACTCAAAATGACCAATCAGACTGCAATATTTATTCTGTCCATTTTAAAATGAAGGAATAATACACAATACAATGTGGCATTTCATTGGATATTGTCACATATCAGGTGCATTGATAGTCACAAGATTTCTGGTTGAGTTACTCTTAAACTTGATAAGTATTAATACTCCATGATATACCAGACTCTGGAAAATATTGTTCCTATTATTCAAGTTTTTTTTTTGTGTACATAAAAATACACTTTTAAAATACAGTTGTAATTATTTTTTAGGAGAACAGGAAATACTATGATAATGGTATAATGTGGGATGGCTCTGAGTTAGAATGGTAGTTCGTTAGCCCACTTTTTGGGAACCTAGAGCCTGAGAGTGCAGTAGCAACAGCAACAGCAGCTTATGTGTGTTGGAAACTTGGAACCAGAAGAGGTGAGCAGTAATGGTTTTACTGACTGAATCAGGGCCTGTTTTCTAACACTGTGGTGAAAATGGACATTAGTGCAGCCATGTTATGTGTTTGGAAAGCAGGGTGGAATACAACGAAGGTAAGCAAAAAGGCTGATTGCTAATGACTTTTGTACTGTGGGTATGAACAAGGATGTCTCAACAGCTGTTAGCTGGTCAGGTTTGAGTATTTGTTTTAACAATCAGATAACGTATACTGTATAGCTTAAAACTGAATTATTACTACTAGGAATTCTGGACAAATATATCAGTCAGCAGCACAGCAAGGGTTAAGAGTGCAATCTACACTACCTTTATCTTGTTGGCAAGTCACAATAACGATGAAATTTTTTGAACAGGGACAAGCTAATCACTTAGTTAACAATCTTAACTTTCACAAGTTTGGGAGCTTTTAAATATTTTGGCTTGAATTTCAGTGAGGCTCAACTGGAGCCTTATTGGCAAAGAATGTCAACGTGCTTAGAAAGATATTTAGAACTCCAGCTGACTTTCACAACACTTCTTGAATTCCACTCTAATGCATTTGCCATAACCCTAGCTGGCATTGTGAGATAGTATTCTTTGAATGTTCTTTGAGTCATGCAATTAAGCTAAAATCTGTAAACAATCCAAGGGGTGCCAATATCATATGATTATAGCACACCCTCATGTGGTTATTATTAGAAAATCCTTTGTTGTTGGTGGAGTAGTATTTTATTATTTGGTCGGTGAGAGTGTGATAGGGAAAATTCATTTTATGACATTACTGTGCTAGGTTTGTTTGGAGTTTTGCACCCAATCAGTTAATCAGAAACTGACACTATAGAATCTTCATTGATTTCATTATGTTACTTTAAAATCCACATTTCAATCTATTCCTTAAAAAATAGTAAACATTTGGAATAAATCTACTTTTAAGATAATGCCATTCATAAATGAGATAAATATTCTCAAAACACAATTTTCTATATTATATTAGAAACACTTTAATTTCTTCCCCTCACTTTCTCTCTTTCACCTTAGAAAGAGAGAGAGAGAGAGAGAGAGAGAGAGAGTGTGTGTGTGTGTGTGTGTGTGTGTGTGTGCGTCTGTCTCTAATCTTGTCCAATTTTCTAAGTTCATGTTTCTCTTCTAGTATACCCTCTCCAATTTCCTAAAATTCCTCATTCAATATACTGTGCTTGTTTACAATAAGGCAGCTTTTTAGTTGAAATAATGTTGTACTATTTCATATCCAGTCCTGAATGAAGGGAAAATGTCAACTATACTCACCATTCTAGAGTATCAATATGTATCCTTTAAAAATGCTGATCCCATTCTACAATGTATTGATTTGGGATTTATAAGGCTGATCTCTGTTTCAGTTAAGTGTTTTTACACACTCTGACTGTAGAGGTGCCACATCTCCGAGGGAAGCTATGGTAAAATAGTTGTGACAAGTTCCTGCACTTGTAGGTCATCCATGACAGGTATAGTTGACAGCTCAAACCTGCCAGCCACAGAGCAGGAGAAAGTTCCTGCAAATGAACTAAACCCATGAGAATACTCACTGCCTCTGAGATATAGTAACAATCCAAACTAAAGAACATATTTCCTACTTTTTTATCAGTACTCTTAACTGAGGGCAGCCACAGAGAAATTGAGTTCATTAATGTTTAACAATGTTCTACCCAAATGGCACATAGATGAAAGTTATAAATTTCAGCAGCATGTTACTAAAATAATGTTATTAGTTCCAAACCACCATCTCAATTAATTGGTCTGTTATTCTTTCTCATATGTAGGATCACAGTCTACAAAGGGCAATGCTTGAGCTATTAAAAATATCTTCAACAGTTTGTTAGAACCTCTTTGTAGATTTCTCTACTACTAAAATCCCTTTTTCATTTGAAACTTGTAAGTAAAGCTGTGAAACACTTTAAATAGAAAACCTGTAAATGATTGCAGCAGACAGGGATTAGTCTGTTGCCACTGAACCTCCTAACACCTGAGCTAGCATGTCAATGCTGTGGTCAGGCATACTCCCATTGGGGAGGGTCCAGGTAGGCAGGCAGGGTTCCCAGGGGGGTGGGCTTGTGGAGGAGAAGAGCAGCAAAGGGGTATTTAACCAGGGGCACAGCCATGCAGAATCCTCTATGCTTCTCCACTGCAGCCAGAATTGCTCCTTTATTCCTCCATTTCAGCCAAAATTAAATATCTAGCAACAGCTCTGTTTTCTTTCAGCTACTTCAGGTAAGATGTTGCTCAGGCTGACTTGGGGGCTTATTCTCAATCATATATTTTACAAATGGATGATTTTTATTATTGCTACAGTATTTTGGTCACCATGATCATCCTGTTGCAGGATTTTCTAGTTACCTGGGACTGTTGAGCATGACCCCCCCACCCCGCTCCATTTAGCTATAGCTATGAAATGCCCTGTGTCTGTTGCTCAGGCTGTGTTTTCTGCCTCCAGTATGTGTCTAGTGTTTTTTTTCTGTTATGGCCAAGTGACTGCTTGCTGGAAAAAAAAGGATCAGTAACTAGCAAACTTGTAAGCAGACTTTTGGTTAGAGAGCAAAAGTTGAAATATAGGATCTGTATTTGGCAAGTACTTTGCACAGATTTTTGATTACATGGCCAGCTGGAAATATAGGAACTGTAATTGACAGCATTTTGTACATACCTTTGGTGTTAGAGGACTAAGCTGGAAATAAAATATATAAGTGGCAAAATGCTACGATGGCCTTTGTGTAGATGGTTAAGCTTATGACACGCTATCTAAAACTGGCAAAATGTTCCTTTTGGTTAAGTTCTCAACTCTTTGTATGCTGCTTTGTAGAGGGCTAAGCTCTAGGATCTAAAAAAATGTGCACACAAGATTTTTGGAAGTTTTTTTGTGACTAGAAGGCAGAAAAACATCACAGAGAACTGGGTGCCAGCGAAAAACAATAATGCAAAAAGAGAAAAATCGTGGCACTCACCATGTAAAATGACATGTGGCAACAGGAAATGGTGCAAACTACTTTATTTAAGTGTCTGTGGTAAAAAAATTAAAAGCCCACTCAAGAAAACCACCTAATGCATTTCACATGAAGTGCTTTCTCAAAGGTAGGAGCACCTTAGTTCTGACATAGTATATAGAGTGCCCTTAAGGGGATAACATTATTAAGACAGAGACAATGCCCTAAATTGTAAAAGTGACAAGTGTGCAGGTGCTAATTTAGTGACTTGCTACTTACCTGTAATACAAGTAAATGAAAGTAGTTACCTTGTAATACTATGTACTTAGTTGTTGTTCAGGTAATAAGTTACTTTTTTAAAATGTTTTAACTTACTTTGTAACTATGTATATGTTTGTTAGCAGCTGCCAACAAACAGAGCAGAACTCTGTACAGAACTACGTTGTTCTTGCGGCATTTGCCTTGTCTTGGGAGGTGCTGCTTAAACTGTAGACTATTTTCTACTAAATGTGGCTGCAAAGCTCAAGTAGCCCACCCAGTTGACTTGCTTCTTTTGTTCATGGAGCCATGCAGTGTCACAGTTCTTGTTGCAGAACAACTTTTTTCATAAAATTCATATTATGCTTACATGGAGCCAGTAAAACAAACTCAAAATACATAATGTGCTCTGTGTGATTAAATCATGACCATGTGACTGCTGGCTGGAAAGACAGCAACAAGCAAGCTCCCATGTAGCCCTTTGCACAGCAACAACAATTACTGTGCAGGCTGTGAGTGTGAATGTGCCAAATTTTCTACGAAGACAGAAAGGTTGACAAAACAATTTCTCATTAACTGGCAAAGTTTGCCTAGGACTTCAGGAACTGCAACCCTTTGTATATTGTTTGTGAGAAAACTATTCCAGGCTACTGCAGATGGACTGAATTTTACTAAATTATGGGCTTATGGGTGCACACCAGCAATACTGCAAACACAGTATAAATCAACAGCTGGTTGGTCTCCAGCAATGTTGCAAATATAGTTTAAATCAACAGCTCATCATGAACTGGTCAAGCTACAGCCTATGTTCATGCAAGTCTGTTTACAAAAAACCTCTGCCTTTGTGTTGGTGAAATATGACAAGTTTTTACTATTAATAATGAAGCAAAGCATAAGTCACACAATTACATCAGTCTATTTGGCAATAAAAGCACTCACAATGAACAAAGCAGCAGGACCTGATCTCATGCCATCAGAAATATGTTTGTCTAAACTACAGTTGTGGTTTAATACATTGGCTGTATTTTTTCAATAAATGTATTATAGAAAACTTGTCTCCACCTACATGGAAGGGGGCTATAATAGTCCCAATTCATAAGAAAGGGAATTTAGCAGACCCCTTAATGTATAGGCCTATCAGCCTCCTTGATGTTAGCCTAAAGATGTTCTCAAAAATTAAAACTTGGTAATGCATCAAATAAAAATGACAGGAAGTTTAAGCAAATACCAAGCAGGGTTTAGAAGGGACTAGTCTACTATAGGAAACTACTTTATAATAAATCACTTTGTGGAAAACACATCAATTAAAGAAACAAAGACTATATGCAGCCTTTGTTGACTTAACATAAGCATTTGGCACATTGACAAGAAATATACTTTGGCAAATAATGATTTCAAGAGGTATTGACCCACAACTAGTTAGTATAATTAGCAACCTATATGATGGCACCTGGGTAAATGTGAGGCATGGCATGCATGGGGCTCTGTCTGCACCCATATGTGTAAACAGAGGAGTATGCCAGAGGTGTGTCCTGGTGCCAACACTCTTCTGTTTATATATAGAAAATTTGATAGAATGAATAGCCCAAAGCAATTCAGATTCCCCAAATATACAAGACATTTTATGTCCAATTTTGGTTTACGTGGATGGCATTATACTATTGGCCTTATCGAAAAGTGGTGTCTAGAAAAAACTCTATGCTTTGGAACTACATACAAAGAAACCTAAAAATCAATGGCAACCATTTTACACATTGTTAAAAAACAAGCTTGAATTCAAGTCCTTGTGTCATAAGTAGTTTCCTGAAAATGTCATGCTATTTGGATTTGTTGTTTTCTTTAAATCAGCATTTGTTAACTTGTTTTGCATCAACTAAAAACAGTCAAACTGTTTCTGTCCCTCTGACTGAGTCTTGGAGAGTGATGACATCATATTTCTAGTAAGCTGCTGCTTCAGCAGCACAAGTCCCTGTTTGACTGAAGGGCTAAAAAGCTGTTAACTTCCTAATTAGAGCAGTTTGTAGAGTTAAATGTTTGCTGTTCAGGGTTTTTCCAAACTCTGTCTCTGGTTTGTGTTTAAATCACTTAGCTGAAAATCTATCTTTCTGTTCTTATAAAAAGCTAATCATTTGAGTTTCCGTGCTGAATTGAAGAGGAATGCATTTAAGAAATCAGCTTATTTGTATCACAGCTGTGAGTTCTCTCCCATCAAAACTCTGATTTTCTTCTAGCTATATAACACAGGGTTGTTTATTCAATAGAAATAAAATGAATCTAATGTGTGTGTAATTCATATAAGTAGTTTGTCTTTGATGTAGCCTGAATAATTTGGTTCATATAATAACAATTGTTTTCCTCTCAGACTGAAAAACAGCTGCCTGCCACATTCTGCTATATCAGGCACATGTACTATAAGAACTCACACATTTCAGTTTTTTCATGGTTTATGTGTGAAAATCCATCATGTATATGTAAAATTAGAAATACTATATGGCATCCTGATGCTCCCATCTCCTGCCTACAGTTGAAGCAGCCGCACTCTGCAGCCCCCTTTCACCTGCCCACAGGCCCCTGTCTCCTGCCCCACATTTGAAGCTGCTGCACACTGCTGCCCACTCTCTTATCCTATAGAGTTTGGGCTGCTGCACCCTGTTGTCCCCATCTCCTGCCTTAACAATCAGGACCATTGTACCCCTGCTGCCCCTGCCTGAACAGTTGTGGTTGCTGTACCTGCTGCACTTTGCCTGCCCCCAGTCAGAGCTGCCACACCATGTTCACCCCTGTTTCTGTCACCACAGTTTGGGCTGCTATACTCTGCTATGCCCTAAAGTCCTATGTACCTTACCTCCACATTTAGGGTTGCTGCACCATGCAGCCCATGCCACCAGAGGTGGGTCTTCAATTGCACCCTGCTAACTGATTCCATTTTCCCAAATGGGTAGGGCTGCTGCACCATGTTCATCCTGTCCCACAGGCAGGGCTTCTGAACCCTGATGCCCCCCATGTCCTGCCCCACAATCAAGGTTCCTGCACCATGATGTAGTCTGTCCCCTGCCACCATAGCCAGAGTTGCTGCACTCTGTTCCTCTCTACACAGTCAGAGCCTCCATGCACTGCTGCACCTACAGCCCCATGCCTCCACTGCCCCATGACTTCACAGTTAGCATTGCTGCACCATGCTGCTCCCTGCCACCAAGGTCAGATTTTTATGCTGCATTGCCCAAAATAAAAAACTGAAAAATACTTTCATCTTGTGTTATGGGGGTGAAGGACAGAAGGCAGTAAGGTAGACAGAAGTCCTGACTGTTCAGCCAGGAGACAAGGGAGAAATTAGGGTACAGCAGCCCAAACTGGGACAGGATGCAGCAGCCACTCCTGGGTGGAACTGACACAGGTCAGGGTGCAACAATTCCATAACTCTTGTGGCAAGTGGCAGCATGGTGCAGCAGCCATAACTGTGGAGGCAAGGTGTCCTAGAGCACAGCAGGCCACCGTAGCCCTGCCTGAGTAGGCAGGAGCAGGGTGTAGCAGCCCTAGCTGTGATGGCAGGGGACTGTGGACAAGATGGTGCAGAAGCCTTGACAGGGGGGCAGGAAACAGGGGGCCATCAGGGTACAGCATCCCTGACTGTGGGATGGGGTCAATAAGTTGTAGAAGCCTTGACTGTTCAGGCAGATGATGATGGTGGCAACAGGGTGCAGCAACCCCAACTGTGTGGAAGAAGACAGTGGGCAGCAGGATGCAGCAGCCTCAAATGTGGGACAAGAGACAGTGGGCTTGTGGAGCAGGGATGGGGCAGCAGAGTGCATCTGCCTCATCTATGATGCAGAAGAGAGTTGGCATCTGTATGCTCTATACTGTTTCTAGTTATACATTATGTATTTTCACACAGAAAACTTCAAAGAACTGAAATTTGTGAGTTCATATTGTACATGTGCCTGAAATAGCAGAGTGTGGCAGACATCTCTTTGTCAATCTGAGAGGAAAAGAATTGTTCTGACATGGACCTATTTATTGAGGCTATACCAAAGACAAACTACTTGTATGAATTAACAAAGTTTAGATTTATTTTATATCCACCATATAAACAACCCAGTGTTACATAGCTAGGAAAAAGCAGAATTTTGATGGGACAGAACTCACAGCTGTGATACAGAGAAGCAGATTTCTCAAATGCATACCACTTCAATTCAGCACTGAAACTCAAATTATCAGATTTGTCGGAGAACAAAATTATAGATTTTCAGCTAATTCATCTGAACACATACCAGAGACTGAGTTAGTCAAAGCCCTGGACAGCAAACAATTAACTCTACAGACTGCGCTAATTAGGAAGTTTATAGCTCTTCAGTCAAGCAGGGACTTGCACTGCTGAAGCAGTAGCTTACTCCAATATGATGCCATCACTCTCCAAGGCTCAGTCAGAGGGACAGAAACAGCCTGGCTGTTTCCAGTTAGTGCACTGCTGAGTTAACGAAAACCACAAAACCAAATAACATGACCATTTTCAGGAAACACTACCCATAACACAGGGGCTTGAATGCAAACTTTTTTTTAACAATGCTTAAAATGGCTGTCATTGATCTTTACATTTCAGATTAGTCTGTCAAAAATTCAAGTAATGGTCCTTGGTAAAGGCAATGAGAAAGGATCTTGAAACTAGAACAAAATAAACTAAATATAACAAAAACATACACATATCTTGGCCTGGTATAACAGTTGATAGACTCCTAGAGGAGCCATGTGGAAAAAGTTAAATTAAAAGTAACAAAAATGGCAACTGCCTTAGGCAAATTCAACTTCTTATATGGGGGACTCTCCACAAAACAATTATTGAATGTTATATGTGCAAAATATCTCACTCAGTTATTGTATGGGAATGAAATATGGGACATGACAAACATAGACAGCCTGATGGTCCTTATACATAAACTATTAAGGAAAACACTTGCCCTTGGACATTCATGCCCAGCAAGTATCTCAGAGCAGAATTAGGTTTAGAAAATATAAATGAGCTTGTAGACACAAGAAAACTAAATTTTGGCTACAGATAACTAGGTTTGAGCCCCACAGATTAGAGTATAAATGCCTGAGTGAAAACCAAAAATGGTCCTCTTTGGGCTATCAAAAATCTGACTGGTACAAAACCATATTGGTTTTACTGAAAAGGTGTGACCTACAGGTACTTTTACAATACTTTAATAAGAACATCAAGCTAAATGTGCCATATAATAAATGTATAAAGAATAAAGTTAACAACTACTGGATACAAAAATACATTCAATTAGTCAAGAATTCAAAATATTCACCTTGGTATGCACAAAGCATTAGTGCAATGGATTATAAAATGTATCTTACAGTCTTGACAGACTGAATTAAGGAGACATGATATGCGCTACAAGTCTAAACTATTTCCAAGCAACTTTTTTGCTAGTTAGCTATGGGGAAAACCCACTGAATGGCCAAAATTGTTCATGTCCCCATGGTGGTAAAGAAGATCTTTACATGTGCTATGGCATTGTCCATGGTACCATGAAATCAGAACTTTTGGCTTGCACAATACTAAGATTCTCAATATGGTACAATCAGGGTAGAACTGTTAACAAATATTATGAGCACACGTGTTGAAGATAAAATTAAGAGGCTGGTAAACAACTTTCTGGCAGTAGGGAAGATGAAGAAAAAAGCAAAACAGGCTGGTTAAAGTAGTTAGGATAAAAAGGGCAAGTCATTTTGTGCTCATATTATATTGGAATGAAATTGATGATGATGATAAATTTATTTCTATCCAGGCACATACTGTACACTTAGGGATAAATCCCTGTTTTCAATGGATGACATGTTCAAGTACATAAATATATACAATCACACATATTTAAAAATGAATTTAAATATAAATTACAGATTGCGCTTGGAACACTTTCAATGAAAAATATTTCATGTGTAGCATTTACAGGGATTTTGCAAGGATTTCCTCAAGGCATTTTTAAATTCTTTTATAGAGTTTTTAACTTTTATATCTGTCATTATTCCATTTTATGACTTTGTCAATGATGTTTCAACCCCAAATCTATTATGGACTCATGGGTAAGTCAGACTTGTATAATTTGTTCTCAGATTATACTTACTACAACTTGAGGATACAAAGGTCACACAAGATCTTAGAGGATGTACAATTTTTGACTTTAATAGTGTATAGCCCCAGGACAGCCAATTAAATGTTCTTTTAATCCGACCCTAACAATCTAATTCTGTAAATTTTACAATGATTGATGCCAAATGGACTGCAACTTGCAAACCTAGCGAGTCTATGATAGGCCTGGTCAACTTTTTGAATACATTTTTATTTGCATTCTTATATACCATGCATCCATATTCTAATATTGGCATTAGTAATTGTGTTAGTTTATTTCTGATACTTTTGTAAGACAATTTGTGATTCTCCTCAGGGCTCCTAATCTCTGATTTATTTTCTTTGTCATTGATTCTATGTGTTCTTATATGAAAATCTGTTATTCATAATACACTTAAATATTTGCAAAATGTTGTATCTACTACCTGCTGACCATTATTAAATGTAATTTTTTTAAATGTTGCTTCTGTTTGCCTCCATCAGTCCTAAAATCATACCCTGCATTTTCTTAATATTTATTAGGAGACCTGAGTCTGCAAACCATGATTCCATTTAGTAAGGTCCTCCTGTAGTTCTTGTCCCAGTGAGGCCAGACTGCCAGTGGATGCCACTAAAACAGTATCATCCACATACAGCCTGATCTCACTGTGTTCCATCAAGTCTGGTAATTGGTTTACATAGATGTTAAATAATACAAAGGCTAAAATGGACCCCTGAGGGACTCCTCTTTGTACTGTTCTCAGAATTGATGCATTATACCCTTGCAACAGACATTGTTTTCTGTCCATTAAATAGGACATAAACCAACCAAAGGGTTCCATATGGATGCCCATTGCATACAATCCCTGCATCAAAATTCTATGGTTTACCAAAGTGAAAGCTTTACAGAGTTCCATGAACATGGACCCAATTCCCTCCCCTCATTCATTGATGTTGCTACCAAATTAGTGAAAAACTAATAGGGCTGAGCCCATGTACCTCCCCGCCCTAAATCCATGCTGACTATTAGTTAATAGATTATATTGTTCCAGATAATGATTACGTTGCCTGTGTACAAACCTTTCCAATATTTTTGATAATACTGGAAGGAGGGCTATGGGTCGATAGTTGGTGGGTGTCATGGAATCTCCTTCCTTGAAGATGGGAACTATCATCCCTAGCTTCCAGGTTCCAGGAAAGGTAGAAGAACAAAGGCTCCAATGTAATAAACAGGTGGCTATTGGTGGAATTATATCTTCCCCCAGCTTTAAAAACCTTTTTTAATTTAATTTAGTTGTTTAGCCAGGTAGAGCACACTAAGCTGAAAGCTTTTTTACAGGAGCGACCTGGGAGCACAAGGAGGTTAAGTAACTTGCTCAGGGTCACACAGTATGCAAGTGGAAGCTGTGGGATTCAAACTCAGGTCTAGTCTGCTGGATATCACCAAATTTGCAGCTCAGAGCCTTAGACCACTGCGCTATACTGCCTATACTGTGAACCTTGCATCCATCCCATCCAGACCCTGCTTTATTTATTTTAGGCATCGTAGTTCTTTCTCAGCCTCTTAAACTGCAATAGTTCTAAACTGAAAACATCTTCTACCTACCATTGCTGCATCACTCAATATCTCTTGAAGCAATATATTTGAATTCAGGGTTCCATTTTGATTTTACCAAGATCTGGTAAATCTATAACATAATCATAGTATATTAGCCACTTTCTGTTGATCCCTATTATAACATTTTCTTGAGCTAAATTTATTGGAGTCCTGAGCTTCCTGGATTTTGAAGCCAGTTTATTTGCAGACAAAATTGCCTGAAATCCCTAGATTGTTCAATGCTTGTCCTGTAATATCTGCTTTTGCTTTCTTTATTATTTTGATAGATTTATTTCTCCACTTCTTAAATGTATAGTAGTCCTGTATTTCCCCAGTTCTTCGAGCTTTTTTCCATAGGCAATATTTAATCATTAGGTTTTTCTTGATTTTTTTCAGTAATCCAGTGTAACTGTTTTTTAGTATTAATTTTGTGAACCTTAGGTGTATGTGTATTTATTACGTTGGCGCGCTTGTGCAGGCAACATCATGGGACAGTGCAGAACTGGAGGTGGGGTCGCTATTGGGTGAATGCAGAGCATGCACCAGTAGGTGCGTCCCACATTCCCCAAACAGCCTGCATGCCGCTGCCACACCATGCATACATAATGTGGTGAGCACATCTAAGAAAAGATCTGCTGCAATCCGAGCAAAGCTCATCATATGCAGTGGTCCTTTTCTTGCCATGCTCACCATCATTATGTGCATGGTCAGTGAGTGGCCGCTTCTTCACTTCTGACTTTGGGGTGCCAATCCCCTGTCAGTTGCCCCCTACTTTCTTTGTGTGCCAATAGAGAGCCCTCCCCATCAAGCATAAGCCCCAGATTGTTGAATGCTGAGGGGGTGCCCAATCCCCAGCTTCCCCACTTTCTTTGTGTGCCGATGGGGTGCCCAACCCCTTCAGCATTACTTTCTCCTCCCCGGTGTTGCGTGACTGAGGGTGCCCAATCCCCATTGGCTACAGACACCCCCAAACAGTTAGGTGGCACACTGGGAGCCCACCCCAGCATGCCAAATCCCCAGCAAAAAAAAAAACTGTCCCACATTGTTTTTTCATTTTTTCCCTGTAAAATGAAAAATGCTCCCTCGTAGTCTCTATGCCCCTCCCTCCACCTGCACCCACCCACTGTGCACCCTGCCTCCCTCACCCCTCACCCCATACTTACCTGTGGAGTCCGGCGCGACAATCTTCTGTGGACCAGGAACATGTCTGCACTCTTCAAAGCCGACCGCGGACTGAAGAAATGCCAGTAAGCTGTATAATGAAATGAATAGGGGATTTTCAACTTTAATGTATATCTCAGGCATTTTTGCAAATTTTGGCCCCAAATTTTCAACATGGGCTTTTTGGTACCCCTTCTTATAAATTCTTGCACTGTCATGGCGTTATTCGGTCGCGAAAGGTGATTTTGCAGTCACTGCATGGAATCACCTTTTGGGACCAAGTAACAAAATAACTGCCACTGTTGTTCGAGAGGGGCTCTCAAAAGCCTATGTTGCAAGTTTAGTGAGAAATCAAAAATGACTGTTTTATGAGCTGCATACAGAACTGTGCAATGCACGCCGTAAGTTAGTGCATTCACACTATTTTCATGCCAGATTCTCAGCATTGGCATTTTACCACACCTTCTTGTGAACTGTACAGCTGTCATTTTCACATCCTGCCTGAAATGTGTTTTTGCACTTCCGGCACAGAATAGCATGGTCGCTGTGCAAAATCAGTGTTCGGGACAAATTATGAAAATGACAGTGACACTGTTCATGAGCAGAGGTCCTAAAATGCCTGTGTTGAAAATTTGGTGACAATACTCCATAAAATGACTGTGTTATGAGTGGGCGTTGCGCAGTTTGCTCGCACGCTCATAAGTTCGCAAACTTATATTTTCACTACGCATTTTCAACAGTGCTATTGTTCTACACCTCCTAATGAACAGTGCAGCTGTAATTTTTCACATTCTGAACAAAATTTTTTTCGCAGTTCGGGCATACACTAGCGCAGTCACTGTGGAAAGCCCGTGTTTGAGACACATTATGAAAATGGCAGTGATACTGTTCATTAGCAGATGTCCTAAAATGCCTATGTTGAAAATTTAGGGACAAAAGTCAATAAAATGATTTTTACGTGTCGCATGTTTGCACGCACACTTTGACTTTGTGAATTTGTAATACTTTCACTTCAGCTGTTCATCAGAACTGCATGGTCACTGTGTGAAATCACTTTTGGCACACTTTCAGGAAATGACAGTGACACTATTCATCAGCAGAGGTCCTAAAATGCCTATGTTGAAAATTTGAGGACAAAAGTCAATAAAATGATTGTTTATAGGCGCATGTTGTGCAGTTTGCATGCACACTCGTGACTTTGTGAATACTTTCACTTCAGCTGTTCATCATTGCAATTTTTCCATACCTCCTTATGAATACTACAACTGGCTGAAATGTGTTTTTGCATGTCTGGTGCAGAACTGCATGGTGACTGTGCGAAATCACTTTTTGGCACACTTTCAGGAAATGACGGTGACACTATTCATCAGCAGAGGTCCTAAAATGCCTATGTTGAAAATTTGGTGGCGAAAGTCCAGACAGTGACTGTGTTGCAAGCGTGCATTGCGCAGTTTCCACGCACCCTTGTAACTTTGTCAATCTGCAATATTTTCATGCCACATTTTCACCACTGGCATTTGTGCACCTCATTATCAACAGTCCAGCTGCCATTTTCACAGCCTGCCCAAAACACATTTCCGCAGGGAGAGGAGCTCTCAACTATGAGGCCGGAGATGAGTGGGGTGCCACAGAGCTCTGTGCTGGGACCAGTATTATTTGGGCTCTTCATATCAGACATTGCTCATGGGATGGTGAGCAAAGTAAGTCTTTTTGCAGACAACACCAAAATGGGAGCAGTGGTGCATGGAGGGGAGGGATGGCAGCAACTGCAGGGGAATCTAACCAAGCTAGAGGAGTGGTCAAAGAGATGGCAGCTCTGGTTCAATGCAAAGAAGTGTAAGGTTATGCACTTCGGGGTGAAGAACCCAAGGAGAGAATACTGGCTGTGGGGGGTTAAGCTGGGGATCACTGAGGAGGAGGAGAAGGACCTTGGGGTAATGGTAACAGGGACCATGAACAACACTTCCCAGTACAGGAGAGCGGCTGCAAAAGTGAACAAAATGCTGGGGTGCATAGCGAGGGGGGGTTTCATCCAGGCTAAGAGAGGTGATCTTATCTCTCTATAGGTCACTGGTAAGGCCGCATTTGGAGTATTGTGTGCAGTTTTGGAGGCCATACCTGAAGCATGATATCAGTCTACTGGAGGGGGTATAGAGGAGGGCAACACACATGATATGTGGAATGGAGCAGAAAGACTATGAGAGCAGGCTGGGAAACCTGAATATGTACACCCTTAGGATAGAAGGGACAGTGGGGACATGATAGAGACATTCAAGTATCTGAGGGGAATCAGTAAGGATGGGGCAGATGGGGTCTTTAAGCTAAGGAGGGGGAGGGACACCAGGTGGCATGGGCTAAGACAAGAGGGGGGAAGATTTAGGAGGGAAATGAAGAGACACCATTTCACAGAGAGGGTGGTAGCAAAATGGAACAAACTGGTATCATGTAAATTTGTGAACTGCTTTAAAAGGACATGGAACAGGGAACAAAGGAGAGTGAGGGTGGGAAGGTGGGGCAGCAGTTGGATGACAAAGGGGGGGGATGGGGCAGCTGAAAAATAGGGGTGCTAGCTGCACTCCAGCAGACTTAAATAGACCAAGTGGTCTGTTTCTGCTGGCACATTAGTATGTTTGTATGCCTGTATCAAAACCAGCATGGCCAGGTAAAGAAGAATAGAGGATTTTAATGACTGGCTGAGGAAATGGTGCAGGGAGGAGATGTTCATCATTATTGAGGGCTGGGATAAGACCTGGTCAAACAATTTTAAATCATTTCATTTTAAAAGTATTTAGATTCTGGTTTCCCCACTTGGTGGCAGCTTGTGGGTTACCAGTTTTCACATAAATGGTTTTCCTTGGGTGAAAGACAGACACAAATCCAATTTCCACAAACTATTTTTTAACTTAGTAACTATTTCAACATTACATTATAAACAATATTCTTGAATTTTACCCTCCACACGGTGGAGTTTGGATCATTAGTATATTCTGTATATTATAATTCCTTTTTCTAGGGTTGGAGTAGGAAGCCTGATCTTTTACTTACTGAAGTATAGTATTATTGCATTTATATTTCTTATACTGTGTTTGTTTTATTATAGTTTTATGCACAAAATGATATGCTTCTTACTGTTTTCTTGCACTACAGATATGGTTTTCTTACTGTATTATTTTCTCCAGTCATAGTCCTGTTTCTTCTTCTCTTATAAATCATCCTGTGCCTAAAGAGTCTTAGCATTTTACTCCCCCACCCCGGTCAGATATTCCCTCAGCTATTTTCTTAAATTGTTCTATCCCAAAGGGGATAACATTTTATTTTTTTAATCTTTCATCTTTATACCCCCACATTCTTTGTTCTCTAAAATAAACTCCAAACACCCACTGTTATTGTTTTATTTTTTTTTATTGGTATTTTACTTTCAATTGCAGGAGATATTGAAATTAATCCAGGCTCATCTTATCATAATTTGATTGTCTTCCATTCTAATGTTTAAAGCTTACGTCCCCAAAAAGACCTGCTGATAAGCTGGTCTGCTTCCATTTGTCCATTTTTCTTTGCTGCTATGGAGACATGGTTGGATTCTTCTATTCCAGGTTCTGAAATTAATCTTCCCAGACTACACAGTGTATAGGTCAGACAGAAATAGATAAGATGGGAGTTCTGCTCTTTTTGTTCATTCTTCCACTCCTTGCTCATTTATCAAATCTGATATTATAGGTGACTTAGTAAAGGCTGTATTTGTTTCCTTAAAGCTTCCAGAAAAAGAGGTGCTGGTTGGTAGCATCTATTGCCCCCCCCCAAAAAAAAAACAACAAATTGAAAGCAACTAGATTTTAACATTTACAATCCTTAATTAGTTCCCTTGGGGATTTTTCACATTCTATCATTCTGGGGGATTTCAACACTAATTGGTCCTCCAGTAGAGGTCTTAGGTTAAAATGACAAATTGCCCCTTTTGGTTTAAATCAATTAATTACTGAACCAATGCATTATGACTCTGTCAGAAAGGTTTTTACCTTTCTAGATTTGATTTTTGTTTCCCCTGACTTACCGATCATCATGTCTGGTTGCCAGGAAAATTTATTTAGTAATCATGCTCGTATTCATTGCTCAATTAATTTTTCACCTCCAAAAGGCATCCCCAATACTATTAAATTTGGCAGTTCTAAACATTTTAATTTGAATGCTTTTCACACCAATTAACAGAAGAAAAATTGAAGGGATTTATTTTTTCTTAAAAATGTTGATGATGCTTGGGAATACTTTTTTCACCAGTTAAGCTCACTTTCAAATTACCATGCTCCTTTGATAGAAAAAATGGTTAAATTCCAACATGTCCATTGGGTGACTGCCTTTATTATTTTCCAGTTAAAGGCCCATAACAAATTTTATTGGAAGGCCAAGAAACTGAGCACCCAAGAGGCATGGTAATCTTTTCAGAAATTTTGTAATTTTTCTGTCACCCTAATCAGGAAATCTAAATCCTCCTTTTACAAGGCTCATTTAGCTAATTCAAGGACTAATCCTAAAAGATAAATGGTAATTAGTTGACTCTACCTTGAAGGTGCCATCTGCATCAAGGACTTCAAATTTATCATATAATGGGTCCACAGCACATTCTGAGGATAGGATCTGTGGCATGTTTAACAACTTTTTCTCTGAAGTTTCAGGCCTTTTATTGGAAAAGGCTGGTTTATCCAGTGGGAATTTGTGTTCTGATTATCAATCATTAACTCCCAATTCTAGACCCAAATTTTATTTTTGGCACATTAGTCCAAAGGAGGTGTTTGCTCTTTTGTCTTCCCTGAGAGATAATTCTGCTAAAGGTAATGACAACTTAGATAACTTCTTGCCTAAATCCTGTGCTGATATAATAACCCCTTAACTGATTTATATTTGTAACTTGTTCCTCACCACTCAAACATTTCCTTCTGCCTGGAAACATTCCATAGTCATCCCTCTTCATAAAGGTGTGGATAAATCATTAGTTGAAAATTATTGTCCATTTCTCTACTCCCCATCATATACAAATTTATGGAAAGGATTGTTCATAAACAGGTCCTAGATTATTTAAACACCCACCAAGTTCTCTCTGCTGCTCAGTCTGGTTTTAGGCCTTGCCACTCAAGTCAAACTGCTTTGACAGACTAGCATGATTCCATCTCTAGAGCTTTGGACAAGGGCCACTGTGTAGGCACTGTCTTCATCAACTTGTCCAAAGTTTTTGATGTCATTAATGATCAATTACTGTTGGCACACCTACTATATACCTTTGTGGGTTTTCTTCCAACACTGTCATTTGGTTCTCTTCCTATCTTCATGCTCGAGCTCAATCTGTCTTATGGGATTGTTGCCAGTCTTCTCCTCTTTCCACACTCACAGGTGTGCCTCAGGGGTCTATTCATGGTCCTATTCTTTTCAATTTGTTTGTGGATTCTCTTCCCTCAATAGTTAACAAATGTATAGTTCTACTTTACGCCGATGATACTGTTCTTTTCTTAGAAAATAAAACATCCTATCTTTCTTACTAATACTCTTCAGGCTGACTTTGCTAAAATTGATCATTGGTTCTCTGCAAATCTTTTACTTTTAAATAGTAAAAAAAAGCTCAGGCATCTGCAGGCATCAGTAGAAGGAAGCAAGACAGCAGGGGACTCTGTCGGTCAACTAAGGTAAGGCACCTGTTCACTACTGTGCAATGGTTACTGCTGGGAAGAAGGAAGGTCAAAGGTAGGCCAAAACTGGGAATCAGAACAACAACCTATCAATGGTAGGAGAATGAACAGATTTAAACTAGGCATAGGAGGAACACAACCAGAAACAAATAAACAAAAGGTGGAAACTAGAAACACCTTATCAGGGGTAAGGGTACAATAATATTTCCAGGTAACCCATGGAAAATTGAAGTTGGGAATGGTGGGTGTGGTTCAGTGCAGTGGCTGTGGAAAGGCAGTTTTCAGAGAGACCTGGAGACTGCAATGCTGCCCCATTTGCACATACGTCTCTGGGTTGAGGAAGGAGGTTCGCTAGACTCCAGGCTGAGTTGGCTGGGATTCAGTTAACTACGTTCCCCATCTAGGGGCCATAAAATCTGTCACTGTTGCCCCAGCGAATGCCAGGAGGAGGAACGGCTGACCTCTGGTGAGCCCAGAGGGGTGGGGACGTGGGTCCAAGGCACCTCAGCTGCCACTTCTATGCAACTCCTATGCTGTTCTGTTGAGGTGGGAGTGCCATGATAAGGCACCCATGGTAGAGGTCAGGGGAGATGGTAGAGTCATCTGTAGCGGAGACCCCAAGTAGGGTGGAAGAGGACCCCAGAAGAGAAGGAAGAAACTTCCGCTGAAAAACTCAATTGGAGGGGGATATATTCAGGAATAGGAAAGGGAGGGGAGAGGGAGGTTAGGTGCCTGCACAGTGCCATGGTCCAGAGGGATGGGAAGTAGATCCTAAGGATTCAAATGGCAGCAGGACAGGAGGCAAAGCTGGTTGTCATTGTCCACCTAGGAACTACTAACCTGGCTGAGACAGGGCTAGGATAGTGCAGGGGGAATTTAGGGAGCTGAGGAGGGGTCTTAGACAGATAGCATGCTCAGTGGCTTTCGCTGATGAGCTGCCTGTCTTTGACAGGGGGAAGGAGAAGCATCTCTTACCAGGAGCTTCAACTCAAAACTGAAAGAAGGGTGCAGAGATGGAGGTTCAGCTACATTGAGGACTGGGGACACACCTTGGAGGATAAGGAACTATACAGCGGTGATGGCCTGTGTTCATCTGGGAGTGAAACTGCAGTTCTCAGTGGGCAATTTAAATGTTACTTTGGGAAACATTTAAACTAGGCAAGGGGGTTGGTGGAAGATATCAGGCAGGCAGAAAATACCCTCCCCTGCAGGCAGACATTGATAGTAGGGAGAACCTGAGAGGAGTGGAATTCCCCAGGATGCAAATTAATACAGGAAGCAGGGTGGAAGAAATGAATGGGGAGGGGAGTGGGTGCATTAAAAAGAGAAGGGGAAAAGAAGAAAAGCAACAAGGAAAAGTGGGGTTAACAAATGGAGTGATAACAAAACCTGGAAAGCTATTTGTGGAATGCAAGAGGTCTAAGAAATAATATTCCAGACCTGGCAGAAGCTGACATGGACATTCTGGCCATTACCAAGACATGGTGCACTGAAAAACATCACTGGGACATGGCAATACCAGGCTATACTCTGTTCATGAAGGACAAGGTAAAAATGAAAGGGGGAGTTGTACTTTATGTAAGGGAGGCATTAATGTGACTGAGATACAGAGAATACAGGGGGTGGAGGTACTGTGGCTCACCGCAGAGATGGGGAATGGAGCCTCTATTCACACTGGTGTAATCTAAAGACCTCCAGCACAGAGGAAGCAGTTAGATAAGGCACTGATGGAAATATTATCAAGATGGCAGAAAAGGGGCAAGTGCTTTGTGGGGACTTCAATCTGCCGGGTTGTAGGTTGGAGTCACCTAAATATCTAGCAGCAGCTTCAGCTTGAAGCAGGAAATCTTTGACTCCTTCAGGGGAATTTCATGGGTAACTAGTCAGTGAATCCACTCCTAATGGGGCAATACTGGACCTGATACTCACCAACAGGTACTGTGTTGCAGATGTCAAGGTAGGGGGCCACCTGGGACCACCCATCACCATAAAGTGTGGTTCAAAATAAGGATGGCTGTGAACTAAACCACAATGTGCAAAGGTCCTGATCTCAGAGGGCATATTTTAAAAAGATGGGTGAATGCCTCATAGATGACCCAGTGGAGAGGGGGAAGAGACCTATGGTTCTCAAAAGAGGTGTTTGTAAAGGTAAAAGCTAAGAGGGTAGTATTAAGATGGTACAAGGAGATGCAAAGTAAGGAGTATAGAGAGGAGTAACAGGGAAACAGAGAGAAGCATAGAGAGCAGTAAAGAGCCTGATGCAAAATTGAAGAGAGACTGCGAAGTTGGTAACAAAAGGGGGCAAGACATTTTTAATATATGTAAGCAATATATGAAAGACCAGGGTTGTAATTATAAAGCTAAGAAGTGAAGGGGGGGACTGTGCAGAGACAGTACAGGAAAAAGCAGACAACTAGGAAAAATATTTTTGTTTAGTGTTCATAGAGGAAAGAGATGAGGAGGGACCACTCAAATGTAAATGAAGTATTGGAGTGAAGGAGGTGGACACTAGTCCATTTTTAGAGGTGAGAGTCCTGAAGGGCTTACAAATCTGAACATGGACAAAGCAGTGGTGCTAGACGGGGTCCACCCAAGGATACTGAGGGAGCTCAGGGAGGTACTGGCTGTACCTCTGATGGCCCTATTTAACAGCTCATTGGAAACAGGAGTGGTCCCGGAGGACTGGAGGAGGGCAGATGTAGTTCCTCTTCATAAAAGCAGTATCAGGGAAGAGTCTGTAAATTAGAGACTAGTCAGTCTGACTGCAGTGGTTGGAATGTTAGTGGAATTGCTGCTGAAAGAAAGGACTGTGGAATATTTTGAATCCAGTGGGTTACAATACCCAAGGCAGCAGGGATTCATGGGGGTGGGGAGGTCATGTCAAATGAATCTGATAGAGTTCTTTGAATGGGTGACCAAGGAACTAGATCAGGGTGGAGTGGTGGACTATAGCCTTAGATTTCACTAAGGCATTTGACAACGTTCCACATAGGAGTCTAGAAAGCAGGCTAGGTAGCTTAGTAGTGGGTCCAATGGTAAACTGGGTAAGGCACTGGTTCAGTGATAGGTGGCAGAGGGTGGTGGTAAACAGATTTCACTCCAAGGAAGGGAGGGTGACCAGCAGGTCATCTCATGGGTCAGTGCTGGGACCTGTCCTCTTTAATGTCTTTATAAGTGACATTGCAGAGAAGTTGGAAGAGAATGTCTGCCTCTTTGCAGATGACACTAAACTGCAGTATGTTGGACACTGTAGGGAGGGGTGGAAAGGATGAGCAGTGACCAGTGAGAACTCAAGGAGTGGTCAAGGGTATAGCAGCTGGATTTCAAAGCAAAAAAGTGCAAAATAATGCACCTAGGGCACAGAAACCCAGGGGTGGAGATGAAATGGGGGGGTGGTACTGACGACTGTGACACTCAGACAGCTGGTTCTGATTAATCTATGATTTTTGTAATATAAAAATGTGTTATTGAGTGTCTCTCATGAGACATGCTGAAACAGCCTGTGGAATGACACCCCCCTTCCCAGGTTTTAGCTACAAGGTGTTACCTGGAAGGCCAGGAGATAATTACAGGCTAGAAGAGGCCTAAATTAAGCATCTCTTGTTTATCTAGCTTAAGTGTAGCTTGCCAGCTGACAGGATAGAAAATATCCATTTTATGATGTTTAGAGGAGGAAAACCAGGTTATGTCACACTGGTGCAAATTCATAAATGTTCCTCTGATGTCTGTAAAAGCAGGATGTTGCTCATGGATGAAAGAAGGACTTAGAAATTAACCTTATTTAATTTTCCTTCTGAGTGATGACATCCTGATTGTATAATTTTTAATAAACAGAGGAAGAGCTGGGTGACATCAGGGAGAAGGCAGGCTCAAGACAGTGTTTTAATTATGCTGTGAGTGACCTGTAAAGACACATATGTTTGGACTCTCTTGACAACAGCATCTGTCTATCAGCACTATTTAGAAGAGATACATTAAATATATAAGTCTAATCATCTGGTGGTAGGAATTTTGCACTTTTTTTAACCCTTGTTCTTTTAAATGATTATATGTTTTTGTGATATATGGTTCTGTATTTACATTTTACATTTTTTGATCTATTTTTAAGTAGACCTCTACTTTAGAGACTACTTGATGTGCCTTTGAAATTCTTTTTCTTGACAAGTGAAGCATACATTGTTAAAGTTGACACTGTACAAAGCTTACTGGTTCTACCAAACTGGGAAAAGGTAAGAGTTTATTCTGAGTTTCTTTAATAGAGTTTTAAGGGTTCATTTTGTATGCCTGGTTAGGTGCCCATAGGCAAAAGATATCTGGCCCCCCCGGAAGAGCAGAATTATCTGAGCCTGTACATTGGGTACGCCAGCAAGAGGTTCACATTTTGAAACCCTCCAGAACTTGAGACCAAAGTTTGATTCGAACCCACAAAACAGACAGGAGGGTTACCCTGTTCTGTTAAGTGTTCACAAGACTGCGCTCGGAGGTTGGCACTGTGGGAGCAGAGGGCCTGACCTGCTGAGTGGGTTTGTGACAACGACCACCTAGCAGGAAAGAGCCCTGAGGGTGATCATATTGGATGGCCTAAAGTTGGACAGACAGTGAGATCAGGCATTTGGGATGGTGATTGGGATGCTCAGGTCCTTAGGGAAGGGAATCAGCAACAGAAAGAGGGAGGTGGTGTTGTCTCTCTATAGTTCACTGGTAAGGCTCAATCTAGATCACTATGTCCACTTCTGGAGACAACATCTCAGAAATGACATAGACAGAGTGGAAGTGATCAAGAGGAGGGCAACTAACATAGTGCAGGTTCTGCATCAGAACAAAAGCCCTATGATTAAAGGACCTAAATATATACACCCTAGAAAGAGATGGGGGGATATGATAGAGACCTTAATACCTTATGGGGTAAACAAGGTGCAAGAGGGAAGTATTTTTACAGAAAAAAAGGTTCTCAAGGACAAGAGGACATGGTAAGAAGCTGGAAGGGGATAGATTCAGGAGAGATGTGGGGAAGTACTTCCTCACAGAATGAGTGTCAGATTCCTGGAACAGTCTTCCAGCATAGGTGCTAGGGGCAAAATCATTGGGGGCTTCAAGAATGTATGGGATAGGTATAAGGTAATCTTAGTGAATAGGAAGGGAGATGAAAGGCTGAATATCAAACAGGGTCTGCAGTGATACTATAGGCAGGAAAATTTGCAGATTATGTGGGCCAGCGTTCTTATCCTCCAGGAGATTTTATGTTTCTATGTCCTAATACCACCCCTGTCAGTGTTTTGTTATTTTATCCAATTTCTTTAAGTTTTGGAATAAAAAGTTGTGGTTCATAGTGTCAAGGGCTTTAGATAGATAAAAACAACCTTAGTGTACTGACTTTAGGCCATAACTACTGTAGTACTGTATACAGAGCTGGCAACTTTAGTCAGTGTGGTACAATGATCTACCAAAAAAAAATTGTACTATTATCTTGAGGTCATGACTGTGGATTTTCAGGGGCCTGTAGATTCATGACAATTTTCAGTACTTTCTGTAGCCCAATAAGTACTTATATATGTCTAAAGTAATTTGGATCATGTGTGCTGTCAGTTTGATGGAGTAGGGGATGAGGAAATATTAATGCTCTGGAATATGTAGCTCTTTAAACTTTCACTTGTGCAATAGCTCTGATAATGAACCCTAAAACATCACATCACAAACAAATCACAACATGTTGCTATGGGTAGTGGCAGTGCTGTGCAGAATTTTCAAATTTTGGCAAAATGAAATTTTGCAGAATTTTTGACATTCCGCTGAAATTCTGTTGAATTTGGCCAGAACCAGAATGGCAGAATTCTGCAGCAGAAAATGGTTACAGAATTATTTATCTTGGGAAAAATTGCTGTTCCACAGAATATTATTCTGCTGTTCTCAGTATTTTCTGGTGAAATGGTTGTGGAATGATTTTCTGTGGCAAAATGCTGTTTCACAGAATATTATTCCATGGATCACAGGAGGCAGAATTCCAAGAAGAACCAGCAATATTCCATGCTAATTTCAACAGCAGAATTCTGCATTCCACACAGCAATAGGTAATGGTACTTGCATTATTTTGTATCCTCAACTTCTAAAAGTAGTTTTGCTTTTCTTCTTTATAGAGCTGTTATGTCTGTTAGAGGTGCTGACTGATTCTTTAGTCCGTGCTCCCTCTAATGGTCACCATCTCACCAGGTCTTACCTGCATTAGTTCCCCCCCGGCTTGCCCCCCATGGTGGTGGAGCTGAGGGAGGGAGGGCCATTCTTCCCATCCTCAGAGTCCAGATCCAGTTGGCAGGGGCTTGGGCAATGGCAAAGTTCGAGGCAGGCGAACAGGGCTACATAGTGCACAGTCCCTGATTTTCCCTTGTTTTTCTGATTCCCTGTCCCCAAGGCCAGTGCATGTGCAGTAGAGTAGGTGTGCAATGTGAAGATGTTGCATGTACTTGGAAACCCTGTGCCTGGTTGTTAGGGGCAGATGCCTACTGTGTCACCCAGCTTCCAGTGGTGGCAACTGCCAGCAGCTTGCATTGGCCTCCCTTCTCAAAGGATGAGTGCTGTCTATGGATGCTTGATCCTCCTCCTTCCCCCGGCTGTCCCCTAAGAGATTCATGTCTGTTCCTTAACCTGTGTTGCCAGTGTGGCAGAAGGTAAGGTACCCAGTGCCTAAGCCCCCTACCCCATCGGGCCGGCCTCTAAAAGTAGTTTAACTTGCAGGGCTTTTCCTGCAGCACCAGCTACTTAAGTTATGGAACTGCACATTGAAACACATAGAGGAGATCTAAAATCAGAAAGTCAATGATTACTGATTGTGGTAAATCACAGTATGTTAAATTTTTCTGGCAATTTGAGTGCTATTCTCTGAAGTGTCTTTATGGTGGCAGTACATTGAATACGGTTTCAAAATATGGTCTTGCAAGATTACAAGAACTGCCCCTCCTGCTATCTCCAGGATGCTGTTTGCCCAGTTGCCATGACCAATCCCAGAGCCTGACTTTCCAGGGTAGAGTGACATGGGAAGGTTGGGACAATGGCCTTTTGACCCAACACACAGGAGGGCTAGGAGTAGTCACAGAAGGGTTGGGTCAAAAGGGAGTTATTTAAGGTCCAGGCAGGAGAGGGTCAGCCTCTTTCTGCCTGGATATGAGGAGGAAGTGCATCAAAGCACAGAACACTATGGCCAGCAGCTATCAAGAGTGTTTTGATAATAACTGTTAAGTGAGTAGACCAGCATCAGCTCAACAGGTGAGTGTGCCCAGTCTTGTGCCCAGGTATCATGCATATTTTTGGGGAGATTGTGAGTGCAGGGTGTGGGGGTAGTGGCCTATGGTGGCCTTTGTCCTCCACAGTAATATGACACAGGTATGGCAGTGGCGGGCCCTTGTGGCAGTGGCTGCGTGGTTGGCCCAGTCATCTCCCCTTCCTAGAGCAGGGCTCATGCCTGTTGCACATAGATACCATACTACCCATCTCATAAAAACCGAATCAGTCCAGCAAACAAAACTATATATCTATATCCATATCTATCTATCTATCTATCTATCTATCTATCTATCTATCCATCCATCTATCTATATCAATAAAGATTTAAAAGCCTATTAGACACAAACCAGTCCCGTAGCAGCCTGTTCAGTAAGCATCGTTATATATCTTGGGGTTTAGCCTGGGGCAGGAGTATGGCAGAAATGTTGGACCGCCACAAAGTGAGGCGACAGGGAATTTTATTGTGAGTCACCACCATCCCCACCCTGTTCAGTAAGCCAGCCCTTGGTTTGGGTTCTTCCATATATTTGCCAGATAGGGCTCCAATAACCTTTTTCAGATGGTTGTTAAGGTTTTCAGCCACTCCACTGCAGCAGATCACAGTGCCTTGATTGGTGGATTTGGTGCCCTATGTTGGTCAGAAGGGGTGCAGGTGGTACGTCCTGTTTTCTTCTGGCATTCTGGCTTCTGGCTCCTGGTGGCAGTTCCTACACCCACAGTGGATGCTTGTGGCTATCTCTAGGCTGCATTTCTGCTTGGGGCATTTTGCAGGGCAGTTCTGGTGATCCCTGGGTAGGTCTGGTGCAGGCAAGGGAGTGGGCAGGCATTCTAGCCAGGTGAGGAATCCTTACACCAGCAGGATGCCTTCAGTGATGCCAGAAAAAAACAAGAAAGAAGCAGCAGTGAGGGGGGAGATAGATACCGTAGATAGATAGATAGATAGATAGATAGATAGATAGATAGATAGATAGACAGACAGACAGACAGACATATAGATGTAGATATAGATATAGACAGAGATGATATATATATATATCTATACTGTAGCTATAGAAAACAAATCCTAGCAAGAGGCAATATGGCTGCAAAATCATGGTATTGTGTGGAGTGAGAAATGTGTAAACTAGTAATGTTTGCACTAACCACTGAGCCACCTAACTGCAGTTGTGATACACACACACACTGACTAATACATACACACATATATGTATACACATTCCAGTGTAACATAACAGTGCATTGTCTACACACATTTTTACTGAAAAAAAAGACATTGATGGATCATTTTCTTCTTTTCAGGCTCCAAGGGACATTGGGGGGGGGTTGTAACTAGACACCTCATTTAAATATGCAATAACATGCATAAGGCTGAAACTGATCTGGATAGTGGGAATGTAGACCAGCATTTTGTGCACTAACCACTGAGCCACCTAACTGTACTTTCTTATTGTTGTGATATATACACACACACTGACTAATACATTTACACATATATGCATATATATGTATTCCAGTATAGCATAGCAGTGCATGGATTAAACACACAGAGCATTGCCACACACCCACTAACACACATATGTTCTCATTTAGTTTTTTCTAAAAAAAAAGTCCCACCATGTTTGATTTAGATATAGCACTGTAAACCTGGCAAGGGTTAGGATTGAGAAATAAAAAAAAGAAACAGTCATGGCGCCCAGCATAAAAGGTACATAGAAGCAGATTTGACAGGTATGCTTATATTTTTGTTAACTGTAGCTGAAAAAAACTTTTGGGAAAAACATTTCTAGCTGCACTGCTGCTTTAAGATTCCTCATGTATCACAGATTCCTCACAACGAACACAGCAGCATGACTCAAGTGAACTATTCGTTAAAAGATAACCTACTAGAAATATTGCCAGCTTGTGTATCTATTAATGACATCACATTAGATACAGCATCTTGAATCTCATTCTGTTATTTGCTATTTTTTGCCTGTCTGACCACAGTTCAAGACAAAGTTGGAAAGAAGGTAAAAGAATTAAAGAAAACATATACTATACAAAATAATGTACAAAATGGGTAGCCATCCACAAGGTGGACGTTTTCATGTCTGGCGTAAACAACATCATAGAGCCCTCTCGAGCTTTGCTATTCAGGTCTATGATGTCATCTAACCCTCTCAATGGAAACACATCTTTGTGTATACTGTAGCTGCACAAACATTATTCTGTATGAGTGGTTGACAGACGAACTGTAATATCTTCCACTATCAGAATTAATAATGGCATCATTCAACTTCCAATTCAGCAGAATGCCAGAGAACATTGCACTAGTGCCCTATCCAGACACTTCCGTCACTCAAAATGTGGGGACACTGTCCTTTAAAATGTAAAGAAAAGACAGCATGTGGGGCACAAACTCAAATAATAAAGATAATAATAATAATAGGGAAGAAAGAAAAGAAAGAAAGAAGAAAGAAAGAAAGAAAGAAAGAAAGAAAGAAAGAAAGAAAGAAAGAAAGAAAGATTGATTCATGGATGGACAGCCAAAGTAAACACAGCTCAGCTGGAGGTTATATATTGTATGGACGAGGGTTGTTCAGATATGCTTTAAAAATGTATAGTTATGAAAACAGGTCATTTTTAGGATATTGTTCCTCAAATTCCAATATGCTAAAAACCTCAGAAATTAACTCAAAGTTTAGAATATCCAATATCAGAATATCCTAAAATCTGTCAGGATTTTAGGATAGCCTAAGCAGAATCCGACAACATCCAACAGTCAGATCAGATACTGTAATCCTAATATCTATCTTATAAAAGATTGGATTTTGACGTATCCTAACATCCCTAGCATAGACATCTTTAGGGGTCCTTCCAAAACATCTTCAGAAGTCCCCCCCCCCCATGTCAATCACTCATCATGAAAGGAATATTGTAAACATTGTCCCAGCTTGTGTTGATCAAAGGAGCCTCCTTATTAGAAACAAAATTATTCACCTTTGGTATAGAACCCCCTTACAGCTCCATAAAATAGGACTGACCACTCAGGACCTATGTTGGAGATGTCAAATACCTGCAGCAGATCTACTTCACATTCTGTGGAGCTGTAAATCCCTTCAACCCTTATGGAGAAAGGTAATTCAGTTTTGCTCAGCTACCCTAGCCAGTAACCTACCTCTCTCCCCTTCCTTCTGGTTACTTGGTATAACATCTGTTGAATGGTCACTGTCACAGTCACAGGTGTTATGGCTCACCCAAGCATCGGGCGAACTCCTTCAGCTCATTCTTGTGAATTGGAGAACTTTATGTCTTCCACTATTCCAAGTCTGGTTAGCAGCAATGGAATCATTAGTGTCCCACACACGCCTTATCCATTTTGCTAAAAAAAAAAACGACTGCAGCTTTTCTGGAAATATGGGCGCCATATTTAGGTCAGGTTACCCATTCTCATTCTATACCACTGGTATCAAATACAAAAAAGTTACTAAAGCCCCAGTGAACTTAATAGCTACTTGTTTATGGACTGAAATACTGTAGAGCCTGGATAAGTATGCCTGACAATCTCTTCTCTCCTATGTAATGTTCCTAGTAATGTAACTTCCACATAATTGTTAATAATGTGTCTTCTCTATGCGAACCCTTCTGTAACCTCAAACTGTGAACAGTAGATCTGTAAGTGAGTTTAAAAGCAACTTTTATTTTCTTTTTATGTTACCTGCTGTAACGGGTATGTTGTTTCCTCAATAAAAAGATTAACTGCAAAAAAAAATAAATAAATCATTGTCCCAATATTTTCAGCAGTGTTCCTCAGTAAACAGTCATACTACCTAACCACACATACTAATCTTGTGTTTTGTTTTGTTTTCTTTAGTGACCAACAATACTTCTCTACTGTCTCTGATTTTCAGGGATGTGGCTGATTTTTCCTCAGAAAAATTCATAAGTCCCTTCTAAATGTGGCATTTCTGTCAGTGAAGAGACTTGAAACATGAAAATTTGCCAGACATCATCTCTACAGTCAAGTTCTCCTTCATAGAAACATAGACTTTGATTGCAGATAAGGACCGCTTGGCCCACCCAGTCTGCCCATTTCCCTACCTATTGGATAAGCTTTAGATCCTAGTTTCACCAACCGCCTACTTCCTCCTACCTCCCACTAGACTTGCCTTATGTCTGTCCCGTGCATTCTTAAATTACCCCACTGTTTTTGACCCTATGACCTCCTCAGAAAGGCTATTCCATGCGTCCACCACCCTCTCCATGAAAAAATAATTCCTCACATTGCTCCTGAGTCGTCCCCCCTCTATCTTCAAATTGTGCTCCCTTGTTCTTGCACATCTCTTTTTCTGAAAGATGCCACCCTCTTGGACTTTGTTGATTCTCTTGAGGTACTTGAAAGTTCCTATCATGTATCCCCTCTCTCACCTTTCCACGAGGGTATACATATTAAGCTCTTTTAGTCTCTCTTTGGCTTCTGGTGCAGACCCTGCACCATTTTAGATGCCCTTCTCTGGACTGCCTCCATCCTGTGTATGTCCTGGCGGAGACAGGGTCTCCAGAACTGCATGCAGTACTCCAGATGGGGTCTCACTAACTGTCTATACAGACGGATAACAATTTCTTGTTTTCTACTGGTGATGCCTCTCCCTGTGCATCCCAGTATCCCCCAGCCCTCCTTACTGCCTTCTCACATTGCTTGCCTACCTTTTGGTCATCTGATACGACTACCCCAGGTCCCTTTCCATTTTTGTTGTTGTTAATACCCCCCTCCCCATTGTGTTTCTTGATGTGATAATAACATTTCTGTAAGAGGTGTTTCTGATGCCGGTCATCATTCTGCTCTGCTTTTTTTAAAGCCTTCAGGAGGTTGAGAGGTATGTTGACCACTATGGCAAAATAGTCATAATTTTTGGGGCTATGGTGACTCGATTTAGACATAGTTACTATCTTCATCCAGCCCAATGCATTACAGTCCCCAACCCTGCCATAAGAACACATCTGACCCTGACGTAATCTTTCTTTCTTTCCGATTCCAAATTCCCACATAGGTTTCTGATTCCACACTTCCTTGCAAGGGTCTGGCACCCGCAACCCCAAAGTAAGACTAAACAACTGCAGCTAGCTCTTGTTGGGGGGAGCAGTATTCCCCTCCCCCAGTTCCAGTACTACTTGATTTCTCTCTGCTAACTACAATCTGAAAACCGTTGCTAGGTAAGGTTTGTTATTCGGTTCCGGTGGGCTCACAGAACTGCACCCTGCAAAAAAGGGTTCTATGTGATTTGAGCAAAACAAAAAATGGCAACACCAAAAAGAGCGAGGGAATAACATTTAACACAAAAACAGCAGAGTCACTTGTTAGTAGCTACACAAAAGAGTGAATGAGGTGCCAGATGGCAGTAATGCTCAGGAACCAAATAATGAATGGGGCATTCCAACTGTTCCTCATGCCTTACTATTCTGTGGGGGGCTTTGCCCTCCCTCTTTGCGGGGGACTCTTCCTCCTCCTGCACCACCCATAAAAATATATAATCAACACCGGGGGGGGGGTGATCAACTAGTGGATGGAGAGAAGACAGGATGGGGTGGAGGGTGTAGGTGGAGGGAGAGAGAAGTCAGCTACAGTAGTGTTAAAAAAATAATATATATATCCTGTATCTAATATATATATATATATAAAACTGTATATATATAAACCGAAAAAGGCACTCCAGGAATCAAACCTAGTGCTGCCTCCTACAGCAGCACACACAGTCACCAACCTAAACCTCTGTTCTACACTGCCAGCACACCTTGGGGTAGCACACCCTAACAAGGAGGGAGGGTAGCAGTGAGTCCACTTGTGTGCAGATCCTGGTTACACCCCTACTTGGAGCCACATGACAATCCCTCTTGTAATCCTAACTACTGCTCCCCCACTGGTGACTTGGCACCATAACCCTACTTGCTGACATTACTGGCACTCTGACGACATAGTCACCGAAATTTACTTCACTCTTTTTGACTCACTTTTTTTGATTCGCCCATATGTGGTCATTCAAATCATGAGATACCGCAAAAAAAGTCCCTCTTTTTGTCACTTGGTTCCATCTAACCTTCAGACTTTGATAGAACAACAGTTTTTTGCATAAAATTAACACATTCAAGGGAAGGCAGGTGAATTGTGTTTTTTATGATCAATTCTAACCTCAACCCTGAGTGTTCCCTTGTGCTTAGCTGGTCTGATCTGACTGCAAATCTTCTTATTCTTAATAGCAAAGCTCAACTAAAAATGAAAGACACTCTTGTATCTTCCTAGTTGAAGTCATTAAATGTCTGTAACTAATTATTATTGTGGCAGTATTTCTTAATTGGCCCTGTCCTTTGTCCTGCCTATTGTGTAATTTTATTCTGGTTATGGTTCAGACTGAGTAATTTTTGTACCAAAATGCCTATGCAATGTATTGTCAGTGTAATGCTGCTACTGAATATAACTAATCTGGGTCATCCCTGAAAAGGGATTCCATTGTCTCAGTGGGATCTACCTCATTAACAAAATTCAAATAAAAAATTAAAAAATGATTATTATTATTATTGATTTATTTTTACAGTGTTTATTGTGACTTGCAAAAGAAGAACAAACACAGTTTTTTTACCTTCCCTACAAGATGATTTGGGTTCTTTACATGGCTGCAGAAGGACGCAGATGGATTAAGGAATTCCAGCTGAGAGCTCTAGTGTTAACATTTTGTAGAAGACGGATAGGAAATGTTAGGTGTTTTTTTTTTCTGTCTGTCTGCCTCTAAACATCTCACATCAGCTCCTTTAGTTCAGTTGTTGACCTTTTAATAGGTGCGAAATCTGGGGGTAATACTTGATGATGGACTGAGACTTTGTTCTCATGCGTCAGCTGTGGTTAAGTCCTCTTTTTATCATCTGAGGAATATCACCCGGATTAAGCATCTAGTTCCATCTGGCAACCTTACAACTTTGATCCACACCTTTGTGATCTCATGCTTGAACTACTGTAACTCCCTTTACCTAGAGCTTCCAGGGGTTGATATCCACCACTTGCAGCTGGTGCAGGACACTGTGGCCAGGTTGTTGTCTGGATTATCTTGATCCAGTCATACCACACCTGTGCTGTGCAAACTGCACTGGTTGCCAGTTCAGTGGTGGATCACCTTCAAGGTCAGCTTACTGACCTATAAAGCCCCTACATGGACAAGGACTGAGCTACCTGCAAGATCTCCTGCACCCTTCCTGCCCCATCCGACTGCTCCACTCAGCCAATGAGGTATTGCTGGTGATTCCCAGGATATGGTTAAAAATTTCTGGATCATGGGCATTTTCATTTGTAGCCCCAACCCTGTGGAATTCTCTGCCTCATCAGATACGATAGTGTCTGACAGTGGAGATCTTTAAATCTGCTTTAAAAACTTATCTATTGGGTTTGCCTTTGGTGATATTCCTTAATCTATGTAGGATTACTGCAGCTGTGTTTTATACTTATTGATATATATTTGATTTTAGAATGTTATTGTTTTAATTGTTATTTTATGGATTGTATAGTGCTTTGATACTTTGTGAATAGCACTTGATAAATAAAGATAATATTATTATTACTATTATTTAGCAAACCACTTCCTCTGCCCCTGAGTTGATAGATTTTATGATTAAAATGTTAGAGCTTCGGATGTCTCTGCAAAGGTTACTGAGAAGCTACACACTATATAGTGGGGAGATAATGAAGGAGCAAGCAGTGAATGGAGGGGCATTTAACCCTTCCATGACTTGGATTGAATCCAAAATTGAGAATGGCAGTACTGAAAGCTGCAATTAGCCATCTTACAGTAGTTGGACCAGCGTACGTGAGTGTTTTGGTGTGAGAGGGAATTATCTGGAAATACTGTCCCTGCAGCAGCAAGATGAAACACGTGAGACGTTTAAGCAATAAGGCACATCAGGGTGTGTGTTATTGTATAATAGCATAACTTATTGGGTGAGTTGAAGCACAAGGAGAAGCTGCGTGCTTCCACCACCTGAGGAGTGACATTATTACACAATAACACCAATAACACATACCCTGGAGTGCCTTATTGCTATTATACAATGGTTCGATTTAGAAGAATAGTAAAAAGTAAAAAAAAAAAAAAAATTATGACAGTGTGTGTGTGTGTGTGTGTGTGTGTGTGTGAGTGGCTTATATTGGAAGTATGAGAAAAAGTAGTCCTGTAGAGTAGTAGAGGTAATATCATCAGTGACCTGGAGGGTATTATTATTTCGGTAAACCAAAATAAAATGAAATTCAATCTCAACAAATGCTCTATAGTACACTTTGGCAGGAATAACATCCAGCAGGATTATTTCATTAATGGGGTTAAGTTAAGAAAAGTTAGTAGTGAAAGAGATCTGGGTGTGCTTATTAGTAACAACCTCAAAAGTTTTCCGCACTAATAAAACTGGGCATCTAATCAACTGTGTTCAAAGATCATTCCACTCTAGATCTGAAGCTGTGCTCATGCCCCTCTACAAATCATATATCAGACCACACTTAGACTATTGCTACCCCTCAAGTGGTATCCAAAACATATGGTATTATTTATGACTGGATCTGGCCCGATAGTTTTGGCCTAATGCATTACTGGTCCTCCCTTTTTCCTGACCAAGATATCACATGGCCTTCCTTATGGCAAAGCTGTCACACATTTGTTACGCAAGACAGGCCTTGATTTATGCAATTCAAAATCCTACATATTCTTTATTATTCCCTTCAAAAATGGTTAAGCTGGGATTGATCCCATCTTCAACTTGCACCCGATGCCTTCAGGATGAAGATGATTTACTTCTTATTTTCTGGACATGCCCTAAGGTAGCCTCCCTCTGGGATAATATTAAACAGTGGGTAGATCCACTAGGCTTAACGGACATATTTACGGCAGAAATTTGCCTATTAGGAGACTTTTCCACCATCCCGATTTTAAACCGGAGATACCATATAGCTCTAATTGCCATGTCTGTTAAAAACTAGTTTCAAGACATTGGAAAGATACTGCAGAAATCTCATATACTGAATGGTTGCAAGAACTTCTAGCAAACCTCAAAATAGAAAAGGCCATAGCCAGCCTGCATAACAGACCCAAGAAGTTCAATGAGATCTGGGGCCCCCTGCAAGCCCTTTATTCCCTCCAATAGATTGCAGATGCCACCTCTTTTTCAACCTGATTTTGTCTAGATATATGTGCTCTGTGTGGATTGATTGGATGGGGAGAGAGGGAAGGGGAGGAGGAGGGGAGTGGGTAGGAGGGATGAGGAGGGTAGATCCGTTGACTTCACTCTGTATAATCTATACTATTTATGTGTACCAAGGATCTCCTCTCTGTAAATCGAGGTTAATAAACTTTAAATTGGAAAAAAAAGACTATTGCTTCCAGCATTGGAGCCCCTATTTAATGAAGGATATAGATATAGTCGAAAGAAGTCAGAGGAGGTTCACTAAACTTATATCACGCTGTAAGAATAAATCATATGGTGATAGGTTAACTAGGTTAGGACTATGGAACATAGCACTTAGAAGGAAAAGAGGTGATATTTTACTATTGCAGAGATTGATTAGGGATCCTATCCTAATGGAAGAACTAGGGTTAGTTTTCAAGGAATGCAAATATGATTTAATGGGGCACAAATGCCAGCTGACTGAAACAACGCCAAAAAGTGAACTATGCAAGTGTGCTTACGTCCCTAGAGTAATAAGACTCTAGAACCAGCTTCCAGATGAGGTTGTTGAGGCAGAAAATGTCTTATTGTTTAAATCTAGGCTTGATCAATTTTTCAAGGAAGATAACTATGGTTATCACCACTGAGCAGTGGGGGACAGTACTTATGGGCCTCGGCCTTCTGTAGTCCTGTAAACCGAAGTATTAATGAAAGTATATATTAAACAGACAAACATTGTGGTATGAAATTGTTCAGCTCTTATCTTAGTATCATTGCCTTCTCATGCAGAGATTCAGCGGTCCGGCTATGCCAGGAAAGACTGCTTTTTGGGGGAAATAATTTATTTTATTTCGGCTTGGTCAAGATAACTGCTTTATGACAGAAATATTAGCTTACGACGTGCATCGGAGATTTTTTATTGTTGCTTATTGTTCTTGGGAATATGTGAGGATATGTGAGGGCAAGACTGTTATTTTTTGCTTCTTATTCCTCTTGGAAATATATACAGTAAATGATTCTTTCCTATGTACATATATGTATTTGTGTGGTGTTTTATTATAATCTAATAATGACTGCTGGAATCACTGTAGAACATGTCAGATTGGGACTTTCCTCTATGAGCCCTGGCAACACCAGGTCTGGTGATCATCTCAGTCCTAGCCCTCATTTACTATTGGGTCTTAGATCACTACTTGGCCAGGTGACACATTGCCCACCCCTTTCCACCCCAGTCATTTCCAGTCTTCACACCCCTTTAGCATTGTCCCTTGCAAGTTTATTTCTTTCAAAAAATGCCATCTCCTGACACTGTTTCCGGAGTCAGCTTTGTCATTTCAATTATAGCCCCTCACTAGGGTTACTCCTCTGGTCCTCAAACTATATTAACTTGAGAGTGACCCTGCTCCAAACTTTGGGGGAAAGGGATCTTATTGTCTGCACTGTTGAGCTCTGCCCTCCCACAACCCAACAGCCACATTTAAGTTATGTCATCTGACTGTATGAATGGGGCACACAACTTGAGGGGAAGGAAGTGGACTACATCATAGACGATGCAAGGATTACTGATTAATAAACCTGCCTAGCATTATCAATAACATAGCCACACCAACCCCATCCAGATCATACACCTTGCACATGCTGTCAGATGACTGTATTGAAAGGCAACAAATGAGTTTTTGGTTGGGTAACTGAGTTAGCCTGGATTGTGAAAACAATTGATTTTCTTAAAAATGTGGACCACAAGTCAGCAGGGGACCCACAATCAAAAAATGTATTTTGGGAATGGATGGTGTCATTTAAAAAAGTGGATGGAGACAGCATTTTTGTAAGAGAAGGGGGAGTGGTGGTGGGCGAGGGATGACAGTGGTAAAGAGGGTAGATATCATACACTTCTTTGTAGCCTGCTTTCTTCCATGCCAGCAAATACATTGTTGATATGAACATACAAAATTGCCAGCAGAAACAGACCTCATGGTCTATCGAGTCTGCTTGAGTGTGCAGCAAGCCCCTCATCTCGCAGCTGCCCCCCTGCCCTCCCCTTCACAGTATCCCTTCCTTCCTAGTCCCATCCCCTCTTAAAACTGCCCACCATCTTACAGGACACTATTTCATCTGGTAAGCTGTTCCATTTGTCCACCATTCTTTCCGTGAAAATATCTCTCCTCATCTTCCTCTTGAATCTTCCCCCTCCAATGTCAGTCCATACCCTCTCTTGTCCCTCCCCCTTCTCATCTGAAAAATCCCTTCTGTTGTTGGTCCTGTTTATCCCCTTCAGATGTTTAAAGGTCTCCATCATATTCCCCCTATCCCTTCTCTCCTCCAGTGAATACATATTCAGTTTTCCCAGTCTGTCCTCGTAGGGCTTGCTCACCAATCCCTGGATCATCTTTGTGGCTCTTCGCTACACCCCCTCCAACAATATGATGTCCTTCCTCAGGAATGGGAGCCAGTACTGCACACAGTACTCCAGTAAGGGCCTGACCAATGACCTATACAGGGGCAGGGGCAGAATAACCTCCCTCCTTCTGGAGGAGAGCCCTCTCGCAATACACCCCAGCATTTTGTGGGCTTTTGCTGCCACCTTCCTGCACTGAGCAGAGTTGTTCATGCTTCCTGTAATGATCACTTCTAGGTCTTTCTCCTCTGTGGAGCTCCCCAACTGTACCCCATTTAAGTGATGATCTCTCCCCTGGTTCCTGGCTCTGAAGTGCAGAACCTTGCACTTCTTGACGTTGAACCCCAACTGCCATGCTTCCGCCAACTCCTGCAACTTAGCCAGGTCCTCCTGCAACCCCTTCCACCCATCCGCATCATCAACCACAGCTCCCATCTTGGTATCGTCTGTGAGCACACTGATCTTGCTCTGGATCCCATGTCAGATATCTGCAGTAAAAATCTAAAAACAGGGACCGTTCCCAGTACTGATCCCTGTGGTACTCCGCTCATCACTGCTTCTGGTGAAAAGAGGTCCCCCCTTCCACCACCCTTTGCTGCCTTCTCTTTAGACAGTTTGTGATCAATTTCACCATTTTGGTCCTGCCCCTACATATGCCAGTTTCTCCCTCAACCTCTCATGTGACACTGAATCAAGGGCCTTGCTGAAGTCCAAATACAGGACATTCACTGCATGGCCCTTATCTAGTTTCTGCATCACCCAGTCGTAATACTCTAAAAGGTTTGTCTGGCAGGATCTGCCCACTATAAATCCATGCTGTTGACCATCCTGAAGACCATTTTCCTCCAAGAAGCTCACTAGCCTCTCTTTTAGTATGGTCTCCATGAGCTTTCCCACGATCGATGTGAGGCTCAATGGCCTATAGTTTCCTGGTTCATCCTTTCGGCCACTTTTGTGGATGAGCATCACATGGGCCATTCTCCAGTCCTGTAGTACACATCCCGAGTCCAGGGAGGTATTGAACAGGTCAGCCAGTGGTCCCGCCAGGACCTATGCCAACTCCCTTAGTACCCTAGGGTGAATGCCATTGGGTCCAGGTGCTTTGTACACCCTTAATGCCCTCAACCCATCTAGCACCAGTCTCAGCTACCTGGATGCCTTGGCCTTCCTGACTAGTCTGGTAACCTCTCTTGACTTCCCCATGTATGTATGCTAATCTTCACCTCTCCCCGATTTCCTGTACTTTCTAAATGCTACCTCTTGTCCCTCACCCCTTCCATAACCTCCTGTGTCATTCAGCTGGGTTTCTTTGTCCTTCTCTTCTTGCTTTTCTTCCTAGTGCAAGACTCTGTTTCCCCCACCAGCCGTTCCTTTATGATACAGATATGTACAGGGAGGTACAGATATGGCACACTGATGAGTCTAAATGAGGACAAAACACGTGTCTGTATCTGCTGTTCTTAGTCTTTGTTGATTGTATTGCAAGGCCTTTTGGCAGTATGCAATTCTACTAAAGTTGAACCAGTCCAAATAAATTCCTGGGCATTTGCATATACATAGATACATAGATACATAGACAGTGTTGGCAGATAAGGGCCTATGGCCCACCCAGTCTGCCCATTTGAGCTTGTAAGTTCAGTTTGTTTTCCTAGAAGTCTGTTGCCCCTTACCCCTGACCTCCAGAATTCCTTTAGGTCTATCCCATGCATTCTTAAATCCCGTGATTGTTTCAGCCCCCACCACTTCCTCTGGCAGGGTGTTCCACTTGTCCACCACACGTTCTGTGAAGAAATTCTTTCTCATGTTTCCTCTGAATCGTCCTCCCTCCAACTTCATCCCATGCCCTCTAGTCCTGGAACATCTTTTTCGCTTAAAAATAGTGTTTTTCTGCACCCTGTTCCTCCCTGTAAGATACTTGTATGTATCTATCATATCCCCTCTCTCCCTCCTCTCCTCCAGGGAGTACATGTTCAGTTCCTTCAACCTGTCTTCATAGGACTTGTGATGCAATCCATGCACCATCTTTGTTGCCCTCCTCTGAACCTTCTCTACCCTGTCTATGTCCTTACATAGGTATGGTCTCCAGAACTGTACACTGTACTCCAGGTGGGGCCTCACTAGTGTCTTGTATAGCGTAATTATGACCTCCCTTTTCCTGCTGGTGATGCCCCTGCCTATACATCCCAGCATCCTATTTGCTTTACCTGCTGCCTTGTCACACTGTTTCCCTACCTTGAGGTCATCAGAGATGACAATCCCAAGATCCTTTTCTGCTTGGTGCATGCTATATCCTCACCCCCAATTGATATATTGTGCCAGGGTTTTTGTGCCCATATGCATTATCTTGCACTCTTTGCATTGAATTTCAACTGCCAAACCCCTGACCATTCTTCAAGTTTCTGCAGGTCCCTTCTCATTCTGTCTACACCTCTGGTGTGTCTACTCTATTACAGAGCTTTGTGTCATCAGCGAACAGTGAAATTCTGCCTTCTAGGTCCTGCATAATGTCACTGATGAAGATGTTGAATAGGACCCGGTCCAGCACTGATCCCTGTGGTGCCCCACTGGTCACTCTTCCCTCTGTGGAGTGACAGCCATTTACCACCACCCTCTGTGTCCTGCCACCCAGCCAGTTACCTACCCACCACACTACTGTCGTCCCACACCCATATTCCCCAGTTTGTGTAATAGTCTTCTATGTGGCACAGTGTCAAAGGCCTTGCTGAAGTCCAGATAGGCCATGTCCACTGCCCTCCCTGATCCACCTCCCTAGTCACCCAGTCAAAATTCAACGAGGTTGGTCTGACATGACCTCCCCTGGTGAAACTATGCTGCCTTGGGTCCTGTAGTCCATTGACAACCAGATGTTCCACCAATCTCTCCTTCAGTAGTGCTTCCATGATCTTCCCCACTACTACTCCCTTGATGCTTTGCATTATAGGGGTACCGGTATGTGCAATTTTTGTTTTCTTTAAAATTTGGCTGCATGGCCAATGTCATCCAGGATAACCCTTGTCCCAGTGCATTTGCTCTGGGGTTCTTTTGTTGTTCCTTTCTTTATGATGTCCCATTTCTGTTCTGCATTGATGTGTGGTTACATTCCTGCCAGGTGCCTGCCCCAAATTTCCCCCATCTTCTTAAAGTCTGCCCCTAAACTCAGTCACCCTTGTAGCCATTCCCCTGTTTCCTTCACTCTGTTGAGCATGAACGACATCGAATAGTGGTCACTCTCAACCAGTGGTTCCAACACTTCCAGATTCCTTACACCTTCACTGTTATCCTGTACAAAGTCCAGAGTCCTTTCTAACTGAGTTGGCCCATGGACCAGCTGTGTCCGAAAGCTGTCTTGAAATGATTCTAGCAGGATCCACTCACTTGCATTTGTGGTGGATGGGGTGCCCCACTCCACCCCCGATAGGTTGAAGTCCCCCACCACCACTGTGCTCCCCTTCCTGCAGGTCCTCCTAATTTGTTCAGCTAATTTCCTGTCCAGGTCAATCCCCTGAGCCACTGGCCTGTACACAAGACCCATCCTCAGTGTTCTATTCTTTGCATCTTGGAACTGCATCCATTGTGCTTCTGTCCTCCCCTCCTCCTCTTTCTCCCTTATCCCCTTCCTTACATAGATTGCCACTCCCCCCATTCCCCTTAAAACTATATTTTCTGAATAACTTGAACCACATAATCATCATATCCCAGTCTTGGACTGGGTGGCCCTCGTTTCCATGATGGCTGCAATGTCCACTCCCTCCACCACCAAGAAAGCCTGTAACTCTGCTCTTCTATTCCTTAGGCTTCTTCCATTCAGTGAGACCACACTCCAGCCTGTCTCCATCCCTTTCCCCACCCTCATTCTTTTCCTCTTTATCCTTCCCTGTGCCGATTCCCCTCTGCCTTTACCCATAACTAGGAGGGTGAGCTCATTAGGCTCCCTTTCTGGACCCTTTTCCTATCAACGGTCCCCTCACCAACCCCCTCCTAGTTTAAATCCACCTTTGTTGATATTTACCCCTCTATTCCCCATTTTAATGCTCCTTTCCCTCACTGCTCAAATATAACCTGTCCCCTGCATATAGGTCACTATTGCCCCAGGTTCTGCCCAGTCTGACACCAATCTGCACTCCCTGGTACAGCACCAATGCCTCAGCCACTCATTGAACTCCTCTATCCTTTTTTTCCTTACTCTAATCACATATAGTACCTGGAGCACCTCAGAGAATGCCACCGACCCCCCAACCTCCTCACACTGCCTACCCAGCTCCTCAAACCTCCCTTTTACCACCTCTACCGTCTCCCCTGCCAAGTCATTTGTACTCATGTGCATCACTATGTGAGATTTCTCCTTCCCCCTCCGTGCGTATTTTAGAAGTGCCTGCCCGGCCCTGCCCATGGTCAACCACAGAATAGCCTCGATCCAGATACAACTGTGCATTTCTCCCTTTCTGCCCCACATGACCCCTTTCAATATAGAATCCACCAGCACTAGTACCCCCAAATTCTCATCCCATACCCCATTTCCTGTTTTCTCTGTCCACATTTCCAGAGTCCACACAGCCCTGCTCTTTATTACCTCTACCCACACCATTTGTGACTCCTATATCTTTCCCCCTTGTTTTCACCTCTCCCTCCACCTCTACTCAGCTCTTCCACTCCCCCCTTCTTCCTTTCCCAGCCTGACTCCTGACTACTGGGCCTTCACTACCCTTCTCTTCCTCTCCCCCCATGATCTCCAACATCTCCACTACCACCTCCGATGCCAACACTGCAAACCTATTACTTGCTACTCCCACAGTGGTGCTCATCTCCTCCTTCCCCTTGCCCTGAGCCTTCCCTCCACTTACTTCCACTCTGCTCTCCTCACCCCACCCCCTACATCCTCACAGGATTTAGCCCTGTTGTTCCTCCTCCTCTGCTTCTCACAGCTAATCCTCCCAGGGTCCCTCCTGACCCAGCCCCCTTCCTCACCCTCTCCAGCTCCCTCCAGAGTCCCTGTACCTCCTCTTCTGGTCTCCTCATCCTGTAACAAACTGGTCAACCTCCCAGTTTCCATGGCATATTCATCCAAACAGCTGCCCCACAATCTCTGCACCCCCAAATCCTCCCTGTGGCTACCCCATCACTCCATGGTGCCCACCATTCGATCCACTATTCTGATGTCTCCTGTCACCTTTATTTGTACCCATCCACCCCGGTGCAGTCCCTCACATAATGCCCCATTTTCCTTCTCTCCATTATTCACACTTAACTTAAATGTAACCTCAATTCCTTATCACACAGTCTGTATAGCAGTAGCAGTATACCATATGTGATCCTACTAACTTTCTTCCAAGTCCTTCTTTACCCCATTCTCCCTAGTTTACTAGTTCAGAAATGCTAGTTAAATCATTTATACATGACCTTGCCAGTTTAAATGTTAGACTTTCAACTTTAAAATATGCAGTTACCATTCTTTAACCCAAGCTTGTCAGTTTGACTTTCAAAACTTGAAACTATTGAACATTTAAACTTTAAAATCCAACTAGGAAAAGCTTGAGTGTCTGAACTTTTCACCACCTGAATAGTAGCTTTATGAGTTAGTTCATATGGTCAGTTTGAAGCCCTCCAAGCTCCTCCCTCACAGACTCCAAGCTCAACCTCCAGTAGCTTTCTAGTATCTAAGAAAAGGCTAGTGGAGGAGGCTGGTGGAGGAGGTGGGCAGGAGGTCTTTTCCAGCCATCAACAGTTCTCCAGTTAAAGAAAGATTTGAGCTACTCCCTAACCAACAGCAAACTCACAAAAAATCAGTTACAGAGTTAAACTCACCCTCTTACCTCTCCCCATAACAAGAAGAATGAGCAGACAAACGCGCTCTGTGAACACTTAAAGATTCAAACTGAATTCCAAACAAACTTGATTGGCTGATCTGTCTCTGGGCAAAGAAACCCCTTCCCCAGCCAGCCAGCAACAGTCCTCCAGGAAATCAGTTACAGAGTTTGAGATTTATGCTACTCCCAAACCAACAGCAAACTCACAAAAAATCAGTTATAGAGTTAAAGAAAGATTTAAGCAACAGTACTCCAGTTAATTAAAGAAATAATTGAGCTACTCCCAAATCAACAACAAACTCACAAAAAAATCAGTTACAGAGTTAAACTCACACTCCTAGCCTCCCCACAACAAGCAGAATGAGCAGACAAACTGGCTCTGTGAACACTTAGAGATAAAGTTTTGCCACTGATGTTTTTTAAAGAAAACATAAAAGGATATGAAATTGAAGCAGAACTGAATTTGTCATCAGCCACCTTTTTATACCCCTATATGATCCTGAAGAAGTCATGTATCATTAATGCACCTCCCCCTCTTCTCACATTGCACTTAGCCTCCCAAAGCTTTCCAGAACCTCCCTCATTTTTGGTTATCAGCATGTGACTCATGGGTGTTGTTCACAGCTTGTGACGTGCTTTGCAAAACAATTTGCGTGAATACTAATTTATACAAATATATCCCTTCTTTCCTGTCTCCCTTCTGCATTCTCCATAATTGAAAGATGATACCATGCTTCCCAAGCATTGTGCACCTGACCCATACATATAGAGATACACTGAAAGTAATGGAAGATAAAGGTCTATCAGCCCATCTAGTCTGCCCATCTTACCTGACTACTCTGTTTTGACCCCAGTGGCTGTCTCACCTCCTTATGTCTACCCCCTCACCCTTCTAACTGAGGCAATATGCATGTTCCACCCTAATTTGAAACTGCACACTTATTTAGCACTTACTGCTTCCTCTGGCAGTTTGTTACACTCATTCACCATTCTATCAGTGAAAATGTGTTTATGAATGTCATTCTTAAATCTCCCTCCAGCCAGTTTCAGTACGTTTCCCCTCATCCCTATATTTGTGCTCCAGGAAAATACGGAAACTATGGCCTTGCAGTCAACCCTGTTTACCCTGTGCAGGTTCTTGTAAGTTTTAATCATGTCACTGCTTTCCATTCCTGATTGGAGGGTGCAAATGTTGAGGTCCTGCAGCCTCTCCTAATAAGTCAACTACAAGACCCTGGATCATCTTTTGTTACTTTGTGCTCTACTGTCTCCACCATATTGCAGTCCTTCCTCAGGTGAGGACTGCAGTATCTTACACAGTATTCAGGATGTAGTCTCTCCAATTATCTGTACAGTGGGATGATTACCTCCTGACCTGGCCTGCCTATGAATCCCAACATCTGATTTACCGTTCCTCCAGCTTTGTTGTACTATGCTGTGGCATTTAGGTTATTTCACATTATGACCCCCAGGTCCTTTCCCTCCACCATATATTGCAGTACCACCCTCCACCACTACCACCATTTCATACTGCACCATTTGGTTCTTTTTCCCAGGTCTTGTTTTTTGTTTGCTTGTTTCATTATTTATTTAGTTATTTAATTTAAACATATTATACCAGGTAAGCACACAGAGCTCACTGCTCGCTTCCAGTTGTGACCTGGGGTATAAGGAGGAATGGGACAGTGAGGAATCTTACAACATTCATACATGACATACAATGCACATTTCAAAGAACAGATAAAACAAGTATATGGTAAGCAGCATGTCCTGATACAGTAAATCATAGCAACATGACAGGGTAGGCCAAGGGGAAGAAAATAAAAAGGTAGAACCCTGGCTGTCCACAGAGGATCACAGCAGTTAGCACAATGTACATCACTGGGTTAATATAATATGCATTAGCTAGATGAGTTAGATAGACTCAGAGGGAGGGGCTTGGCATTGGGGATGTGATGTTGGGGATTTGTGGTGGGACTTGATCAGAGCCTTGCTCGAAGTGGGTTGGGGGCAATGACATTGGCTGGATATTGTTCCAGATGTTAGGGAGCATGTAGCTGATGGAGGCTTGGCCTAGATTGTGCTTGTACCCTGGGACTTGGAGGTGGCATCCTGCCTTGGCTCTAAGCAGATATGAAGGGTTCACTGGAGGGAAGAAGAGGTTTGACAGATATCCAGGCAGTTTGCCAGACTAATACTTGGCACCCAGGAGGGCAGTAAGTGTGATTTGTCTCAGGGGAGGAGGGGACCACTCTAGCTAATTGGACATACTGCATTGATGAGAGTGAGGGGTGGGGGGATCCAAAGGTGAATCTACACAGCGCATTTAGGAGGGTGTTGATTTTAGCAAAGAAGGTGGCGGTAGCACCTGAGTAAACTATGTCCCCATAGTTTATAAGGGGAAGAACTGATTGCTTCACCACCTGTTTTCTGATGCTTCGATAGAGGAATCCTTCATTCTACATAGGGTACCTAGTTTGGTGAATGACTTGGTTACCAACTGGGACATGTGTCCCAAGTAGTTAAGGTGCTGGTTGAGTTTAGACTGATGTATTTGTAGGAGGAAACAGTCTAGGAAGGACCCATGTGGGGTGTGTAGTCAGAGTGAGGGTGGCAGAGCTGAGACAATTCCTGGTGCTGAACAACACAGACACTATTTTCTTTTGGTTAACCATGAGGTAGTTATCCAGGAGCCAATTTTGTACTTTGGTGAAGTCCTCTTGGAGGTGATCCTCAATGGAGGGAGTAGAGGTGCCGGATACATAAATAATGGTTTTATCTGCATACATGTGTATGTTGCTGTCAGCGAGGAGTTGTGTAGGTTGTTAATGTAGGTAGTGAAGAGCAAGGCCCCAGGACTGAGCCTTGTGGGACCCCGAGGGTGACTGGTATCAAGGGGAGGAAACTGAGTCAAGCTTGACAGTTTGGGTCCAGATAGCTAGGTATGATTGGAACCATGTTAGGGCTGCAGGATTAAAAGTGCATTATTTTGCGTTTTCTTGTACTGAAGCTCAACTGCCAAACCATAGACCATTTCATCATCTTTACCACACCCTCCCTTAGTTCTCTTAACCCCTATTTGGTGTCTACACTTGCAAAGATCATTGTGTCATCTGCGAACAGATAGACCTTGCCCTTAATAACTTTCCTATGTCACTTGAGTACATTGAAGAGGAACGAGCCCAGTACTGCTCCATATGCCACTCCACTTGTGACATACTTGAACTCTGAGAACTCCCCATTCACCACTACCCTTTCTGTCCTTCCATTCGGACAGCTTTTCACCCATGCTGACAAAATTTCTCTGCCCCATGGTCTCTTAGTTTCTTGATCAATCTCCTGTTGGAGAACTGGGTGAAAAGTCTTGCTGCAATCTAGGTATAGTACGGCGGAGCCAGTCAGGATTCAATATAGTACCTTGCAGTAAATGACATGTCACAAAACAGTGCATGACAAAAAGGCTTAATTTCCATTGAATTGTGCTGTTATCTGTGGCATACTGCAGTTCACTGCAGTAATACTGCAAGGTACTGTGTTGTAACACTGTCTGGCTCCATTGTATATTGACTGCCTGACCTCTGTCATCTCAACTGGTCACCCATTTGAAGAAATCAATAAGATTAATCTCCCAAGACCTATCCCTAGTGAACCAGTTCTGCCTTGTGTCCTGCAACCCATGCTTTTCTGGGAAGTCTACCACTTCTTCCCTTATGGCCTCCATTACCTTTAACACTAAAAACATCAGGCTGGCCCAGTGGCGTGGAGGGCTGAGGCATCATGCCTTACCTCCTGCCACACTGGTGGCCCGTGTTCACGGTGTGAGTGAGTCATCAGGGTTCAGCTGCAGAGGGAGAAGACTGAGCATCCAGAGGGCAGCTCCCCTCTCCCAGGGAGAGTGGGAAACAGAGACCAGCACCTGCCTGACACCTAGCAGAGGCTGGGTGCTGGCACGCCATGTCCTGTATTGTGGGACTCAGAGGCGGAGCAGCTGACTGGCATGCTGCATGTGGAAGTGAGTGCAGCTCAGCTATTGTTGACACTGCATGCTCCCCTCTGCAGAAAAAAATGGAAAAACTGGTCCTGGTCAAGCTGGATGAAGGCCGTCCGCTGCAGGCCCCACCCCCCAAGAAGACACCTCCCTGAAGTGGATCTGGTCCTGGCAGGTGGGAGAGGTCTCTCTGCCACCCTGCCATAGAGGGTAAGCCATGGGAGAAGATGGGAGGTAAGCCTGAAGGTCAGGGGACATGGCTGGGAGGACGGCAGGAACATGGGCCGACTGGGGCAGGGGAGAAAAATGTATTAAAAAAAATCATCAGGCTGACTTTTCTATAGTTTGTCAGCTCATAGTTCCTTCCACTGTTATGCAGAAAGGCCACATCTGCCATCCTCCAGTCCCTGGGAACCACCCATGTGGCCAATGAGTTGTTGGAGCTGCTTTTGTCTCAACTGTCTCATTGAGTATCTAGGATGTACCTCATCTGGCCACATAGATTTGCCTACCTTCAGCAGTTTTTTGCCCCAACCCTCTTTCCTTCATTAATTGGTCCATATTATTTGGTTGCCCACCGACCCTCAACTCACCCCACATTCTGCAAAGGCCTCTCTCCCTACCTGGTAAATATGTATCTATACACTAAACGACATCCATAAAGGAAAACACAGTTCTCTTTTATCTTACATGTCCATGTGCAGTTTATAAGGAGACAAATGGGGTGGATTGGGTACCTTTGTTGCCAAGTGATGCTAACTCCATACATTCCACTGCAGGAAATTTAATGTTTATGGTAATAGATCAACACATCAGTAATGGGCTTGCACTATCCCCAGTATATGGCCTCATGTACTGCACTGTAAATCGGGGTAGCAAATCCCCATTCTGGCCCAGTTTGGCTCTGGTCATGGATTTCAACAGCCAACATCAAGACATTTGGAGATTGCACAGGGTGGGATAAAGAGTATGAACCAGTCCTTCAAAATGTTCCTTTGCTGGGAACTCAGAAGTGCTGTATTACTAGATGAGTGTCTTACAGTTTATTTAATTGCTATCTTGATTATGTGAAATGTACAGTATTTGAAATACTGATGTGATTTTGATCTTTTGGTTACTATGTTGTTATGTTATTTTTATGTGTATGATAACTGCTGTGCAGGTTTGTTATTACTATGTAGGTTTTGTAAATAATGGCTACATTGAAAATAAGCAATTTGTGCAAAGAGTTGTTCGCAAAATAAACATAATTTACTCCTACTACTACTGCACTACTTGACAGGTCTAATTGCATGCTTGCTCAGTGCAATGAGGACTCAGTCCCCAGTTGCTGTGAGAGTGGTACTGAATACTATCGTAGCTTGTGTCAAAATGCATTAAACTGAAATGATCATGGATTTCCTGTAATATATTGTGATATGATGCATTTGGATATTCTGCATTATGTTACTGGCTACCACTGTATTTACCAGCAATCTTTGAATTGCTAAGTTCTGTAACAATGTGGACTCAGAAGCCATGAGCTATGGTATCCATGCATTTACTTACCCTATATTATATAATGTTATATATTTTACTTACAAAACAGTTATAAAATGTGCTGCATCCTGATTGGTTGACATAGTGTCTGAAACTCAGTACCTTATGGCGTGACAACCATCAGCTCAGGAACCATTTTGGCAACCATGGTGCAACCCAACCTCATATCCATGCCTGTTGGAAATGTTTTGAAAAATGTTTATTTATTTAATTTTATTTATTTAAATTGTGGTGACCAGGTAGGCCCACTGAGACCAAAACAGTATCTTTTCAGAGGTGACCTGGAATTAATTACATACACCTATAAACATAACAAAATACATACATGTAATTTCACAATTAACAGTTAAAGTGCTGCTCCCCGAACAAAAAGCAGCGTGAACTGCTGCTTAAACTCTTATCTGTCCTTGTCCTTGCAAGGAGCGGGTGGCTCTTGCCCCCTGCCCCCCACGAAGCCACAAGCCATGGGGTTGAGGCACTGGGAAACCAGTCGGACCTCCCCTGCTGACCGAAATCCAGTCGCAAGTTTTTCTGAAGCATCGGTGGAATCCAGAAGGGGCTGTGGAGGGAGCTGGAGCTGGGAAGCCATTCTTGAGAAGGGTGGACTTGAGAAACTAGCCTGCTGTGATCCTGTGGTATATGTGAGTCGCTTACCTGCCGAGCGACCTCCCCTGCCTGCCGCTGAAATTCTCGAGCCCCCTGCATCTCTTTGTTTGAATTTCAGCCCACCTGCCCACCGCGTTGGTCGTCCTATTAAATACGCAGTAGCCACGCCCCCAGTGTTACTCTGTCCAATCAGACCGAGTAGGGTGGTAAAGCGCTGTGGGGATTGTTTAGGTTCTGGATTCACTGCTATTCCCCCACATGACTTTGTCACTACAGACAATCTGCTGCAAAATGAATAGCCTCTGCACTTTGTCAAACCTAACCCATGTATTCTAATTGTCTGCTGCACAGTCTGCTACAATATTTCTAATTGTTTGCTGCTCAGTCTGCTACTCTAGGAAATAGCTTTTACAACTTGTTCATGCCTAACCCTTGCATTTTACTTATTTTAGTTGTATTTTACTTATTTTAGTTGCTCTAAGGCTGCACGCCCATTTCCTACTAGTTTATCTGCTCTTAAGCCTGCATGCCTGTATGGTAACTTTAGTGCAGGGGTAAACTCTAGACTGCCAGTATATTGCCCATGCTGTTATCCAATTGTGCATCCTTATAGTCCAAACGAGTAGTACAACTTGGAGGGCGAATCTAGGGTATAACTGCTTACTCTGTCCTTGACTGACCTCTACCAGCAGCAGACTAGACTACCAAGGTTAGAGACTTCCAACCCAGCAAGATAAAAGTGGTAGGGTTAATCTCCAGACCTCCGGTATATCACTACGCTACAGGCATCTCAGATAGTTGCCTCCTATGCTACCACCCTACATAGTAATACCAATTTGAGAGTTACTCTAGGCTGCCACCCTGTAAGTTACAATGGTCGCAGGGGCTCGCTGCACAATGAGGTAGCATGCCCTAAGTTATCTGTTGCTAACAAACACCACCTGTGCCACTGTGTGGTATTACTTGTCAGGCAACTGCATGAGGGCATTGTAGGGTATCCTCTGGTGGCCCATGGTGGTTCTGTCCCAGGGGGACGTCTGTACTGGAGGAGACATGGGCCTCACTGAGCTCCCACTGAAGCGAGTCCAGTGCCGGCTATTCCTAGGTTCACTAACCACTATAGCCACTGTGTGCCTTACCGTCTTCTGGATCTCCTGGACCCATGGGATGGCTGATCCCATAAACACAGCACCATGGTGCACATGTATTAAACCGGAAGAGTTGGATTTTACCTTCTCTAACACCATAGCAAATGGCTCTCCCCCGACCGTGGTCCTCGGTGGCCTCAAACTAAGGTGCCTGCTGAGACCCTCTCATAAATATAGGCACATTGATCGTAGGTCACTGAGCAAGGAGAGACCTCCCCTATTAAGGCATCTACTCTGGCTCATGCTGGTGACACTTGTGCTGGCAGGAGACATCGAACTAAACCCTGGGCTGTTATCCCAAACCTCCCCCTCACAAGGGGGCTGGTCAGTGGTAAAAGGGTTGAAAGTGGCCCATCTAAATATTAGAAGCCTGCTCCCAAACCTAACGGAACTTAGGGTTTGGGTAACTCAATACAGTCTGGACATCCTTGGAATTACGGAAACCTGGCTGAAGGCGACCACCCCCAGCTCAGCATGTGCCCTCCCTGGTTATGACTTTATCCGGTGTGATCGACCGGGAAGTAAGAGAGGTGGTGGTATTCTAGTCTACTACAGGAACCACCTTAACCTGTCTGAGCTACCTGACCAACAACCCTTGCAGACCTCCTGTGAGGCCTTGCATACGGTACTATAACTGGGTACGACAAAAAAGATTCACATTGTATATGCATACAATCCACCAAAGGGGGGACTAGAGGGACTGACTGGCCTCCTGGGAGCAATAGGCTCAGTAACAAGGCAAAATGAATTAATCATTCTGGGTGACCTCAACCTAAATTGGCTGGGTGGTAACACTAAGGCCTTTGAACCATCGCTTGCCAGTCTCTCGCTGACTCAACTTGTCAAGGAGCCTACCAGATGCCCAAGTGGGGGTGGCAAGGGCTCACTCCTGGACTGGATCCTGACAAATAGACTGGATAGGATAGGCTCGTTGGGCATCCTTCCGGACTCCATCTCAGACCACTTCCCAGTGTACTGTGTCTGGAGGGTGTCACATCAAAAAATTCCCCATAAAATTATCCAGATCAGAGATTACTCAAAGTTTGATCTGCCCTCCTATCAAAATGACATCAAGTACACAGACTGGGTGGCAGTTTGGAATACCAGTGACCCCGCAACCGCTGTCAGTCACTTCTTAAGCACCCTAAAGGCCCTGCAGGAGAAACATGCACCCCTCATCAGGTGGAGGGTGAGGGGAATGGCCACTAAATGGCTACATGGTAGCCTTCTGACACTCCTCAACACCAGAGATAAGTGCTGGGTCAAATTCAAGGCCACGGCTGACCACGCTATCCTCCTGAGGTATAGGCAACTCCAAAATGAGTGCAAGAGGAACATTAGGATCGCCAAGAGTGAATTTTGCAAATCTGCCTTACTGAATTCGGCCAGGGATCCTAGACAGTTCTGGGGGAACATTAAACAAGTTGTTAGTGGTGCACAGAGAACTGAGTCCACTGACATGATAATTGATGGTGCCAGTTGTAATAACTTGGAAACCATTGCCAACTCCTTCAACCATTACTTTACAGATCTGTTGGAGTACACAACGTCGCTCCCAAATATTGAGGGGTAGTGGCAACCACCCTCAACAGACACCACTCCACCCAACCTTCGGTCTAGGGCAGTGACGGCTCAAGAGGTACAGAAACTGCCAGAGGGACTCTCCCTTACTCTAGTGCTGGACTAGATGGCTTAGAACCTAAGCTCCTCCAGTCTCGTGCACCCTGGCTGGCGCCACTGGTGGTGCACATTGTCAATCTGTCCCTGGCAACAGGAGTGGTCCCAGACATATGGAAGGTTGCCAGGGTAGTCCCTATCTTAAAACAAGGAAACCCCAAGCTGATAGAAAACAATCGCCCCATATCCATCCTGTCGGCAGTTAGCAAAATTCTGGAGAAAGTTGTTGCAGGGCAACTCTCAGAATACTTACAGGAGTATAACCTAATGACTCCAGTACAACATGGGTTCAGGAAGGGGCACTGTACCTCTATAGCCCTAGTTACTGTTACATCATGGATTAGAGAGGCCATGGACCAGGGTAAACTCTCAGGGGCACTCTTCATCGACCTCTCAAAGGCGTTTGACCTGGTCGACCATGCCATGCTGTCGACTCAACTTAGAGCGATTGGTCTGTCCACTGCTGCTCTTGGCTGGTTCAACAACTACCTGTCTAGTAGAATGTAACGGGTCAAATTCAACAAGGAGCTTTAGAATCCCATCTCGGTAGCAATGGGGGTCCCCCAAGGATCCGTCCTGGGACCACTGCTCTTCTCCATCTTTATTAACAATCTCACCGAAGCCATTGTGCACTGTAAACCACTTCTCTACGCAGACGATCTAGTTATATTATCCCACTCCCGTGAGGTCGAGGTCATGAATCTACACCTGAGTGCAGACCTTGCTAACATTCAGGCATGGATTCTGAACCACAAGCTTGTTCTTAACCTAAAAAACCCAGGCCATGCACATGGGGTCCTGGGCCAAGTTTAAGGCCGCCCGTACACCGTTCTGTGTGACAGGGAAGGGTAATGTCCCGATCCCCATAACGGACAATTTCGAATACCTCGGAGTAATGCTGGACCCACAGCTTGACCTCGGCCTGCATATCCAGAGGATATGTAAAATAGTCAACTGTAAACTGGGTCTGGCATACAGGGCTAAAAACAACCTCACACCAGTGGCGCGTGTTGCCCTTGAGAGAGGGATGCATCTCCCCTCTTTATGTTATGGGCTTCTGCTGTTTGCCGGCACCACTAAGGCCCATCTCTCCAAATGGTCGACGGCCTATAATAATATTATCTGCCACTTCGCCCTGTCAGCCCCCCAGCTCACTCATCACTGTGAGCTTTACAATAAGCTAAACTGGCTCTTGCCTGCAAAGCACATTGACTTCGTGCTTGGCTGCTTCACAGGCAAGGTCCTCGACACAGGAACCCCTCCGGGGGTGGCTAGCCTGCTGGCACATCCTGAATCCTCATCATATCACCTTAGGTCACAGGGGTCAGTGGCACTCAAGGTGCCTGTGACCAGAACCCAAATGGGTGAAAGGGACTTTGCAGCATGTGCCCCTAAACTCTGGAACACCTTCCCAACACAGGTTCGTGCTCCCTGCAGGGCAGCCTACGCTTTCACTATGGAGCCATCTTAAATGGCATTGGCCTGTGGGTGTCTGAAACCCCAGTGACACGACAGCACTTGCACCCATACACATTACTCGCCAATCTATGCATCATTCTGTACTTCTCCACAGTTTATGTTCTGCCTCTCAAGTGTAAACTTACCTGTTAGTCTCAGGCGGGTAACTGAGCCTAAATCAATTGTGTAATCCTATGTTAATCTTATGATGTAAACCTGTTCCTAATCATTGTGATTTGTAATCTTATCTTGTAGTCTCGTGTTATGTAACCTGCACCTAATTATGTACCATGTTGTCCCAAGTGTCTAAGTATGTTATTTCCTGTACTGTCCCAGGTCGTACCTGAAAATAGGAAATTTGTCTTGTCTAGTGTACTTACCTGGTTAACAAAAGCTAAATAAATAATAAATAGACATACTGACCCAGTCAAGGATATAGTGGCAGGTTAATTACAATCAACATCAAGAGGAGAAGATGCACTATTATACACGAGACAGTCACAGTCAGGTTATACATACCACTCTTTGGCTACAGAAATTTTTCTTAGCCCATCTCTAAATGTTCCTCTCACAGGCTGGTTGCTGTGGCCTTTGGGGTTTTTTTTGGTGTCCAACTTTTGTAAGATAAAGTAGTGTGAACAGCATGATTTGCCATGCCTTCATAAAAGTATTTTGTAAACATGTTAGATACTCCACATCCAGCAAGCACATAGTGCACACCGAACAGTACCATAAAAAACAAATACATGAATAAAACTAATCTACTCTACGTTTCTTTTGTGTTTTGCACTTTGTCTTATTTAGGCCTGAGACCTGCAGTCTTAATTTTCTTGCCTGTGCCACTTCCCCTCTATGCACGTCATTTGCTCATGGCATCTCACCCATGTGTCCAACTGCTGACCCACCTGCCCACTGAGAAAGAAGAATCTAAATTTTTCTCCCCCTGCTAAGAAATAAAATCAGATTTATTTTTATTTCCTAAATTACTTATTTAATGCCGCCACTCAAGATGAGGCCAACAGAAGTCACTAGCATGGCTGCTGTCTTCTTGTTTCTTTGGCAATACTTTACCAGCGCCCACAGCAATTTGGAGTTACTTAACTCCTCGGACACACCAACACCCACAAGAAAACTAAAACCCCTCCACTTAATGAACACATGAACCAACAGCTGTGGTCTCTCTCTCTCTCTCTCTCTCTCTCTCTCTCTCTTTGTTGCTTAGCACTTGCATGGGCAGCTGTGGCAGCACTAGCCCTTACTATTCTGGGGCCCTGTGCGAACCTCCTTGCTGGGGCCCCATATCAGAAGTCATCAGTCCTCCAAGGAACATCTTCATGCCTATCATGGCCTCCCTGTAGCTTCATTCTTTGCTAGTTTTGTGCCATTGTTTTGCACTTTACTTAAATTAGTACATAGTGGACCGGGAAGAAGGAGGCCAACTCAACAGTTGAGTTTTTTGGGGGGGCTCTCTGCTCTTGGGGTCCTGTGTGAATGCACAGTTTTCAACCCCCCTAAGGCTGGCTCTGAGCTGTGGTTTGTCTATCTCTCCCTCTCTTTCTCTCACTTTGTCATTCATGATCTCTCCTCTACTCTCTGGAAGATGAGAAATGGCAAACAAATTGCACACAAGGATCAAAACAAAAAAAGCACAATTTAAAAACAAAAAACAAAAGCAGCTATAAAACATAAAAAGTGTGTGAGGGGATTGCTTATCTCATTGGACACAAAGGCACTGCTGAACACTTGATATGAAATAGAAAAAGCAAGGTGTGCTGAAGCACAATATTTTACAACAGTGCCACATAGTGGTGCAATGCAAAAAGAGGAAAGCTGTGACATGGACTGTTGCAGGGACTATTTTATTGATTTTAACAAAAGACATTTTAATATTTTATGTTTTAATATGTATTTTAATATGCTTATGCATTTATTTTTTATAAGTGACCAATTTTATAAACGCAGTAGAACACTCCAAGGTGCTGAAGGCACTCGCTACAAGCACTTCATGCATCAATACACACCTTGCCATGCATTTACCCTTGATAACCCCCACCACATTGTATCTTACTGCTTACTCCCACAGCCTTCTTTCTATTGAGAACCTGTAAAATTGCTATTCAGAATTAGTACTGCCAGATCCTATATGGAGTGTGGCCATCACAGGAAGCATCCATAAAAAATGAATAATGCTATCTCAAAATATCGTTATGTGAGGTTATCATTCACTAATTGTTTTGAGCATATCATCAGGCAGTCTGTTACCTAAAAACAGTAGAATGCATGGTGTGGAATACAAATCCACCCCAGCACTTTGTGCAGTACAGTATATTGGGAACCTTGACCAGGCATATTTAAGAATAGTGCAGAAATTGAGAAAATGGCTCATTGCTTAAAAAGGTAAATCTGCTCGCAAATGAAATGCTTAGAAATCAAGCCTTTGTCCCTGCTTACAGTGAAACCTCTGTAGTGGCATCTTTATTCTGACAGCTGTTTAGACCAGCTTGAATAAAGGCCTTATTGTTAGAAAAAGGTTACGGCAAAGACCTTGAGAGTTAATGGATGTGAGCTCATCTTCATTTTTCATCTACAATACAGCACATCTGAGCCATTAATATTTGCCCCTCTTTTAGTTCTACCTTCATGTATAAAGAGGTACCTCATTTCTCAGGTTCAAGGGGTATCAGAGAAAGACATTTAATTAACTGTATCAGTCAGAATTTTACTTCACTACTGATGATAGTCAGATAGGGTATTCTACTTCATGTGTGAACATGATAAGGCAATTTATTTTTAATTGCTTGGTTCTGTTGTATAATTAAAAGATCTATTACTTACTTATAATGAATGGGAGATCAAATCTGTGATGATTAATTTTTGAGGACAGTCTAGATTTTTTTTATCTTGGAAAAGTTAGAAATAACTGATGGATGTCTTCCCAGAGTGTATAATTAGAGCCCCTATATCAGTCTGACATTGGCCTGCAACTGCTCAATTCCCCTCTAAAATACAGAAAACCCTATATAGCTGGTAGCCCTTTGTTACTTGGCAGTGCTATAAATATCCTAATTTCAAAATTGTATTCTGATCTGTGTATATGAAATCAAACACTGACTCCTGATAAATCATAATACTTCAAGTAAATGTATATGAACCATCTGTTACTTTGACAATTATCCCTACATTCACAACTGAACTGTAGTTAATGGCCTCAGTTTAACTGCTAGAAGACAAAGGTCCACATTAGAAAATCAGTACTCCACAGATTCAGAACATTCCGGATACTGGTGGAGCAGTATGGGAAAGCTGGTTGTTCTTTCACTTTTACTGAACCCAGCTTGTAGATAAACAGAGGGCTTCATTTTCATTTCACAGTAATCCATGTTATTTCATGATTACAGCTGGGCAAGATTTTAAAAATATGTTGTGCTCTAGTTTTACAAATTCTACTTATTTTGCTTAATGTCCCCAGTTTGTGAACTGAGAATGATTTTTTAATTGAATTCCTAATATTGCACAATGTTAGAAACAACACATGTTTCAGCAGTAAAAATATATTTCAGAATTTGGGCTGTAACTGTATAATTACAAAAAATACAAATGTTGATGTTGTCTACAAGAGATTACATACAAATCAGAGAGGTCTTGAGATAGTATATAATCTTATGATGATGGTGACAGCAATGATGAACATGTAGTCCTTTGTGTAAATTGTTTCAAATTGCCCATTTTGATTAACCTGACTTCCTGAAAATATGCACTTTTAAATTTTAAACATTTTTTGATAAAAATTGTAGAACAATTTCAACCGAAAGGCTATGCTTGTAGTTCAATGGCCAAGCAGCCAGTCACTCCCCTTTCCTGAGCTATATAAACAGTTCCTCCCAGCCTCTTTCAGAAGCACTTTTTTTCTTTGCAGCTGGAGGCTCTGAAGATCTGTCTTTTCTCCTGGGGCCTGCTGGGGCTTTGCCCACCCCTGTCCCCCCATCCATGTGCTTGCTTGGATTCTGCTTGGTTTGTGCTGGACCTCTGCTTTTTGTTCTCCTGTTTTTGGTTTGTATTGCTGGCCTCTGGCTGCTCCATGCTTCTGTGTGTGCTGCTTTCCTTCCTGCTCCTGTCCTTGCGCTTGCCTTGTTTGTTTCTTTTGAGCTGTTTAGTTTTCTAACACCCTATGTGTACATTGCTACTTGTGCTTCAGGTTACACAGTGTGTTTCTTTGCCTCAAGTTGCCCTGTTTCTGTACACTCAGGCTCCATTTCTCACCTCATATTGTGGGCCTCTGTCCACTTCATGGTTCTCTGTATGTTTTAGCTCAACCTTCTTTTCTGCCTAACAATCCTCAGTTCCTGCATTTATTATTTTATGTTTCAGCTCACACTGTAGTCTGCTGCCTTGCTTCAATTAATTGCTTACACCTGGCTCATGTCGCAGCTGCCTGGCTAATAACTACTCCCTGTTTACTGCCCATTTATTCACAGGATTTCAACAAACCCTCTGTGCAGCTGCACTTGTTATCTATATGTTTCAACTCAGTTGCAGCTTCTGTGCTTCTGCTGTCTCAGTGCTTATCCACCTTAATTCATTCCACCTGTTCAGTCTCACTCTGCAAAGCTAGCCCATGGCATTCAAACCTGCTTTCATGCAATTGTACCAAGCTATCATTACTGTTGTTTTAGTGCATTGCCTCTCCCTATAATCCTATCAGTTCTTCTGTTTATTCAGTCTACAGTAGTTGCTCTTGGAAGCTATACCTACTTGCTGCTGAATGCTGCTCACCTTCTTTTGTACACAGCTTCTTTATGCTCTGGAGGTCAGCCCAGCTACAGCTGTTGCTGTAAACTAGTTTTAAATCTGCATATCTGTCATGCTACTTTACTGTTGCTTCCTTGTTATTCCTACCATGGGGGACTAGGGAGTTGTAGTGAACTGTCATGGCCCTGTGTGACTAAAATACCTCATGTTCGGTTACTACCTCGGCCACTAAAATCTTCTAAGAATTTGTCACCATCATTTGGCACTCATTGATCTACTGGTTAGCTAGCCTTGCTCTGCTAAAGGCCCAGGTTACCTTGAGCTGAAGCTTGCTTTAAAACATGTATGACTTTCGTGATGGTCTCCAACACTCAGCGTTTTCATTGTTACACATGCTTACCAAGCTACTCTTTGCTGCCTGTACCATACCTATTGTGTTTCCTTTGCTGCTTAGTACCTGATATTCTCTCCAGTGCCTTGTATGGCCTTCTCCATTGCTACATGAGATTAGCTGACTATGCCCGTCAATTTGGCTTGATCTCACTCGCAGCCGACGGTCTCACTCTGCAAGCTAGTCCATGTCCTGAGTGTATGATGCCTGGAGTTGGGCCCTTCCTTTCTGGCCCACAGTGGGAATGTCCTCATTCTGGGTGGATTTTTAGCCATTTATGCACATCAGCACCTCTTGATGTTGAATTTTGACTAAGCTGTGAAGGGAAGATACATTGTTATCCTTCAGCTGCAGCACCAGTTGCCTATGGCACCTTCTACACTAGTCTCCCCATGATTTCCTGTGGGTCACTTGGTTTGTTTTTAGATCAGTAAGCCAGCTGAGCAACTCAGCAGTCATTGCTCTTCTCTTCCCGCCATGGAGGAGCTGTGTTGAAGAGTTTGCTCTCAACCCTTCATGGCATTCCCATTAGATGAATAGTGAGAACCTTCCTCCAAATGGAATATTTTTCACCCCCCTTGATTAGGTTGTCAAATTGCAGCAGCAGAGCCTTCACTAAACAAACTATCCCATGCCTGGAGGGAGGGCAACCTCAGCCTTCGATCCCCAGAGAGTTCCTCCTCAAAGGTTTTTTATATTCTCTCCTCCATGCCTCTGATTATAATAATTAGTTAGCCCTAGATAGTTTTCCCTAGTTTACTTAGATAGGTTCTGCTGTTTGATGGAGATGGATGGTGTCTCTTCTTGCTGTTCCCTCTCTCCTTAGGAAGCCCCCTGCGGTCATGAAGGCAATCTATTGTACCTGTGCTATTCTGCTAACCTTCATATATCAGTTAAGTTTATCAAGTTGCCTGTTGCTGTCACTCTGCCTCATGGCCACTGATCACTAATGTTCCTTTGGCACTGCTACAGTTTCTTTTTAGGATTCTTTCTAAGGTACCTTTCACCAAGGGAAATTTCCCATGGCACCTCTAGGGGTGGAACCCTCTTCGAGGGTTCCTTACCTTTGTCATGCCCATAGGGTGGGAATTCCTCATGGAATAAAGAGTATGAATGGCCAAAGTAACACAGTTGCACAAGTATGACACTTGCAGATGACACAAGGATCTGCAACAGAGTGGACACTGCGCAGGCAGTGGAGTGAATGAAAAGTGACCTGCTCAAGCTTGAAAAATGGTCTGACATGTGGCATTTAAAATTTAATGCAAAAAAAACACAAAGTGATGCATCTGGGCAGGAGCAACCCATTCACAGTTTACTATCTGGGAAGGAAGCAGCTAACAGCCACCAAACAAGAACAGGATCTTGGGGTCATCATCTCTGATGGCTTAAAAGTTGGCAGACAATGTGAAAAAGTGGCACAAAAAGCCAGTAAAATGCTGGGATGCATGGGAAGGGGCATCACAAGTGGAAAGAGGGAAGTGATCATGCCACTATACAAGTCCCTGGTAAGGCCCCACCTTGAGTACTGCATACAGTTTTGGAGGCCTTATCTCTGGAAGAATGTGGATAGACTATAGATGGTACAGAGGAGGGCAACAAAAATGGTACAAGGGCTCCATGAATTGCCATACAAAAGCAGATTACGGCAACTCAACATGTACTCACTGGAGCAAGGCAGAGATAGGGGTGACATGATAGACATTCAAGTTCCTGAAGGGCATAAACAGAGTTCCTACCCAGGAACTCTTTCTGATCAATAGCTCCACAAGGACAAGAGGTCATGAAATGAAATTAATGGGAGGGAAGTTTTGGGGTAACATGCTATGTTCTTCTTTACAGAAAGGATGGTGGCTCCATGGAATAGCCTACCTGAAGAAGTCATTGACTCCAAAACAGTAGGACAATTCAAATCTGCTTGGGATAGGCATAAGGAGATTGTCTCTAAGAAATTTTAAGGGGGTAGCACTCGGGGCACACTAGATGGATCTTTGGTCCCCATCTGCTATCACTTTCTGTGTTTCTATTTAAACTGGATGCATAGACCATTGAATTGAAAGGCTATGCCTGTAGTTCAGTGGCCAAGCAGCCAGCCACTCCCCCTTCCTGAGCTGTATAAGCAGTTCCTCGCAGACTCATTTTGAAGCACCTTTTCCTTTGCCCCACCATTCTCCCCTCCTCCTCCAGTGGCTTGCCTCTCTCCTATGGGGATTCTTCTTAAGGCAACTTTAGCCAATAAAAACTTCCTGTTGCACCTCTTGGGGTGGAACCCTCTTCGAGGGTTCCTTGCCTTTGGCACCTCTACAGGGTGGTAACTCCTCATGGAATAGAGAGTATGAATGGCCAAAGTAACACAGTTACACAAGCATAGCACTAAACTGGATGCATAGACCATTAAACTAATAGGATTTATTGATGTAGAGGGTTTGTCTTATGATTTCTGGTTGTTTTTAAGTAAGCATGTATCTGCATGATCAAAAGGGGTCTTTGCAGTCAAGCAACAGCCTTCAGAGCAGTCAGAAATGCTAGTGTAGCTCAAAACTGAATCTCTAATATTCATTGAAAAAATGCAGTTCAGAACTTATTTCTTAACTTACCGGCCAGGTCTTTGTAAATAAGTAGCTATTTTGAGGAGAAAATTATACTTTAATTTTGTCATGGGAATTTATTTACTAAGTTTAGTTAGTGTCAAAAATGGGTAAAGTGGATGAAATTCACTTTGCAAAGTAAATGATGACATTCACAAAATTCATTAAGTGCGAATTTGCAAAGTTCGCAGTTCACAAAGTGGCCATTTCTAGGAGAAATAGCCAAAATTAGTTTGCAGAAAAAAATGGCCACTCCATGTTGAAACATGACAAAGTTCAAGTTGCTGAGAGTAATGGAAGCTTTGCAAAGGTGCATTTTGGCCCCTTCATGACAATTTCAGAGTGGAGTTTAAATTCGTTGCACCTTTAGTTACTGTCCATATTGATTTAGCAACAGTTCTATGAAAAGTATATCTTTACAGCAGCATAGCATCAGAGCAATGCTGACTTTTTGTTAACAGAGGAAGGGGACCAACCAGAATTCCTACCCCCAGCACAGCTGTGTTGTTACAGCGGAGTACAGTTGAAGCACACTTCTTGCCAATTTGTCTACATCCGTCCTATTCACTAAAATGTGTTTCCTTCTTCTCCCTCTTCCCCTCACCAGTGCACTATTTTCTTGTCCTGTGATTCATGTGAGAGTTCCAGTTTTGCAAGACACTTAAGTTTTATAAAAAATATACTTACATGTTCAGCACTTTCCTTGGCAATATAAATTGTAATGCAAAATAATCAATACATGTCAGAGAAATTGCACTTTGAAAAGTTGAACCATGACCCCAGGCATGTGCACCACTGTCACAGCTCAACTATTCAAAGTACACTTTCTTTTGACATGTGGTGATTGTTTTGCATTAAAAGTCATATTCTGAAGGCCAGTGCTGATCATATGGATCTAAATGCTATAACACTTCAGTGTCTTGTAAAAAAAGAGAACTTTCTCATAATTGGCTCAGCATAGCTTGCCTGTGCCTAGACCCTCATAACAGTTGTCAACATACATATACAGAAGAGACTTTTTCATTAAGCTCTTTTGTTTTCTTATCTGCCCTATTTTATAAATCCAAAAGGATTCTTGTTTTGAGGCATGATGCAGAGCATGGTGCATTCAAAGGGCAATATTCCACTATTTCCCTTTGACTTCATCTGCTTCTTGTAGCAGTATAAGCCCATGTGATGTCATCATGCATTGTGACAGTTGCTCTTTGACATGTTAAATTATGTTACCATGATGCTGGAAGTATGGCAATCACATTATGATGATGCTGGAGGAATGGACATAATATCTTGAGGATGGAAGTTTTGAAATACCATGTAATCTCCAGGCTTCCTTCATCATTGCAATGTTATCCACAAAGTGCCACTAGGATATTTATTTTTAATGTGAAAAATGTATACCCACGAGTTTCTCTCTATCTGTCTATATATGTTTAGAATATTATATGAACATTCATTGGGGCATGCCCTGCACTAAAATATTAAAAACCCTAATGATTCCAGCCAGGGGCACCTAGGGACAGCAACTTGCAAAGATTATACAATGGTGTTAACATTTACAGTCACTTGTAATGGTGAGTACATTTTTATTTATTTATTGAAAAGTTTCACCAGAGAAGGCACACTGAACAATTTCAAATTGCTCATCTCATTTAACGCCCTTGGGGAAGGGGACAATGTGGGTACATAATCACAAAAACAGTACATTTATCATTTGTCAACCAGGAAACACATGGCCAAGGTAAACACACTACATCATTAGAAAACTTGAGACAGTAGATTAGACATAACAGTTAGAGCTATATACAAGAAAAAGAAAGAGGAGACATAACTATATACAATACAGTATGAGTTTTTACCAATACAAGGGTAGTATAATGTAGATAACAAACTAGATACTTAAATAAATTACTATATAGAAGTGCAATGTACAGAGTTAGCTTGGAGTTTATCCTCATCAGGTGCTAAGGAGGCTTTACGGAGGAAGTGAATAAGGAGGCTAGGAGCAGCTGCAGGTAGGAGAGAGGAAGTTGTGAAGAGAGGCTGATATGGACCAGGGGGAGCTGGATTGCCTAATTTAATAAGGCATAGTTCCATAGGGTCAGAAACCTGTATGAGAAGGTGGTTTGACCTATTGAGGTGAAGCACTGTAGGATGGCGAAGGTGTGAGAGTCACTAGATCTGAGGGAGTGAGGAGCTGGAGGGGGGCAGGGAGGAGGATAGATATAGAAATGACATTATGCATTCATTTTATTAACTTAAATAGTCATACAATTTATAATATGGCAGAACATGTTTTCAAGGAATGATTGGCAGTACATTAGAGTTTAAAGTTGAAGCTAATGGCAATGTCAATTTCAAAGATACAGAGCAAAATACTAGTTTCCATTTTAAATGGTATGCATAGTTCTCAGCAGTGTTAGGCTCTGTTTGCAAGGACTTCTCTTAATAGTTTAAACAGTTCCCTGATGCATCAGACACAAATTAAAACACTGATAAAAACAAAATTCCTGAATCCATTTTGACCACACTATTCCCAAAGCTATATTATAATGTAGATAGCATAATATCTACTAACAAGCATTTGTCAATGCCAAATGTTTGCTTGCTGGTATTAACATTGGAAATGCAGGAGTTAGACAGATGCAGAATAGGAATTACAGTGAAGTATTGAAAGTCACACCAACCCCACCTCCACCCTGCAGAGACGGACAGGCATTGGGGGTATACATTTGGGTCATCACCCATGACATTCATTCCATGTCACCTCACCCTATCCTGAAGACACTGACACATGTTGAGGTGTGCCTTGGGGTGTTCGGCTTTACAGTCACCCCATTCCATAAGGACATATGTTGAAATGGGTGCAATATAGGAGAATGGGGTGAACTCTTGGGCGAAGAGTCCAAGGCACCTCGATGCCTGTCACTGGCTGGGGGTTGGGGGTGGGATGGCATGAGCATTACAGTTGGCAATCCAAAGACACACCCCTGATGCCTGTCAGTCTGTACAGGGTGAGACATTATGGTTAGAAACCTTAACGCCCCTGGCATTTGTTGGTATTTGCACTACAAATTTTCAATATAGCCTTTTTGCGACCCTACCTCATGAAAGCATTTGGGACCTCTTCTCATGAAGAGTAGCAGTGTGATGTTGTTAACGTGTCCTGAACATTGAGTTCTCACAGCGACCATGCCATTCTGCACCAGATGTATGAAAACACATATCGGGCAGGATGTGAAGAATGACAGCTCTACCGTCCATAGGGAGGTGTGAAGGGATGGCAGTGTTGAAAATCTGTAGTGGAAATCTTAAAAATTCTTGTAGTTCCAAGCATACATGGAAACTGCTCAACACATGTGCATAACACAGTCATTTAGTAGAATTATTTCACCAAATTTTCAACACAGGCATTTTGTGACCTCTGCGAATGAACACTATTACTATGATTTTCTTAATCTGTCCCAAACATTGATTTCCCACAGCGGCCATGCTGTTCTGTGCCAGATGTGTAAATGCATATTTCAGTCAGGATATGAAAAATGACAGCTGTACTGTTCATAAGGAGGTGTGAAAAAATGCCAATGTTGAAAATCTGGAGGGAAAATTTCACAAATGCATGAAATTATGAGGGTGCATGGAAACTGTGCAATGTATGCTTGTAACACAGTCTTTTTATGGACTTTTGTCACAAAATTTTACCATAGGCATTTTAGCACCTCTGTTCATGAAGTGTCACTGATTTTTTTAATCTGTCTCGAACACTGACTTCCCACAGCGACTGTGCAATTGTGTGCCAGAAGTGCGAAAACACATTTCGGCCAGGATGTGGAAAATAACAGCTGTACTGTTCATAAGGAGGTCTGAAAAAATGCAAATGTTGAACATCTGGGGTGGGATATTCAGAAGGGTTGTGCATGGTGCAACACAGTTACACCATCGCAACCCGCACTGATAACCCTGGTGCGATATTCAAAAGGGAATGTGCCTGGCACAAATCTCGATGTGCCAGAGAGCATCAGTAATACTGTCTGCGGCGCAAGTGAAGTGTGCCCGTGCATGCTCACATCCCGATATTCAGCCGGGATGTGCTACAGGCCACAGCTCTGGTGCACTTCTACTTGCGTTGCACACAGGTGAGCAAAAAGGAGGCAACAGCTGGCCACCCACTAGAGAGCTGCGTATTGCAGGGTGCAACACGGCAGCTGCTAGCTGTGGGTGGCCACCTAAGCTCCAGTGGCACTTGTGTGGTAGCAACCCCCCATACCCGATCATGGGCATATGTAGTTAGAGGAGAACATCCTATATCCCTGGTGGTCCACTGGACCACTCGCAGCCCGATCGCGGGCAGAAGGACATTAATAAAAACCCTCCCATTTCCCTGGTGGTCCAGTGGACTGCTCGCAGCCTGATAGCAGGTGTCAGTAATAAAATATGGCAATCCAATCTATCCCTGGTGGTCCAGCGGTACCCCCTCACCACCTGTCCACTGAGACCCACCACCCCGCTCCCCCCCCAGCAACAGCGGGTGGCAGCTCCCCACCAGCCAGCCACCCCCCTGCCAACTGACTCTGTACGGTAGGGCTGTATGCCCATTGGTCCACAGCATGGGCCAATGGGCATGCAGCCCACCATACTACACAGACATTTCTGTCCTGGACATTGATTTCCCAGAGGGACTGCGCTATTCTGCACCAGAAGTGTGAAAGCACATTTCAGCCAGGATGTGAAAAATGACAGCTGTACTGTTCATAAGGAGGTGTGGAAAAATGCCAATGTTGAAAATCTGGATTAAAAATATTACAAATTCCTGAAGTTACGAGCATGCATGGAAACTGTGCAAGTCACGCTCATAAAACAGTCATTTTTTGGAATTGTTTCACCAAATTTGCAATATAGGATTTCTGAGCGCCCATATCATGAACAGTGGCACTGTCATTTCGTTAATCAGTCTCAAAAGATGATTCCACCCAGTGACCATGAAATCACCTTTCGGGACAGAATAATGCCATGACCGTGACTGAATTCATGAAAAGGGGTCCCAATAACCCCATGTTGAAAATATGGTGCCAACATTCTTAGAAATGCCTGCGATATGCACCAAAGTTGAAAAAACCCTATTTATGCCATTATACAGCTTACCGGCATTTCTTCAGTTCACGGTTGGCTTTGAAAAGTGCAAACGTGTTCCCGGTCCACTGAAGATCATCACACTGGGCTCCAGAGATAAGTGTGAGGTAAGGGGGGTGTGGGGAGGTAAGGTACACAGTTGGTGGGTTTTGGTAGGGGAAGGGGACCCAACCGGTGTGGAACCGTTTCCTTTCTTTCAGGGACAGAACAAAAAAAGATATTGTGGGAAGGTTGTTTTTTTTTGCAGGCTTCTTTTTGGCACACTGGTGTGGGCTTCTAGTGTGCCACATGCCTTTTTGGGGTGGAGGACTTAAGCCAATGGGGATTGGGCTCCCCGTTGGCAAAGAACGACTGTTTGGGGGGCATGATGCCGAAGGGGATTGGGCACCTCCCTCAGCACACAACAAATGGAGTGGGGGCATTATGCCGATGGGGAGTGGGCTCCCCGTCGGCAAATTAACTGGGCTGGTGGCATGCCAACAGGGTGATAGGGCACCCCAGTCAGTTGGCTTTCCCTCCACTGCCATGTTTACTGACATGTTTCACCAGGCAAGGTACCGCCCTGCAATGACAGGTCACTCCCTCATTGCAGCAGGATGGCTGACGCTGCAATGACGTGGTGGACCTTCATTGCAGCAGGCCAAATCATTTCAATTTGGTGGCACTTATGCAGTAACTAGTGCAGAAAACATCAGGCCCTTGATCTAGCGAGCAGAAACGGGCAGTTTTGCATCGCATGGGAACGCAAAGAGGTCCAGTTCTGGACGGCCCCACCTTTGGAAGAGGTTGTCTGCTACAGACTGCAGGAGTTCCCATTTGTGCATCTCTGACCGAGACTGACTTAGAGAGTCGGCCAAGACGTTTTGGACCCCTGGAATGAGCACTGCGGTGAGCGAGAGGTCGTGTTCCAGAGCCCAGAACCACACTCTCATAGCCTCTCGACAAAGAGGGTAGGAATGAGTCCCCCTCTTGTTTACTGATGAAGTGGACGACTGACCTGTTGTCCGTCTACACCAACAGGAGACCAGGATGAAGATCCAGGCGAAACGCCTGCAGGCCGTATAGAACTGCTCTCATCTCCAGAATGTTAACATGTAGTGTCAATTCTAGAGAGGACCATGTTCCTTGAGTCTCATGGCTCTGAAAATGAGTGCTCAGATCCATGCCTGAAGCATCGGTTGTAAGAACCTGCAATGGTGAATCCCTCTGAAAGGGAACTCCCTGTTCCAGATTCTGCAGCGAGAGCCACTAGAAGAGTCTGAACCATGGCCTTGGAGATCAAGATTGGCTGGTCGAGGTAGTCCTCCCTTTGATTCCACTGCACCCGGAGGGTCCACTAAGGGACTCTCATGAAGAGGCATGCATAGGGTACAGTCACGATGGCCGCCGCCATGTGGCCTAAGAGTTGGAGCATAGATCCAGCTGGTACCTGGCGAGCAGCTGATACTTTGTGGGCCAATGATCAAAGGTGTGATGCCCTGTCTGGCAGGAGGAAGGCCTTTCCTTGCTCAGTGTCTAGGATTGCCCCCAAGTATTAAAGCCTCTGACAGGGTGTCAGAAGAGAACTGGCTATGTTCAGGGTGACTCCTAGGGAGCTGAACAGGGTGAAGGTGTCCTCTAGGGTTGCCAGACGCCGATCCCTGGGTGAGGCAGCCAGAAGCCAATCGTTGAGGTAGGGGTACACAAAGTGACCTTGTTTCCTTAAGGCTGCTGCCACTACCGCTAGGCACTTCATGAACACATGAGGTGCCGAGGAAAGGCCGAAGGACAAGGCCTGAAACTGGTAGTGCCTTCCCTGAAAGTAAAATCTCAGGAACCTCCTGTGAGCTGGAAGCACCAGGATATGGAGGTAGGCATCCTGCATGTCTAGGATGCGAGCCAGTCCCCTTGATGCAGCATTTTTTATTTAGTTTTTGTTGACCGGGTAAGTGCACTAGACAAATCCTGCCTATTTTCAGGCACGACCCGGGGGAGGGGGATACAGAAGAATGCCAACTGACCTTGAACCAGATTAAGCTGTTGGTGGTATTTTTAATGAATGGAAGAATGCCCGGGAGGGAGACCATCCTGAACCTCTTGTACTAGATATAGCTGTTCAAGAGGCTCAGGCCCAGTATCAGGCAAAGATACCCCATCTTCTTGGGTACCAGGAAGAAGCAGGAGTAGAACCCTTTCCCCCACTGAGAGGATGGAACTGGTTCTATTGTCTTCTTGTCTAACAGCAACTGTACCTCCTCCCTGATGAATTCGGCATGTGACAGGCAATAGGATGCTTGGACCAGGGGATTGTCTGGGGGTATCTGAAGACATTCCAGCGCATGACCCCTCTATCAACTGGAGAACCCACACATTGTTAGGGATGAAGGTCCACCTGTCGAGGTAAAGCGAGAACTGACCCCCTACCACCTTTGCCCTGGACTCGGCAGGTGGTATGGGGCCGGACCAGGAGTCAGACGTTGGAGCCCGGGGTGGGCAAGGAGACCTGGGATGGTTTGTTGTTCCTTGATCCCTGTGCTCCACTGGAGCGAGAGGTAGCTTTACAACGAAAGTTGCCTCTCTGCTGCTGTCCCTTAGGCTTCTGCCCTCCCTGGTGACGAAACTGACGACTTTTTGCCAGGGGCGTGCTCAGACCTGTACAACTGATGTACCGACTGAACGGCTGTATCAGAGTTCTAGAGGTCCGTGATCATCTGCTCGATGTCAGGACTGAAAAGCACGGATCAGTGGAATGGCACATTGATGATGGCATCCTGAAGATCCTGCTTAAAGCCAGAGACTCAGAGCCAGGAATACATCCTCATACAAACTCCTGTGGCTGCTACCCTGGCGCCGTATTGGCAGAGTCATATGAAGATCTGAGGACGTGTTTCCCTATGTCCAAGAGCTCCATCTCGAGGTCAGAATCATGTTGTTTTTTGGCAAGCTCGAGTGCCTTGTTCCAGAGAGATTTCTGGTACTTCACAATGTGGGCTAAGAAGTTTAGTGAACGAATGGTGCATGTAGCCAATGAATAAATCTTTCTGCTGAACTGATCCAGGCGTTTGGATTCTTTGTCCAGTGGCTGGGAGCTTGTACCGGGGCTACTTGGTTCTGCTGTGGGCAGCAGTCAACACAACCGAGACGGTCTTGGGCTGCTCTCTGAGGAGTGGCTCATTTGTTGGGGTACGGTACAGCTGATCTGCTTTCTCGGGAATAGCGGGAGCTGTTGCAGGATGCCTCCAGGCCAATCTGGTAGCATCCTGGAATGGGGCTACCAGGAGTGGAACCACTAATGGTTTACGCTCATTCACGCCTAAGAAATGAGCCAGTCTTTTCCTTTCTGGATCAAGAGCCTCAGTTTCCCACTGGTTTAAAAATTGGATACGACTCATCACATCCAAGAAGGTGGGATCATACGGTGGGGATTGAGGAGATTCCCCAGGAGGGTCTGGGATGAGGGGGAGGCGATGAGTAGTCACCTGAGGACCTGGAGGAGGCAGAGGATCTGTAGTATGACCCTGAGGATGACCTGGAGTGGGAATGGGAGTGCCTTCTCCTGTGATGCCTGGAGGTAGACCTGGAGTGGCGCCTACTCCGGTCAGGAGAACTACTGTCCAGTGGAACTGACGATTTATCTTTGGGTGGAGGTGGAGGCGGCGGTGGTTGTGAGATATCCACTGGTGCGAGTTGCGGTGGAGGAGCCTGTGGTTCCTTAGGCAGGATGTCTTTCCGAACAGTATCCCACCAGGAACTAAAAAGGTATTTTACCTCGGCCAAAGAGACCATAGCTGGTGCTGATGGGCCTGGCGTACCGGCCCCTTTGTTAGGTTCGGTCGCGGTGGTTCACGGCTTGATTAAGTAAGGGGGCTGAGCGTATGCACTGGTGACTTTGGCTTCTCTGGCGTCAGGTCCTTAGACAGTGCTGAATCTGATGGCAGGTCCGCCGGTGTCTCATTGTCCCTTGGCATTGGGTCAGGCACTGGGTGTGGCCTTGCCTTGGGCTGTGGTTGGTCTGACAGCCGCTTATGAGGCTTCAGCGGTGTAGAAGACCCCGACGTCAAGGAATACGACAGGGTGATATGTCTGGAGTCTGATGCCAGACGCTTTGGGGAGCTGGTGTCAGGGTGAGACCCCGTTTCCAGGTGCCTCTTCCAGTCGTCTGATCAGATGCCGGAGTGCGGGCAGCAGACGCTGTGTCATCCACCCACTTGACGGCGGAATCCCTGACCTTAGACCCAGAAATATGGCCGTAGGGTCTGAGACTAAGGAAGGGGTCTGAAAGCCCTTGCCCAGAAGAAACACTGGCAGGTGGCTGCTCTGCCGTCATATGAAGGGGAAGGTGGGAGGGAAACTACCTGCAGCAAGAGCAGTTCTCGAAGATCTACTGTTACGGGAAGTTCTTACGTAACTGTACTATCTTACTTTGAGAAACAGCACTTGCAGCAGGTTACACCATTAGGACTGAGTCCCAAGCAGCAAGGAAACAAATTATTATTGGGAAGAGAATAGGACAGATGTCTCAGACTTGAGGACAAAAGTCCTTGAAGGACCGCCAAGCCGAAACCAGCTCTGCGTCGAGACGCAATATCCAAACTATTGCCTGATGAAGGCGTGTATAGTGCTCCAGGTTGTTGCCGCACAGATGGCTGAAGTGGAGACATTTTTGAGTGCAGCGAAGGAGGTAGCCACCTCCCACCTCCACGGCGTAGAATGACCTCTTACCGTTCCCGGTAAATTCTTGTTGCGCTTCTGGTAACAGAACATAATGCACTTGACCAGCCATCAAGAAAAGTGACCGTTTGGAAACAGGAGCATCAGGCATTCTTTGTGCATAGGAAACAAAGAGCTGGTCCAACTTACGATGTGCCTTGGTTCTGGTCAGGTAATATCTGAGACACCTATGCACATCCAGAGTGTACAACAGGGCCTCCCTCCTGTTACAGTGATTTGGATAGTACACCGGCAGGTCTATATCCTGATTGAGAGTGACAGCTGAGACCACCTTGGGAAGGAACTTGTGATTCGTTCTTAAGGACACCCTGCCCTTGTGAAAAACCAAATAAGGATCCTTGGACATAAGTGCATGAAGCTCAAATATTCTTCTGGCAGAAGTAACGACAACTAAAAGAAGCATCTTCTGGTTCAAAAGGCGGCAGCGTAAGCTGCTCTAGAATGAAAGGAAGATCCCAAGGTGGAACCGGGTCTTTGATGGGAGGTCTCAAGTGAAGGATGCCGTGCAAAAAGGCGCGAGAAACCTCTAGCTAAGCTAGAGACCGGTGACCTACGGGAGAATGGTACGCCGAAATGGCACATAGGTGCACCTTAATGGAGGAGTAGGCAAGACCTGCCTGGTAGACGGATAGGACATAGTCTAAAACAGACCTCTCAGAACAATCCAACAAGGTCAATCCACGACCTTGAGCTCAAATACAGAATCTGCGCCACTTCATGGCGTGAGTGGAAGGTTTTCTGGCTGCTACCAGAATGTCTGCAACTCCTGAGAGACTCCGTATCTCAGGACTGCTATGTCCTTAGGAGCCAGGCATGCAGGTTCAGAGACCGAAGATCCGGATGGACCAAGGAGCCTGCCTCCTGGGACAGAAGATGAGAGCTAAATGGCAGAGGCACCGGAAGTTCCTGGGCCAGCTGATGTAAGAGAGGGATCCAAATTTGCCTGGGCCAAAAGGGCACTACTAGAATAAGGCATGCCCGCTCTTGTCAGAGCTTCAATAGAACCCTCTAGATCAAAGGGGAGGGTGGGAAAGCATAGAGGAACCTGCCCATCCAAGAGAGGGACAACGTGTCTCGCCAGAAAACACCAGGCCCTGGATCTAGCGAGCAGAAACTGGGCAGTGTTGCATTGGATGGGGACACGAAGGTGTCCCCCATCTGTGGAACAGGTCCTCTAAGACTTCCTGAAGCAGTTCCCATTCGTGGACTCTGGCCTGTGATCAGTTTAGACTCTCCGTGATAGTGTTGTCCACTCTGGGAACATGCACTGCAATGATATCTGCGCCGAGTTGCAGTACCCACTTCCAAACCCTTTGAGTCTCCCTGCAAAGGGGGTAGGAATGAGTGCCTCCTTGTTTATTGACATAGTACATCACCGTGGTATTGTCTGTTTATACCAGAAGAGTACCCAGTGGAATCTCCGTCTGGAATGCCTGTAGGATGTAAGGGACGGCTCTCATCTCTAGAATATTTATGTGAAGCTGGGACTCCGGAGACGACCAGGAGCCTTGAGTCCTGACCCTGTTCAGGTGAGCTCCCCATCCGGACCCCAAGGTGTCCGTGGAGACAGTCGCTGAAGGAGGCGGCACAATGAAGGGGACTCCCGCCAAGAGGTGGTCTGGGACAAGCCACCAATTCCAGTCTCGGGTGACTGTGTTTGTGATCCGGACTGGATGCTGCAGATGATTTTGTTTCTGGTCCCATTGTGCCCTCAACATCCATTGGGCGACCCACATGTGGAGTCGAGCTAGGGGAACCGCTGCAATGGCAGCTGCCATGTGTCCGAGCAGGCAAAGGATGGACCGGGCTGGTACCGTCTTCTTTTCCTTTCTGGCCCCTATAAGGGATCTGATGCGTTCCACCCTGTCCTGAGGAAGGAATGTCCTTCCCTGAATGGTGTCCAGAACTGCTCCTATGAACTGTAAGTTCTGAGACAAGACAAGGTGCGACTTCTCCTGATTGCTAGTGACGCTCAGCGATAGGAAGAGAGAACAGGTATCTTGTACCGCAGACATCAGGGCCTCCCATAAGGGTGCCATGAGGAGGGCCGAGACCTCCTTGTGGTCCCCAAAACAAAGACTAAAGCTGGGTCCAGGTCCTTTGCTTTTACTGCACCTTCCCACTGGAACAAACTCCCACTGGAGAGTGCGGGAGGCAGGGTCGAGCCCTGCTTCAGGTCTAAGCTCAAAGCACACCTGCCCGCCAGGAGCATTCTCAAGCATGCATAAGGAACTGACCTTATGCCATGGCCCTCCTCCTCTCCACCTTCCGTGATTGTAAATGCCATTAAGTCTTTCACAGTTATACAGTATGGAATTTGCCTTATGTGTGTTATCACTGTTAAACCATTTGGTATTCATACGTAAGTTTACAGCTCTGCTTACCTACTTGTACTGTCTGTTTACCTGTATGTTATTTTTACAGCTCTGCTTACCTGCTTTTACTGTTCTGTTTACCTGTATGTTATTTTTATACCCCCGGGTCGCCCCTGAAAAAGGGACCTCCGGGGCCCAGTGGGCCTACCCGGTCAACAAAATTCAATAAATAAATAAATAGATAAGGAAACACATAGTGGCCCCATCTTCTGAGAGGTGCTGCCACGACTGCCATAATCTTCGTGAATACTCGAGCTGCCAAAGACAGCCCGAAAGAGAGGGCTTGGAACTGGCAGTGGCATCCCAGAAACTCGAAGCGCAGAAATTACCAGTGCGCTCGAGTGATCGGGAGATGTAGGTAAGCATCCTGCATGTCCAGTGACGTCAGTCAAGCGCCTTCTTTGAGCGTGGGAATAAGACCCGGTAGGGTCACAGTGTGGAAACACTTGTACAAAACAAACGTGTTGAGGTCGCTGAGATCCAAGATTGGGCACAAGACCCCCATTTTCTTTGGAACCAGGAAGAAGTAAGAATAGTAACCTTTTCCTCTCTGGTTCAGTGGAAGGTACTCTATGGCCTCCTTGTCGAGGAGGGCCAAGATCTCCTGCTGAATAAGCAGGGGATGCTTATCCGAGTAGCGGGAGAGCAGGGGAGGTCTGGATGGTGGGTGATTGAGAAGCTCTATCGAGTGACCTCGTTCGACCAACTGCAACACCCACCGGTTGGTGGTTATCCTCTGCCATCCCAAAAGGTGATGAGAGATGCGACACCCAACCTTCTTGACCCTTTGATCCAGAGGAGGGATGGGAAGGAATCATGCTGTGGTAGTGTTGGACCCAGCGGGCTGGGCTGCTTTGGGAGGCTTTGGGAACTGGCACGAGGGGAACCTGGCTTGATTTTTGCGACCGAAGTTGCCCCTGGGTTGCTGTGGCGAATGTGGCTGCTGCGCTGTTGGCGGCAGCGAAAATGATTCTGGTTCCTCTGAAGGAACCAGATTTCGTCTGTACATGGCCTGTACAGTCCTGGACCGCCTTCCAGCGTCCTGCAGTTTGGTGATGACCTTTTTTTTGTTTAACCAGGAATAGCACACTAAGCTGAAAGCTTTTTACACGAGCAACCTGGGAGCACAAGGAAGTTAAATGACTTGCTCAGGGTCACACAGTATGCAAGTGGAAGCTCTGGGATTCAAACCCAGGTCTGGTCTGCTGGATGTCAGCAGATTTGCAGCTCAGAGCCTTAGACCACTGCGCTAGACTGCCTCATTCGACCAACTGCAACACCCACCGGTAGGAGGTTATCCTCTGCCATCCCGAAAGGTGATGAGAGATGTGACACCCAACCTTCTTGACCCTTTGATCCAGAGGAGGAATGGGAAGGAATCATGTTGTGGTGGTGTTGGACCCCGTGGGCTGGGCTGCATGATTCCTTCCCATCCCTCCTCTGGATCAAAGGGTCAAGAAGGTTGGGTGTCACCTTCTCGGACGCCTCACCGAACAGGACCGCTCCATTATAAGGGACTTCTAGGATGTTCTGGACGTCCGGGGTAAATCCAGAGACTCTCAAGCACGAGTGTTTCTGGAGACAAATGCCTGTGGCTGCTCTCCTAGCTGCCATGTCCGCTGAGTCGTAAGTGGCTCGGAGAACCTGGGTCCCCAAGTCTGACCCAATTTGCAGGAGGTTCAGTAGCGCCTCCTTTTTTTCGCCATGCAGAAAGTCTTTTAGAAGGTCTTGGTCCTGTTCCTAAAGGGCATTCTGAAACTGCACCATGTGTGTCAGATAGTTCAGAGACCTAACTGAGCATATAGCAGCCACATACATGCGTCTTCCCATAGAATCTAACTGCTTAGATTCCTGGTCCGGGGGCTGGGTACTTAAATGCTGAGGCCGCTGGGATCTATCATGAGATGCAGTGATGACCAGGGAGTCGGCCAGGGGTTGTTGTGCCAAATACAGGTCCTCCGTGGGAGCCCTGTAGAGGCGATCAGCCTTCTTCAGATCAGCCAGTGTGGAATGTAGATACTTCCAAGCTGCCTTGGTGATGTCCGTAAAGGTGTCCACCGAAGGTAGGACCACCACAGGCTTCGGGTCTTTCTGCCTGAGGTAACAGGCAAGGTGTTGTCTCTTGGGGTCTAAGTCTTCTGTCTCCCATATTTTCCTGGATGTGCCTCATGATTTCTGAAAAGGAGGGATCATCCAGAGGCGACCCTGGAAGGTCCCGTGGGTTTGGTGATGGGGGACCGAAGGGAGATGGCGACCTGGAGGTGTTGGACGTATCTGGTCTGGAGTCATCTCCCGGTGAATGACGTCTGCCCCAGGTCGCTTTGGGGTTGGGGACCCCGAGGGAGAGTGTGATGGGAGTTTTCTGTCTCTTGATCGGCCCCAAGGAGGTGGAGTTGGTTCCCTGGGGGTCGGGGGTCTGGCACTTTCAGTGCCCCGAGGTGGCTGAGGCTTGGCGGAGGACCACATCCTTTCTTATGGTTTCCCACCAGATGGTGAGCAGTTTTCACCTCCTGAATATTCATACCCGACGACGGGCCCTGCGTCGGTGTGGGCCTGTCGGGGTTGGGCGTCGGGTCCTGGGGAGCCACCGGGTCCGGCAACGGTTCCTTGGGTAGGCCGGCATCCTCCGTGTTGCCCGTCTGGTCGTCCAGTGGCACAGTAGCCTCTTCACCCGGGGACCCCTGACGTCTGGTGCCCATCAGCGTCGGTACTACTGTCGGGGTAGTCCGTTTTGTGGCTGCTGGGTTGGACGCCTTCTTGGTCTCAGTCGTCCGCTTGAGGGACGTCAGCTCAGCAGTCTTCCTTTCAGCAGCCTTCAGAGGTTGGGAGACAGACCTGAAGTCGGTGTCCCGGCGTCTGTCAGACATACCCCCTGATTTAGAGGAGGACTTTTAGTACCTGTCCAAGGAATCCGGCTTGGAGGCGTCTGGTGCCCAAGTGGTCTTGAATGGGTGTAAGGAGTCAGAGGAGCCCTCTGAAGACCTTAACTTTACCAGGGGAGGTTGGGAGCGAGCCCGAGAAGGAGACCTGTCAGAAAGGGTAGAGCTGGAGCTGGCCCTGAACTCGGAGGCCCTAGTGGGGGAACTCACCCTATCAGAGTATCGATGCTTGTCCTGGTGCTTCCCTGACTTGTGGAAAGATTTCACTTTGGAGAAAGGTCTTCTCTCCATTTTCTTCAATTTCTCCTCGAGGAGGAATCCCTGAACAGCCTTTTGGCGGCGGATCCGGGTCCTGCTATTGAATTGCTGGCAAATTGAGCAGGCCTGGGTGTCGTGCTCTGGACCCAGGCATCTGGACACAGGCTGAATGGTTGTCTGCAAAAGGGATCGGTTTGCCACAGGCACACTTAGAGGGATGTCCTTCAAGAGAAGGGGTAGGAGAAGCAGACATGGATTGATTTGAAGGAAAAAAGATTTCACGCGCCATTTCGATACAGTAGGCATCTGTGAGGCCGATCCTGGTGAGTCAACTGCGGGTAGAGAAGTGGGGATGCTGGGGGACCGCCCCATTTTATGTGATGCCTGATGTTGAGGAGGGGCAGACATCAGGGGCGTTCCCCCGCTGGATACTGCTAACTAGAATTTTTCCGTGGGGTCCTGGCACCTGCTGGCTTCAGTTCTAATGGTGTAACCTGCTGCAAGAGCTGTTTCTCGGAGTAAGATCATCATTTATCACACAAGGTCCTCTCTGCGTATTTCATTTATGCAATAAGAAAGTGATGGATTTTTTTTTTTTGCTTTAAAAAAAAAATACTACTCTAAAAAGTCTGTGGGTTAACTGTTTGAACTAGTGGTACTGTGCGCCCCCATCTGCCACAGCCACTGCCATGGATGTGGTGTCAGGATGACAAGCGGACACTGTGACGCAGCAGTTCATTGGTGCCGCAAAACATCTGCAGAAATTACAAACCACTGCCACAGAAATTCTGTGGCAAATGGTAATCCTGCCGCAGAACTTGGTCCAAAAGTGCCGCAGAAAAATTGGGGCCTTGACTATAATCAATTTCACACAGAACACAAAGAGATCAATTAATCTGCCAGGAGACTGTTTTCACCATTTCTCTCTGAAGTGTACATTTTTCTGCCTCACTGTAGAGAGGAGAGATGGGTAGCTAGTCTGCCTCACTAAAGACAGAGGCAGAGAGAGCTAAAGACTGAAAATATTTAAAATTAGGATGGCAGCTGCTTGGTATCTTACCGCATCATTTTCTTTTTCATAAAAATAGATATATCTGTTCAGGATTTCAATGAAAAGCTGGACTTGCAGCGAAGGATCCATGCACTGATTAGCTATCTTCAGTGCTTTCTTTAAACACTCCATTACTCTCTTGCCATCATGAATCTAAATGGAAAACAGCATAAACAACTAATTAGACAAAACAAAACAGCCAAACACAAAATGACACACAAGAAAATAATACTGCATTTAACTGAAGCCAATACTAGAGCAACAATAAAAAAAATGTTTTGCTTTTGTTTTTCATGCACAGAAGCAAGTATAACCACATCATAGTCCATGATGCCTTTTGGGTCAGTAGGAGGAGACAGGAACCTCCCAAAAGATGTTCTCTGTCTCTGGGAGGTAGGGATGCACCACCTGACTGCCTGGCTGCGTCCTGTTGATCAATGTGGAAATGGATACGGTCCTAGACAGGAGGGGGAGAAACCAAGAGGGTGGCTTCTTCAATCTTGACGTCTCCAGCCAGGGATGTACAATCAGAAAACAGGGCATCCCCATAACCACACAGGGATGCCTGTGATCCACCTTGGCCCCATCGTCTCTCTCTGTGAAATTTAGTTCTCAGTAGGATTTGCTGCACTGCTATGGAGACTCGTAGAGATGACTCTGGCACCTCAGATGGGACTGGAGTGACTGAAGAGGACCCATGCCAGACAGCTCCTTCAAGGAGGAGAAAAATATTAAGTAAAAACTATACAACATATTATACCAAACTATCATAAAAGCAACTATGCAGATTAAGTCAAATCGAATAAATCAAATTGGCTTTAATTGTGAAAAAGAGCAATTCCAGGGGCTGTTCAAAGCGCTTGTACAGTAGTAATAAAAACAAACAGTATAGCCAAATTTAAAACCAACATAATATCTAATCCATCTTATACAAGTTTTAAGTAGTTATCTCAAACAATGAACAATCGGGAAAAGCCATTGTGAAACTCCTTCTTAGAAACACACTTGGAAAGTACCAAAAGTACAGCAAAATCTTTCAACAGTTTACTTCTGTATTTTTAAGACGATATATGCAACAAAAAGAGCAGAAAAATATTTCTGAGAATCAGCAAGCAGTAAAAGAACATTAGCGAAGATTATGAGACTGAGTTCTTACTATATACCAGGGTTCCCCACTCTCTGAAAATATAGGGCGGTGGCAGTGGTGATCGGGTCAAATGGTGCGTTATTTTTCGGGACCTCCTATATGCACTGTACATGTGCATAAGTAGCTTTTAAGTAACATATAGTGTGCTGGTATTAAATGGGTAGTATTGCAATAAAGGATGTCAATAAAAGACAGTTTTGGAGGATTTTATAAAAAAATGGATAAAAATATAGGGTGGTGGTAAAAAATATAGAGCGGTGGTAAAAAAAAATATAGGGTGGTGGCCCACCGCCCTAAAACAATGAATGGGGAACACTGTATACTATGCAGTCCAATTTCTTCAATCTGATGCTGGTAAGAGATCTGTCTCCTCTACTACCTGTGATTCACATCATGGATAAAAATTTGAAAAGCTTAGAAATTCTCTCTTGCCATCATGAACCTCTTCTCCATTTTTGTCTGTGTTTCTTCCAGACCAGAACAAGTGGGCGCAGGTGCTAACAGCACGGCACTGATCTGGCTTTTTTAAAAGTTTTGAAGCTGCCAATGCACACTGTGTCCTCAAGGGCTCATGGTTTTCTTCACTGAAACACTTCATTCGCTCAAATGTTCCAATTATCAGAGTAATAGCTGCTAGCTGTGCCTTTGAATCACTAATTTCATCTTCATACAAGGAAAATGCCTAGATTAACGAAACTGAAATTATACCAGTGCAATGATAATGTATGTGTATACTAGAAGCCAGATAACTTATCACCGTTGAAAACTGGCATCTGTTGCAGAGTGAGGAACATAATTCACATACAAGGAGCTTGGCTAGATTTGCCAAGTCTAAGCCCAGCTTCCATTATTTATGCTAACAATGAATGTGGAAGACTGACAAATTTGGCAAACGTAATGGAGGGCATATTTTTTAGGATGAAAATCTACACATACAGTGCTACTTTATGAAGGGCAAAACTGCATCATGATCTTGAGGGCTTACCATTCTCACTGAGCACAACCTCGGGGCAGTCAGTATCCGTACTTGAAAAGTCTGGCTGTGTATTGCCGCACCCTTACATCTTGGGGTTCCGTTTTCAAAATCGATACACTTAGTCAAACAATGTTACAGGGCAGCAGATCGTTATGTAAGAACTTACTGTAACAGTAGATCTTTGAGAGAGGTTCCTGCAGTAGGTCTTCACACATAGGACTGCGCCCTCTGGCATCGAGTCTGCATGGCAAACTTGTAGCTAGCAATCATCAGCGGGGACCGCCGCCCCCGTCATCAGATGACGTGACGTCAGCTCGACTATAAAAGGGGGCAGTCCCACACCCGCCCTCCAGTTCTTTCCCGCTGTTGTGCCAGTTTGTCCGAGAGACATGGTAGAACAGCCCACCCTCCAGTTCTTTTCCACTGGAGACCTAACGATAGGAAGTAGAAATGAGGGGTAACAACTCCTGGGATCCTGTGCCCTGGCTGAGCCAGAAGACTAGACAAGAGAAAAGGAAAAAAACTCCAGGAGCTGGGGGGGGATAGTTGGGAGGGAAACTAGACCTACTGCAGGAACCTCTCTCGAGTATCTACTGTTACAGTAAGTTCTTACATAACTGCTATATCTTCACATACAGGACTGAACACCAAGCAGTCTAACAAAAAGGAGGAGTCAGAGACAAGGTTCTGGGAGGAGGAAAATGTCTGCCAACTAAGGGTCTGTCTTAAGACATAAGACCTTGCAAAACTGCAAGGCCAAAACCAGCTCGATGCCTAGAGGCAATGTTCAGACTGTAATGTTTAGTGAAGGTGTGGACGGAAGACCAAGTGGCCGCTGCACAAATATCCGCAGTGGACACATTCCTGAAAAAGACCGTAGAAGTGGCCACGCTCCTAGTGGAGTGACCTCTGACTGCCCCTGGAATGGGTTTCTTGTACTTCTGGTAAGGGTATTGGATACAGTTGGGCAGCCACCTAGACAGAGTCTGTTTAGTGATCGCCTTGCCCTGGCACTGGGAGGCAAAGGCCACAAAGAGCTGACTCTACTTTCGAACCTCTAGTCCGAGAGGTATAAAACCTCAAAATCTTGTGCACATCGAGTGTTTGCAGAAGATTCCCTCCTGTTGGAATGCCCTGGGAAGAAAACCGGCAATTCAACATTCTGATTGAGAGTCGTCTCCTAAACAACTTTAGGGAAAAAAGAAGGCTTAGTCCGCAGGACCACCCGGTGTCCCTGTGGAAAATTAAATAAGGCTCTTTACAAACTAGAGCCTGAAGCGCTGAAACCCTTTGAGCAGAAGTAACTGCAACCAAAAACAGCATCTTCCAAGCCAGGACGCGCATTTCACAACTTGCTACCGGTTCAAAAGGGGGCAAAGTAAGTTCTTCCAACATAAAATTAAGATCCCAGGGAGGACAAGGGTTCCGGACTGGCGGCTTGATGTGAAGGATCCCCTTCAAGAAAGTCTTGGAAAACTCTAGTTGGGCTAGGGTTTTGCCCTCCACTGGATGGTGGTAGGCAGACACCGTAGAGAGATGGACCCTAAGTGATTAGTAACAAAGGCCCAACTCTGAAATATATAAGAGGTACTCCAATACCTGGGAGGCCTAGCAAGAAAAAGGGTCCAAGCACTTAGCTGTGACCCAAACAGAAAATCTCTTCCACTTCACGGCATAAGTGGATCTGGTAGAGGATTTTCTGGCCTCCACCAAGACCTGAGCAACCTGAAAGGAAACTCCATAGTGAGAAATCGCTATGTCCACAGGTGCTACACATGAAGATGGAGAGACTTGAGACTCGGATGTACCATGGTGCTCTGCTCCTGAGACAGAAGGTCATGAGAGAAGAGGCAGACCGGTGGTTCTAGAACTAGTTACTGTAACAGTGGAAACCATATCTGCCAGGGCCACAGAGAAGCAATTAAGTTCATGTGTGCCCCTTCCGCCTGCAGTTTCAGAAGAACCTTCTGGATGAGAGGAAAGGCGTACAGAAGCCTCCCTGTCCAGGATAGAGACAGTGCGTCTCGCCAAAAAGCACCATGCCTGGGAATGAGCGAGCAAAAGCTAGGTAGTTTTGCAATGGATGGGGATGCGAACAGACCTAGGTCTTGTCAACCACACAGAAGAAACAGGTCTTCTACTATCTCCTGCTTTAATTCCCACTGGAGAGTCCTGGCTACCGATCGGTTGAGACTGTGTGCCAGGGTACTGTGAACCACCTGCATGTGGACTGCTGTCGGAGTTGAGCAGTGCTGAATCACACAATACCATACTCTCATTGCTTCTCTGCAAAGAGGACACGATCGGGTACCTCCCCATTTGTTCAGATACCAGACAGTGGACATGTTGTCTGTCTGGATGGGAAGTGTTCCCAGACGAAGTAACGACTGGAAGGCCTGGAGAGCACCGAGGACTGCTCTAGTCTCCAGGATGTTGATGTGAACAGTCTCCTCTGTGGGAAACCAGGGACCTTGCGTTCTGTGATTCCCTAGATGAGCTCCCCAACCCATATTGGAAGCATCCGAGGTAAGGGTTTGGGGAGGAGCCTGGAAGTGGAAAGGGGCCCCCACCAACAAGTTGGTGAGATCCTGCCACCAGAGAAGATCTTTCTGAAGACTGTTGGAGATCATGACCAACTGGTCCATGTCGTCCACCTGTTGGTCCCATTAGACTAGAAGAGACCACTGAGTAACCCTCATGAGCAGCCTGGCCAAGGGAACTGTTGGAGTGGCAGCCGCCATTAGACCCAAAAGGCGAAGTACTGACCGAGGACAGGCCAAAGGGAAGTGCTTTGAATTGAAAATGATTCTCCAGGAAAGAGAATCTGATGAAGCGGCGGTGGACAGGGATATGAAGTTAAGCATCCTGCATAACCAGGGAGCACAGCCATGTGCTGGACAGGAGCAAGGGTAGGAGTCCCTGGAGAGTCAGCATGCGGAACCTCTTGTATTCCATGAAGAGGCTGAGCATCCCGAGATCCAGAATAGGTAGTTTTCTTTGGGACCAGGAAGAAATGGGAGTAAAAGCCCCTTCTTACTTGTTCAGGTGGAACAGACTCTATGGCTGCCTTCCGCAACAGAGCCTGTATTTCCTGTTAGACGATGGGGATCTGTCCCGACGGGTAGGATGACCTTTCTCGGAGGATTTGCTGGAGGTGTCTCCAGGAACTCGATTGAGTGGCCTCTCTGTATGAGATGTAAGACCCATATGTCTGTGGTGACGGCCTTCCACCCTTCCGGGTGGAAGCTGAACCTCCCTCATACCAGTTTCTCCGAGGGGGACAGAGGGAGTGGGAGGAGGGGAAACGGAGTCAGGACAAGGAGGGGAGGGGAGCCTTAGCTCCTGAGGCAGCTTTGGCAAACTTGGCCTGAGTAGTCTGGGCTCCTGAACTAGTGGCACGTCGTTTATTTTGACATTTGCCCTGGTTCTTGTTCCATTTCATTTGGCGATGAAAAGGCTGCTTCTTTTGGCCCATATGGTACAGACAGCGTACGTCTCTGAGGGACCTACCGCTCTCCTGCAGCCCCTGTAATTATGTGTTTTGCATCACCACCAAAGAGAACCAGACCCCTAAATGGTGAGTCCAGCAGAGATGACTGAAAGTCTTGTGCCAAACCTGCCAGGCGTAGCCAGGCTAGGTGCCTAAGGCAGATTCTCGAGGCAGCAGCCCAAGCCACAGAGTTCACAGAATCGTAAGTGACTCTGAGTGCAAGATGGCAGGATGATTTATTCATCTGCACTTTTTCCAGGAGCTTAGCCCTGAGCTGTTTGTCTGGGATATCCTGGAGATCCTTCTTGAGTTCCGAGAGTGGGGACTTCTGAAAGGCCACCATGTGCGAAACGTAGTTTAAGGACCTGATGGCGCAGGTGGATGAGGCATAGATTTTCCTGCCATACTGATCCAGTTGCTTACAGTCCTTGTCCGGAGGAGAGGAACTTAAGTGTTTTGGTTGTGCTGATCGGTCATGGGCCACAGTAATGACCACAGAGTCGGCTTTGGCCAGGGTGGTAAGGTGAGAGATTCCTTCCAGGGGGAAGTAGGTTCTGTCAACTTTCCGTGAAACAGCCAGGATAGAGGAGGGCTGTTGCCATATGGTGGATGCAAGATCCTCATGTGGACCCATCCAAGGGGGAATGGGGAGGAGATCCACACTGGCAAGGTCCAAATGTTCAGCAAGCCCCTTGCGCTGAGGGTCTAACTCCTTGATCGCCAGCCACAATCTTTTGGATGGTTCTCAAGAACTCCCCAAAGGAAGGGTCCTCTGGGAGTGATTTAGGGAACTCCTCAGATAAGGGTTTGACCGGTGAATGGGGTTCAGACTGGTTGGATATCAGAGTCTTTGTCAGACTCAGAAAAGTCCAGCCTGCTAAGCAGGGAGGGGTTCACGCCAGTGTCCCCCACAGGAAGAGAACCAGGCTTGGCCAGAAGGGACCAGACTAGGGGTGGTGCCCTAGAAGAGGGTACCCCACTGGCTGAGACTGTTTTAGTTCAGAAGAGTTGTGTCCTGGCTATCCTGCCACCATGCTGGGATGGCCTCTCTGGTCAGGTGGCGGTGGGGGGAGGGGGTGAGGCAGGTACTCAGGATACCCGGAGAAAGAGGGGTAACTGAGTGGGTGATTCGGTAAGAATACTGTTATAGACTCCGCCTGGAAAGCCCAGTGAAGGATATCCTGGCTTTGGGTATCCTGCTGGCGGATAGCCTGGTCGTAGCCGCACTGTGGTAACCTGGTAGGCAGAACAAAGCCCGCGCAGCAGGCCACTCAGCAGTGGAAAATGAGTGTCACACCCCAGAAAACTGCCAGAGGGGCTAGCAGGAGGAGCCAAAGGTCCAGCCGGGAGAGGTGCCAAGGGCAGCTAGGCAGCGGGTCAGGCGTAGGGCACGCGGGTCCCATGGGAGGAGGGTCCATGCCTGAAGTACCCAAGTCTGGCAACGGATCCCTGGGGAGGAAGGGTTCCGGTGGAGGAATAGAACCTGGAGATGCGGGGAGATCCGGTAGGGAGCCCAACGACAGGTCCAGGAACATGCCCAACGGGAGAGATGAGTCGGGATCAGGTGGCGAATCCCTGGGGGTAGAGACCGTCAGGGGTGAAGGTTCCCATACGAGCACACTCGTCCTGGGGTCAGGGTCCTCAAGGGAGCCTGACGGATGAGCAGATGCGTCTTCGAGGTTGACAGAGGACTCCGTCGGCCGACTTATCAGGCGTGGCTGGGCTGACCATGGTAGTAAAGCCGCGGTCAGGTTCATCAGCCAAGGCTGGGCACCCAGCGAAGGAGCCGGAGGGTGACTTATCGGAGGTGCTACGCAGTGGGAGACCTAACAGACACCTCTAGAGAGGTGATCCCCAGCTGCCCGCTCACCTCGGCGGGGGCGGGAGGGGGAGAAGGCATTTGGTCCGTGGGAGCGGATGAAGGCCCAGTGGAAGTGGTACTCACGGTTGCTGAGGGACCACCCTGGTCGTCGACTGATGCCTGCCCGGTTTTTCCCTGTGGAGAAGGGCTTCTCTCCAGGCGTTTCTCCTTGTCGTACTTTTTTCTTTTCTCAGGTGCCGGAGATGACGATCTCTCTCGCAGCTCCTGAAGCTCCTTTTCCACAGAAGTTAGCCTCTTGGACAGAAAGTGGGCCTCGAGGGTTCACTTGCGTCAGGTTCGGGAGGCCTGGTTGAACCCTTGGGAGACAGCACACTCAGCTGAATCATGCTTAGGCCCCAGGCAGTGGGAGTGGTCGTCCCCATGTGGAATCTGGGCGCCGCACTTGGAGCACTTTTTCTTTGTGCAAGACTACAGACACTAGCAGGTGTTTTTAGTAAAGTTTTATACAAAGAATAGATGAAAAACACTGAATAAAGAGCAGGCGACCGATCACTGTTCTACCACGACTGTCGGACAAACTGGCGCAATGGCGGGAAAGAACTGGAGGGCGGGCATGGGACTGCCCCCTTTTATAGTCGAGCTGACCTTACCTGACGCGGAGGGCAGCCCCCGCTGATGACCGTTAGCTACAAGTTTGCCATGTGGATCTGATGCCAGGGGGCGCAGTCCTACATGTGAACTGTGAAGACCTAATGCAGGAACCCTCTCAAAGTAAGATATGGAAATTACGTACCTACATAATTCTTGATCTTCTTGGACGAAGTCTTCACCACTCATTCATACTAATGGGATCTATGCCAGAGGTGCTAGGACCCAGCGGGAGCAACCTTTTTTGCAGGAGGGCCGGCGCCAGAGATGAAGCCACGAGGAGCGGTGCTCTAAGCCTCTGCTTGTGCAGCTAAGATTATCTCGGCATCGACCCTCCAACCACCTCAGTACCTTTTTTTTCCCCCGAGGAGGTGCAACGTAACTAACCTAGAAGGATAGTCTAACTAAAATCCGGACATAAGATAGTCCTGAAGACCCGTGATAAGAAGGGTCAAGAAAGAAGTCGCACAGCCTAAAGACTGAGGGAGTGAAGACCAACAACACAGGTGAGCTTGGGGGATGATGGGTGGGCGTGTGAATGAGTGGTGGAGACTTTGTCCAAGAAGATCAAGAATTACGGTAGGTACGTAATTTCCACATTTTCCTGGACATAAAGTCTCGACCACTCATTCACACTAATGGGAGAGTACCGAGCTAATAATCCCCCGAGAGGGCGGCAGGAGAGACCAAGAGCTCACAAATTTAGGACAGAAGTCCATTAAGGATGGTTCTGCCAAATGAAATATGTCGTCTGGCATGGACATCAGGGCATAGTGTTTGACAAAAGTATGCACTGAGCTCCAGGTAGCCGCACTGCAAATATCTGCAATGGGCAAGTCACGGATTTCCGCCAGAGAATGTGCGACCACTCTAGTACAGTGAGCATACACTCTGCCTTCCAGTTTAACCTGCGCCATGGAATAACAGTGGTGAAGGCATGCCACCAGCCATGCTGAAATGCATCTGACAGTGACAGGCTGACCCAGCCGGGACTCGTTGAAGGAAACAAACAGTTGTTGAACTTTGCGAAATTCTTTTGTTCCATCTAAATAAAACGCAAAGCTCTTTTGACGTTCAAAGAATGAAGAGAATGCTCCCCTTCATTTTGGAAGTTTGCAAACTAGTAGGCAGGACCAAAGGTTAGTTTAGATGGAATTTTGAAACAACCTTAGGAAGAAACTTAGGATGGGTCCTAAGAACTACTTTATCTTTATGAAACACAGTATATAGAGGGTCTGTGACCAAGGCATGCATCTCAGACACACTGCAGGCCGAGGTAATGGCCACCAGGAAGGCCGTTTTCCAAGTGAGAAATTTCAACTCACAGGTAGCTAGAGGCTCAAAAAGTTTGAGTGAGCATGTCTAGCACAAGGTTAATGACCCAGGCTGCGACTGGACGCTGCCTGATAGGAGGTCTGGTGTGCAGAATTCCCTTAAGAAACCTCTTAACCACGGGTAACTGAGCCAGTTACAAGGAAGGTACTGGCTCATGATAAGCTGAAATGGCACAAAGGTGAACCTTGACTGTAGAATATTGCAGACCTGAATTTGAGAGGTCTAAAAGGTACTGTAGAACTTTATTTGGTGGGCACGAAAAAGGATTCAAAGAGGATTCCATTTGGCTGTGTAAGTTTTCCTAGTGGCTGGCTTGTGCGCAGCCAGAAGAATATCTGAAACTCTGCGAGAGACACTGAACCTGTTCACTTCTATCTCTTCAGGAGCCAAGTGTAAAGGTGAAGCGATCTCAGATTGGGATGGACCACAGGCCCCTGAGTCAGAAGGTTCGTCTGAAGGGGAAGCGCTTCTGGAGGGGTGTCCGACATACTGTTGAGTAACAGAAACCATATTTGTTGAGGCCAGAAGGGGGCAATGAGAATCATTTTGTTCCCTGGGACTCGAACTTGAGAAGTACCCTCTGAATTAGAGGAAAAGGCGGAAAGGTGTATAGAAAGTGTTTTGTCCACTGCAGCCTAAACACATCCTGACAGAAAATGTCAGGCCCTGGATTTCTGGAGCAGAAGAAAGGCAGTTTTGTGTTGAGTGGGGATGCATAAAGGTCCAGTTCTGGAGTTCCCCACTCTGCAAATAGTGACTGAACTATGGTTGAGTCGAGAGACCATTCGTGAGGATGTGTCTCTGTTCTGCTGAGATGGTCTGCCAGTTCATTCTGCACCCCCGACAGGTAGGCCACTTGAATTAGAGCTTTGTGCTCCAAGCACCATTCCCACACCCTCGTCACTTCCCTGCATAAGGGGTAAGAGTGAGCACCACCCTGCTTGTTGATGTAATACATCACTGCTTTGTTGTCCGTTTGAAGGAGAATGTTCTTGTGACAGAGAATGTCCTTCAAAGCCTGGACTGCATAAAGGACGGCTCTCATTTCCAAGACATTTATGTGAAGCTGGGACTCGTCCTGAGTGCACATACCTGGAGTGTGGAGAGTCTGACAGTGAGCTCCCCACCCCATCAGGGACACGTTCGTGGTAATGGAAATCTGTTGATCTAGAGGAGCAAAGGGATAACCTTCCAGAAGATTGTCCTCTTGCGACCACCAGGTGAGTGACTTCTTCAGAGGTTCTGTCACCTTGATGAGAAAGGACTGAGGGTGAGGTTCTCATATGAAGGCGTACTAGGGGTACAGTGAACACCAAGGAGGCCATGAGACCTAGTATCCATTGCATCAAGATAGCTCGAACCGAGCTGTTCTCTCTCTGATGTATCGGGCCATCTGTAGGATATCGCTCCTTCTGTCTTCTGGTAGAAAAGCTTTCGCACAGGAAGTATCCAGAAGAGTTCCTATTAAAAGGAGCCTCTGGGGGGCTGCAGCTGCGATTTCTTGAGATTTAGCAGGACTCCCATGGACGTGAGAAAGTCCTAGACCGTGGCAATGGCATTGAGAGTTGCTTGCTAGAAGCCAGTCATCCAGATATGGGAACACTTGTATTCCGATTTTTCTGAGATGCGCTGTGAGGATTGTACAACACTTTGTAAAAACTTGTGGCGCCAAGGACAGCCCAAAGGGCAGGACTCTGAACTGATAATGCTGGCCCAAAGCCACGAACCTCAGGTATTTGTGATGCTTTGGGTGAATGGGAATATGCTGGTAAGCATCCTGCATGTCCAGGGAGGCTAACCAGTCATGTTGATGAAGCAAAGGTAACAGGGTTCCTGGCGATATCATTTTGAATTTCTCTTTGGGAAGAAATTTGTTTAGTTTTCTGAGGTCCAAAATGGGGCGCATGCCCCCGGTTTTCTTTGGAACTAGAAAGTAATGGGAGTAGAACCCAGTGTGCCACTGATCTAACGGAACTACTTCTACTGCCCTGTTGTTCAGAAGGCCTTGCATCTTGGAGGCGAGAAGTTCTGACCGAAGTATTGGCTGCCATTTGGGGGGACAATCCGGAGGGTTCTCTGAAAAATTGAGCGAATAACCTTCGCGGATTATCTGGAGGACCCATTTGTCCGAAGTTATGGACATCCACTGGTTGCAGAATTAAGTCAGATGACCTCCCACTGCTAAGGAGTCCCCCTCGGGCAGCTTAGGTGGGACCTGGGCCAGAAACTCAGAAGGCGGCACTGGGCATTTTGGGTCCTTGCGCCTTCTGTTGCATTTTCTTTTGAGGCCGAGAGGCCTGATTTTTATTAAAACCTCCCTTGCCTTTGCCTCGAAAGGACTGACGGTTATGAAACTGGCATTTGTTAACACCCCCCCAGAAGGGATGGGAGGAGGTCGAGCCAATTTAATGGCTGACCTAGTCTTTTGTGTGTGGCCTCTAGAGCCTGTTCTACTTGAGGGCTGAAGAGATACACACCATCGAAGGGCAACGCCATGACCTGTTGCTGGGCATTTTTCATGAAACTTGAAGTGCGCAGCCAGGAATGGCGGTGGGTGCAAATGCTCGCCGCTCGGGAGTCAGTATCGAAGGCGTCCATAGCTGCTTTAACCTGCTGGTTGTTGGACTCGATACCCCTGGTTATGGTTTGAAGAAGCTCTGAATTAGTGTCAGACTCCAGTAGAGCTTCAACCATTTGTTTGAGCGAATGCCAAAGAATATACTTATATTGAGAGAAATAGCCCTGGTAGCTGGCGATACGCATACCCAGGGTGGATGCAGCAAAGACTCTCTTACCTAAAGTATTTATCTTACGAGATTCTTTGTTTATAGTCGAGCTGTAGTAGTCTGAGGAAGGACGACCTTATCATTCTCTGCCAAGACTACAACAGGATCCGCAAAGGCTTGGGAGGCCAAAATAGGTTGATCCCTGGGAGCGGCATACTTCCTATCTATGGACTTAGCCATAGAAGGAATGAGAGCAGGATTATTCCATACCATTTGAGAAAGCGTCTCAAAGGAGGGTTGTACTGGGGGGAGTTAAATCCATAGGGATGTCCGGAACATGAAGGTATTGGAGTCTTAAAAGCTTCCCAAGATTGATGTCCATAGTTTTGAAAGAAAGAGTGGAATTCAAATTTTTCAGCAAACACTTAAATGACAGGTCCTCTACCACAGGCTCTGCAACGGGATTAGGTCCTGATCCTTCCACATCATCACCCACTCTAAGATCTGGGTCAGGGTCAATATCTCCTGACAGTCCAGGAGGGACTGTATGGACAGGAAAGCAATGAAAATCAGCAGGAAAAGAGGAAGGAAAAGAATTCGGAGAGGAGAAGCCCTGAAGATTGGCAGATGAAAAGCCAGGCCTCGGTGCCGAAGAACATGGTGCCGAAAGGCCGCACGGCACTGAACACAACGCCAAAAGGCTGCACGGCGCCAAAAGGGCGCACGGCACCGAGAAACTCAATGTCGCCGGCAGGCGCATTGGCGCCGAAAATGTTGTCAAGCGACCCACCGACGCCAACAGCGCTGAAACCAACCCAGGACCCCAAAAATTAGGATTTGAGGGAAAAGAAGGAAGAATACCAGGAGATAGAAGCATTGGTGTGGTCCCCTGCACCGCAGCCATGTGAGGAGGGAAAACACCTGAGCGCGGAGTCGACGGCACTGAAGAGGGCACTGCACGACTAGGGAGGACCAATCGCCCTGTCCGATCCCCTGAAAAGCCCAAGGGCTCCGGAGTGACTGGGCCAGGTAGCTGGACCAACCTCTGAGCCCACTGATCCATCAGAGCGGCCCACTGATGAAACTGCTCATTGGAAGCCCTACCAGAAGGCAGGGAAGGGCTCTGATGTCGAAGAGGTTGGTAACCAGAAACTGGCGACTCTGAACGAGGAGACCAGCAACTGACCCCAATGACCGACCATTGATGCGCAGACATATCAGAGGGTGACCTCGAGTGATGCCTTCTCTTTTGCGACCTAAGGGCCGAGGAAGAGCTCGAGGCCGAATGGTGCAGAGAATGCGACCATTTTATTTTATGCTTCGGGGCCGCCATCCTTCGGGCACTGGACAGTCAGTTGTCAGACCCCCCCCCCCCGGATAAGGCGGCAGACCGGACCCAGCCCAGCTGACTGAACAGCTTTCATACGAAGTCTCCCTACCGTCACTTGACCCATTCATGGTCGCTCCGTCAATGTAGGCTGAGACTTCTTTCTTTGATAAGAATAAATTATGGTAAGCGGAACTTTATTCAAAAATACTACAAAATAATAAACTAAAAACTATGCTACTAGTTTGAAGTTTGACTCCCGGCGGGTGAGCGACATTGTCACTGATGCGCACTCGACGGCAGGGAAAAAAGGAACTGAGGCGGTTTGAGGGTCGACGCCAAGATAGTCTTTGCCGCACAAGCAGAGGTTCGTGGCTCCATCTCTGGCGCTGGCACGCCTGCAAAAAAGTTTGCTCCCGCTGGGTCCTAGCACCTCCAGCGTAGATCCCATTAGTGTGAATGCGTGGTGGAGACTTTATGTCCAGGAAGATCTTACCTTACTCCCTCCCTCTGCGGTAAAACATTTTTTTTTTTTTTTAATGGTTAGCCCACATGCCTCCTTTAACAGAGCAGGCAGCTGGCAGACAACAGTACCTCAGTCCCTGGACCCTGGGGTAGCATGTCTCAGCGTTACACATACGGACGAGTGGCATTGCTTAAACAGCTACTGGAATAGTAAAGAGCAAGGAACCAGCATCAATGAAAGCCCTGAATTTAGGGCCCCACTGTAAAAACAAATATGGTGACCACTGGTGGTGCTGAGGGCCAATTTTAGCCACCCCGGGCTGCTGTTCTGCCACCAACACTTGATATACTTACCAGACCCTAGGGTTTGCTTAAAAAATAGGATATGATGAAGGGTGGAGTTTACAAAGAAACCTTCACACAATCTGCAACACAATTTAGTCCTGCACTTATTTTTCTTTCAAACTCCAGAGTTTGCATATCAATATCCCAGGTAATCCACCAAGAGTCAATAAGAACAGAGACACATTCACTTAGGAAAAATTACATGGATTTTTGACTTCTATAAATTAGTCTTGCAACTAACTTAACACACGCTTAGATCTCTACTTCACAGGGAACTCAATTTCTAGAACTCCCTAGTTGGTAGAGTACTACCACTGTTCCATTATGAAGCAACTTTCTCAGCAGCTAAAATATGGGAAGAGAACTTCAGCTACAATTCATAACTTGTCTAGCTTGTAATAGTCAACCCACCTGCCCACTGAAACCTATTTTAACAGCTCTTGTTTTGAGACACATTAAAGGTAACTGGTCTGCTTGTGTGCCTTTCTGATATGCTCTCTCAATCTATCCAGTGTGCCACAGGCAAAAAAAAAATGCTAACCAAGTGTGTGTTCAGATTACTAAAAGTATTCTGCAGTGCAGACGTATAGTAACCAAAAAAAGTTGGCAAATCTCTGAAATGCAAAACAATTTGAGAACGGTTTAAATTGAATAGATGGCAATCAGCTGGCCTTCTCTGAAACGTAATTAAAGTAATGCACATCGGAAACAAAAACCCAGGGGAAGAGTACACAATGGGGGGTGAGATACTAACAGCAACAAAAATGGAAAGGGACCTGGGGGTAGTTATATCAGATGATCTAAAGGTGGGCAAGTAATGTGAGAAGGCAGTAAGGAGGGCTGGTGGGTTACTGGGATGCATAGGGAGAGGCATCACCAGTAGAAAACAGGAAGTTGTTATCCCTCTGTACAGACAGTTGGTGATACCCCATCTGGAGTACTGTGTGCAGTTCTGGAGACCCCATCTCTGCAAAGGCATAGACAGGGTGGAGGCTGTCCAAAGGAGGGCAACCAAAATAATGCAGGGTCTGCACCACAAGACATACGAAGAGAGTCTAAAGGAGCTTAATATGTATACCCTCGAGGAAAGGAGGGAGAGGGGAACATGACAAACTTTCAAGTACCTCAGTGGAATCAACAAAGTCCAAAAGGGTAGCATCTTTCTGAAAAAGAGATGTGCAAGAACAAGGGGGCACAATTTGAAGATAGAGAGGGATGGCTCAGAGGTAATGTAAGGAAGTATTTTTTCATGGAGAGGGTTACAGATGCATGAACAGCCTTCCTGAGGAGGTTGTGGAGTCAAAAACAGTGGGGAAATTCAAGAATGCATGGGACAGACATAAGGCAACTCTAGTTGGGGGCAGGAGGAAGTAGGCTGTTTAAGTAGGATCTGCAGCTTATACAATAGGTAGGGAAGTGGGCAGACTAGATGGGCCAAGCGGTCCTTATCTGCCATCAAATTCTATGTTTCTATGATGTTTAATAGTTCAATGAATCTTATAGTAATTACTAGTTAGGTAGTGCAGTCTTAACAGCATTGAATTGTTAAACTAGTTGTCAGACAACTTCCAATTCCTCTACAGTCACTGACTCGCTTTGTAACCTTGAACAAATTACTAGACGGCCTTCCTGTGCTTCAGTTCACTCAGCTGTAAAACTGAGGAAGCAAGACCCCACTGAAACGGATATGTCCCATCTCAGCTGAATTACCTAAGCAAATCAATTGTAAAATAGAAACTGAAATGAACTAAATGAGGGTTACTCACCTGTAACCGTAGTTACGTAAAAACTTACCATAACAATAGATCTTTGAGAGATGCCTCTTGCAGCAGGTAATACACTTGGGTCGTCGCCAGAGGTCGATGTGGTGCACGACAGTTCTTCTAGCAGTCTTTCACCGGGGCCACTAACTGATGATATCATCCTGTTCCTATATAAGAGTGGGCGGTCCCTGGTATCCTCAGTTCCCCGCCGGATTCAGCTTGCTAAGCGAGGACCGAAGGGATCCGAGGTTTCATAGGTGCCCCTTCCCACGTGGTAAGTGGAACAAAGTCATTCTCTTAAAGAAGAAGGGTGATGGAGGGACGGAACATACCTGCTGCAAGAGACATCCCTCAAAGATCTACTTTTACGGTAAGTTTTACGTAACTGTACCATCTTTATTGAATACAGCAATAGCTGAAGACCAGAGGGTATGTTGGTACTTCTCCAAATGTCACATATAGTTTAGGATTCTCAGATTCAGTATGCCCGCCTAGAAATCTTTCTTCTCCAAGTAGTCCAAGTGGCAGGATTCCTTATCTGGGGGTAAGAAACTCATGTGTCGGGGAAGTTCAGTATGATCATGAGCGGCGGCAATGACCACTGAATCTGCCTCGGGGTGAGATGAGAAGAAGAGGTGATAAGGAGGAGCCTGGTAAAGGTGGTCCGCCTTCCGAGGAAATGCTGGAACAGCCAAAGGCTGATCCCAGGCAGCCAGTACTGCATTTTGGTAGGTTTGGATGAGTGGGGGTCTAAAACTACCGGGTCCTCCGGCAGTTCAAAGTAGTCTGCCATGTCTTTTCTCTGCTTATCATGTTCAGTTGTAGAGAAACCCATCATTTTTTGAATCTGGACCATCATGTCATGAAATGCTAGGTTATTAGGGGGAGAGGCCGCTGCATGGTGGGAATGTTCTTCGTGCAGAGATGACATAGTTGAGAGGGAGGATGGAGGACAGGAGTCCCATTCTTGGAGCTCAATATTATCTAGGTCATCTGGGATGCTGTCCAGGAATTCTAGATCCTCAGAAAAGTATTCTTCCTCATAGTCAGATGGGAAACCAGGTGGAGAACTTGGTCCCTCACCAAAAAAATGTTTTGCCGGGGGCGTGGGCGACTGGGATGGAAGACCCCCATCACCAGGAGCCGGAGGCTGTGAATGCCTCACTACATCCAGAATCTGCTGTACTACTCTAGCCACATCCATTGAAGTAGCAGGTGGGGGGGGGGCGCTTCTGTGAAATCAAGGGAATGATAGAGGAGAGTGGACGTGAAGTATAAGCTGGTCTGGAACCCGGATGATACAATCCGGGGTCCCGGTCCTACTCAGGCTGGCCCCAATACACAAAAAGACACTGAAGGAGGAGGGGCAACCGAAAAAGTGAAATCCATGGCATTTCCCAATACATCCTGGCCCATCGTCGACAAGGTGGGAAGAGAGGAAGATTTTACATGTTTGACGGACCTTGTCCTTCACGAGAGAAGAGTCGTCAATGGGGCACCATTGTCAGCAGTATAGGATTCCACTGAAATTGCGGACAAAGCACTAGAAAGTGCCGTTGACGAGAGCAAATTCCTGTTGAGGAAGCAATTTATTTTTTTTTTTAGTTATTAGTTTCTCTCCCACTGCCGGCTATCTCTCAGGAGGGCGTCCCCAGCCTCGTCCCCTACCAGCTGACCTGACCCCAGGGCTTGCCCCCCCCTCCCCCGGCGAAGGGGTCCCTACTCCCAACTGTCCAGATATAGTTGGCCAGCGCTAGGCTAGCCGGGGGCAGAGCCTGCGAGGCGCCCTCTGCCATCCTGAACGGCAGTCGATTTCCTCCAGTTTTCTCCCCAGGAGTCGGGACCATGCAACGTCGCCGGCGGCTTCCTCCAGGCATCTGGCCAGACTCCTCCCAACTTGTGGTACAGCGCCCTGTCCCCCAGCCTCCGCCAAGGGGGCGAGCAAGCGCCAACCATCAGGAAACCCCTTCCCCGGAGAAGGAGAGCAGTCCATCAGATGCTCAATCCTTCTCCTCCCCAGCGGACCCGTGACGGCCCATGCTCGTTCCCGAACACGGGTCACCGGCGTAACACGAGGTAAGGCACCAGCACCTCAGCCCTCAGCACCACCAGGCCGGCTTGAGGAGGCAATTTTTGAGGGTGTTGTCGACAAGGAAAGACCTGAAGTGGTTGTTGTCGACGTACGTTTGGAGCAGGATGCTGAAGCAGAAGCATCCTTGTCACACCTGTGCTTTATATGTGAAGCACTGGCTGGAGGATTTTTGGGACGGGCCCCCTGTTCCTCTAAGAGAGCGGCTTTTTGTTCCATGAGGTAAGCCTGAATATCAAGCAATCATCATCGATAAGCTGCTTGATTAAACTCCTGACAAAGTTCGCAGGATGATGAGTCGTGTGGGTCCCAACCGGGCACAGAGTGTATGACTGTTGAAATGGTAGATCTTTCTACCACAACGACAGGAACGAAATAAAGGCAATTTGCGTGAAGATCCTTCTGACATCGGTCAATGAAGGAGCCGGAATGTGAAAAAAAGTTCCCTTTGCTCAGTTTCTCATCGATGACTGCTTACACTTTGCACTAGCTGCTGCTGCGTGCGAGCTCAAGACGGTGGGAAAATGAACTGAGGATACCAGGGACCGCTCACTCATATAGGAACAGGATGATGAGGTCATCGGTGGGCAGCCCCTGGTATAGGACTGCTAGAAGAGCTGCCGTGCACCACAGCAACCTCTGGCGACGACCCAAGTGTATTACCTGCTGCAAGAAACCATGCCATGGAACAGCTATGGTTACAGGTGAGTAACCCTCATTTCTAAGGATGTGGATATGGTGCACTATCCCCACTTAGGCAGACTTCTAGCAGTTCTCCGGGAGAAGGGGGAAAGGCGCACACCCCTTCCTGGGAAAGGGGGATTGGAGAACTGAGGCTCCAAAACCAGCATCCCAGCATGACTCAAGGTCGATGTGGTAGTGGGAGATGAAGGTGTGTGCTGACTTCCAGGTACCAGCCTTAAAGATATCCTGGATAGGGATGTCCCTGAAAGCAGCCACCGAGGCAGCAGTATGTCTGGTGGAATGAGCCCTTAGCCCAACAGGAGTCTCACTATCAGCCAACCTACAGCATAGGTCAATGCAGGAGACAATCCACCTGCCAATCATCAGCTTAGCTGTTGGTCTGCCAGGTGTGGCTTCAGCATAAGTGACAAAGAACTGGTGAACCTCTACCCGAACTCCACTGGTGCACTCTGTACAGTAGCGAGCACTGCCTCAGGTCCAATATGTGCAGCCTGTGCTTGGCCTCTGCAGTTGGGCTGGTGAAATAGACTGGGAGGTTAATCACCTGGTTATGGTGAAACTCCAAAACAACTTTCAGAAGGAACTTCAGGTTAGGGCGGAGGACAAATCTGTCCTTGTGGAAAACCAGGTATGGAGACTCCAACTAGCATGCCTGGCGCTCACTGATCCTTCTGGCAGAGGTAATAGCCACCAAGAAGGTGATCTTTCATGAGAGGTGGAGATGCAAACCTGTGCACTGGTTCAAATGGCTTGCCCATGAGCATTGCCAGTACCAGCAACAAATTCCAAGGTGGTAGAGGTTCATACCTGGCAGGGACAAGTGTTCAAGCACCCACCACCTTCTCCTGCACCACCATCAGCATACCAGCCCATGCCCTTTATGCAGAGACAGCTGCCAGGTGTACCCTGAGGGTCATCAACCTTAGGCCCAACTGAGAGAGGGACCACAGGTAGCCCAGGATGTTAGTCACAGGACAAGACAGGGGGTCTAGCTCCCTGCCCTGGCACCAAATGCAGAATCTCTTCCACTTGAATGCATAACACTGGCAAGTCAACTCCTTCCCAGAGACATCGACAACATGGAGGACCTTGTCTGTGAGACCTAAAGCCTGGAACTCTAGCCGCTCAGGAACCAGGCTGGCAGGTGCAGGGACTGAAGGTCCGAGTGCAAGACCTTCCTCTGATGACATGAGAGCAGGTCCAGGCGAGAAGAAGCACAATGGAGATGTGTCTTGCTGAGGCTGAGGAGATCTGGTACCAGAACTGGCGCGCCAGTCCAGAGCTAACAGGATCATCCTCGCCTTGTCCCTCTGCATCTTGAACACCACCTTGCAGATCAGGGGTAGGAGGGTGGAAAAGTGGACATCTTGCATGGGGCCCTGGGCCTATGAAGGAATCTCCAAATGGCGAGCCGCACTGCTGGGGCAAAAACAGTATCAGCTTCCACTCTCATGGGAGGGAACAGGTCGACCAGAGGAGTGCCACAACTACTTCCTGGTGAAGAGACCACTGTGAAACACCTCACCCACTCGGCTGAGGGTGTCCGCTAGCTGGCTGGAGGTACCAGCACATGGATCACAAACAAATAGACATCCAGCCTGCACACAAGGGTCATGTGGAAGGCTTCCTGACACAACTGGAGGGAGTGCATCCCACCCTGCCTGTTGAGGCAGTACATGGTCGTGGTGTTGTCCGTCAGGACCTGCTCGACCTGACCCTGAATGGATGCAGTGAAGGACGTCACAGCAAGATGCACTGAATGGAGCTCTAGTAGGCTGATGTGACATCAGGATTCCCTGGAGGGTCTAGAGCCCATAGGCCCTGTGGTCCCACTGGTGGGCCTTCCCATGCTACCAGAGAAACATGTGTCATCAAGAGTGATTGTCTGCTCTAGGCGGATGAACAGGACTCCTTTCTGCAGATGTTCCGGGATGAGCCTCCACCGGATGGTATCCCACATCAGGTGAGTCAACGTGATTGGCTGGTCCAGGTAACCAAGGCACTAAGACCACTGGTGGGCCAGCTCCCACTGCAGGGGGCACATCTGCCAATGGGCCCACCAGACCACGCTTGGTGCAAGAGGCCACATATTCCAGAAGCCACAGGAAGTCCCTGGAGGGCGGAGTGCTCAACCTGAAATGATTGGGCAAAGAAGGTAAGATCCACCATCTGGTCCGCTGGGAGTTGGGTTATGGCCCACTGGAAGTCAAGCTATGCCCCAATGAAATGGATAACCTGCAAGAGGCTTAGTTCCAACTTGGCCGGGTTGACTAGCAAGCCAGGGCTGAACAAGTCTGGAGGGCCAGATCCCAGGACCGCTCCACTTCTTCCTGAGAGGAACCAGCAATTAGCCAGTTATCCCGGTATGGATACACTTGGATCCCTTGGCACCGCAGGAACGCTGCCAACACTGCCATGCACTTGGTGAAGACCCTGAGGCTGAGGAGAGGTCGAATGGCATGGTGCAGAACTTGTACAACACCCGTTCCGTGGGGAACCGAAGGAGCCGCTGATGGGACGAATGGATTGAAATGTGAAAGAAGGCATTCTGGAGGTCCAGAGAGCATAACCACATGTCCCGCTCCAGGGATGGTATGATTTGGTTCTGGGTAACCATCTGGAACTTGCACCTCCTCAGATACAGACAGACTGTGGAGATCCAATATGGCACCCAGCTCCCAGACTGCTTGGGAACCAGAAAATATCCAGAGATGAAGCCTTGACCAGCCACAGAATCCGGGCCACAATGCCTTTCTGAAGGAGCTGAGCTATGTCCTCCTGAAGGTCGGACAGCATGTCTGGGAACACCACAGCCTCCTGTGGGGCATAGACTCGGTAGGGTGGGAGAGCCTCGAAGTCTAGAGGCAGACTGTGACCCACCATGTCGAGCATCCATTTATCTGATGTGATGATGGACCAGGCCTCCGAGAAATGGTGGAGTTGACACCCCACGGGAACGCAAGGCTGGAACAGGATGGGCAGGAGAGTGACACCCCCCCAACCCCTAACTGGGCAGGCCTGGTTCTCTGGCCTCTGGACTTCTTGGAGATGGATACGATGGGCTTAGACTTAGGCTGCCAGGCCTGGGGCTGTGGCAGTCTGGACTGTGATGCCGGGTAGAGCTGAAACTGAAAGGGCTTTTTCTTCTGTTTATGGCCCGACAGAACGTTATGGAATCCAAGGTGGCATCGGATTTCTTGATCCGGGTAAGGTGACCATGCACTCCCGGACCAAACAGGTAGGCACCCAAGAAGGGAACATCTGCCAACTTATGTTGGGTATCCACCGTAACAGTGGAGATCCATAACCACACCAGTCGGTGCATGGCGACCGAAGCAGCCATGGACTGGGTGCAGGATTCACTTTTGTCGAAGGTCATTTGGAGCTACTGTTTGGCAACAGAATGTTCCTGATCCAAAACCATCTTAACTGCCAACTGCAGGTCCACAGTGAGGTGGGGAAGAACCTGGTCTAGGACACACGAGAGCATGGGTGAAAATGGCCATCATAATGGCAGAGCTAGCCTGCCAAAGGCCAAGGGAGGCAGTGGTGTAGACTTTCTTGGCTGCATAGTCCAGCTTCTTGGACTCCTTGTCAGCGGGCTTACCGACATCCCAGACATTTCCCGTCTGCCAGAACACCGAGTCTGCCACCAATCCTTCAGCTGAAGGATGGTCATTAAAGAGCCAACTGGGGAAGCCAGAAGCTGGGCAGCAGCCTTAGGTGGGGCCCCGTGCAAGGGCTGTCGGGGGTGTGTGTGTGTGTGGGGTCTTTTGCCAGAATAGGAGATGCCGGTGTCGACTCGACCAGGGTGACTGGACTTGGCTGCTGCAAGGCGAACAAGGAAGCGCTGGGTGTTGAGGCGGGGCTAGACTATGGCAGAGGACCCACTCCTGCCACAGCAGTTCCTCATACTGTTGCGGCACAGCCTCTCTTCCTCTGATGACAAGGAAGATGAGAGTGCAGACTGTGCTTCCTGGTCGATAGCCTGGAGTGAGAAGCCAAGATTACCAAGATCTTGACCGACAGCCAGATCAAGAACTCGACCAGGACCTTGACTGATGACAGTCAGGCTGTTGGGGAGGAGACATGGAGGAAGGCACTGTGAGAGCAACCAGAGCCAGGCCTCGAGGAACCTCTTAGGGGTTACTCTCTGAGTGGAGATCACCTGATTAGCAGACTTGTCCGGCCCCTACTGTGAGAGGACTGGGATCCTGGAAAGAGTTGCCCCACAGTCACTCCAACAATAATAGGTCGAAAGATCCTGGATGGCTGGTCAAGCTGTGTTTCGACTGGCAAGCCTGACAGGGACACCCAGGGGCCAGTGGCCTGGACAGGAGCAACAGAAGCACTGTCCGAAGCAGAATTTGGCCACTGATCCAAAGGCAAAGTTGTGGGAGCAGGAAGAAAGTGCCCTCCCGGTCCCATAACCTGCGACGGGACCTCTTGGATTTGGAAGTCCAAGAAGATTTGGACTCATGGGAAAGGCCCTACTCGAGGGTACAAATGGACTGGCATAAGTCCCCACATGCTCTGGTGAGTGAACCATCTAAGCCCACCAGAAGAAGCATGGAGACTGAAGCCATGCCTGCTGCAGCCTGAGCCACAGGCTCACGGATGGCAAGCTGAGCTGCTGAACCCACCGTGGCCGAAACTGCCTTACGGGCATCTTTGGAATGAATGGAAGGATCCAATCTGTCTAAGCGGTCCAAGAAAAGATGGGCGAACAGTCATTTAACGTGGAGTGCTGAAGGACCGCACAGGCTGCATGCCTGTGGATCATGTTGGGCCCCGAGGCAGTACACGCACATAGCGTAAGGATCGGTGCACATTTTCTTGGTGCAACCAGTGAACCGTTTGAACCCTGGACTGACCTTCTTGGTCATCACACTTCATAGAATCATCTTGTGAAAAGTCTATGGAAAAAGTAGTAGTCAAAAACCAACGTGGGCCTACCCAGCACGCAGGAGCTACGGAGGAGGAGGCCTGATGCTTCCAGCAGAGAGGAAGATCCGACATCACGGGGTAGTGCTAAGGAGGATACCACCTGGGTGGGTGGGAGAAGCTTAGCTCGAAGACCCTTCAGCAAGATTTTAAGAGAAAGGAAGAGCTGCCCAAGTGTGGATTGTGCACCATCTCGACGTCCCTAGAAGTACTAATTTAACAAATGCCAAAAAAACAAACTACACAGTATTCTGTTCAGAAAACTGTTATGATTTTTCTAGAAAATCTCAACTTTGAACAACAAAGTCCAGTGACTATGGTTTTAAAAAAGACAAGATAAAAAGTAGAACTTGGCTTATGAGGTGTTTTTCTTGACGTGATAGCCAAGCCTAACCATACGTACACCTGTCTGAAATTTGGAAAACAAAGACTCATTCACAGTAGGGTAAGGAAATACTAAGTATAAAATAGATTAGACCTCTTTGGAGCAGGGTTTTGAGGAGTGCGCTAGATGTTAAGTTATGGATCAAGGAATTTGGTAACATATTCCTGGAACCAGTACACATAAAATGGCCACTGTGCAATAAAGCTTCTTGTTTTTAAATGGCATGATGTCCTTTCACCTCTAAGCATTTTTATGCAGCCATTTTTTTTAAAGCAAGCAATAATACACAAAACAGTGGGCGATACCGATACCTGCCCTACAAGGGGCGTAGTGGGGCCAGACGCTACAGATGGAGGGCCATATAGCCCCTGGAAGGGTGGGTACAGCCCACATCTTTTACCCTGGAGTGTATTACTATGCTTAGAAAATAAGTGAAATGGTTTCAAATAAAAAAGTTCAGTTAAAAATACTAAACATTTAAGAACATTGATAAAACAAAAGTTCCAGTAAGATTATTTCTTCCACTGGTACACTGCCAGTAGAGGGTGCTACAGCACTAGGCAGTCTGCATGTTTGATTCATGTCCCCTGCCCCTAGCAGTGTGTATTGTCTGGATGCAACACAGGGAAAGGAATAACTGGGGTTCTGATCACCCCCCCCATTCCAAATGTGCCAGTTTTCAGTCGCAGTTGGAAGGGATGACTGAGTGAGCGGCTGAAGTAATCACCAAAAGATGCACGATTGGCAGTTACAAACACTCGTTTGGACCCGATGGCTGAGTGGCTTGGGTGAGATTTTATTGATTTATACTCGCAGCACTATGATGCTGATGTTTCGTATATTTTAAATCTTCAAAAAAAAAAAGAACATTAAAAGCAAGTGGGTGAGTAGGTGAGCAGAGTGTGCTCACTTGCTAAGCGGGCGAACGATACAGCAGCAAACAAAACCTGAAAGTTCTATTTGGGATACAGTGATTCCTTTTGGAAAAAATGCAGGTAGGCACAGGAACTAGTACTAGTTGCCTAAAACCTGTGTGCTCTCAACCAATCAGGATACAGGGTTCTCTAAGCCATTTTCAAACATCAGCGAGCAAAACTAGTAAGGCTTCAGAGAATATGCAACAGCTCAGATAAGTCTGCAATAGAAAGAAAATGTAATTATACTGTATCAGCACATAACAGTGTGTGGATGGCTGACCGTCCAGTCTTACCTGCGACATGAATTCATAAGCTACTGTTTCGTGATTTTCAAACCCAATCTCTCCAGCCGCAAGAGCCCCTGTAGGAAAAGTCGGAGCGTAGCTCTGCAAGTTCAGCTTTGATTAGGCACTGATGGTCTGATGAGCAAATGAAAAGATCTTCTGGCACTTTTTCTCCCATTTGTCATCCTAAGAAAAAAAACATTCAATCACACTTCATGATGAAAATAATTTCTGCTTGATATACATTAGCACCTTTCATGCATAATACATCTCAAGAACTTTACACAGTATTAGAAAATGGGTTGTTAAAATGGAGATACTGTAAAACTGGCAAAGACCCAGCACCAGACTGTGCAGCAGTACTGCTTGAAACACTGTCAAAAGTTTGGTTTCTTTGACGTCTTTTTAGAACTCATTTAGTCCTGGTGGCCATTCTGGGTCAGGTTCTGTAATGGATGGTTCTGACGCCATATGGCGTCTATTGGACCCAATGAGTTAGTTGAAGACCACTTTACAGTATCAGTGCAGGAACACACCCAGAGTGTGCTTTAAGTATTGAATGAGACAAGATGAAGTGTGGTTTAAGGGCTAAGAGCACACCCCAAGTACCTAATGGCACAAGGCACTTCCTCCAGAGCCTTTAACACAGAAATTTGTCGACAGAAAAAGACCCCATGGTCCACCCAGTCTGCCCAAATCCTCCCCCTCTAGGAAGAACTCCGCCCTCCATTTTGTGTCTGCTCCTCTGTTGGTTAGGCCCATGTACGTATCCCAGGCATTTTTACATTTGTCCACTGAATCAACCCCCCCACCCATTCCGGCAGTCTGTTCCATGACCCCACCACCCTCTCAGTTAAGCATTTCCCTGATGACACCTTTAAATCTGTCCCCCCTCCAGTTTTACTGCATGATCCCTAGTGGACTTGTTCTCACTCAATTTGAAGATGTTGTCAATCCTCACCCTGTTTATGCCTTTCAAGTACTTGAAAGTTTCCACCATATCCCCCTCTCCTCAAGTGTGTACAGGTCCAGCTCACCCAGTCTCTCCTCACATGCCTGCTCCTACAGCCCCCTCACCATTCTGGTAGCCCTTTTCTGGCCCCTTTCCAGCCTGTCCTTGTCCCCTTGTAAGTATGGACTCCAGAACTGTACCCCATATTCCAGGTGCGGTCTGACCATGGTCTTGTACAGTGGCATGATCACCTCCCTTCTGCTTGTAAAGCCCCTCCCTAAGCATGCAAACATTCCAAGTGCCTTCCCTGCTGCCTTGTTGCACTGACTCCGAACTTTCAGGCTGTCAGAAATAGTGATCCCCAGGTCCCTTTCCTGATCTGTTACCTCCAGCCCAAGCCAGAAGTGCCCTCAGGTTTTACGCCTATAGGCATAATTCTGCATTGAACTATAGCTACCACCTTCTGACCAGTCCTCCAACCTATCTAGATCCTCTCCCATACTTTCCCACCCCTATTGTATCTGCCCTATTAAAGATCTTCATGTTGTCTGCAAGCAGACAGACCTTCCCATGTAGACCCTCCATAATGTCCCCAATGTAAATGTTGAAAGTATGGGTCCCAGCGTACCTGGGAAGTCTCTTATCAGCCCATAAACCACACTCTTGAAGTATCTTATTCTGCTTATAAAATGGGCCCCTATAAAAATAAAGAAAAAGTGTTGAAATGGAATTGTTTTTTCAAGTTGAGAGCAAAAACAGCTTCCCTATTTCTACAGTGTATTGCATAGCATAATATGGCTGGTTGCCACTAGAGGACACACACACACACACACACACACTACACAGGTTAGGCCCCCCCCCCCATTATATGTGTTTTTGTTTTCTGCAGAGCTTTCAAGGCTGTGTTAATGAAAACTGACAGAAGCAGTTTCACAGGGAGTGAGCGTGTCCCTCTTCTGCCACTGCAGTGCAAAGTGGCTTTCCTTTTCAGCGATCTTTCAAAAGGAAGCCGCTGGGGAGCAGTTGCAGCACGCCTTGTTGAGGATGTGTTTGAAGAGGAAGATGCTAATGTGGAGGTCACGGTCTGGAGGGGTGGGAAGTGAAGAAAGCACCGGGAATGAAGCCGACCAGGTGGGGTGCCAAGGAATACAGTGGGGAATGAAGACAAGATACAGGCAAGTAGTTATGCAAGAATTTACTATAACAGTAGATCTTCAAGAGAATCTCTTGCATCAGGCCACACCTCTGGAACTATAGCAGTCAGGCACTAGGCCCACAAGGAAACTTTTCTAGCCATTAGTCTACCAGGGACTTCCCACGACGATGTCATATGCTGGTGACGTCCATCCCATGTAAAAAAGTGGGTGGCCCTGCGCCCTCCTCAGTTCTCCCACCGCAGACCATATACAGATGATCTCCTGCTGGGAAACCAAGGGAGAGACGGAGGTTCCCGCCAAGAAGAAAGGCGACGCAGAAGGTGAATCATCTTGGAGAAAAAGAAACAGAAACAGAGAAGCCCTCAGGCCAAGAGGGACGGGGGTGGGGTGGGATGGCCTGATGCAAAAGATTCTCTTGAAGATCTACTGTTAGGATACGTTCTTGGGCAACTATACCATCTTCATCGAGGATCTCTCTCTTGTATCAGGCCACACCTATGAAATGAGGCCCAAGCAGTACTGACAGAGACAGTCTGGGTGGCTGGAGGCTACAGGCCTAAGACAAGAGAACTAGAAGCACAGCCCCAAGCTGAAGCCTGCCCTTCTTCTAGAAGGAATGTCCGGACTGCAGTGCTCAGTGAAAGAGTGGACAGTACTCCAAGCAGCAGCAGCAAAGATTTCTGCATCTGATACATTGCTGAAATAGGCAATTCCTGAAACAAGCAACCAAAGTGGCCATGTCTCTGGATGAATGGCCACGAACAATGCCAGAAGTTCCTTACAGTACTTCCTGTAGCAAAAAGTGATAGTTAGCCAATCACTTGAACAGGCAAAGTTTAGAAACCGGCATGCCCTCTTTCCCAGGGGTGAAACAAACAGCTGCGAGGACCTCCTGCATTTTTTTTGCACAGCGAGTATAGTAATTGAGAATGTATATCTAAAATGTGGAGCAATGCTTCCCCCTTAACTGGTATGCTCTGGATAACAGATAGGCAGGCACCTCTGTAAATGAGCATTTAGCTCAAAGGCATTAATCTAAGATGTTAATAAATAAAGGTGGACGGTTTCATTGAAGGAAAAGTCAGACACCACCTTAGGAAGAAATGTACAGTTACGTAAGAACTTACTGTAACAGTAGATCTTCAAGAGAGGTTCCTGCAGTAGGTCATAACATGCAGGACTAGCGCCACCTGGCATCTGGACCGCACGGCAGACTTTTCCAGCAATGCCTGATGGGAACCGCCCACCGGACGTCACGTAACAACGTTAGCATGACCCTATATAGTGGGCAGTCCCCACACCCGCCCTCCAGTTCTACCACCAGCGCCCGACAGGAGAGGAAGCCGGATCTGGGAAACCAACAGAAAATTAGGTGGAAGGAAGGAGGAGGGAATATGACTCATTGCAGGAACCTCTCTAAGATCTACTGTTACGGTAAGTTCTTCTAACTGTACTATCTTACTTCGAGAGGGTTCTGCAGGTCATAACATGGGTAGGACTGAATCCTGCCAACCCTCCAAAGAGAGACAGAGATAAACACGGGAGGAGGAGAAACCCAAAAGAGGACTGAATGGGACCAGCTAAGGACAGAAGGCCCTGCAGGAACAGCTGGGCCAAACCTGGCTCTTCGTCTAGAAGCAATGTGCAGACTGTGGTGCTTGGTAAAGGTATGGATGGAACTCTAAGTTGCTGCCACACAAATCTCTGTTGCAGAGACGTTATGTAGAAGGGCTGCAGAAGCAGCCATGCCCCTAGTGGAATGACCTCTAACAGACCGCAGCAGAGGTTTGTCGTACTTCAGATAGCAGAAGCGAATGCAGTTTGCTAGCCACTTAGAGGCGCACTGTTTTAGAGACAGCCTTCCCCAAAGACTTGGGACAAAGGAAACAAAGAGCTGGTCATCCTTACGGGAATCTTTGGTCCTGTAGGTATAGCACCTCAGAATTCAGTGCACATCTAAGGTGTGAAGTAGAGCCTCACTTCTATTCACTGGAGCTGGATAATATGCCGGAAGTTCCACTGTCTGATTCAGCATGAACTCCGAAGAACTTGGGATGAGTTTGGAGGAACGCCTGGTCCTTATGAAAAATAAAATAAGGCTTCTTATAAACTAGGGCCTGGAGCTCGGAATATCTTTGACCAGAAGTAACAGCAACTAAAAACAGTACTTTCCAAGAGAGAGAGCGCAAATCACAGCTCATCGCTGGTTCAAAAGAAGGGAGAGTGAGCTTCTCCAACACAAAATTCAAATCCCAAGGTGGTGTAGGCCTGCGGATGGGGGGTCTCCCTTTCAGAAAGGCTTTGGAAATCCCTAACTGGGCAATGGGCTTATCATCCACAAGCACGAGATACGCCAAATAGCAGACAGATGCACTTTAGGGAAGAACAGGAGAGTCCTGAACCAGAGAGGTGAAGCAGGTATTCCATGACTTCCGGGGCTGAACCCGTAAAAGGGTCCCAACCCTTGGAAGCCGCCCAAATAGAAAAACATTTCCACTTCATGGCGTAAGTGGACCTAGTGGGGGGTTTCCTGGCTTCCACAAGCACTTGGGCTACTCTGGTGGAAACTCCAAAATGAGACATCGCTATGGCTGCAGAAGCCACGCATGCAGGTGCAGGGTCCTGAGCCCTGGGTGCACCAGCTGTCCCTTGTTCTGGGTGAGAAGGCTGTGGCTCAAAGGAAGCGGAACAGGGTTCCTCGACAACTGCTGAAGGAGTGGGAACCAATTTGTCTTGGCCAGAGAGGAGCAATGAGGATCATTCATGCTCTTTCTGGCTGCAGTTTGATGAGCACCTCTTAAGAATGAGAAATGGAGTAAAGCGATAAGAATCTCCCTGTCCAAGAGAGAGACAATGCATCGTCATAGAAAGCATCATGCTCTGGAATGAGCGAGCAGAAGCTAGGAAGCTTTGCATTGGATGGGGAGGCGAAGAGGTCGAGTTCCAGTTGTCCCCATCTCTGAAGTAGAGACTCTGCCACTTCCTGGTCTAGTTCCCATTCGTGAGCCAGGGTGTAAGATCTGCTTAGACTGTCCGCCAGGATGTTTTGCGCTCCTGGAACATGCACTGCTGTGAGACAGATCGTGCTGGACTGCCCAGTTCCACACTCTCATCGCCTCCCTGTAAAGGGGGTATGAACAAGTGCCTCCCTGCTTCATCATGTACTAGACTACCGACATGTTGTCCGTCTGGACTAGCAGTAATCCCCTTGGGAGGATGGACTGAACACCCGGGCGCGTGACAGGACCGCTCTCATCTCAAGAACACTGATGTGCAAAGACATCTCCAAGTGGGACCAGAGCCCCTGAGCTTTATGGTCCCCCAAATGAGCCCCCAGCCCAGATTGGAAGCATCTGTGGTTAGAACTCTGAGGGGGGGGCAGGGTCCCGAAACGGGAGACCCAAATACAGGTTTGCGGGATCCTTCCAGTAGATTAAGTCTCTCTGAAGAGCAAAGGAAATTAGGACTGGATGGTCCAAATCGTCCTGAAGTTGATCCCACCGAACCCGCAAGGACCACTGAGTGATTCTCATGTGAAGCCTTGCCAGGGGAACCGTGGAGATGGAGGCCACCATCAAACCCAGTAGCCGAAGAACCACTTGGGCTGGGAGAGATCTGGAAGAGGCCACCAGAGTAGCCTGTTTGATCAATGTTTCCTTCCTGTCTGGGGGCTTTGCCCTGGATGTATCTGAAACTGCTCCAATAAACTGCAGTTTCTGAGAAGGAATCATTGAAGACTTGAGGATACTGACCGTGATCCCCAGTCTGGAAAACAAATCCAGGGTGACTGAGGAGGCCTCTGAAATCGAATCCCTGGGCGGAGCTGAAATCGGTCAATCATTCAGATAGGGGAAAACCATTATGCCCTGATGCCGCAGGGCCACAGCCACTACTGCTAGGCACTTGGTAAAAACCCTGGGTGCCGAGGAAAGACCAAACGGGAGGGCTCGAAACTGGAAGTGCTCCCCTTGGAAGGTAAAGCTGGTGGCTGAGAAGTGTGATGTGCAGGTAGGCATCCTGCATGTCCAGAGCACACAAATACAGGTTACTCACCTGTAACAGGAGTTCTAGGAATGCGATATTGTTCATCCACACTTATTGGCAGGTTCCTTGCCGCTTTAAATCTTGCGGAAGGTCTTCAAGCTGGCTCCTCCCACCCACCCGGTGGTAAAACTCTCGGCTCCAGCCCCATGATGCCAGATCTGGCCGCTGGAAGCTCAGGTTGCTGCGAGCCGGGAGGTCGTGGAATGGTGGATGAACAACATATACCATTCCTAGAACTCCTGTTACAGGTGAGTAACCTGTATTTCTAGGGACATGGATGTGTTGTTCATCCATATTTATTGGCAGACTCCTAGCAGTTCTCCGGGAGGAGGGAGGCAAGGCGCACACCCCCGATACTTACTTGGGAAATAAAGACTGGAGAACGAGACCCCAAAACCAGCATCCCGCGTGACTCAAGGTCGATGTAGTAATGGGTATTATGGTGTGTGCTGACTTCCAGGTAGCAGCCCTGGCAGATTTCCTGGATAGGGACGTCCCTGGAAGCAGCCACCGATGCAGCAGTATGGCAGGTAGAATGAGCTCTTATCCTCTGGGAGGCTCCATGCCCGCCAACTTATAGCAGAGATCTATGGGAGGTGACCCACCTGCTTATCGTCCGCTTGTTGCAGGTCTGCCAGGTGCGGCTTCAGCGTAGGTGACAAACAGCTGGCGAACCTCTCCCGACTTTCAGCCGTAGCGCCCTTATAATACAGCGCCTTCTAGGGGTCCAAAGTATGGAGCCTGTATTCGGCCTCCGAGGTGTGATTGGGGTAAAACACCGCAGACTCAACACCTGGTTAAGGTGAAATCTGACACCACCTTCGGAAGGAATTTCGGTGGGGGCACAGGACAACCTTGTCCCTGTGGAAGACCAGGTAAGGAGACTCATGCAGAGCCCTGAGTTTTCCTATCCTTCTGGCTGACGGATAGCCACCAAGAAGGCGGTCTTCCATGACAGGTGAGAGAGTTCACACCTGTGCATTGGTTCGAATGGCTTTGCCGATGAGCTTTGCCAGTACCAGCAGTAAATCTACTGAGGTGGAGGTTCTCGCACTGAGGAAATGTGATCAGGCCTTTGAAAAGCGCCAGACCACCTTCTCCTCGTGATCCACCGACTGCCCTCGCCCACGCCTGTAAGCAGAGATGGCTGCCAGGTGCACCCTTAGGGTCAGCGACCTAAGCCCTTGACGTAGAAAGGGACCATAAATAGTCCAAGATGTTGCCAAAGGACAGGAGGAAGGGTCCAAGCCCTTGCTTCTGACACCAAATGGAAAATCTCTTCCATTTGAAGGCATAGTTTTCTGGTCGACTCCTTACGGTGACGCCTCAACTACATTGAGGACCCTGCCAGAAAGACCCAAGGCCTGGAACTCTAGCCGCTCAGGAACCAGGCTCAGGTGCAGGGATTGAAGGTCCGATGGAACACCTTCCCTGACTGACTGAGAGCAGGTCCGGGCGAGCTGAAGCTGCCTCGGGAGTCTGGAGCTGAGGCTGAGGAGATCTGGGTACCAGAACCGGGGGCCAGTCTGGGGCTATCAGAATCACCTGCGCCTTTGTCCTCCTTGCTTGAGAAGCACCTTGTGTATCAAGGGAAATGGGGAAGGCGAAGAGGCCCGGGTCCACAGCCTCGGAAGGCATCCTGCAGCGAGCCCTGCTGAGGGGGCACATGAAACAGCCTCAGCTTCGTGTTCCTCCTGAGGCAAACAGGTCCACCTGAGGTGTGCCCTCAATGGAAGAACAGATCTTGTGCTACCTTCGGCAGGAGAGACCACCAGTGAAGTGCAGCCCTATCCGCCTAGGGCATCGGCCAGGTGTTGGAGGCTCCTGCCCATGAATGGCTGGGAGATCCCCTCCAGGCTGCGCAACAGTGACCAAATGCGGAGAGCTTCCTGCTATAGAAGCATGGAACGCGCCCGGCCCCGGGCGGGTTCAGGTAGTACATGGTTATGGCACTGTCCGCCTGGACTTCTGACCACTTGACCCCGGAGAAACGGGCGCAGCGGCGAGAGCCAGGCGACCGGCCGGAGCTCCAGCAGGTTGATGTGGCATCGTGACTCTCGGGACCAGATGCCATGCGCCCTGTGTTCCCCAGATGGGCACCCCAACCCATCAGAGAGGCATCGGTCGATAGAGAGACCGCCGCTCGGGCGGATAAAATGGGATGCCCTCCTGCAGATGACATGGAACGGTCCACCACCAGGAGATCGCTCCACATCTCCTGGGTCACCATCACTAGCTGGTCCAATGGATCGCAGCTGTCAGGACCACTGGCTGGCCAGTCCCTACTGAAGTGGGCGTGTGATGCCAGCGTGCCTAACGGACCACGCTGGTACAGGCCGCCATGAGGCCCAGGAGGCGCAGGAAGTCCCGGACAGGGCGCGATTGCCCAACCAGAAATGATTGGGCAAAGGAGGTAAGAACCTCGGCCCTGTCCGCTGGGAGCCATGCTCTGGCTCAAGAGAGTCAAGCTCTGCCCCGATAAACAGAATCACCAGCTTGCGCTGAGTTCCGACTTTGGCCTCGTTGATAAGAAGGCCGATTTGAGAGCAAACCTGGAGGGCCAGATCTCTGGACCGCCCACCTCCTGTCTGAGGGGCTGCTATCAGCCAATCATCCAGGTAAGGGTACACCCGGACCCTCGGCGCCAGAGGAAAGCTGTCACCACTGCAATGCATTTGGTGAAGACCCTGGAGCTGAAGACAGGCCAAGGGCATGGCTCGAACTGAAGAGGGATCCCTCCGCCCGAAGCGAAGGAATCTCCAATGTGACGGACGGATAGGGACGGAAAGAACGCGTCCCTGCAGGTCCAGAGAGCAGAACCACGGCTGTGTCCTGGGATGGTATTATCTGAGCCAGAGGACCATCCTGAAGGTTCGAGACCTTAGGAACTTGTTCAGGTCGTAGGTTCGAGAATGGGGCGCCAGCCCCCGTCCGCTTCGAACCAGGAAGTACCTGGACACAAACCCCAGGTCTTGAGGGAGGGTCCGCCACCTCCTGATCACCTCCTTTGGAGGAGAGAGCAGGCGTCGCCCACGAGCCGACAGTGAGGCTGCGACCCCAGGCCCCCCGAAAAAGCGACATGGCTCTGAAGGGCAGGGCCTGCTCGAATTCTCAAAGGCAGGCCTTTTCCACCACTCTCCAGTACCCACCTGTCCGTGGGTAACAACGGACCAGGCGGAAAGGAAGTGTTGAGCCGCTTCCACGTGGGGAACCTTGGGTGAGGTGACGGGTTGGGGGCGACACCCCTCAGCCCGTCACTGGGCAGGCTTGGAGGAGGGACTCGCCGAGGGACCTCCTGGGCCCTTACCTCCCTGCTTCCTGTTGAGGAAGCCCCAGGCTTGGTTTGATGCCAGGCCCGAGCCTGCTGGCCTGACATTGTTGGGCCGGACGGCCATGGACGAGAAGGACTGAAGGGCTTAGTTGTGGTTTATGCGGTTTGTCCTTCTGAGCGAAGAGACAGAGTCCAAGGTAGCATTGGACTCTCGATCCTCTGCAGGTGACCTTCCACCCCAGGGCCAAAGAGGTCAGTACCCAAAAGGAACATCCGCCAACTTGTGTTGGGTATCCAAGTAAAGGTGGATATCCTCAGCCAAGCCCGACGACGCGATAGCCACCGCGGCCGCCACAGACCCGCACCTGGAGTCCCCAATGTCTAAAGCAGTCTGGAGCTGCTTGGCCACTGCCCCTGCCCTAGTCCTGCACCTGCCTGACCGTGGTCTGCAGATCCAGCGGGAAGATGAGGGACGACCTCATCCAGGAGCCCAACAGGGCATGAGAGAAATGTGCCATAAGGACGGCCGAACTGGCCTGGCGAAGGCCGAGGGAGGACGCAGCATAGACTTTTCGCCCGGCATAGTCCAATTTCTTGGACTCCTTGTCGGGAGGTTTGTCCACATCCCTAGCGTTCCCAGCACGCCAGAAAACGCTGTCGGTAACCAACCCCTCGGCCGAGGGGTGTTCCGAAAAACCGGACAGGGAACCGGTAGGGACCGCATACTTCCTGGCCATCCTGGCCGAAGGCGCAGGACAGGAAGCAGGGCGCTGCCAGAGCTCCAAGCCCGGGCCCACTATGGCCTCGGCCACCGGAAAGGCCTCCGTAGGGGAATCCCCTCGGTCCAGTGTCTCCATGAGGGGATACCTGGCCCGTTTAGAAAGCGAGGGTTCGAGCTTCATCCCGGTGGACTCCGAGATGAGCAAGCAATCCAGGAAGGAAGAAGGGCTATCGCCCACCGACTGTCCTCCTGAGGACTCCAAGTCCATTCGCTTGAGAAAAGGGAGGAATCCCCTCGGATGAGTCCTCAAAGAGCTGCCTCGGGCCTGAGCCACCCTGCACCTGCTGAGGTCGATCGGGAGTGAGGGTGACCGACAGCCTATGGGGTAATCCCTGAGCCGACCGAGAATTTTTGGTCGGAGCCCCAACTAACGGCTGTGGAGGCGGAGGTTCCACCGGAATTGGTGGGGCAGCTGGTTTTGGCCGAACAACCGGCCTGGGTACAGGCTCCTCGGGAAAAACGAGGGGTTGTTTCGCCGGCCTGGTGACAGCCACTTAATGGTCAGAAGACGACGGCGTCGGCTTATTCCCAGTCAGAAGGAGCTGTTGCCACATGAGTTCCTCATATCTTCGACGCAACTTGCGCCGAAGCCTCCCCTCATCCGAGGAGGAGGAAGAGGACGAGCGGCGGCGCCGCTTGCCATGGTGCCGAGACCGCCTATGACGGCGGGATCGGCTGGACAGCGAAGACGTCCAAGACCGAGAACCTCGGCTTTGCCGAGGACGGTGCGGGGAGGGGTCGCGGGGAACCGCACTTCTCTGTCTGGAAGAGTCAACCAAGGCTCGGAACCGGAGGTACAGACGAGCAACGGATCCCCATCTCCTGCTCAGGGAACCGGGAGAGGGGATTCTCGGCTTCTCCAGCAGACAACCGTCCAACGGGTTGAGAAAAATCTCAATCACGTTGACGGGAGTCTCGGTCAACTGGCCTGACGGGGACACCGTGGTCGGTTCGAGAAGTCGACGGTCGACAACTCTGGGAGAGGGATCTTTCCCGCTCCCAAGAGCGTCGACAGTGAGACTTACCCTTGTCTCTCTTTTTGGACCGAGAAAACGGTCCAGAAGAAGTTGGATCCTCACCTTTAGTCGAGAGGGTTAGACAAAGCTCCTTAAAAGAAGCTGAATAAGAGGCACCGAGAGAGAGCGGGACAAATGCCGCAGCCGAGGTAGAAGCGGCCCGCGCGCCTCTTCGAGGGCGATCATCTGCTCGAGCTGATCCGCCGAGCCCGCCGCCGGACACCGCCTACCGGGCCTCTTTTGATTTTACCGGAGAAAATCGCTTCTCGGGATGCCCCAGTTGCAAGCGGGCAGCCGCGGTCTTAGCCGGAGCGTGGGCGAAGGAAGAGCACAGGTCGCAAGCCTGCGGTCGTGCTCAAGGCCCAAACAGTGAACGTGACGTGGAGTGCGGATCCGTCCAAGTCATCTTCTGCCCGCAAGGGCATCTCCGGAAACCGGGAGTCGATGTGTCCATCGCAGCCGCGAGGGAAAGAAGACCGAAGTCTTTTTAGCAAAAACATTTTGATTTCGAAAATTCGAAGAATTAGGAACCAGTCTTATATGCAGAGCGTTAAGGAGAGAACCTGAGCTTCCAAGCGGTAAGGAAGATCTGGCGTCATGGGGCGGAGCCGAGAGTTTTACCATCCGGGTGGGTGGGAGGAGCCAGCCTGAAGACCTTCCGGCAAGATTTAAAGCGACAAGGAACCTGCCAATAAGTGTGGATGAACAACATATCCATGTCCCTAGAACCAGTAGTTATCCTGAAGAAAGGGCAGGAGACTCTGGATGGTTAGCATCCTGAATTTGTTGTACTCTATGAAAGGTTGAGCCTGCTAAGGTTGAGAATGGGTCGCAGGTCGCCTATCTTTTTTTGGCACCAGAGAAAAGTGGGAGTAAAATCCCCGCCCTCTGTGCTGAAAAGTGACTGCTCTATTGCTTCTTTTAACAAGAGAGCCTGAATTTCCTCCCTTACGAGAAGGATCTGGTCTCGAGAGTAGGCTGACCTTTGCGGTGGAGATTCTGGAGGAGGTTCCAGGAACTCCAGGATGTGCCCTTGGGACACTAGCTGCAGGACCCAAGCGTTGGAGGTGATTCTCTGCCACTCCTGCGCATGGCGAACAACCCCCACCCCTCACTGGCTCCTCACACTGCGGCTGAGGAGGGGTGCAGTGAAGGAGTCAGGAGGTGGAAGGATGGGCAGAGGGAGGGCCCCCTGAGCGTTTCTGGTTTTTGGAGGCAGGCAGGGAAGAGAAAGCACTCATGGCTTTGCGCTTGCCCTGTTTACGCTGCTTCCAAGTCCTTTTCCGAAAGGGCTGCTGACCCTGAGTGTCCTATTAGTACATGGACCTTACCTAAGGGCCTGGCTGCAGTCCTGAGGTCCGTAATATCATCTTTGGTGTCTCCGCCAAAAACAGCACTGAGCCCCATAGGAGCATCATGAATCGCAGACTGGACCTTGCTGGCAAGACCAGAAATGTGAAGCCACGCATGCCGCCGAAGGGCGACGGTGGTTGCAGAGGTCCGGGCCACTGTATTGACAGAGTCATAAGGCCCAAGAGCATGACTGCATGAAATCTTGGACTGCCTGAATGTCCTTAGCGAGCCGCCCTTAAGGTCCAAGTTTTCATAGACTGCACACGTGGCCTCGAGCTTGGCTAAGGTGGCCTTTTGGAGACACCATGTGGGCTACATAATTATGGACTGCAACGCACGCGTAACCGACAAACAGACTTTCTTCCCGTACTGGTCAATCTGCCTTGACTCTTTGTCCGGAGAAGTGCTCATGTGCTTGGGGGTAAAGGAGCGATCATGAGCTGCTGAAATGACAGAGTCAGCCTTAGGATGCAAACTCAGAAAAGGAGCATCCTTAGGCGTCCAGTAAGTCCTGTCTGCTCTCTTGGGGATGGCCGGGACGGAGTGGGGCAGTTGCTAGATGGTCGTGGTGAGGTCTTAATGAGGCTAATCCAAGGAGGAACAGGAATGGAGGACAAAGACTCAAGATCCAGATGCTTGGCAAGTCTGTGTCTCATGGGATCCTGCTCCTCTGATTCCCATTCGTAGAACTGTTGTATAGACCTCAAAAGGTCCGAAAAGGAAGGATCCTCGGGGGCTTGGAGAGACCTTCCCTTTAGGGACCAGGGATTCATGACCACGACTCCTCCCAAGAATCCGCCTCCAGAATCCGGATTGTCTCCTACACCAAAATCCGGAAGAGATATTTCCTATGGTCTGTCCCCTGACGTGAACCTAGATGGAGGACAGCTCCACTGGGGACAAGGACCTGGGAGGGGAAGGTGGTGGAGTCTGCTCTCCAGGTCAGACACCAATAGTCCACGCCTCCTTCCACCGGACTGGACGAAGGTCCTGAGGTCCGCTGAGAAGTCGGAGGGGAGGGGAGATGGAGGAGGGATAGCATGAGGTGGTGGGTAGTGGTACCCATAGTATCCCTGATGAGAATATCCCGGCTACGAGGAGTAACCTGGAAAGTAATGCCCTGCAGAACTCCAATCATGTGGTGGACCAGCTGGGGAGTAGTCCAACGCATACCCGGAAGGGTAATGCCGGGATGGAAGGGGTCTCGAGAAAATCCCTGATGTCAGAGGAGCCGATGTTGGGGAAGCCCACGAAGGACCAGCCATGGTATAAATGAGAGGCTGATCCGGCGCAGGGAAAGCCAACGCCGGAACCACAGTCATCAGGACCGGTGCCGGCAGGCCTGGCATCAGGAATGGATCTGGCGCTGGGTAGGCTGGGCATCAGGACCTGACGCAGTGGATCCGAAGGGAGGACCTGGTCTGCTGAAGGAGCCGCCAGGGGCAGATGAACAGGTACCGCAAGCAGACAGAAGTCGAGGCGTCCAGCGTCAGGATAGATTTACAGGATCCGACAGAAAAGGAATGTCTGGCATCAGGTCTGCAGCTGGAAGAGAACTAATCCTCCTGGGGGGATGGGAGGTGCCTTCATAGCAGGTCCAGACGGAGAGGAGGGACCGCCTCCCCAGAGACGGAGCAGGGGTCAGATACTGGAGTGTGATCGACATCCAGGAGGCCGGCTCTCTCTCTGCCCGGGGTAGCTGGATTTGAAAGCTGAGCTACCGGCGGGGGAGAAGGGTGAAGACGGCCGTTTTCCCCGGGCTCATCCGGACGTCGAGTGGGCAGACAGAAGTCCCCGACAGGAGAGCCGCGGCCTGTGTGATCACCAGAGGAGGTCGGCATATCAGATGTCGGAGCTAAGGAGAGGAGCCCCTGCCACCCAGAAGGCTGGGCTGGGCGTGGTCCCCGAGGAGCGGGAGCAGAGTTATCGGGCAGCTGGGCGGTGCCCGGAGGAGCCAGAGGGCGACTTATTGGCGGCGGTGGTCCCTGGAGGAGCTGAGGGCCGACTTAATGGCTGAGGCAGGGCGGTCACGGAGGCCAACTTACTCTGCCAAGAATGGAAGCAAGGTTGCAGTGGTTCCGCTGGAATCACCAGACGCGGCCTGGACAATCTTAACTGGAGGCGGCATGGGTAAAGCCTTGCTGGAGGAAGGCCTGAAGACTCGGCCCTGGAACCATCTGACCGATTGCTCCCGCTGTTTCTTATTTCTGTTTAGAAGGAGAAGTGGAAGAAGGGAGAATGACTCCTGATCAGCTCCATTGCTTCTCCAGTGAAGCCAACGAAGACTTAAACAAATGGGCCTCAGAGCCTGCTGTCTCCGTTTCTGGGTGGCCTGGTTGAAAGGCTGGCAGTCTGGGCAGGTAGCCGTGGGATGGTCCGGGCCTAGACCGATGATGCACTTATGGTGGTCGTCCTTGTGCGGGATCTGGATGCCAAAAGTCTCACACCACTTCTTCGATGTGGGTGAAGACTTAGCGCTCAAAAGGCTGAAAAACTCAGAAAGACGTAGTAGAAAACGAAAGGAGATTGCTGAGCAAGTCTACCGCAAGGTAACTGCATGAGGCGACGGTGGGAAAGAACTGGAGGGTGGGCGTGGGTACCGCCCACTATATAGAATCACGATGACATCACGTGGCGTCGGTGTGGCGGTCCTCGTCAAGCACTGCAGGAAAAGTCCGCCATCCAGATGCCAGGTGGCGCTAGTCCTACATGTAACACCTACTGCAGGAACCTCTCGGTAAGATCAAGGATTCATACATAAACACCATGTCTTTGTGGAAAATCAAACAGAGGCACACACATCAGAGCCTGAAGCTCGGAAATCCTCTGAGCTAAAGTAATGGCAGCTAAAAATAATGCTTTTTACGAAAGAAAGCGTGGCTTGCATGTCATGGCCAGCTCAAAAGGAGCCAAAATAAGTTTCTCTAACACAAAATTCAGGCCCCAAAGCTGGAACGGATTGTGGATGGGAGGTTTCAGATGAAGAATGCCTCGCATAAACATACAGAACACCTCTGTCACCGGATGGCCATCATCAGGCACATGGAAGGCTGAAATGGCTAACAGGTGCAACTTAATGGAGGAGTATTGCAGTCCACAATCTAAGAGGGACAGCAAGTCCTCTAGAATCCAATTCACCAGACAAGTGAAAGGGTCCAAAGGAAGGGAAGCTGCCCACAGAACAAAGCGCTTCCATTTCATGGAGTAAGTGGCCCTGGTGGAGGGCTTCCTAGCAGCCACCAGGACATTAGCCACCTTTCGGACACTACAAATCTAGCCAGGGCAACGTTTTCAGGAGCCAGGCATGGAGGTGCAGAGACTTGAGGTCTGGATGGACCAAGGTGCACTGCTCCTGTAACAGCAAGCCTTTGCACAGGGGCAGGGGTACCAATGATTCCAACCCAGCTTCTGCAGCAAGAGGAATCAGATCTGATGAGGTCAGAAGGGGGTAATCATAGAAACTTGATGGCAGAAAAGGACCCGTCCGGCCCATCCAGTCTGCCCAACCCTCTCCTTTCACATACCCTCCTCATCGCCTGCCCCCACCTTCCCCCAATACTCAGTCCCGCATGCCTGTCTCATGCCCTCTTAAACTTCTCCACCATCTCAGCCCCACCACTTTGTTCAGCAGTCTGTTCCAGGGATCCACCACCCTCGCTGTGAAGAAGCGCCCCTCACATTGCCCTGAACCCATTTCCTTGCAATCTGAGGCTGTGCCCTCTAGTTCTGGCTCCTCCCTCCCTCTGCAGACTCCCTTCACCTACTTTATTGAGTCCCTTTACATAATTAAAGGTTTCAATCATGTCTCATTTCAAGTGTGTAGATTCAGCTAATTACAACTCTGATCGTATGTCTTCCCCTGCATACCCTGCACCATCTTTGTTGCCCTTCTCTGAACTCTCTCCAATGCATCTATATCATTGTGGAAGTGTGGTCTCCAGAACTGAACCTCGTACTCTTTCCTCCTTTACAGATCTTAGCCCTGTCCTTCCGAGCAACTTTTTTTTGACCCAACCCCTGACCCACCACCCTCAGATCCACAATGCCCCCGGGCTCTACCTACACAAAATATCCATCCAGGAAGCCAGACCACTCTTGCTTAAAGCGCTAAAAAGCAACAGTCCTAGCAGCGACTCCCTGGATCCAAAAATACTCCGGCTGGTCCTGGAGGATGTCCTGGTCCCGCTCACTGACCTACTAAACCGGCCCCTCTGCCTGGGGCAATTCCCCACAGCATGGAAAACAGCTATAGTCACACCTATTCACAAAGGAGGTGACAGGTCCACCCCCAACAACTATCGTCCAATCTCCATCATTCCCCCCCTTTCCAAAGCCTTAGAAAAAGTGGTGGCCACCCAACTCACCGAATATCTAGCAAAATATGACATTCTTTGCCCCAGAACAGCACAAGTACAGCGTTAATCAAGTTCTCCAACTTCCTGCACTCCTGCCTGGACTCTGGTTCCCTAGCTGGAGCAGTGTTCACTGACCTAAGGCCTTTGACACTGTCTCCCACCCCTTCTACTAAATGCCCTCAACCATACAGGGCTCTCTGCTGGCCTCCTTGCCTGGTGCGCGAGTTACCTATCAGCCCGCTCCCAGTGTGTCAAAAACAATGGGATACTTTCAGAAACCTATCCCATCTGCTCAGGGGTTCCCCAGGGCTCTATCTTGGGCCCACTACTCTTTAGCCTCTACCTAAACATCCTGCCCAGTGCCTGCTCTGGCAATATTCTCCTGCACGCCGATGACGCCGTTATGTATGCCGCCAACAGAAATCCAACCTCCCTCCAATGCTCCTTCAATGATGCTGAAAACTGGTTTAAAGAAAAGTAGACTAGTCATTAACCTGAAAAAAACGAAGGCAATGCTTTTTGCCCACCACCTGAACAAAGCCAGCAACAACCCCCTCCAAATCCTCCCCAGTACTCATCAACCAATTGAACAAGTTTACACCTACAAATACCTTGGGATCACTTTTGACTTGGCCCTCACCTTTCATACCCACATTACAGCCCTCGCTTCCGCCACTAACGCTCGTCTTGGCATACTCTATCGTCACAAGGACTGCCTTCCACCTGATGCCCTCAGACTTGCCAGCCGCGTTCTCAGTAATGTCCCTTGTCGATTCTGCTTTCCAGTTCTATGGTGCTGCTGACTCCACAGTCCTCAACAAAATTGACTCACCTAAACAAGGCTTGCAGACTAGTGACCAGTGCCTAGGCTCAACCACCCGTCAGCTCTATGACCTGGCCAAACTCCTTAGCCTCGATAAGCGCCTCCGCTACAAACTTGCCTATTAACTAAGAAGATTCTACTCGAACTCTGCTTCCCCTGGGGTCCTCTCCTCATCCAACGCAAACCTTCCAGAGTCACTACCCGAACCACTGACAAGGTCACACTACGGGTACCCAGAACTAGGACCACCCAGGCACAGAGGTCGTTCAGCTACAGAGCCTTGTCCTGATTCAACTCTCTCCATGCAGCATTTCCAACACCACCAAAATTGCCCCCTTTGAAACTGCCCTATGGAACCAACTGTTCAACACACGCTGCTGCACCTGTCACCAAGAGATGCTCTGCTGCTCTCTATCACTACTGACATAGCCCTCTGGGCCGAACTACCCCCCCTCCCCCATGGGCCCAGTCTCCTCTGCCAGTACCTGCTGGTACCAACCTGTCATGTCTGAAATGTTTTTAATTACTCATTATGTTCAAGCAACTATGTAAAACTATGTTACTGTATGACTGTATTCTTACATTATGCTGACTCTGTATGTCCTCTCTGTGACAAAGTACCTTTGTAAATGAGCCTCTGGCTCAAGGTTGTAAATCCGATTATACAAATAAATAAAATTATTACCTCCTCCTTCTGCTAGTAATGCTCCTGCCTATGCATGCCAGCATTCCATTGGCCCTTCCCACCACCCTACTACACTGGAAACCTATCTTAAGTTTGAGGAGAATATGATCCCCAGATCCCTTTCCTGTTCTGATTCTATGACCCCCAGCGTGTACACTGCTTTATGTTTTCCTCCCTAGGTGCATCACAGTGCACTTCTTGGCATTAAATTTCAGCTGACATTTCCCGGCCCACTCCTCGAGTGTTTTGAGGTCCCTCCTCATATCTTCCACCCCCTCCCGGGTGTCCACCCTACTGCAGATTTTTGCATCATCGGCAAATAGGTACACTCTCCCTCTCAAACCCTCCACAATATCACTGATGTAGATGTTGAAGAGGAACGGACCCAAAACTGACCCCTGTGGCACTCCACTCCTTACCCTTGCCACCTCGGAGTGCACCCCGTTTAGCACTACCCTCTGAGTTCTCCCTGCTAGCCAGGCCTCCACCCAGCCTATTTTCACTCCCAACCAAATGCTTTCCATCTTGCTCAGCAACCTCCTATGAGGGACGGTGTTGAAGGCCTTGCTAAAGTCCAGATGGGCCATGTCCGCTGCCCCTCCCTGGTTGATTACCTGAGTCACCCAATCAAAGAACTCAACCAGGCTGGTCTGGCACGATTTCCCCTTGGTGAAGCCATGCTGTCTGCTGTCCTGCAAGCCACACTCCTCCAGGTAATTCACCACCCTCTCCTTGATTAATGCCTCCATCACCTTCCCCACCACAGACGTGAGGATGACTGGTCAGTAGTTCTCCTTCCACTCCCTGCTACGTCCCTTGTGCAAGGGCACTACGTCAGTCCTCTGGCACCCTCCCCGCATACAGGGACAAGTTGAAGAGCCTTGTCAAGGGTGTGGCCAGCTCCTCCCGCAATTCCTTGATCACTCTGGGAGCAAACCGTCAGGCCCATTGCCTTGTCCACCCTTAGTCTGTCCAGCTCAGCCCTGACCTGAGCCACAGTGAATGGGCTCTGATCCACCCATTTGCCTCCTTCCCCTTAGTTGCTAGTACTGGCCCCTGCCTTCCTCCCCTCCTCCGTGAACACCAGCTAAAATACTCATTTAGTGCGACTGCCTTTTCGTAGTCCTGTTCCAAGTTTATCCCTCCTTCCCCCGTCAGTCTAGCAATCCCCCGCCCTTCTCTTTTCCTCTCCCTCACATATCTGAAAAACGTTGTATCCCGCCTCCTGGCTCTTTTGGCTTTTTTCTCCTCAATGGCTGCTTTTGCCCATCAGATCACACTGGCCCCTTCCATCTGGATTAGAGGGAAGGGAGGAAAGGCACAGAGGAACATCCCTTTCCAAGAGAGGGATGCGTCCTGTCAGAAAACTCCAGGCCTGGGAACAAGCGAACAGAAAAGTGTCAGTTTTGCATTGAGTGGGGATGCAAAAAGGTCCAACTCTTAATGACCCATCTGTAGAACAAGTCATCTACAACCAAAGTGAGCAGCTCCCACTTGTGCATCCTAGACTGAGACCAACTCAGTCTGTTTGCCAGGATGTTTTGGATGCCTAGAACATGGATGGCTGACAGTTCTAGACCGTGTTCTAGAGCTCAGTACCACATCCTCATAGCTTCCTGACACAGAGGGTATGAATGAGCCCCCTGCTTGTTGATGTAGTGGACTACACTGATGTTGTCCATCTGTACCAGCAGGTAGCCTGGGGACAGATGGGCCTGGAAGGCTTGTAAAGCATACAGAGCGGCCCTCGTCTCTACGACGTTGTGAAGGGCAGCCTCCACTCTGGTCCATGGCCTCTATGTTTGATGAGGCCTTGGATGAGCCCCCAAGCCAACCCCAAAGCATCTGTGGTGAGACTCTGCTTATGGGAAAGAATGAGGAAGGGAACCCCTTTCAACAGGTTGCTAGGTTCCATCCACCACAGCAGCATGTTTCTGACCAGTGAGGAGACTAGAACTTACTCTTCAAGGTCGTCAGTAAGCTGGTCCCACTGGATCCTTCATGTCCACCTGGGGGGCACATGTGCAGCCTGGCTACAGGTGGGTCTTTGTGATATTCTTAAGAAGCCTGTTAATTTGGAGCCATCTTTTAACTGACTGCAAATCAGAAGACAGTTTATGATTTAGAGCCGAAACCCTTCGGAAGCTCATAAAAAGATGTAGGTCATCAGCATACAAGGTGGGAGTGCTGTGGGAGAAATTGGATTGTTTTGATATGGAGACAGAAAAGGAGGGGGCCCAGTATGGATACTTGAGGGACGCCAACTGAGGTAAGAGCTAGGTCAGACAGACAGTTGCTAAATATAACACGCTGAAATGTATTAACCAGATAACTTTTGAAACCAGGCAGGGCAGTGACGGAAACACCCAGTGCTCAGAGTTTTCCAGAGAGGAGGGAATGGTTGACCAAATCAAAAGGCTTTGGTGAGGTCAATAAAAACTACACCTGTAAGCTCACCCCAATCCACAGCAGAGGCAATGTTGGTGATGAGTGATAGGAGGGCAGTCGTGGTGCTGTAGTCCTGTTGGAAACCATGTTGTACAGGAGACAGTTGACTATAGGTATTAATATACTTGGTTAAATGAGAGGCTAAAAAAACAAAAACAAAAAAAACAGAGCGGCTCAGGAAAACGCCGACCGAAGCTTTGCACTGAAAGCGCAGCACGATTATTAACCAAAGACAAGCAGCCTGACTAATGGTGATAAAAAGCTGAAGCTACAAACTGGGATACTATAAAAACTGATTTCTTTAAGAAAAACAGTAAATGGGATATGTGGCCCCAGTACAAAAAAGTAAAGTAGCACCCTCCACAATTTCAACATTCACGTCACCTCTACACTTTTACTGTTTTCTTCAAATAAAAATCAGTTTTATAGTACCCCAGTTTGTGGATTCAGCTTTTTTTTTATTTATTTATTTATTTATTTTTTAACAATATAAATCAGCCAGCTCGTCTTTGGTTAAATTAGATGCTACCAATTTCTCAAGTATTTTACTGAGTACTGTAAGTACCACTATGGACCTGCAGTTGCCACTGTCTTTTTTTAAAGCACCTTTATTAAACACCCGTAAAACAAGTGAGATCTTCCACAGGTCAGGTACAGTGTAGCGATGTTATAGACATGTTGAAGATTCTAGTAACTTGTACAGTAAGTACCATGGCAGCAGCCCTCTCTCGCTCTCTCTATATATATTTTTTTTTTTTTTTTCATCTAAGCCAGTGGATTGTGACTATGGGATTTACATAAGGTGTTTATGTACCTCAGCACATGTAACCGCCTTGAGGTAGAAGGTGGTGGCAGGTGTTATCAATGGAGGGACTACTGGGCAAGACAGCAGGGAGAGGGAAAGCCTCTTTGTAAGAGAAGAGGTCAGTGAAGTTTTGGTTGAAGGCATTAGTTATGGTAACAGGGTTATTACAATCTACTCCCTTGATAGTTATGTCCTTGGGAGTGAAGTTTCAGGACTGTCGTAAGACTTGTTTAATTTATTTTCAAAACTGGCTTGGACTCTATGCGAGGGGTCAAACAATGACTGGTAATGCAGGCTTTTGTTTCACTGGATGGCCCTTTGCATTCATTTCTGAGTTCCTATATTTTCCCCAATCAGTGGTAGACTTCATGAAATTAATGGTAGACCAGCTGATATCACTTTGTTTCATAAGTGTCAGCAGGGGACGATCCAGCAATTTAATGAAAAGACTGCATACTCGCCTAGTGATTTTAGGCATATATTTATCTTGGCTACCAAGACCTTACTGAAGGCAGAGAGGGCCTGGTTTACATCAGTAGTGGCCCACAGCTGAGACCAGTTTGTGCTTGCAACCTCCTGTATAAGATTAATGAGGTTAGTTCAGGATCTTGCGAGGTAGAAAGACAACAAGCGGCATCTGAAGGAATGCAAAAATAGACTGGTCTGTCATCTTCATTACAGAATAACTTAAAACTTTTGAAAACAAATTATTGCAAGGCACAAGTTTACATAAATACCTTCATATGTTTCAGATTTCACCCTGGGCACGTGGAGTAAAATGTGGAGAAAAGGAACAATTTGTTTTGCATAGATTTAAAATACAATTATCTGCCAGCATGAATCATAAATCCCTTCCCAGTTAGCGTTCCTCCTAATTACTGTTACAACAGCACTGCTTTTAATTTAATGTGAGCTAGTATTATTTAATGGGCAGCATATGTCATCCACTCTGGAATTTTCTTTGTAGCAGAAAGCCAGCTGATAGGCTGCGAACACCAAAGGGGGTAAGGTGAAACGAATCCTCTGATTTCCACCAGCTCCAAAGTGTTTTCGAGCGGTATTCAGTATCTAAATAAAGAGATCAGAGAGATTAAAAGTATATTAACCATAGCCTAGACATACAGTAAAAATATAAATATTGTTGCTAAAATGCTAAATTCTTTTATAAAATGAGTTGGGGAAAACTGCTGTAATGTGATTGGCAACTGCTGCTCAAAAATAGTGTGTTCATATCACAACAACCCATGCTTTGACACTTTTGGCAGCCAGCCAAATATCATTAAATAAATCCTTATAAATAACATTCGGACAAATTAAAAAAGCATATGCATTTTCAACTTTAACCCTTAGGCTGCCAACAGAATTAGAATGTATAGGAATTCTGGATTGATATATCAGTCTGCGGCACAGCAAGGGTTAAAATACTGTCTTTTTCTTTACCAAATACCTATCTTACAAGCGCAATATCACACTTTAGGTTCTGTGGGTTGTGATGTCATTACTGATGTCTGAGGTGGCTGGCTGGGGTGTGTGTTACTGCAGCACAAACAAAACTCTGCTGTGTGTTATTATAAGATGCTAAGTATCAGGTAAGCAATAAGAGCACCTTCCGCAGATCCAATGGTGTGAACCCTGCAATCTGTGTACGAGGTCAGACTGGTGAAATACACCAGAATGCAGATCACCTGGTTAAGCTGCAACTCCAACATGACCTTTGGAAGGAACTTTGGGATGGGGTGAAGGACCACCTTTGTTCTTATTAAATACAAAATAAGGAGACTCCACCAAGAGCACCTGGAGCTCACTGATCCTTCCAACATTATAGCCGCCAAGAAGGTGATCTTCCACGACAAGTGCGACATCCCACACTTGTGCACAAGCTCAAATGGTTTGCCCATCAGCAATGCCAACACCAAAGTCTCATGGAGGCGGTGGCTGGCACACCGGAGAGGACAGGTGATCCAGACCTTTAAAAAAGTGCACAACCACCTACTCCTGGGCCACTGTCGGCATACCAGTCCATGCCCGGTGTGCAGAGATGGATGCCAGGTGCACCTTAAGGGTCGTTGCTCGCAGTCTTGACAGAGTGCCCAAAGGTAATCAAGGATGTTTGCCATGGGGCAGGTGAGGAAAACAAGCTCCATACCCCAACACCAGACTGAGAACTTCTTCCACTTAAATGCATACCATTTACGAGCCTACTCCTTATGCGATGCCTCCACACAGATGACATCTTCCCAAAGCCTGGCACTCAAGTGACTCAGGAACCAGGCAAAGCAGTGTAGGGACTGAAGGTCCACGAGCAGAACCATCCTGTTCTCTGTTTAGCAGGTCAGACAGAGAGACAACTGACACAGTGGTCGGCTACTCAGGCTAAGGAGACCCGAATACCAGAACTGCCTAGGCCAGTCTGGTGCTGTCAGGATCATCCACACCTTGTCCTTCTAGGCCTTTGTCACAACCTTGTGAACCAAGAGGAAGGAAGGGAAGGCATACAGCAGGAGCAGCCATCCAGGGCTTTGAGAAGGTATCCCTCTGCAGTGCTCCGGATGGAGTGGGACAGGCACAGAACAGACTCGGTTTTCTGTTCTCCCATGAGGAAAACAGATCCACCAGAGGGGTACCACACTGAGAGAACAGGTGGTCTACCACCAAATGATTCAGGTACCAGTCATGCAAAGTCTCTCTGACTCGAATGAGTGTCTGCCAGAAGTCTGTTCTCTCACTCAACCTAAACTGCCAAGAGACTGGCTTGCAGGCTGCACATGAAGCTCCAGGAATGGAGAGCCTCCTGACACAATGGAAAAGACTGCGTCCCATCTGTTCAAGTAGAACATGGTAGTCATGTTGTCCATCTGAAACTGAATATAACCTGACCCCAAATCAAGGAAGCAAATTCAGTCTGAGCCAGACATACTGCACGAAGCTCTAGCAGGCTGATGTGGTACTGGGACTCCCAAGGTGACCATAATATGTGGGCCCTGTGGTCTCCCAGGAGAGCTTTCCACCCCACCAGAGATGTGTCCACTGTGAGCAGGACAGACGGTTCTGGGCGAACAAATGAGATTCCCACCTTCAGGTGCTGTGGGGGCAGCCACCACTGAATGGCATTCTACATCAGCTGGGTCACCAAGACTGGCTGTTAGGTGCTGGTAACACATCGGCTCAACTCACACTGCAGGGGGTGCAACCTCCAGTGAGCTCATCATATCACGATGGTGGAAACCGCTGTCAAACCTAGCAGCCATGGGAAGTCCCAGTCAGGGCACCGAGTGCCCAACCAGAAATGTTCGTGCAAAGATGGAAAGACCAATGCCAAGTCCACCAGTCAGTTCTGCCCCCACTGAAATCAACTGCCTGCGAGGGGACCAGTTCGGACTCAGCCTGGCTGACCAGAAGGCCAGTCCCAGATCCTGGACCTCTCCACAGCCACCTTGGATGGCCTGGCTATTAGCCTGTCATCCAGACTGGGGTACACCCTGATGCACTTAGCGTCGCAGTTGAAGACCCTGGATGCGGGTGAGAAGCCAAGGGCATGACCGAAACTGGTACAGTATCCCTATACATGGAACGCGAATGTACCGCAAAGAGGCAGATTGGGGTGTGGAATAACATATCCTGGAGGTCCAGGGGAGCAGAACAACATGCCCTGCACCACAGACATGCATATGATCCGATTTAGAGTGACCATCCGAGACTTCTCACTTTTGCATAAACTGGTTCAGATAGTGTAAGTCCCCTATGGAGCACCAGCTCTCCATCTGCTTTTGAATCAGGAAGTACCTTGACACATATCCCTGACTGACCAGGGCATCTGGAACATGGACTGTCAACTCATGCTTTAGGAACTGAGCTATGGTGGCTTACAGTGTGGACAAAAGAACAGTTACATTTCAAAGTCAGATTCACTTTATTTATAAAAACTGGCACTATTCCCAGAGATCATAGGCCTTTATAATTTAAAATACTAAAACAGTAAGAATAATCCCAAACAAATAGCATGGCTAGACATAATTACGAAAAGCTAGTCTAAATAAATATGTTTTCAGAGCTGCTTTAAAACTCTCCACAGTCAGGCACTCTCGTATCCGATGAGATAGAGTTCCACAGGGTGGGGCCATGAACAGGAAAGCTCAGGATCCAGATGTCTTTAAACAAACCCTGGGAACCTCTTGTAATCCCCTGTCAGCAGAGCGGATTGGTTGGGAGGGGCAGTAAGGAAACAGAAACTCTTGCGGGTAGTCTGGTCCCTGTCCGTGAAGGGCCTTATAGGTCAGCAAACCGACCTTGAAGGTGATCCGCCACTGAACAGGCAGCCAGTGCAGTTGGCGCAGCACAGGAGTGATATGACTGGATTGGGATGACCCAGTCAGCAACCTGGCCGCAGCGTTCTGCACCAGCTGCAGGCAGTGGATATCAACCCCCACAAGCCCTAGGTATAGGGAGTTACAGTACTCAAAGCAGGAGGTCACAAAGGCGTGGATCAATGTTGGAAGGTGATTGGATGGAACAAGGCGCTTAATCTGGACGATATTCCTCAGATGGTAAAAAGAGGATTTGACAACAGCTGACACCTGTGAACGAGGCGTCAGCTCATTATCAAATATTACACCCAGATTTCGTGCCTGTTTGGAGGTCAGCAGCTGGCTACCTGAGAGCCAAAGCCGGAGGCAGTGCCAGCCTCGAATCCCCCAGTCCGACGACCTGGATCCACTACCAACACCTCAGTCTTGTCAGGATTCAACTTCATCTAGCTGTAATTCATCCGCACTATCCTGCTCGGGAACAAAGGACAGATACAGCTGGGTATCAACTGCATAACAGTAAAAACCCAGCCTGTGTCTCCTTACAATGTTCCCCAACGGCAGAATGTACACCTAACAACATATGGGGGGCACAAAGCTCTGCAGAACCCCACATGGCAGTGAGAAGGAAAAATCCCCAACACCACCCTCTGAGATCTGCCAGAGAGGAAAGATTGGAACCATCTGAGGACTGTCCCTGACAGGCCACAGATGAACTGCAGGCACTCCATCAGCACCCCATGGTCCACGGTGTCCAACGCTGTAGAGAAATCAAGAACCACCAAGATGGAATGGCTCTTCCGATCTTTCACTATTAGATCATCATTGAGAACCCGAACAAGGGCAGACTCAGTGCTATGCCTCTTTCGAAATCCAGACTGGGAGGGATTGTAGATTTCATGGATGGTAAGATGATTCTCCAGTTGCAGCACAACCACCTTCTCAATAACCTTCCCCACAAAAGGTAGATTAGTGACTAGTCTGTAGTTAGCAGGGCAGTCTGGATAGAGAGAGGATTTTTATAGAGGAGGGCCACCACCGCTCCTTCAGGGAGTCCGGAAACTCCCCTGACTCTTAACGAACCCCAGACTATCTCTGCAAGGACCAGGCCGATGACATCAAGACACCCCAATAAGAGGCGAGTTAGGCCCGGATCCAAACTACAGCAGGTCGGCCGCATACTCAGGACAATCTGCACGATCTCCAGCCGGTCGAAGCTGACCCAGCAAAACCGAGGAGGAGCAACCTCACACTGACCACTGCTACCCCCCCCCCCCGGTAGAGCGAGCCAATCGAATCTTGGACCTAATGTCGGCCACCTTATCAGCAAAGAAGCAAGCAAACTCATCACACTTTTCCTGTAAAAATGCCATTCGAACATATAGACAGGCTAGATTGCACAGTCTGTCCACCGCTTGAGAGAGTTGAGCTGGTAGAGTCTGAGCTGCGGCAATCTCCCCGTACAGGAACTTCTTATGAGAGACAGCAGACTGATAGTCTCTGTAATGGTCAACCAATCTAAGTTTGTCGACATCAAGGCCCGATTTCCACCAGCAATGTTCTATCCTTCACCCCACTCGCCGCAGCTCCCTCAAGGTACCGTCAAACCAAGGGGACTGAGGGTGGAGGGCGAACATGGACAGGAGAAATGGCATCCACAGCCCCCGTCACAGACTTGCCGTAGGCCATTAACAGGTTATCCGGACCCATACTTGCACTCAGTAATCCTGATAGATCCAGTATCGCCAATATATGAACCAAGGAAAGTACACTGGGGCGGTGTTTGTGGATCTCAGTAAGGCTTTTGATTTAGTTCAATATGATTTGCTTTTGACTAGGCTAAGGGCCATAGGGATTAAGGGCCAAATATTAAAATGGCTTGAGTCATATCTGACAAATAGATATCAATGTGTTCAATGTGGTACAATGATGTCAGCCCCTGGGAAACTAGAGAGAGGTGTTCCCCAGGGCTCTATTTTGGGCCCATTATTATTTAATATTTATGTTAATAATTTGGTTCATGAAATTAAACAGTGAGGTGAGACTGTACGCAGATGACACTGTTTTAGTGGCGTCTGCTGACAGTCTCACAGGTATGATGGATTTGCTTCAAAGTTACAAATGCAAAAATGGTTCAGTAAATCTGGTCTTCTTTTGAATGCTAAAAAAACACAAACTTTGTTGTTTTCGATTGGTTCATATAGAGGAAAGAGCAAAACGCAATTACATTTACAAGATGGTACAAAGATTGAAAATGTATTAATATACAGATACTTAGAGTTTCAAGTAGATGTTAGAATGACATATGTAAATCATATATCAGTTCAGGTAAAAGTGAATAAAAGATTAGGGGCCCTTAGAAGAGTTGCGGGAGCTTTACCTTTGGTGGCAAAGGAGCGACTGGCAAAACAGATGCTGTTACCCATATTGGAGTATGGTTCTATAATTTACATGAATTCGACTAAAACTGCTTTAAATTTGGTTAATCAAATATATTATAGGATAGGTAAATTTGCTTCTGGAAGTATTAAAAATGAGCATCACTGTATAATTTATAATAAGTTAAATTGGCCTCAACCTGAAGCAAAAAGAAACTATCTCTGGCTTACTACATGTCATAAGATAATTCACAAAAAGTATAACCATCCTTTGTATAAGCAATTAAAAGAAAGATAAATAAATCATATATAAAGGCTAGGAATCCATTAAGCAATATCCCAATGTATAGAAGCTTAATAGACTAGGGACAGTATGCTCCAGAATAGAGTAGCATTAAGTTGGAATGGTTTGACTGAATCACAGAAAACAAATTTAGATTTTTTTAAATTTAAAAATTAATTGTTTAATAGTTTGTATTTTTTATGTATGTGTTTTAAATAATGTATGTATGTAGAGTGTGATTATGTTTGTATTTGTTTTGTTTGTATTAGTTATGTTAAATGTCAATTGTTAATTGGTAATTGTATTAGAATCTACATGCAGGACTTTGTTGTAAACAGGACTTTGTCCTAACAAATGAATTTCCTGTGAAAAAATAAACTTTAATCAATCAATAGGCCATCTGGGCTCATGCCCTCAAAGGGCGGTACCGGACCATCTCCTCAGGGGCAGGCCTATAGGGGGAGCCTGGAAATCGAACCTTATAGTGTGATGGTCTGACCACCAGACAGGTTCCACCACCAAATCGGATGGCTCCATCCCCAAAGGGAAAACCAGATCCAATGAGTGACCACAGTCATGCATGTAGTTACGTACTTATCGTAACAGGAGATCTCATCAAGATATCTCTTCCATTAGGCCACACCTTTGGAACTATACTTGCGTCAGCACCAGAATCACACAGAAACTCTTGCTAGCCGGGGGCCACCCGTGATGACATCATGCGTCAGTATCTATATAAATATGGCTGGCCCCATCACTCCTCAATTCCCCACTGGAGATTAGACTGAAAGGACCTTCAAGCATGGGGAACCAGATGATCAGATCAGCACCAAACATACATGACAAGAAATGGTGCTGTATGTAACAGTAACGGATTAGGAACAGTATCTGGTGCAACCCTCACTGAAGCAGAAGGGGGACGGAGGGATGGCATGGCCTAATGGAAGAGATTCTCTCAAGATCTGCTGTTATGGTTAAGCATGTAACTGTTCTATCTTCTAGGGGGATGTCTCTTCCATTAGGCCATGCCTTTGGAATAAGTCCCAAGCAGTCCCAAAAACCACTGGGAGGCTGGCACAGTCCGATTTATACATCAGGACAGTTGGCCTTGCAGTACAACAAGCCCAAAGCCAGCACGTCTACAAGAGAGTATGTTCAGATTGTAATGTTTTAGTGAAGGTGTGGACAGTGTTCTATGTGTCTGCAGCATGAATGTCAGCAGCAGAAACATTTCTGAAACAAGTAGAAGTGGCCATCCCCCTTGTGGAGTGACCACGAACCACACTTCCTCACCATGCATCCTATAACAGAATGTAATACAACATGCCAGCCATTTGGACAGGCACTGTTTAGACAAAGGGACACCCTCTTTCCCAGGGGCGAACGAAACAAAAAGAGGAGAAGACTTTCTGTAGTCCTTGATGTGATTCACATGAGTATTCTACATACATCCAAGGTGTGGAGCAGTGCCTTACCCTGACTGGCACGATCAGGGTAAACAAACAGGAAAGTGCATCAACTGAGTCAGTGTAAATGTCTATACCTCCTTTGGGAGACACTGAAGACTGTACACAAAGAAACTCTGTCTTTGTGAAAAACCAAATAAGGAGGCTCACATACAGAGCCTGTAGCTTTGAAATCCTTCAAGCAGAAGTGATTGCAACTAAAAGTTACGTTTTCCATGACAGGACATGAAAGCCACAACTCACAGCAGGTTCAAAAGGAGCCAACATCAGTTTCTCAAGCATGTAATTCAAGTCCCAAGGCAGGACTGGATTGCAGATGGGAAGTTTCATATGCACGATACCTTGTAGAAAAGTATGGGAAACCTCTAACTGGGCAATTGTATGACCATCAATAGGGGAAATGGAAAGCTGATATAGTGGTCCCATGTACCTTAAGTGAGGAATACTGTAGACCGGAAATCAGTGATAGCAAGTATTCCACCACTGCACCTGCAGAACATGAAAATGGGTCCACAGTTCCTGGAAGCAACCCACAAAATGAACCGTTTCCACGTCAAAGAACAGGTATGTCTGGCAGAAGGCTTTCTAGCCACAACCAGCACATCAGGAACCTTACGGAATACCCCAAAACAAGCTATGGCTATGCCTTCAGAAGCCATGCGTGCAGGTAGAGGGATTTCAGATCTGGACAGACCAGGGGCCCCTTGTCCTGTGACAACAGGACCCAACACACTGACAGGGGAACAGGAGGCTTCACTGTCATCTAGTGCAAAAGTGGAAACCATATCTGGCAAGGCCATAATGAAGCCTAATTTGTCTGCCAAGAAATTTTGAAGATCTGGGAGATGTCCGGCTGACATATGTAGGCTGCAGGACAAATCCCATGACCATACTCTTATTGCCCACTAGACCTTTGGTATCCACTAAGGGATCCTCATACAAAGACTGTCCAGTGGCATTATCCCCATGGCTGTAGCCAGGAGATTTAGGAGACTCCTGCATACCAGCTGTGCTAAGGCCATCAGGTTCATCTGCCTTGTCATGTAGCAGAAAAGCATAACCCTTACCTGTGTCCAAAACTGCTCCTATGTACTGGGGTCACTGCTAGGGAGCCATCACAGTCTTTGGTACAAGTACTGTGACCCCCTAAGCCTTGCCCAACTGCCTTGTCCGAGACAATGCATAGAGATGTTTCCTGGAACTGGCTTCCAATAGCCAGTCATCCAGGTAGGGAAGACATACAGGCCTTCCCTTAGAAGGGCTACTGCCATGTAGCTGGTAAAGACCCATGGCGCAGAAGCCAAGCCAAAGGGCCAGACTCTGAACTGGTAGCACTTCTCCCGAGGACAAAGCAGAGGTAAAGCCTGTGAGCTTGTTTGATCCTGACATGACAGTATCACGTCCAGGAAAAGTACAGTTACGTAAGAACTTACCGTAACAGTAGATCTTCGAGAACAGCTCTTGCAGCAGGTTACACCATTAGGACTGAAGCCGGCAGGTGTCAGGACCCCAATGGAAAAATCCTAGTTGAAGATCTTCAGCGGGACCGCCCCCCACCGCCAGGCGTGGTACATAAGGGGCGGTCCCGCCCAGATTCCTCAGTTCTCTGCCGGAGACTTCCGCCGCAGGATGACATCAGAATGGGAGACCGAGGATCCACCGTCAGAAGATAATAAGGGAAAAATCCCTGTAGAAAAGGCTTAAGGCATGCCTCCTCCAAGGGGGAAGGTGGGCGGGAAGGTACCTGCTGCAAGAGCTGTTCTCGAAGATCTACTGTTACAGTAAGTTCTTACGTAACTGTACTATCTTACTTCGAGACACAGCTCTTGCAGCAGGTTACACCATTAGGACTGATTCCCAAGCAGTAACGCTGCCAGAAATTCCGGGAGGAGGTAAAAAGGAAATACATTCCAGGTCCTGAATCTAGAACAGGAGACCCTGTAGCACCGCCAGGCCGAAACCAGCTCTACGCCGAGAGGCGGTGTCTAGGCTATAATGCCTGATAAAGGTATGCACAGAGCTCCAAGTGGCTGCAGCACATATGGCAGAAGTGGAGACGTTTCGGAGTGCTGCAAATGAGGTGGCCATGCCCCTAGTGGAATGACCCCGGACTGAACCCGGAAGGGGCTTCTGTTTGAGCTCATAACAGAGTGAAATACACTGGACAAGCCAGCGAGACAGGGACTGTTTGGATACAGATTGGCCTAACATCCTCTCAGAGAAGGAAACTAAGAGTTGCTCAGAACTACAAAAAGGTTTAGTTCTGTTGAGGTAAAACCTCAGGCTGCGGTGAACATCCAGGGTGTGGAGCAGAGCCTCTCCTCTATTCGAGTAATTCGGGAAGTAGACTGGAAGGTCAATGTCCTGATTTAGGGTGAGCGAAGAGACCACCTTAGGCAAAAATTTAGGATTCCTCCTCAGGGATACTCTGTCCCGGTGGAAAACTAAATAAGGCTCTTTGCACATGAGAGCGTGAAGCTCAGAAATTCTTCTCGCTGAAGTAACAGCAGCAAAACAACGCTTTTCCACGACAGAAAACGAGTTTCGCAATCCACGGCAGGTTCGAAGGGGGGAAGCGTGAGTTGCTCCAGGACAAAGAGCAAATCCCATGAAGGCACAGGGTCCTTAATGGGTGGCCGAAGGTGTAACACCCCTCTCAGAAATTCCCGAGAGGCGTCTAATTGTGCCACTGTACGATGCCCCACCGGAAGGTGGTAGGCAGAGATGGCACAAAGGTGCACCTTGATAGAGGAGTAGGCTAGACCCGAACGAAAGAGGGAGAGCAGGTAGTCCAACACCACTCCCACTGAGCAACCTAAAGGGGAAAAATCGCGTGCTCGCGACCATAAACAAAAACGGCACCATTTCATGGCATACGTCGCATGCGTTGCCGGCTTTCTGGCTGCAGAAAGAACTTCTGCAACCTCTTGCGAGACCCCGTGACACAAGATGGCTATGTCTCTAGGAGCCATGCATGCAGGTTCAGTGAGCGTAAGTCCGGGTGGACTACAGAACCTTTCTCCTGAGACAGGAGATGGGAGCTGAACGGCAACGGGAGCGGGGGTTCCCGGGATAGCTGCATTAGCAAAGGGAACCAGATCTGCCTGGGCCAGAACGGGGCCACCAGGATCATAACTGCATGCTCCCCGCGCAGTTTGAGAAGAACTCTGGATCAACGGGAAAGGAGGAAAGGTGAGGAATCTGTCCACCAGGAGAGGGACAACGGCCTTGCCAGAAAACACCAGGCCCTGGATCTAGCGAGCAAAATTGGGCAGTTTTATGTTGGATGGCGATGCGAACAAGTCTAGCTGTGGAGTTCCCCATCGAAGAAACAGATCCTCTGCTACCTCTTGAAGAAGTTCCCACTCGTGGACTCTGGCCTGGGAGCGACTCAGACCATCTGCAATCGTGCTGTCCACCCCGGGAACATGTACAGTGATCAAATTCGCGCCGTGTCTGATTACCCAATCCCACACCCTCATGGCCTCCCTGCACAGGGGGTAAGAGTGTGCGCCTCCTTGTTGTTGAGGTAATACATCACCGCCGTGTTGTCTGTCTGAAGCAGAAGAGTACACGGTGGGATTATTGACTGAAAGGCCTGCAGGGAATAGAGAACCGCCCTCATCTCTAGAACACTGATATGGAGATGAGCTTCCATAGGGGTCCACATACCCTGGGACTTTACCCCGTCCAGGTGTGCCCCCCACCCTAGACCTGAGGCGTCTGTGGTGAGGATTACCCCCGGGGACGGCGCTACGAACGGGACGCCCATGGAGAGCGACCCTGGGACTAGCCACCACTGCCAGTCTCGAATCACGGTGTTCGTGATTCTGACCGGATGCTGCATGTGGTCTTGTCTTTGATCCCATTGCACCTTGAGCATCCACTGAGTTACCCGCATGTGGAGCCTTGCAAAAGGGACGGTAGGAATGGCCGCAGCCATGTGACTGAGCAAGCGAAGGACCGACCTGGCAGGGACGGTCTTGTTCGACGATAACTCCCTGATGAGGGATCTGATGCGCCCGCCTGTCGCCTGGAAGAAAAGCTCTTCCCGAACGGTGTCCAGTACTGCACCTATAAACCGGAGTTTCTAGACGGTACCAGGAGAGACTTCTCGTAGTTTATTAGGATGCCCAGAGATCAGAACAGGTCCTGGGTGCTCTGGACCGCAAGTAACAACGCCTCTCTGGAGGCGGCCATGAGAAGCCAATCGTCCAGGTACGGGAACACATAATGGCCCTGTCTCCTTAGAGACGCTGCCATGACTGCCATGCACTTGGTAAAGACCCTGGGTGCGGATGACAGTCCGAATGGAAGGGCTCGGAATTGAAGGTGGTGGTCAAGGAACTCGAAGCGCAGGAACCTCTTGTGCGCCTGAGCTATAGGGATATGCAGGTATGCGTCCTGCATGTCTAGAGACGCTAAGAAGGCGCCTTGTTTCAGCATGGGAATAAGACCCGAAGAGTCACCATGCGGAATCTCTTGTAGGCGCATCGACACGCTGAGGTCGCTGAGGTCCAGAATCGGACAGAGGTCCCTGTTTCTTTGGAACCAGGAAGAAGTGGGAATAATATCCTTGTCCTCTGGTTCTCCGGAACGCATTTATCGCTTCTTTTGCAGAAGCGCAGTACTTTTGTCAGATCAAAGATTTGTGCTGACCCGGATACCGAGAGCAAAGGAGGCCTCGAGGGTGGCTTTCTGCAAATTCTATATAATGGCCTCTTCCGACTAACTGAAGAACCCACCTGTCGGTGGTTATAGCCTGCCATCCCGGCAGGAAGTTCGCAATACGACCCCCGACCATGATTTCCCGTTGATCCTGAGGGGCAGGGACCGGAAAGGAGTCAGGCTGTGGCGGCTGAGGGTCCCGCTGGCTGGGCTGGCTTAGTAGTACGCTGGCATCGGCCGGCGGGCTGTTTCCCCTGGGCTCTACGGAAGCCGGAGCCCCTCTGTTGTGTAACGGAGCGGGACTGCTGCCTCTGCGTCCGCCCACGAAATCGGCTTTGGTTCCTATGAAAGGAACTAAGCCTGGGTCGGTATATGGCCTGAACCGACCTCACCGCCTTCCCGGCCTCTTGAAGTCTGGTAATAATCTTCTCTGAAGGTTTACCAAACAAGACTTCTTCCTGGAATGGAGCGGTCCATGATATTTTCTGGACGTCCGGTAAAGTCAGAGACGCTGTAACCAAGAGTGTCTCCGGAGGCATACGCCAGAAGTTGCTGCTCGGGCGATGAGTCCGCTGGAGTCGACGCGTCAGAACACTTGGGTTCCCACGTCCGAACCTGACGGAGGAGCTGAAGCATCTCCTCCTTCTGCTCACCTTCCGCAGTTTTTCAGCCGCTTCCAGACCCTGTTCCTACAAGGCATTCTGAAACTGAACCATGTGGGTCAAATAATTCATGGATCTGATGGCGCAGGTAGCGGAAGACATGCAAGGCGCTTACCCATAGCGGCCCAACTGCTTGGACTCTGGGTCAGGTGGCAGGGTGCTCAGATGTTGCGGTCTCTGTGACCGGTCATGTGAGGCTGTGATGACCAGAGAGTCAGCCTGAGGCTGCTGAGTCAAGTACTGGTCTTCCCTAGGAGCCTTGTACAAGCGATCAGCTTTTTTTGGCATCGCCAGAAGCGAATGTGGACGCTTCCACGCTGCCTTGGTGACGTCCACGAAAGTGTCAACC